>OZ012688.1:17038107-17085607 GCA_963942565.1 Maea johnstoni | reverse complement strand
TGTCGCCCTCGGGCTGCGCCGTCGAGCCACTATCCTCTCTCGGGGAAGTTATTCCTGGTGGAAACCCCACAGGGATGTCATATTTGTATAATAATATAAGATACTTGAAAATGATGGATTATTATGCACTTATTTAACTTTTCATGTTTTGCCAGTAAGTGATGTTTTTGTACATGGTCATGAAGAAGTTGTAGTTTTCTACTTCCATTCAACTGGAGTACTAGTTTTAACATAGCGTTATATTGCTTATTAACCCATTCATGCTTAGGAGTCCCTCGGAAAATTGTCGTCTGCATATTTGATACTTTTGATGATACCTCTGGATTGAAAGAAGATTTTTCAAAATGTTTGGAGGAGAGTTGTTACTGGTGTTCCAATAATCATGTCTCCTTCAAATCTTTTCCCAAGTACGCTTTCGTCTGTAAGATTGCATGGAAATTGTAAGGCGTATATTGGCAACTCTAAGCATTAATGGGTTAATCTGAAAATTTCGTATCATTATTTTGATGATAAATAATCCTCCGCATTGTATATGGTCAGGAAGACGTCATAGGAAATACTGTTATGGACTATCGTCTGTGCGTATAAATTGCCGAGTCTGAATGGCAAGATTTAACTTTACACGGTCACTAAAGAGGTTCTGCAGATCGTTTTTCAACAGTGATTGAATGCGTGGCGTATACACTATAGCAAATAAGAAAAATAATGAGAACAACTCAAGTAAACCATTTTTGGTCTGGGAAATGTTAAAATGTTTGAGATGGGTGCGGCACGCCTTCAATTACAACCATCAATTGACAGAGCACCTTTTAGATTTCGAGCAAAACTTGGTACTTTACACCGCCCCCCCCCCCCCCCTCCCAAAATTGTCACTGCACCAACTTGGATTATGACCCCAAAATGAGAACAGCACCACATTGATTCTGGTCCCAAAATTGGCACAGCACCACTTAGATTTTTGACCATAAAATTGCCACAACACCCCTTGGATTGTGACCCCAAAATTGGCACAGTGCTCCTTCATTTTGACCCAAAAGTGGTACAGCATCCCTGATTTTGACCCCCAAATTGGCAAGAACCTCTTAGATTTTGACCCCAAAATTGGCACAGCACCCCTTGGTTTCCGACACAAAGATTGGCACAGCACCCCTTGGATTCATACCCCAAAATTGGCATGGCAACCCTTGGATTCCTATCCTAAAATTGGCACAGCACCAATTGGATTTTGAACCTAAAATTTGCACAGCACCCCTTGGATTTCAACCCCAAAATTGGCACAGCACCCCTTGGATTCATACCCCAAAATTGGCACAGCAACCCTTGGATTCCTATCCTAAAATTGGCACAGCACCAATTGGATTTTGAACCTAAAATTGGCACAGCACCCCTTGGATTTCAACCCCAAAATTGGCACAGCACCCCTTGGATTCCTACCCAAACATTGGCCCAGCACCCCTTGGATTCCAACCCCAAAATTGGCACAGCATCCCTGGGATTATGACCCATAATTAGCACAGCACCCCTTGGATTATGACCCATAATTGGCACAGCACCCATTGGATTATGATCCCCAAATTGGCACAGAACCTCCTAGATTTTGACCCCAAAATTGGCACAGCACCCCTTGGTTTCTGACTTTAAAATTGGCACAGCACCCCTTGGATTCCTTCCCCAAAATTGGCACAGCACCAAATAGATTTTGAACCTAAAATTGCCACAGCACCCCTTGAATTCCAACCCCAAAATTGGCACAGCACCCCTTGGATTCCTACCCCTAAATTGGCACAGCACCCCTTGGATTCCTACCCCAAAATTGGCACAGCATCCCTTGAATTATGACCCATAATTGGCACAGCATCCATTGGATTATGACTCCCAAATTGGCACAGAACCTCTTAGATTTCGACCCCCAAATTGGCACAGCACCCCTTGGATTCCGAATCCAAAATTGGCACAGTACCCCTTGGATTCTGACCCAAAAATTGGCACAGCACCCCTTGGATTCCAACCCCAAAATTGGCATAGCAACAATTGGATTTTGACCCCAAAATTGGCACAGCACCCCTTGGATTATGACTCCAAAATTGGCACAGCACCCCTTGGATTATGACCCCAAAATTCGCACAGTACCCCTTGGATTCCAATCCCAAAATTGGCACAGTACCCCTTGGATTCCTACCCCAAAATTGGCACAGCACCCCTTGGATTCCTACCCCAAAATTGGCACAGTACCCCTTGGATTCCTACCCCAAAATTGGCACAGCACCCCTTGGATTCCTACCCCAAAATTGGCACAGCACCCCTTGGATTCCAATCCCAAAATTGGCACAGCACCCCTTGGATTCCAATCCCAAAATTGGCACAGTACCCTTGGATTCCAATCCCAAAATTGGCACAGTACCCCTTGGATTCCTACCCCAAAATTGGCACAGCACCCCTTGGATTCCTACCCCAAAATTGGCACAGTACCCCTTGGATTCCTACCCCAAAATTGGCACAGCACCCCTTGGATTCCTA
The DNA here is from genome assembly GCA_963942565.1 of Maea johnstoni. NCBI lineage: Eukaryota > Metazoa > Annelida > Polychaeta > Spionida > Magelonidae > Maea > Maea johnstoni. The sequence continues at coordinate 17,083,090 of OZ012688.1, read as the reverse complement.
CCCCAAAATTGGCACAGCACCCCTTGGATTCCAATCCCAAAATTGGCACAGCACCCCTTGGATTCCAATCCCAAAATTGGCACAGCACCCCTTGGATTCCAATCCCAAAATTGGCACAGCACCCCTTGGATTCTGACCTAAAATTGGCACAGTACCCCTTGGATTCCTACCCCAAAATTGGCACAGCACCCCTTGGATTCCAATCCCAAAATTGGCACAGCACCCCTTGGATTCCAATCCCAAAATTGGCACAGCACCCCTTGGATTCCAATCCCAAAATTGGCACAGCACCCCTTGGATTCTGACCCAAAATTGTCACAGTACCCCTTGGATTCCTACCCCAAAATTGGCACAGCACTCATTGGATTACATTGCTGCTAGTTTCCATATTTTGCCCCCTTACAGTATCTCATGAAAGTTCTTTGGTGATGGGCAAGTTGCCATTATGGGATATCATAAGCCCTTGGAAGTTGGACGCTATATCAGTAGGTTTTGCATTCCGTATACTGTGATACTCGAGTAAATTGAATTATCCTTTTGAGCCTGCTTTCTGTTTGTTTATTGTTAATTATATTGTTATATATTTTTCTACAAAAGCCAAGGTTAGTACATGAGTCGCTGAATTGTTATGACAAAAATCGGGTATTGCAAAAGAAAGCTGGCATTTATTGCAAAATATGCCAGGATAATTGTAAAGCGCAGACCTGATATCACTATTGTAGAAATGGGAATAAGTTAGAATCCTAATGCGTGGGTTCCCAACAGGTGAAATTGTGTATCATTTGTCTAACGGTACTCTCGGTTTAAATAAAGAGCACTGCAGAGTTGCAGAATGTGGCAAAGAATTTGAGTTGAGTTTTGACTGTTAACCCGGTGTCTAGAAATTTTGGCCACCCTATAATTTTTTGCAGGTAACTTCTGAGTAGAAGGGAGAGAATATGATTGTCTACATATATGGTTGTTTCAGTTTTATTACAAAAGATACAGTTCAGAAGAGATGGATAAATACGTGAATACATGATACGACTAGCATCTCCCTGGGAGGAAGACGAGACGCACTTTAACCCTTATGCTGCTGGTGGCTAATTTGGCCAATACAAAATGATGCAAAAAACCTGAAAAATGACTGAAACCCTGGCAAATGGGTACTCAAATGAGAGAACTCAATGAGAGCTTTCAAATGAATACCAACATGACAGGGTTTAGATGGTTTTCAAAGATTTTAGCGTCCTTGGGCTTTGGATAAAAGTAGCCTCAGCATTGGAAGGGTTAAGAAACTGAATAGAACATTGTATCAGGCGTCAGGAAAATCATTCTATGAAAATTACATTCCCCTAAACATGCATATATTTTCATACATTCCGCTGACATCACATCTATCAGCTAAACATACATTCATACAAAGATGTGTTTAATCACAAGACCTGATTTTGGCATTTCAACTTTGTAGATTCCTAAATGTATGTAAATTTCAGTACTTATGTATGTTAATCACCATTTCCATTCAACACAGGAGTGCTTGAGGGGAAGGAATCTTTTCCTTGGAGGACTGATATCAATTTTCTATGAAATTTACAACCAGTGAACAGACCACTGGCAGACAACCAGTAGACTAGTGCAGGAATTAAATGTCAGTACTGCACCAGTTAGGGTGCCGATGTGTATAAGGCACTGTTCATCCCTTCTCTCAATACCCTGGTTCACTGAAAGAAAAGCATGCTCTGGGTGACACTACATTACAATTGAATATGGATACTGTATAACTGGTTAATTTGGCGTGGTCTTTAATTTGGCGTGGTCTTTAATTTGGCGTGGTCTTTAATTTGGCGTTTTTTGACGATTGCCCATCCAAGCCAAATTAAAGATCGCATAAAAATATAGTTTCAGTGTCTTTTACGGCCGCGGGGGAGCTGCGGTTGGCAGCATAGCGTGAATGTCACCCCTTGGTGGTCGCGGCTGAAACATAGAAAAAATCTATGCAATAACTCCACAAAATCATTATAATATGATACATTTGTAACTTATGAATAAGTTACCAATGTATCCGGCTGTCATTGTTTCCTATATCTACATATAGATGGCGTTGTTCTGACTGTTGCAGACACCAAAATAAATACAGGGAAAATATATATATTTTTAAATCGCCAACTTAATACACACCAAATTAACCAGTTATACAGTAATAACAAGCCTCTCAAATATTTCTTTCACATCTTTCTTTGCATAATTGCAAACCATGCCTCAAAAGATTGAATTACAATAACAATTAAATAATTATTATCATTAAATTATTAATTTAATTAAAAGATACATTACAATAAATCCCCAACTACCATAGTGCACTCTGTGCCATGTGGTCCACTGAATGTTTATTTCACATTCAATACATCCATATCACCAAGTGTTTTCCTACTAATAAGACTTTCCACATCTAGTGATTCAGAGGGAAAACAATCTAGGCTACAAATATCACATATACAGTCATCTGCTCAGGGGACCCAACTGTTAATAGAAAAGAAAAGCTACCTGTCCATAAAAAGATTTATTCCAAATTTTATCCCAGTGAAAACTGTATCATATTTATCAACGTATAAATTACAACGTCTTGTCTCCATAGACATGTGAATTACTGTAGAACACAAATATGACGTGCGTCCCAAATATAGCGAATTGGGGAGTTTTCGCATCATAGCGTATCTTTATGTTAGCGACGGTAGCCGCCGCTGACAGCGCCAGTACAGTAATTGTAAAGTACAGCGTTTTTATATATAGCGAAGCGGAACCACACGCTATGGACGCTATATATTAACAGACGCGCACATTGTGTGTTCTACAGTTTCCAGTTATGCAGGGAGTGTTCTTTTCATTAGGTTTCTCTGTAGTTATTTGTATCAAATAATGCATCTTGACAAGATGGCATTTTGTACACTCCTGTTACAATGTATTTAAATATATCCATCCCAAATTTCCCCCGATGATACCTATATCCAATGAAATTACTCTGCACTAATTTGTATCAAGGAACACAATTTGATTAAAAAGATGGCATTTTGTACACTCCTAAATGTATGTAAATTTCAGTACTAATGTTTGTTAATCACCATTTCAATTCATAAAAGGAATGCTTGAGTGGAAGGAATGTTTTCCTTTGAGTACCAACATTAGTTTTCTAAGAAAATTACAATGTATAAATATTATGTATAAATACTGAAGTAGCGCTAATATACCTACTTGTGTGCATGTAGATTAACACCCTTTAATGCTTACATTGGCCAAAAACAGCCAGAAAATTTGGGTGAAATCGTATAGACAAAAGCAAATTTGGAAAAAAGATTTGAAGGAGAAATGTTAAACAGAACATTCTAATGACTCTCCTTAAAATGTTTTGTAAAATGTCTTCAATAGAATAAATTGATAATATAAAGTATCAACAGGACGCCTGCTGTAAATTTCTCATCTCGCCACCGATTACTTGCCCTAAATATTCAGTACATAACTCTTAAAGGAGGACTTACAGCAGGAACAATATTTTTATTGAATATACATGATCTGACACTGTTTTTTTAGTATAATTCAGCATATATACACACACACATACATATATATATATATATATATATATATATATATATATATATATATATATATATATATATATATACATATATATATATATATATATATATATATATATATATATATATATGTATATATATATATATACATATATATATGTAACATTTACTTAATTAGTAAATAAGTCATATAACAACACATACACTGTTTCCAGGGACCACAGAATCTACATAGTGCAAATACTGATCTCAGATAAAACCTGTCCCATACAAAATATCTTGGAAATTTGAACCTTTAGTCAAGAAAAATCTTAAACCTCCAATACAAGATCTGTCTTCTCTCAAAATAAATGCATAAAGAGTTGAGCTTGTTGTGTTCACCGACCACTCTGATAAGTACAGCAGAAAACTAATGTTGAGGCCTGCTGTGTTGGCCTAATTTCAAAGCTGCTATTTGCTGGCAGACCTGTATTGATACTCAAAGGAAGGGGCTGCCCTGATGGCCGAGTAGTCAAAGCACTGCTCATGGACTGCAGTCTGTACCTCACCAATGCTTAAAGTCACAGATTTGAATACAGGTCTGTACTTATCAGAGTGGTCGGTGAAAACAGCTTTTTTTCACTAATATAAATAACATGCGACCATTTATACCCATAGATTTCTGAGGAAAAAGTTTTGAGTTTTCATAGAAAAACACCAACACTTCATTAAAGATTGGATTGAAAAACTCAGTAGGCCCTTATGCCACCATTCTTTTATAAATCCACAGTTGCAACTAAAAATGCATACATTTGATCCAAATTAAGTTATATGTATAAATATGTACATTGAAGAAAATATATAACTGTTGCACATGCACAATTCCATTTTCAGACATTTTTCTCCTACAGACAATGAGCGCTTGTTCTTTACTTTTTCACATGGCATCAAAGTGGAACCTGTGTGCATCCTGCCTTTTCTCCTTCTTATCTTCTCTCTGAAAGAAAAGGGAGATGTAGTTCAGATTAATCCAAATAAATACAATAATATAAATAAAACAATAGTAAGAGTTATACTGTATAACATTCATTTTTCTTCTCTCCTTCTTATCCTCTCTCTGAAAGAAAAGTGAGATATAGTTCAGATGAATCCAAATAAATACAATAATAGAAATAATAGATAGAGTTATTCTATGTTACATCTATGTTTTATATTACAAGTCTTTCACATAACATTGTACCTATGCAGGGTCTTAGCCAGGATTTTAAGAAAACCTGTCTAAAAACAGCAAATTGAAAATATCTGCTCATCCAGAGTTTGCTACTTAGCTACTTCAAATCCTTCTACCAACAAGAGCATATAGCATGTTGTGTAAAAAAGGACAATTTACAGTTTAGCCACATTCTAGAATATGGTTTGTTTGGAAAAGATTTGATTATTACCCCAAAAAAGTCAAAATTGAAAATTCTTCACAGAATGTTTTGCCTGTCAAAAAAGGTGTTTTTCAGGAAACAGCTTGTCCAAAAGACAGGTTGGATTTGTCATGGCTATTTCCCTGGTACTGGTATCACATGATTGTCATAGTTGACAAGCAGGAAAACTTCAATTTTTCTAGAATATTTGATAAGGAAGATGAAGTGCTTACCTTTACTTTAGTGGTACTGCATTACATTTATTTCTATATTACATTATCTTTCATATAACATACCTACGTATCACATGATTGCCGTAGTTGACAAACAGGAAAAAAATCATCATTTTAGAGTACTTTTTTAGAAGATGAAGTACTTACCTTTTCTATCCAATGAAGTATTCCCACTAAACCAGCCACGAAGCCACATGTTCCTATCAGAGCCGCCGCTGTGATCAACACTAGCCGCGACGGCGTCACAAATAACTTATACTTCCATCTGAAATAATGACAAGGCCATCACAAATCTTATAATACTTGTCTAGAGTACAAAGGAAGCAATCAATTATCTTTTATGACAGCCGCAATATTACCATTCCGTGAAATGTATGTAATGAGCTTTTACGAGTATTGTATAATAGGCGTATAGAAAATGCTGCTATACAAGTGAACTTGGATATGACAGACTCAATGGGACCAGGAAAATTGGTCCGTCATATGCAAAATCCGTTGTATACATATGACAAATACTTGATATGCATAGGACTGGGACCAAGCATATCGTCCGTCATATGCCAAAATTCACCTGTACTAGCTTGTGGAAAATGCTGGTAAGGGTATTGCAGGAATAACATGTTTGGCATCCTTAATAGTTACATAATTCTATGGGAGTAGTGATAGTGATAATACGGCATCTTCATACAGGCTTGTACCAAAAGCTGATCATCACATGATTATCATTTATTTGCCTGTATGGGTTTGGCTTGAAAATGGCTGTATGGCTACCGTACAATGGTACCCACATTGTATGATATCCATACAGGATTGCTGATTTGTTCCTGTGTAGATACAGATTCAAAGAATTGGGTTAGTTTGAAATGACATGAGTCTCTTTTCAAACAAACCTGGACGAAGGGTCTTCTCCCCCCCTCCCTCCCCCCCCCCAATTTTTTTTAAAATCTGTGCTCTCAGGTGCATTTTGGAGCACTATTATGTAAAATAAGGGGAGACAAATATTGGAAATAAAATAAAAACATTCTCAAAGGCACCAGTTGAAAATTGATAAGTCCATTCGAAACTTGGCTCCTAAAAATTTACCATGTTCGAAAAATCACTTGCCACCTAAATGACAATGTCAATCCCTGTAAAATATTACAATCACAAATACGGATTATTAATGTTAATAATATTAACTATAGTTATAATAGTTTATATCATTGATTTTCCCTGTTTCAAGTCTAATTGATTTCACTTACTTGTCTGGTCTGTTAGGAGGGTCAGGAAGGACCACGATCTGTGAGTTAGGAATGATTGATGACCATTCATGATGTCTGGGGTTCTGAAATATCAAAGCATTTTAGTATTAATATCAAATTTCTCATAGTAACATAATCTCCGGGACAAATCAAAAACATTGATAAGTTATTCCCTTAATTTGGTCTTAGAGAGAGAACAGTAATTGAATGGATAAGAAGGCTGAGTTTTTTAATTACGTTTATTTTTATATTTTTTGCATTTTTCTGCATATTCATGCTAAAATTCATAACTAGTCATTCATTAACAGTGGAGAAAACAAAGAACTTTGAGAAAATCATTTTTTTAAGAATTTTGTTTTGGTCACTTTTTCTGCTATACTGCAGCTAAATCATAACTAGCTAGTTGTAATTAGTGGAGGAAACTGGAGTACCCGGCAATAGCCACTGCCTAACCCCAAGTCAATGGCAACTTTATCACATGCCTAAGCCAGAATTCAACCACAGGCAGTGGCGAGAGACAGCTAGCAGTCAGTGACAACCCCTTAGACCACATCGCCAACAATTTTCCGTAAACTATCTTTTTCAGTATTAGGAAAACACCAAGGCTCGTTCTCAAGGGCCAAAAGTAATACACCTCATGACAAAAGTTTCGTTTCTACAGCTCACTTTTTGAGGAACCTTCATAAACCTACTTCGCCTGGTGGGTGTGGAGTAGCAACTATTATTATCATCATTACTATTATTATTATTATTATTATTATTATTATCATTGTTATTATTATTATTATCATTACTAATATTATTAGTAGTATTTTTATTATATTATTATTATTATTATTATTATTATTATTATTACTATTATTATAATATTATCATTATTGTTATTATTATTATTATCATTTTTATTATTATTATTATAATTGTTATTATTATTATCGTTATTATCATCATTATTATTATCATTATTATTATCATTATTATCATCATTATTATTATTATTATTATTACTATTATTATTATTACTATTATTATTATCATCATCATCATCATCATCATCATCATCATCATCATCATTTTTATTATACCTACCTCTAGTGGTGGGTGTGGAATACCGACTACGAGTCTATCGACGAAGTTGGGCGTCTGCCCGAGCCCGAAGACGGTGTAGGGCAGCTTGAGGGAGTAGTGGGAGGACTGGTAGAGCTGGGACGCCGTGCTGTTCTGAGAGTTTCCGTTAGGTCTCGTAGACTTGAACTGCACCGTGGCACCCGGCTGATTGACTCCATACGGCTGAAATAGACACAGAAAAAACAGCTTTCAATAATGGTCTTAGCCAGGAATTAGAAACTGGGTGCCTAGAATTGGCCATTGTAAAATATTAGGGCGTCCAAATTTTGAAGGGGTACCATAATATACTCAGATTTCAACCATAAACATGTATATATTTATCAAAATAAGGCATAATATCTTTATGCAAGATCATGGGAATTATGTGATGATGAAAAAATTCAATTATATGCTTGAGATTGACATTTTAAGAAATTCCTCACTAAAAAAAATGTGGGTGTCCTTGGGGGTGCTTTTTAAGGGTTTGGGTGTCCAAAAAGACACCCAGACGCCCTGCTGGCTAAGACCAGGCTTTCAATCCCATGTTCCCACTTTTGAAAGTCAGGCTGCTGTTGACAGCAATTTTTAACTTCGATAATTGACGTTATATCTTTCAATTCCATTAATTTCCATTTGAATTTGGAGACCTGCATTGACATATCTTTTTCCAATTACTGTATACGGCTATAATTTGGAGTGCAAGAAATTTCGCTTGACAGCCCTGCAGGAGAGTATTTGTGCAACTTTAAATGTGCGCATTTAAGCTCTCAAAATACATATATTTATTACTATATAGATATTTATTTGAAGGATGTTATTTTGGTGCTATCATAGGGAGGGCAAAAACAGCGAAAATTAAATGCCTGTACAAAAAACCAGGAGTACAGTAATTGGGAAAATCCCTATCAACCCTATTTACCAATTATTCTTTTCTTTAAGAACTTTGTGTTTTGTTCAATAGCTTGTCAACTATGATCATCATGGATACATACTATCTTGTGTATATTCCAAAGATGGTGCCAATCCCTAAGAGATAGTAGTAATAGTATTCCTAAATAAAATAGGGCGGCACCCAAAAACCTTCATTCGTGCTCTTTATCAAGAGTGAGTGAATACATGTTTACATGTTTTTTCATTAAATTTTATTGCAGGAACCCTTGAAAAAATGTACACTGATTGTTCACTGCTTAACTTACATTTCTTCCTCCTGGACAGTTAGAGAAGCAGAGTCCACTCAACACTAAAACAAAAATACAAACAAATCAATATGCAGGACTTAAAGAAGAAAAATAATGATGCAAGAAACTTCTGTAGAATAGGAAATTAATCAGAGGAGCAAATCAAACTTATTTGTGATTTTGGATTTTTCTGAGATTTTTTATTCCTAAAAGCCAATATTGAAGGTTAATTTTCTAATGACAGGAATAATACATCTAACTTTCATTATACCAAACTGACCCCACTCTGAAAGGTTCGGCAGAATAAACCACTTGTATTAATTTCCTATTCTACAGTATTCAAATTATCATATGAATGTGTTATGTTTTGCAATTATTGCACCTCAATAGCTACTTGAGTTCATCAGGATGGATACAAAGAGAAATCAACATTTTTCTTTCAAACAAGTTATATATGAATTTACAATAAATATGTTCCCAAACTAGTTCTAGTATATCAAGTTTTTTCCTAGGAGCTTGACTGGTGCAGGGTTCAATGTACCTGCAATCTATTAGGGTGGAACATACTTTTCATCCAACCAACAAAGAACTGATAAATTTATGCAAATTCGATATATGATTTCAATTTTTTCATTGCCACCAGAAGGCGAACAATGTGTCCTGATCGGAAATCGAATAACTGACAAAATTTAATGTAATGTAGAGGACCTGCTTAACCCTTGCGAGTCTAAATTGTAATTTTCCATACAAAAATGTCTGATGCTAAATTGTAATGGGGTTTATAGGCCAAAATCCAGTACCAGATTGTTTATGTTTAATGACCTTACAAAATGTTGGTTCAAAATGAACCTTGAATCGAGCACAACATTCTGACTGACAAATTGCCTAACTTTTGTGCAATGAAGTTTTTTTCAAATTGGCGAGCTGATCTCTTCATCTCTTGTTTATACATGTACGATTTTGTAACAGCAGTTTACTGCAAATAAGCGTACTAATACTAATATTTAAATGAATTTGATCATCTAAAACACATAAATACATGCATAGTTCTTTAAGGAATGTTACCACAAACATTCATTAACATGTATGAGCGTGTAAGGCATTGGAAGGGTAAAAAGTAAAATGGAATATGATTTCTCACCCATGACTTTGAGGAAGTAGGCATCTGCAGTGAAGGCATTCTCATAGGCCCTGATCTGGGGAGTATTCTCAGGCTTGTCGCCCATGTGTACGATGATAATATCTAGGATACCCTGGAAAGATAAGGGAAAATATAAAACGATACATAAAGATGAAAAGTATACAAGAAAGTATATATATATATATATATATATATATATATATATATATATATATATATATATATATATATATATATATATATATATATATATATATATATATATATATATATATATATATATATATATATATATATATATATATATATATATATATATATATATATATATATATATAGCATACTAAATACACCTAAAAGTAGAATATTGTTTGGGTGGAGATGCCTATGTAGCATTTAAGTCAACTCTATATGGTTAAGCAATACACATATTACTCCAGAAGAATTTCAATCTTCAAACAAATTAATTCAATTTCAAAATATCAAAATTAAATTGAAAATAGTGAGTCATAATTTCAACAGCTTGTACCCAGACCCTTCAGATTTTTCTCCTTAAATCTTTGGTTTAAGTGTTTATTTGTCCAGTGCTTTCTTGAGGTCAAAGGTCATTCTGCAAACTTACGTTTTCTTGTATATCATAGAAGGTGGCCAGTAGGGGGCCAGCCACGGGGGCAAGTGGTGTGTCCCACTGAATAGAAAATGTCCTCCCTGTTTGGCAGATCTTGCTATCAGCACACGGCACGTTCTCCAGTAGAACTGTTTTATAGATAGTCTTCCTGCAAGTGACATGAAGTAGAGTACATTAGTTATAAAATAATTTCCAATCGTAACATTTTTTTTAAATACATAAATTTAAAATATGCTCTGATCACAAAGATTTAACCATAATAGTCAGAAAGTATTGGATACTGAAATAAAGTATGCTTTATTTGGAAAGATATCACTGAAAGCATTTGACCTTTTTGGCCGCTACAGACATGAAGGTGAGAACAACTCTCCTTCAAATGGTTTATGAAAGATATTTTATAATATATTTACCACAAATATCATCAGGCTTCTTAACCCTTGTGCCACTGCTGGCTAATTTGACCAAAACATGGTGCAAAAACATGAAAAATGACTGAAACCCTGGCAAATGGGTACTCATGTGAATGTACTCAGAGAGAGCTTTTCAATGATTACCAACATGACAGCCCTGATTAGATGATTTTCAAAAATCTTTGCATCCTGGTGCTTTGGACAAATGTAGCCTCATAGGTTCCAAACATTACTTGCCAAGCAGGGCAAGCTGCCATTAGAGTTTACTTTCCCCGCCAGCACTTCTACTTGCCACACCACTCTTGTTAAACATAGGTGAGTTACATTGCAAGGATTCTGCCCAAAACATTACTTGCCGACTGTCATTTTTTGCCAAATTCATTTGCAACTTGCAACAGGGCAAGCAGTTATGTTGCACGCTAGGTTAACCGTTCTCGGTATGAATGGGGTAATAGGTACGTACCCGTCTTCCTCCCTGTAGAGGGTTGTGAGGGCGTCAGGGTAACCATCCATGTTGTAGTCGCCCATGCGGAGGTCTATCGGGATGTTAATTCCCTTGTGGGGGCTGAGGGAGGGGGGAACGAACCCCCACGACTTGCCGTCCAGTACCATCTTCCCGAGCATCACTGACCACTAGGAGTAGAAAAGAGAGAGCTGTTTTTACTTTACAGTGTAATCTGCGCAATGTGAACATGTCAGGACAAAGGTAAAAGAGCGGCGCTCCTGCCTTAAAGGCTTTTTATGACACGTAAAAGGTACTAATTTTCAAACTATGTAGGGGACTTTAGATTGGTGAGCCAGGCTCTACTTTAAATGAATTTAATTATCTTGCATGCATATATGTGTGCATGGTGCGTAAGATTATGTTTCTACACATGAATACATGCATATGTGGCATTGGAAGGGTTAACCCTCCTGAAAAGTTCTTTGCTATTATCACTGGATGAGTTTGTTTCCCATACCTTGAGATTAGCGTAGATGTAAACCATACTAGTCTTACACAGCTCATCTATACACACAGGCACTATGTGGTCAATGCGACTGTCTCCATCTGAAACATACAGTGAAATATAAAAATGGCACATAAGATATCTCAATAGAGGTAGTAGGGTTTCAGTGGGCATCCCTATGCATGAATAACATAATCAAGAGAAAAAATAATATTCAATAAACTACTTATCTACTGTAAAGGATCATTTATTAGACTCATAAGATGTGAAAATCATCTAGTAGTTTGTGATCTATTTTTTTTAACTTCTATGCAAGTCAGTAAAATGTTGGCAGGCTTGACTACACAAACAAACTTTTCCATAAAATGCAATCCAGCTAGTATCAAGTACAATGAAATCTAGAAGCCCTGGGTTTGTGGCCCCTGGAATAAACAGGCCCTTTATGGCACTTGAACTGGGCGTGAATAAGGAGAATATTATTCATGGTGCATCAAGTATTAATGCTTACAGAGCTCCTCCAGAAATTGTCCTACGGATCTGAGATATTTTTGACAATAACTTTGAAATTTTGAGTAATTTTACAAAATATTTGAAGGAGAGTTGTTGCTATCGTTTTGAATAATATTTCTTCTTCAGATAATTTTTCTAACAATGGTTTTGCATGAATGATTTTATCAAAAGAGTGAAAAAACTTTTGGCCAATGTGAGCTTTAATTGTTAAATACAATAAAACTACAACTTACCAATATCAACAAAGGAGGTCTGACCTATGATTTTAGCTGTTGAATCTGGCAGAGGTAGGGTATGACTATATGTAAGTACACCATCCTGAAATAAAAAAGAATCAAAACTTTTAATGATTGCAGTATGTAAATAGTGGTGAAAAAACAGGTGCTTTGACTGGCAAAAAGTATCTATATGAAATGTGAGTTCACGTTGCTAGACTGAAGAACCAATATAGCAATATTTCCTCCTGAATAGACATCGAAATATCAATAATTTTTAATGTTCCGTCCAGAAAGATGACACCAAAATCATTAGATTTATGCTACAGGTGTAAATTTAATGGTAATGTCAGTAGATATTAGTTATTATTGTTACTATAATTTCTTCTATCATTATCATTATAATAACTATTATCATCATTATTATTATCAGTATCATCAATTTTATTATCATTATTATTATCATCATCACTATTATCACTATCATTATTATTATAATCATTATTATTATTAGTGTTTGGAATCGGTCACAATTTTCAAGATCAATCATTGGTCCATCTGAACGACCGATGACCAATTAATAATCGAAGTTGTGTACATGGTTTTCCTTGTTGCCATTGCTGTTTACTTTAGTCATAAGGTACTGCGACAACTAGCGGTATCAACACACACTAGCCTAATGGCGTCATGCGCATTTGCGCTAGGGTGTGCCGATAACCACAACAACAATAGCGGCATCGTGACATCGCCTCAGCATGCTCAGAGAGGTGGATCTGGAGCGGTCCAGCAGTGTTTCCTCTTTGGTGGGGCAATAAATAGGTAACTAAACTTTTTTTCTCAGATTTTCTGACAGGCAGGACTACCGAAAGTCCAGCTATATTTCTTTGAATAGAATTTTTATCCATGTTCGTTTTTTTGTTCGAACATGTGAAATTGCGTTCGATCATCATAATCGAAGGCACAAACGAATGCTGTTCGGCTTGTTCGAACAATCGGACGAACACTAATTATTATCATTATTATTATTATTATATTTATTATTATTATTATTATTATAATTATTATCATCATCATTACCATTACTATTTTCACCATTACTAGTAGTAGTAGTAGTAGTAGTAGTAGTAGTAGTAGTAGTAGTAGTAGTAGTAGTAGTAGTAGTAGTAGTAGTAGTAGCAGTAGTAGTTGTAGTAGTAGTAGTAGTAGTAGTAGTAGTAGTGGTAGTAGTAGTAGTATAGTTATTAATATCACTATCGTTATCTTTATTTGATCGAAACCCAAGCATAACAGCTACGCCACACAGGTGCTTACCTTATTTAGCCAGATCTCATAGCCAGTGGTGTTTGTGATGTAGAGATCGGCCGCCAGATCGCCATTAAGATCCAGGAAGGCATTGGAGTGAGGTAGTCGTAGTTTCCCCAGCATTGACGCTGTGATGTTGACTGTGTTCATAGGTTCCGGTGTGAATATCTTGGACTTACTGTAAACAATATAAACCAGTGATGTAGGCAAGTATGTAGGGGAAGGAGAGCAATTTTTGTCGGGTGGGGGGGGTTAGATATAACACACTCACAGGGATTTAGCCATGATTAAGAAACTAACCCGCTCATGTCTAGAGTTCAGCGTGCAACATAACCACTTGCCCCGTTGCAAGTTGCAGATGTATTCAGCAAAAAACGGCTATCGGGCAAGCAATGTTTTGGGCAGAGTCCTCTCAATGTAACTCACCTTTGTTTAACAGAGTGGTGCGGCAAATGGAAGTGCTGGCGGGGAGAGTAATCTTTAGGGGCAGCTTGCACTGCTCTGCAAATAATGTTTTATAACCTATGTTGCACTCTGAACCCACTCATGTCTAGAGTTCTCTTTTAAGAAAGGCAAAGGGTCAGTCAAGGGTTAAAACTTAAAAGGGGTTCTAAACTGTTAAGACAAGATGGCCTTACCTTGCTATCCAGTAGAACCTCTCTCCACTTGCTGTCACAGCAAACAGATCTGGCAGCATGTCAGCATTAGCGCTACAAGGTAGATTATATAGGCTGTGAAACCTCTTGGCAACAGAGAAAATCAAATCAAATCAAATCCTCTACTTTAGTGTGGAAACTTTCACGAAATATTGAAAGATTATTTTTATTACCATTTTACTTTGTTATTATTGATATCATATTACTATTATTATCATCATTATCATTATTGTTATCATTTTTATCATTATTATTGTTGTTACTATTATTATTATAATTATCATTATCATTATTATCATTTAAGATTATTATAGTTATTATAATTATTATCATAATCATTATCATTATTACTATTATTATTATCATCATTATCATTATTATTATTAATATTATTATTATTATTATTATTATTATTATTATTATCATCATTATTATAATTATTATCATCATTATCACTTTCTAAAATGAATGAATCGGTCAAAATATGTGTTTAAACCTACTGGATTTTTTTAAAGGGAACAGGAACAGGAAGCATATAAATATGCTAATTTTATAGTTTAACATATGAATGCAAATGACCATTTCAGGTAGTAGGGATATGCCCACAGCATAGATATCTCTGAAATACCAAAATTAAGGTTGATATTTTCTCTTTTTTCACTTTTCTAAAACTGTGTACTTACTCTAGGATAAGTGGCTGATCTTGGAGTTCCACAGTGATGTTTTCTTTGGTTAGGTTGGTCTCTAGCATCCCTGAAACAAAGCACTAAACAGATTATATTTAGTCACTTTGAAAAATTCATTCCCCCAAATACCAAATACAAATAAAGAAGACTGGAACATTTAACCCAACAGAGACATCTTTTAAATAAGCATTTCTTCCAATAATGCTCTGTTTTAAGATATTGTTGTATGATTAGGACTGTCATTGATAAGGAATTCTTATCGATTATCGATAAGAAAATTACCGATACAGTACTTCGCTTCGATTTGAATCAATAAGAATTTGAATTACCTGTAGTCGCTTATTTTTACATCGTCGCCAGTGACTGGCTCAAGCGGCATGGCGGCGGTTAGAGCGAGACCTCATGACCCCCCCCCCCCCCCCACACACACATACGCATAGCTGTAAACTGCATGTGTGTGACTTCCGCTCGCGTCCCTTGTTGCGAGCGGCGGGCGGTATGTGTCAGACAATGTGTATTTCAAAGATGTGAGTAGGCCCAGTTCACCTTGGATTGTGTCATCTGAATCTTTGGCACTTTTAATAAAATTCACAAGAATTTCACAAGATATTAGAATAAATAGGTTGGATTCTACCTGACATTTTCCTTCTCATAATTTTAGTAAAATCATTTTTTTGGATCGATAAGTTTCTAAGTTTAGTGAACATTTTGAGGCAGTGAAGGTATGAATGAGTTAAATTCTCCTACTAATTTACTGGGAGAATCCAATTTCAAATTTTTTCTGGAATAGAGCATGGTTCTCAGGGTTTTACATTGACAAATTTTCTAATATGTATAATTTCTATTTCTAGTTTTTCTTCATATCTAAACATTCAGGGTTATTCAGTGTTGGCCATTTACTTATATTTGACGCATAGTTAATTAAGTGGAACGGATGCAAAGGTGCATCAAACAAAACTGCCATTGAGAGCTCACTAATTACCCTTTCATGACATCATGCAGAGGCTGCATAGAGAGACCAACCCACTTACCCCCTATTATTTGACCACAACTGATGGCTCTGATAATTGACACACATTTGCTGCTCAAGTTCAGGATGCAGGATATTCTAAACATTGGCATTGGGGTGGTGCAACTCTTTTTGATCCTATCGCTAACATTGGGGTTATAAGTGTTAAATTATAGAACTCTGTGGGAATGATAGTGTTGGGCCGATCATCGATTATAATCGAAGATCGATCGGTTGCCTCTTTTTTTTTAACTATTTATCGATTACAAAACAGTTTAACTGGCAATCGATAATAATCGGAAAAGGTGACACCTAGCGACAACAAATAGAAATAAATGACCAGCAAAATGTCAGCTTTATTGCTATGGAACTAAGCTCCAAAAACACTTCAAAATAAAGTTAGAATGGGTGCTAATAGCAAGCAACTGTCATAGACTATCACTTAGTTTTACGCACTACACCTCTCATCCCCAATTACTGAAAAAGTGCGTACCATTTATGATTGATTATTGATCAGTTGGCTACAACTGATTATCGATCATGAAATTGCAACCGATTCCAAACCCTAGGGAATGATATGGAGGTTTTACCCATTCTTACCAGTGGACATGACAGCGGCTCCTCCCCAGTAGACATGTGCCGTGACTGGGTCAGCCAGTGCATTTTTCTTCTGCCTTGTGATGAGGATATCTAGGAAAGCATCTCCGTTGAAGTCCCCCGGCATGACGCTAGTGATGATCTTCTCTGAGCTTTTATCATCCTCCACAAGGGGGCGCTCAGAGTAGGCAGTTTTGCTGTCGGAACTGGCTAGGTATACCACCACACTGTGCCCTGAAAAAAGAGAGGTACACAACAGTCAACTTTCTAACCAAATTTCCAATGCTGAGGCTATTTTCGTCAAAGGCACGAGGCAAAAAAATTTTGAAAATTGTCTCAACCCTGTCATTTGGTATTCATTGGATAGCATTCGCCAAGTACTCTCAGATGAGCACCTATGTGCCAGGGTCTCAACCGTTTTTCAGGTTTTTCACATCATTTTATGCCAAATTAAAAACCGGCAGCATAAGGGTTAAACTTGTTCAGGCCTGCAGCTCCCAAAACCGTCAGACTATTTTGGTGATATCTCTCCATAAGGCAATTTTCAGAAAAATATCTGGATATACATGTATATTGATTGAAATTCAACTCACAACTCCTTTGTAAAGAAGGATTCCAGAGTTATCATGAAAAATGTTGAAGGTCCAGGCAGCAAAAGTTCAAAAGGGGAAATACACACATTCTGTTCTAAAAACAAATTTTCAGGAATTCCGTTCAAATTAGAATTATATTCATTTATTAATACAGCTAGGAAGTTGTCTGAACCCACATACATATTTTTTAACCCCATGGTAGGCAGACCCTCCGTGCCGTAACAGCCCTATGCTATTGTTGCTCTGACGGGCCTCACCTATACGGCACTAGTCCTCCAATGCAAAAAAATGGAACCTGGGTCGGTGTATTGTGATGAAAACACTCCGTCACTAGTTTAATGGACAAGTTTGTAGGAATTAGGTTAATAAAGGCTCATAAGGGACAGATTTTTGAATAAGGTTCTTAAACTGCTATAAAAGTGTTTTTTTTCCGACCTGTTCCCTCAGTCGCCATAGTCTGCCAGAGAGGTGGTAACGTAAGTTGGCCGCGCACGTCGTAAAAGTTTATCTAAGTTCAATTATTGGACGGCAAGTGGACGTGTGTTGGTGCTTGGAGATAACGCAACAACTCGTCTGACAACGCGAGAATTAGCGGCCATTTTGCGGATCAGGAGGCCTTCTTCCATGTACCTCCATAAAAAGTTAAGATTTTTCCAAAAAGGAGGAGGTGAGTAAATTAAAATATTGTCTTGAATGATAAATAAACACTGGTCTACAAATACAAGTAAGTTTTATTTCATTCAAATGTGTCAGTGCAAAATCACGTATCAGGTTCCAAAAATTTCAACGTGAGGACCCTTAAATTGCCCCCACGGCAAACGGAACGGACAGCCTAAGGGGGCAAGTCTCCTGGTCTAACAGTTAGGTGAGGAAATGTTACCAACCAAATAGAGAAACAGGAAATGATTGCTGTTAAACCCTGTATGTTATATTTTGAATTGTTATTTTGTAGTCGGCCAAGAGCCCTGGCAGCTCGTGTTTACTATGTAAAATTATTACCGACTTGAAATAAAGATTATCTATCTATCTATAAACAGATAAATGAACTAATTTTAGGGGGCCCCCTTTCACAAATCAGTAATTATCTGTGCTATTATCTCCTACCCCTTCCACCAAACATATATGTTGTGTATATGCAAGTATAAAGCTCACAATTTCAACTTTCTGAGATTAGTAAAAGCTTATGTAATTAAGCTTTAAAGCCTGACAAAAACATGACATCCTTTAAATAGTGACTTATGTTGTAAATATGTATGACTAACAATCACACTCACCATCTTCCTTGATAACAAAAATATCAGTCAGTTTATCTGCATTAAAATCACCAAAAGCAGCAACGACACCGGTTGCTGGGGTCGAAAACAAATTTCCAGTTACATCAATTAAATCAGCGGCCGATACTTGATGTTGTAACAGACACAAAAGCAACAAACTGGGAAGAAATATTCTGGATAATTTTAGCCACATCATTTTAACATTTCTAGCAGAAGCCTTTCAAGTCTCGCACTGCGCAGGTGCGAATTGCCGTAAAGCGGTCGTTCGTAATTGAGTTTGTCGTTAAGAAACTTGATCGAAGTTGTCGATGGACTTGTCAGTGGGTCAAACTCGGTTAAATGGGTCATAACTTGAAGTGATGAGGTGCAATTAAACGTCCACAATGAAAGGACGTGCTCAGCAAGCCTCTAAAGTTACTCAGATCTGAGAAAAAAACGATGTCAGGGTCAAGAAAGGTCACTGCGCGATCTCGTTTTATGGATAGCCGCATAGGCCATCGATTTAACAAGATGGCGGGGAGTTCCGTCGACTTTAGCTATGAACAAACTGTCGGAAAACTCCAAGACTACTATCGTCAAGGTAAAGGCACTTCGCTATATCGCTAACTATGTTTCTTATGTATAATATCTACACAGTTTTGGGGCGTGTGGGTCCCTTAGGCGCAAGCGGTCGGGTGTTAATTGTTGACGTCTCCGATTGCAATTGAGGTTTTCAATGCCTGTCTCAAAATACACTTCGGCACGCGATGCGGGTACTGTCCCTTTGTATTCAAAATCGGCCACGCGTATCAAAATGTCTTGACCCAGATACACGACTGAATACTTGTAGTGTAAGTGTTATTGTAGTTCATGTGTGTGCTCGTCTGCTTATCTGGGTCATCCTGCCCTTGACCTGATTGTCACCTACTTAATGTAAACAAATCCATGTGCTCAGGGGACTTTGACAGCTGTCAAATGTTGAGACCATCCATCTTTTGACCTACAGAGTTATTATAAAATACAAAGTCGTAAGAAATGTTGAGATATGTTGCATTGAAATAGCTTGACCTGGAAATGAGGTCACCTTGAACTATAAACCTAAGGAGTAGCTTGTTTTAGCTCATATCAGTTGCTCATTTTTTACAGCCTAAATATCGTTGCTGCTAAAATTGGCAGTGCATCTTGTGTTTGTAACGTAGCTTTAAACCGGCGCTGGAGCTCCCTGCCACCTGGTTAAGACTCCCACACCATTGTAACTAGTTGATCCTCAGCCATAAAACTTAAAATAAAACATATAAGCATTATTTTTTTGGTCAAAAATGTGTGTTTTATGCATGTTTTATGATGATTAAGAGTTGGGAGGGCAGAAAAAAATTTAGGGTAGGGACTTTTTTGAATGAAACCTTGTTAGGGTAGGGTTACAGGAAACAAACAACTTTTTTTTTAGGCCTTAGCCAGCAGGGCTTCTGGGCGTGTTTTGAACACCCGCCCCCTCAAAAAGCTCCCATTAAGACACCCAATTTTTTGAAACGTCAATCTCATGACATTTAAGGTGATGAGTACCATTGCAAGCCTGTTAAAAGTCCCATGCCAAAACACACATCAAAGCAGCATAATCCTATAACTAGGTGTATCTCCAGGTTCCTGGGTGATATCAGGTAGAGAATATCATCCCCAACTGTCATTATTCAATCCATATTCTGTTTTATTTCAAAATTTACAAAAAAAATTTCAAATGACATATTCTCAAAAACCTGCGCAGGTGATGGTTACTGCAGGTTCAGAGTAACTTTAAGGATATCATTGACTATGCCCAATAAGAAGTAATTTTTTGATCTTTTACTCCTGAAGATTTTAACAGGCCCATAACATTGAAAATTTTAGTGAGAAATCTTGACCCCAAGTGCGTACAGATAGAAAGCTTTTCAACTATTTATAGCATGCTGGACACTAGGCATCGTTTTGACTGTGACACGCTACCACTGAGGTGTGTCTTTGACACTCTTTGTACAACTGTCTTTTGTTCCTAGCCTGTCCTTGCTAAACCACCACTGGATTATAGGCTCCACACACAAAATATCTCACTAAAATTTCCAAATTTTATGGCCCGTAAAAATCTTTAGGAGCAAAGAATCAAAAAATTACTTTTTATTAGGCATTAACAATGACATCCCTAAGGTATCTGTGAACCTGTAGTGACCATCACTTGCGAAAAAAAAAAGTGTTTGGTTCCTATTACATCCTAAAAAAATATAGGTAGGGTAGGTAGGGATTTTATTTTTTATTTTTATTCTTTAACTTGCACGATTCCCTGGAGTTGGATGGCTTTGATAAAGGTTTGCCTTGTTGTAATTGTCTTTATATGCATTAATTGTAGGCCCCTGCTTCTTTTCATCCAGAAATTGATAATTATAATGGTTGGAGAATTGGTATTTAGCACGGCGAGGCAATTTTTTGGGTAGGAACAATTCATTTTTCAGTAGGATTGGCAAAAAAAACTTTAGGGTAGGGGAAAAAAACTAGGTAGGGTAGGGTAATAGGAACCAAACATCTTTTTTCTTTAGGCCTAAGTAATGAGATTATGTCATTTGAGTGAAAAGTTGTAAATATTGAAATGGAATAGAATATGGGTTGACTAAGGATGGTTGGCTATGATATTATCTACCTGACAACACTCAGGAACCTGGAGATACTCCTTGTTCTATTATTTTGCTACAATAATAATAATAATAATTGGAATTTATATAGCGCCTTTTCCATTCATAAAATGTTCAAAAGCGCTGCACATTGTCATAGTTTGAGTAATAGTCCACAACGCCTCAATGGGCGAGCCTGAAAAGGTGTGTTTTGAGACACTTCTTGAAGGCCTGACACGATGTAGAATCCTTCAGGTGTTGTGGAAGCGCATTCCATAATCTCGGTGCACTAATGGAGAAAGCGCGATCTCCAAATTTGAGTCTAGTCCAAGGCTCGTCCAGAAGGCCCTTTGCTTCTGATCGTAGATGGCGTCTGGGTTTATAAGGCACGAGCAGCTCCTTGATGTACTTAGGTGCAAGTCCGTTTAGCGCCTTGTATACCAGCAGTAGGACCTTAAATTGGATGCGGAATTTGATTGGTAGCCAGTGAAGCTTGATGAGAACAGGTGTGATATGTTCATACTTCCTGGTTCTCGATACTATCCTTGCTGCACTGTTTTGTAGTCGCTGCAGCTTTGCAATCAAATCCTGTTGTATTCCAATTAGGAGAGCATTGCAGTAATCCAAGCGAGACATCACCAGTGACTGCATCACTGTTTTTGTGGCATCTTCTGTTAACACACGTCTCGCTTTTCCAATATTTCTCAGGTGAAAGCTAGATTTTTTGACAACACTTTTGACATGGGGTGCCATGATCAGTTGAGAGTCAAACATAGCTCCCAGATTCCGCACAGGCTCAGATGCAACAGACACATCAGTCCCCGCTACAGAGAGTGACTTAATGTTCAGTTCAGCTAGGTGTTTCTTAGAGCCGAATAGAATGATTTCAGTCTTGTCATTGTTGAGTTTCAGTTTGTTCTGAGACATCCAGACACTAATGTCACACAAACATTTCTCAAGATTTAGGATTTCACGTTTGACTATTGCGTTATCACTTGTCTTTTTGAATGATAAGCAGAGCTGGGTGTCATCAGCATAGCCATGATTGTTCAGACCGTAGGATCGGATTAGCTGTGCCAGAGGTATGATGTATATTAGGAACAATATTGCACCCAACACAGATCCCTGTGGTACAGACCACAGGATTTCCTGATTTTCGGAGAAGTCATCATTGATTTTAATCCTCTGTTTCCTGCCTAACAGGTACGATTTGAACCACTGTAGAGCAGATCCTTTAACTCCAAGAACTGACTCCATCCTAGATAGAAGGATGGAGTGATCGATTGTATCGAAGGCAGCGCTAAGATCGAGTAACACAAGGATCGCAGCCCCACCCTGATCGAGAGTACGAAGGATGTCGTTCTGTACCCGCACAAGTGCAGTCTCAGTGCTATGACATGCTCTGTATGCCGACTGCATGGGTTCATGTAGCTGATTGATAGTCATGTAATTTGTAAGCCTTGCAGCAACTACCCTTTCCAGTACTTTTGACAAGAATGATAAGTTGCTTACAGGACGATAGTTCTTGAGCACCTCCGGGTCGAGATCATCTTTCTTCAGTAACGGAGTGACTAATGCCTGTTTCATGGAGTCAGGCACGTTGGAACTCTGCAACGACAAATTTACTAAAATCGTAACCATTGGAATAAGCTCATCTACAATGAGGTGTGTTTCTGGACAGGCCTTTTATCTAGCTTGCAATGTTACCCATAGTGATGGGAATCGTTTGAAAAATTAGGATCGATTAATCGTTCAAATTCGCGAACGATTAATCGACTTTGAACGATTATTTCTTCACCAAATCGTTTGATGTTTCCTGATGTTTCTTAACACCAGAACTGCACAGTACTGGCGTTAGGAAACATCAGGAAGAAGTTCAAGAGTCAATAATGGTGCAGAAGATATGAGCGGTTTAGTTTAACTTCGTTGTTTGACTGTTTTGTTGTGTTTGTGTGTGGCCATGTGCCGCACATCGCCACACAGAAGTGGACAAGCAATAATCGTGAAAAATCGATTGTCCATTTCGCCGGTCGATTGATCGGAATTTCGGCCCAGTCCGACAGATTGCTCGACTCGGCGATTGATCGTTACAACACTAGTTACCCATAACCTTAACTGATTTCCATATATAATTTGCATGACATTGTATATAAGGACATCATGTCTTATTTTGATAAATTTATACTTGTTTATGGTTGAAATCTAAGTATATTGTGGTCCCCCTTGAAAATTTGCACACCCCAAAATTTTACAATTGTCAACTTTGGGCACCCAATTTCTAAATCCTGGCTAAGACCCTGCTTAGTGCTTGCGTAGTGCTTACGGTTAGGAACACAAAGGTAAAAGCCGGAAAACAGTGGACCTTCTAATTTCTTAACCACAAGCACATCTCAAGCACTACACAAAGCTTTATACTTAGGTCCCCTGTTACCTCTGAAGCTGTACAAAGCAACTGATGTCCAGAAATAATATGACTTTTTAAGTAGGACTGTCATTGATATGACAAGAATTGATCGATCAAAATAATTTTGCCAATTAATCGAAAAAAATATTATGTCAGTTATGCCAATTAATCAATTGTAGAGTAAACATTTTTTCAGCCTTTGACACCATTTTTTGCCATCTTTAGCCAACACTAATTAGATTTGTGAATAGAAACTTAAGTATTCAATCAAAAAATATTGAGAAAACTTATAGTTTGAAAGATGTGGAAATATTCCGTTAGTGCAGTTCTTCAAAATCGAATCAAAATAATCGGAAATCTAAAAAATATCAATGATGGAATCGAAAAAAATGGATGTCAATGACAGCTCTATTTTAATTTTAATTTTTTTTGAGTCATTTAAAAATGTATTCTTTTCTCTTTTCAGTTAAGCGCCAAATTCTCATACATCAAAGTCCAACATCTGGATTATTTCCCAGCAATTTGAAGGAAGCTCCAAATGAAGCTCATGTCAAGGACAGTATTTATTGTGCTGTGGCTATTTGGGCACTGGCACAAGCATATAAGTAAGTCAACTTTAACCCACTAACACTCAGAGTTTCTCTAGAAAGTGACATCTGCTACTCTCATACTTTTGAAAATAACTTTGGAATAAAACAAAAGTTCACAAAATATTTGATGGGGAATTGTTGTTTGGTTTCTGATTAACATTTCCCCTTCAGATTTTTTCCAGAAAATGCTTTTGTAAGCAAATTATTTCCAAAATCGTCAGGCCTCTTTTGGCCGCTCTGAGATATGTAGAATCAATAATAACTAATAATGATTTGTTATTTATGTGTGTCACTTTCAACAGGATAGATCATATTACTATGAGGGCTTTCAGTTGCAAAGCACCAGAAATACCGGTAGCCCCTTCAGGGACTTCAATAGACAGGACCCGTTTAGTCTGTCTTTTGGACAGGTAGTTTCCTGAAAGATAAATTTTTTGGACAGGCAAAGTTCTCTTTGAGGAACTTTCAATTTTGACTTTTTTGGGTAATCACCAAATGTCTTCCTATTTAACCATCTTTTATGACATGACTTAAGTGCATATTGCCACAAAAGGCTATTAAATGTAGTTGGTATAAGGATTTGAAGTAGATAATGAGCTAAATGTGGATGGGCCGAATTGCTGTTTTAGACAGGCATTATTAGAATCCTGGCTAAGACCCTGGCGAGTGTAGTTGCAAAGAGTATACAAATGAAATTTAAGGATTGTGTTCTAGTTGACACAGTGAGAATCTCTCACCTTGCCTTACATTCATCAAAGAGCTCCTCGGAATGGTGCCAATTGGCTGTATCCCTAAGCAGATTGACTTGGTCGCTATATAAGTGTGCTGCGTTGTGGAGGGCTGTCTATGGTTCTTCTGCAACTCAAAGATTCCTTGGAACTATTCGTCAAGAGAAGGGAATTTTTTCTCAGTTAAAGGGCTCGACACATAGAATACCCCGACCTCCCCGACTTACTCAAAATCTGTGTCCAGGTAAGTCAATTCTGAAGCTCACATACCCGATTGGGTAAGTGAACTGCCACGGCCAATAATTCCTTACGGACGAATGTCCGTGAGGCTCGTCAGTAGATCGATAATGTCGCTACATGGGAGCTGCCATCTTGACCCTCGTTGTTTACATTTAGAAGTCACATTGAAATCTCTATCAATATCGAGAGATTTCAACGTGACCACGTGTTGGGGAGGCCACTCTCCAGTCTCCACACAGAAATACAATCTAAGCTAATTGCAATTAACAATAGCGACAAACGGGATGTGTCGGTGATTGACTGACTGAAGGCGAAGCTCCTCCCCCAAACGCCGATAGCTGATACAATGTAAGAAAACTGGCATGATTGACGATCTGTCATCATGTCAGTGTCACATGGATGGGGGTGGGCAAGAAAATACGGCAGCACGCATTCTCGCCACACTTTTTCTGTTATTACCTTTCCCTACCCGGAAAGTGCCCCCAAAAGTTAACGTCGAGCCCTGAGTTGTCAGTGAATTTTATGCAATGTTATTTTCTTGTTATGTTAAAGAAAGTTTTGTAGGACCAGTAAAATTCTTCTAGAACCAGTAGATCCTAGGTGTTACTGGTGCTACGGGGCCAGTAACATTTTGAGTTAGCGTTGAGGCCTACTAAACCCTGTCATGTTGGTATTCATTAGATAGCTCTTGCCGAGTAGTCTTAGATGAGTACCTATGTGCCAGGATTTCAGTCATTTCTCAGGTTTTCCACCTCATTTTGTATTAGCCAGATTAGCTGCCAGCAGCATAAGGGTTAATTACTGATGTAAATTGTGTATTGTAGAAGAATTGACGATGATGGAGGAAGAACATATGAGCTCTCACAGTCCGCCGTCAAGTGTATGAGAGGTATACTGGCAGCATGGATGAGACAGGCTGATAAGGTAAGCAGGAGTAATACACTTGTAGACTGTATTTCCTTAATCACAATATTTGTTTAACTTCACTAAATATTCTTATGTCGAAGAGGAGACAGAAGAGATCTAATGAACATGTATGTATATATATATATATATATATATATATATATATATATATATATATATATATATATATATATATATATATATATATATATATATATATATATATATATATATATATATATATATATATATATGTACTGCCCCAATTATTATCATAATCAAATTTCTCTGGACACGGTTGACTTAGACTCTCTATACATAGAACAATTATGCATCTTCAGCATATTAATGATATTATCATATTATTTATATGACTGCATCCTTTGTGTATAAAATATAGAATGGAGATCATCAACTAGGTTTCTTAATTCTTGTTGAAGCATGTTTAAACTTACTCATATTTTGAATAATGCAATATTTAATTTTTTTCAATTTCAGGTGGAAAAGTTCAAAACCAACCAGTCGCCCGAGTGTGCTCTCCACTCCAAGTTTGAACTTCACACGGGCAACACTTGCACGCGCGATGATGAGTACGAGCATCTCCAGATTGACAGTGTCGCCCTCTATCTCATCTACCTGGTACAACTCATCAGATCAGGACTACAGGTAAGGTATTGATTTTGAATGCCTATCTGAGTATTTTTTAATCAATGTGTATTCTGTATAACTGGTATTTTATACATACATTTAGTATTCGCTATTTTCATGCTCCGGTCAAGGCGCCAAAAAAACATCCTTCAAATAAATATCTGCTTATAAATGGTTCAATTTGAGTGCTTGAATGTGCAAATTTAGATTCAGATCAGGACTAAAGGGAAACATGCCCCTTGTGTGACTCTGTTTAGAATTAGTGTCATTTGAATATCAGACCTAAAAAAATACTTGTTTGTTTCCTGTTCAGTAATGGTGCCAAAAAATAATACAGTAGGTAGTTAGGGATTATAATTATTCTTTTATTTTCTTATATTTATGGTTTGGTATTAAATAATAGGTTATTGCTATAACCTGCTATAATCTTCCTAAAAAGGGTATGAATAGCACCTACAGTTAAAAAAGAATTCACTGAAATCATTTATCAGAGTGCTTAGATCCACAGCAGTGAAAGAACACCCTTTTTAAGTTTCATTACAACTCAGATATCCAAACTATTTACGTAACTTGAGGGAGACAAAACCAATACAAACTTGGAGAGTAGGCCACCCCAAACCACAGTAGGTAGAATCATTGGAAACAAACTATTTATTTTGAAGGCCTCCAGGATAAACATACATTTTCAAACCAGCTTGATTTTTGCTTGCTGATTTCCTGGTAATGCACTCCTTAATTGTTTTACCATATAAAGTTACTCCCATTTTGAATTTTACAGTATGCTTTATTTGTTCTTTTTTCAGATAATCTATACGACAGACGAGGTGAATTTTATCCAGAACTTGGTCTACTATGTGGAGCGTGCTTACCGTACCCCAGACTTCGGCATGTGGGAGCGAGGCTCCAAATATAATAACGGATCCAGTGAGCTACATGCAAGGTAAAAACATGCAGTAATATCAGGGTATGACACTCAGATTTGAGGCCGGGGCCCAAAAAGATCCTTTGATTTAATTAGTGGTAAAAAATAGGATTTCTGGTTATCATTCCTACTATGTTTGGCCCCATGCCCAGAATCTAGGGGCATATACCCCTGGGCCCCTGGGAAAGTCAAACCCTGAATATAGATATTATTGTTTGATCGCTTTTGTATATTTTTCTATATTCTGCTTTCCATCCTTATATGTAATGTTTCCTAAATATTTTATTTCATCTCTCCATCATCTGTACCTGTATTAAAGGTATTGATAAAAATGTACTTAGTCTTACTTTATGCACACCTGTTCAAGCCAATACATATGCCACAGTACATTTTTATGGTGCAATACCGTATAGTATGATGCATGGTATAATACAATACATACAGTTCAGCCAAAATTTATAGTGCCTGATGGCTCTTGATCTTACCTTTTTCGGTGCAAACTTCGTAAATATACAAAATCAATCAAATTCTCCATCTCATCAGAGAAATACATCCCCTTGATCTGCAACACCATAGGTACTGCATGCTAGCCTCTACGGCCTCTGCGCCTTGGGTTACGCGCTGTAGCCTGGGGTTGTATCGGTCACGTGATCTGTGCAGTAAGCATGCACTGGCTGGCTGGGGGATGTCAAGCTATCTAGGTCAGATAGTGAGAGGCAGCGAAATATGATGATTCATGACCAGTGCCCACTCCCTGTCTACTTCTCTCAGATCTCATGTTCTTTCAGGTAAAAGTTGATTTATAATTAATTTTAGTTGATCTGGTAGGCTCAAGCTGACTCTGTCCGACATATCATATTTTATCTGTGTTTTATTTCAGCTCAATTGGTATGGCTAAAGCTGCTCTGGAGTCTATAAATGGTGATAACCTGTTTTCTAATAACGGGGCCGCCTGGTCGGTCATCTACGTAGATATTGATGCTCATAACAGAAACAGAACCATCTTCGATACGATACTTCCACGAGAGTCAGCATCTAAGGTGAGTAGGATTGGATACCAATAAGAGGTACCATTACTAGTACCGGTATCATTCTTTCAAGTTTCATTTTTCAGGGATTGTCCAGGATCCTAAACATGACTATTTGCAACAATATTTATAAGGCATTAATGCAATTAAGTACTGATAACAGTACATTTGAAATACTGTACTGTTACAATGGTGCCAATACTGGTACCATGCTGTTTCGTTCTTAGAGGTATCCATCCCTAAAGGCGAGTCTGGAGAGCTCTAACCCATAAACACTCGGAGCGGCCAAAACAGGCCTGACAATTTTGGAAATATTTTTCTAATAAAAGCAATTTTTGGAAAACTTTTGAAGAAGAAATGTTGATAAGAAGCTAAACAACAACTCTCCGTCAACTATTTTGTGAACTTTTGCTTAATTCCCAAGTTATATTGAAAAGTATGAAAGTAGCAGACGATACTTTCTAGAGGATCTCTGAGTGTGAATGGGTTAATCCATTGATGCATTTTAGTGTCATTCTTGAAATTGTCATCTGGATACTCTTGACAATAACTTGAAAAAGAATTCTTGCAAAATATTTGACGAGAGTTGTTGATAATGTCCCTATGAATATTTCTCCTTCATTTAAGTATTCTTCCCAACTAGACTTAAGCCTGAAGGTTTTTACCAAAATTGCCAGGCTGCTATTTACCGCAGCAAGCATTGATGAATTAGTCCATATTCCCTACTGTAAATTTGTCACATTCCAGAACACGGATGCGTCGTTACTCCCCACGATCAGCTGGCCCGCCCACGCCATCCACGATGAGGGTCTCAAAAAGCGAACGCTGGACAAGATGCTGCGCAAACTGCAGGGGAATTACGGGATCAAGCGTTTCCTCCGAGACGGCTATGCCACCACCATTGAGGACAAGAACAGGAGACACTACAGACCCGCAGAGATCAAGGTAAGCTTATTACCGTAAATTCTCCGAAAACTGGACCACCCTAGGAATTTGGGCCACTATGATTATTTTTCAAAATAATAATTCGGAAATATGGACCACAATTGATCTATCCCTGGTAGCTATTTCACAAAGTACATATGGACAACTATAACTCTGCTTTGTCAGTATTTTCATAGTATTGTCAGTATTGCAATTATAAAGAAGTGGCCGAAATTACAGATAATTCACAGTTCAGGGATTGGCACCTTTGAAATATTCTTGCTTCGATACATCATCAATATTTTCTTTAAAAAAAACTGTACCTTTAAATGCCTGTCTTCCAGGGACCTAATTCAACAACAATTAGGTCCCTGGAAGACAGGCTTTGTATATCTCTGCTTCTGCATTGTCAGACATGCACGTAGCCTGCCTCCCAAGCCAAACATAGGTGAGAAAATTCAAATGGCTTCACTTATTGTCAGTTATCTTTATAATTGTCAGGGAAGGATCCAGGATTTCTAGTAGAGGTTAACCTTGATAAGCTGAGCGCCTCTGGCTGCCAGCCTGGACATCAGCTCCTGGGTTTTCCAGCAATTGCTGGAGAACCAGGAGGATTCTACCATAAAGACTTACCTAGGACCTGCATAACATCACCAGGATCAACTAGATGAAGTCAGAAGACACTTTTGTGCTTGAAAAACAGCACAATCTGGATACTTTCATATGAATCTTGGACAACTGGCTATCTTAGGACATAGCTGGTCTGTTACCAGCACATCATAAAAAGGGTCGTAAAAGATACTTGACCCAGTTGCAGACATCTTCCATGCTATCTGGCCTGGCACCCTGTAACGTGATCCAGCATGACCCCTCTAAGGGCCTATACAAGAAACTTCTTGCTGGGAATACAACAGACCACAGTTCAACAGCGGCCCAGAATCCCATTACAGGTGCTACTGACTCTCAGAGCATATGAAATATGCTCAGTCCCTAGGACGCACAGAGGGCAGTCTGCTAGGAAGATTGGAGTGGGTCCCAATAGAAATGTGGCCATTCACTCTAATCTTCTACAAATAAGCACCACCACTCCAGTCAAAACATCAGGACTGACTGTGGGATGCCTGAACATCCAGTCTGCCAGGAATAAAACAGACATCATCAGAGACATTGTCATTAATCATGACATAGACATTCTTTCGTTAACTGAGACCTGGCTCACCACGAAAGACAAGGATGATTTCCACGTCAAAGGACTATCTTTACCTGGGTATGAACTCAAACATACACCAAGACGTGGAAATCAAGGATATGGAGGGGTTGGTGTCCTACACAAGGCTTCAATCAAAATCATCAAAACAGATGTTTACAAGTCAGACAGCTTTGAAAACATGCAGATCAAGTTTAACACAGGATCACGCTGCCTTGATTTAATTACCTTGTATAGGCCACCACCCAACCAAAAGAATAAGTTCACCACTGGTCAGTTCTTCGAGGAGTTCTCTTCATTTCTCCAGGACAAAGTCACTGGCTCAGGTGACTTATTGATGGTTGGTGACCTAAATTTCCATCTTGATAAAAAGACTGACAACACCACCCACAAATTCACTGATATGCTGGGGTCACTGGGTATCGAACAACACGTCAATAAACCCACTCACTTGTCTGGACATATATTGGATGTTATCATGTGTCGAGACACAGATAATCTTGTACAAGAGGTCCAGGTGGGTGATATGATAACAGACCACCATCTACTGTTATGCAACGTCCATCACCCCAAGCCACACCTTCAGAAGACAAAAATAATAACAAGGGCCTTTCACTCCATCAACCTGCCCAGTTTTAGAACAGACATTTCACAAGGACTGGGGGATCCTGATGACAACCTCTCTGTCACTGATCTCATGGACATATATGATACACAACTAACCAATGTGCTGAATAAGCATGCACCACCCAAGGAAAAGTCTATTGTAATAAGACCACAACAGCCTTGGTTCTCAGATGATCTCCATCGAGCAAAATCTGAGAAAAGAAAAGCTGAAAGGCTGTGGAGGAGAACTGGCCTCACAGTTCATCGTGAAATCTTCAAGGAAGAAAGAGACAAATACAACAAGCTCCTTGAAAGTAGCAAAGTGTCATATTACAATCAGAGGATTATTGATTGTGGGCAGGATTCAAAAGCGATGTCCCAGACAATGAATGAACTCCTCTTCAGGCAGAAAGTGTCAAAACTCCCAGAACACAGCTCTGCAGAAGAACTTGCAAATAGGTTCTCATGCTTTTTCAAGGAAAAGATTGATAAAATCAGGGATAACCTCCCTGACTGCTCTGACATCAACCTGGAAATAGCACTGTCACCACCGGTTTCCACTCTGAATGTTCTGCGGAATACTACAGAGGAGGAAGTATGGAAGATAATTTGCAAGTCTCCTGCGAAAAGCTGCATGCTTGATCCAATCCCAAATTGGCTCATCAAAGAAAGTAGAAGCGAATTACTTCCAGTAATGACTAACATCATAAATTCTTCTCTCAGATCTAGCCAGGTACCGAAATCCATGAAGTCGGCTATAGTAACTCCGTTACTTAAGAAATCTACCCTAGATCCAGATATTCTAAAGAACTACCGTCCTGTCAGTAACCTTTCTTACATCTCAAAACTGTTGGAGAGGGTGGTGGCGGGGCGACTCACTGACTACATGACTGAGAACAACTTGCATGAACATTTACAATCTGCTTACAAGCCTGGTCACAGCACTGAGACTGCCCTAGTGAAAGTACAGAATGACATTCTAACCAGCATTGACCAGCATGGAGTAGTTATACTGGTCATGTTAGATCTGAGTGCGGCGTTCGACACCATCGACCATGATATTCTATTCAGCAGAATGGAAAATACATTAGGTATTACGGGTCAAGCACTTGCTTGGTTTAAGTCTTACCTGTCAGGACGCACACTCCGCATCAAGATTGACAAGTCATTCTCTGAGTTACAGGACATTCTGTGGTCCGTACCACAGGGATCAGTGTTAGGACCATTGTTGTTCCTGATCTACCTCCTACCCCTTGGAAAACTCATCAGAAAGCATGGTTTAGAGCTTCACATATATGCAGACGACACACAGCTCTATCTGGCAATAAAACCTATCACTCAACAAGCTGTGGACATAGGAGTTGCTAGGCTGGAGGGCTGCCTCACTGACATATATACATGGATGTCACAGAACAAGCTAAAACTGAATGCAGACAAAACGGAAGTCCTAGTGCTAGGTACCCCTAAGCAGCGAGCCAAAATATCTGTGCCTAGCATCTCCGTAAATGGTGAGATTGTTAAGATTCTCAATATACCTATCGGCAATCTGGGCTCTGTTTTTGATCCAAGCATGAATATGGCCGCACATGTGTCAAAGGCAGTCAAATCCGCAAACTATCACCTTCGAAACATTGGAAGGATCAGAAAATACTTGACTGCAGAATCAACTAAAGGTGCTGTCATATCCCTGGTAACCTCAAGATTCGACTACTGCAATGGACTTCTCTGTGGAATACCTGAAGAGCTAATATGTAAGCTCCAGAGAGTACAAAATAATGCCGCCAGGGTGATCACACTCACAAAGAAGTATGACCATATCACTCCAGTACTAAAGGAACTTCACTGGTTACCAGTCAGGAAGAGAATTGAATTCAAGATTCTTCTCCTGGCGTACAAGTGTTTGCATGGAACTGCACCCTCTTACCTGAGGGAAATGCTGAAAGAGTATGTCCCACCACGGACACTGAGATCAACATCCAAGAACTTACTCTGCGAGCCGAGAACCAACATGAAAACCTACGGTGACAGATCATTTAGTGCCTGTGCCCCAAAACTATGGAATCAGCTCCCAAATAATATTCGGGCAGCTGGGAGTGTGGCAATCTTCAAATGACAATTGAAAACACATCTGTTCAAAGATGTATTTATCAAATAACTATGTGGATATCAACATCTATCCTCTGACTATGAATGTAATGCGCCTTTGAGCATGTTTATATGGAAAGGGCGCAATATCAAATGACAATATTATTATTATTATATTATTAGAGGTTGCCGTTGGTATGAGGATGGTTTGTTTAACAGATGAGCAAATTGACTTCTGGTTTTAAACAAAACGGAAGAAAATTGACAATCTGGGCAGGATATTTTCAAAATTTTCATTGAACCTTTGACCCTGCTCTGTATCTCCAATGGACTGTTATTTATGCTGGGCAACAAAGTCTATCTCCCAGGCCAGATTTAGAATTGTCCATACTTAGGGTATGTTATCGTCAATATTGGGGAATTTACCTTAATCTTGTTATGTTTTTTTCTTTCAGAACTTTGCTGGGATTGAGAGTGAATGGCCTATATTTTTTATCTTCCTCATCATCGATGGTGAGTTTACTTTGGTTCTGATTAGGTCCTAAAAAATAAACTGCATAAGTACCCTACTTTGTTCTTGAGCCTCAATAAAAATTACTACCAGGGACTTGTCCAGGAGCGGTCAAGGCTGTCTTTTGGACAGGTAATTTCCTGAAAACATATTTTAATTTCCTGAAAACATATTTTCCTTTTTATAAAGTATCAGTTATGGCTTATTAGGGGAGTTAGAACCAAATATTTCCAAACAAATCATCTTCTAGGTCATTTTTGAACTACAAAAAGCCCTTTTTGCACATTAAGTATTAAAGCAGCAGAGTAGCTTAATTTGGACAGTGAAGAATTTTGTGATTGCTGTTCCAGACAGGCAGACAGACATGTGGTCATAGAAAGGGGTAGGTTTACCAGAGCTGGAAATTAGTAGGACTATCATTGACATCCATTTTTTTTTCGATTCGATCATTGACATTTTATTTTTCGATTCCAATTATTTCAATTCGATTTAGAAGAACTGCGCTAATAGAATATTTTCACATGTTCCACACTATTTTTGTGGCTAGGATCCTAAGATTCCCACAATGCAAAGACAATGAAGGTTTTCTCAACACTTTTTAATTGAATACTTGAGTTTCTCTTCAAAATTCTTATGAGCTTTGGCTAAAAATGGCGTAAAAGGTTGAAAAAAAGTGTTTCGATTAATTGACATATCAATTGAAATATTATTTTTTTCGATTAATTGGAAAAATTGTTTCGATCGATCGATACTTGGCATATCAATGACAGCCCTAGAAATTAGCTGGAGCCGGCAGCCCAAGGCTCCTTTGAATTCTCTTGCGGCTCCATCAAATATCTGCAGGGAGCCCAAAGATGTTTCAGTTGGTGCCTAGGAAATATCTTAAAGTAGCACAATAAATATGCAATGTCTTTAAGTTGCTCTTGAAGATGGTATTAGGCTCTCGTGAAAAATACTTGTTTTCGAAACGTGTTTACGTACCAATGTATACCAGATAGATAGAAAAAAATCTTAACTTATGTGTTTTGTTTGCAGGTGTGTTTAAGAATGACCAGGAGCAGGTGGAGACGTACCAGGAATTACTGAAGCCGCTGCTCAAGCGTACAAGAGATGGTAGGATTTACGACTTACATAGAATTGTGTGCTCCAGAGAAATGGATTCTAGCTCTTCCAATTCCACACATGCATATATGCGTTTGTGGCAATATAACCTTGAGAACCATGCTTGCAAATATGCATGGGAGATGACTGAATACTACATACAGCATTAATTTAGAGTGCTAAAAATTTAGCTTTACAGCCCTGCCTGAGGTTATCTATGCTACTTAAAATTCGCACTTTCAAGCACTCAAACTTAACCATTTACAAAAAGGATATTTTTTGAAGGATGATATTTTGGCACTATCGCGGGGAGGTGAAAATAGCGAAAATTAAATGCCTGTAAAAAATACCAGTTATACAGTAATTTCAAAGAAGTGCCTGGCTTGCAAACTTCACATTGCTTGAAAATTAGGCAATTGGCTGTCATAATGTTTGACTCAATTCAAGGTTTATTTTGATATGTTTAATCACTATGGTGGACCAAAATTTTCTAAGATCGTCAAGCATGAACAATCTGGTACTGGATTTTGGCCAATAATCCCCTTTACAATTTGATATGAGACATATGTAGTGAAAATTATAATTTAACTCAAAAGGGTTAAGATTTATGGGTTTCCTGCCTAATTATTCCATTTATGAATCTACTTCAGCATGGTGTTATTTGTTTAGCATTAAAAAGTAAGCATCTGTTATTTGTTTCCTGTCACAGGTATGGTTGTGCCAAAGTATTATTACATCGACAAGAACAACGTTGAGGCAGAGCGTGCGAACCCCGGGTCACAGCCTCGCTTTGCCAGCAGTGAGGGGGAGGACGGGAGCCTCTTCCTCTGGGGACAGTCAGTCTATATCATATCACAGTTACTGGGTAAGTTATATAGAGAAACAATTATTAATGACCAGTCTGAGAATAGACTTGCATTTAGTCCAGATGATTTTCAAAATGGCTCCAGCCATGGGCATATTTTTTTGGCATTTAAAGAAGATCTATCTATGAGGCTTTGCCAGTTATATCTGATCTCAGCAGCACCGTTTCATCAAGACACTCATTTCTCTGGGGAGACTCAGCCTGTTGATATCATATCAAAGCTGCTGGGTATGCACATATTACATACCATAAAAGGTCACATGATAGGAAGGATCCTGAGGGAGGGTGATATTCCTAGGGTGTAGTCATAATCCCAAGTGGATCCTTTGTACAGTCCGCTCTTGAAGGCAGCTTGATGGAAGATATATCTCAGGAGCGGTGGTTTCCCAATGCCAGAGCAAAATTTATAAGTTAATAGTGCATTGAAGCACTGTTAACAGTACCGTTAGAATACTGTACCATTTTATTAGTATCCATACCGGTACCGTACCGTTTTAGAGGTAGCCATCCCTACATTCATCCCCCAACTTGAGCAAAGTAACTATAGACTTAAATGTATATCATTGTGTTTGCTATATTTCAGTGGAGGGCCTGCTTCATGTGAACGAGATAGATCCCGTTCGTCGTTATCTTCCCGCTGCCGATCGCCCCAAAGTCAGCTCTCGCTACTCCTCATTTCAGGTTGGTATCCATCATTGATTCTCAAGGCCCTTAAGATCTTTACTTATCCCCAGGGCTCTTAAGATCATTACTGATTCTCAGGGCTCTTAAGATCTTTACTGATTCTCAGGGCTCTGATGATCTTCACTTTGCTGTTAGGCTCTGGTGATCTTCACTCAGCATGTAGGATAGACTATTGTTGTCAAATCTTCTCTTTGTCTTCTTTACGGTCTGGTTAAACCTGGCTCCAGCTACACACCAACTGATTCAAGACCTTTCTCACTGACTGAATATGGTATATTGACAGAGCTTGAAACACAAGCTAGCCTCTCAGCCCACAGCTATTAACTCTTTTAAAAGTAGTTATTAGTAGCCCATAGGGCTACTGAATATAAAGGAAACTTTAGGAATAACACATGTTGAATTGATTCTGATGGAAACAGGTGTTGGGAACTGTGCACTTATTTGAAAGATTTCCATTGAATTGTCTGGTTTGCTTTTGGCTGTCGTACACAGGTAAAAGTTAACGGGCCTGTACATGCCCGTTACAAGCCTGATACATGCCCGTTCAAACATGCCAGTTACATGCATAATGATGCACAGCAATGTAACGGGGCCATTTGAACGGGCCCGTTTCGTGGCCGTTACAGGCCTGTTACATGCCCGTTACAGGCCCGTTGAAAAAACGGGCCTGTACAAGCCTGTTAACTTTTACCTGTGTAGGGAGTATCAGTGGGTTAAAAAGGGATGAAGGTCTGGCTTGACTTTTGGTCCGTCAGGGAAGGTCTTGGATCAGAGATGTGTAGTGTGAAAGGGGAAGTAGCCATAGTTTCTCTACCAGGGATTGACAACAAGGAGTTCCAGTGAATGGGAAAAGAACTATGTTCCAAAAATTCTTTGACTATGGAAAAATGGTATTTACCAGTTAATCTTGAGAGAATTACCTTTGGCTTTATGAAAGTATTTAGTAGTGTTATGATCTCCACAACAATTTGAAATAAGAAAAAAACAAACCTTTTTTCAAAGAGAAGATTCACTCAGACAACCATTTTTTAAATTCACTAAAACAATGATTTTTTCTCCCAATATGATTGGACACATCTTATTGTCATGCCCTGCCTAGTAGGTGATAGACATGTGACCTCTGGAAGTAAAAGGTCATATTGGTGTTGCTAGGTCTGCTAGAGGTATGCAAAACAACTGTGGATTTTAACTAATTTTGTGATAGAAGGAAAACCTAATTTTGTCATGTTTCTTAGTGTGTGTTGTATGAATGCTGTGATAGAACCTAGTGTCAAATCGAAATTTTTGAAAAGCAATGTAGTAAACATAGTAATGTAGTGAAGCAATGGAGAATATAGTTTGAAATCAAAGTAAAAATGTATTTTGATGATGATCATGTTTTAAATTAGTATCGCATGTGTAGGGGTATTTGTTTTAGCCCTCAAGCAACCTCCACCTTGATATGACCTCTGAGAATATTTATCTTTTCACTCCTGCAAATCTAGAATTAATTCTAATGAATTTTGGAGAAGACTCTCGAGTACCCAGGGAAAACCACTGACTATACCCAAGACGATACTGCCAGATGCTGCTTAGCTTTGTGTGTTACTAGATACTGAATACCGTGTTAATTTTGTGCATATGAAATAATGCACTTTGCTGCCTTTGATGCGCAGTTTAATTTTTGCGGACTGATGTTGAAAGATAAACTATCATGCCAGTGTTTTGTACGATATTAGCATTGAGATCAGATGTCAAAATACTGGTGTGCGGTTTAATAAATGCAGACTCCAGGGATGGGCAAAGTAAGCATTAATCCTTCCAATGCTAAGGCATCTTTCATCCGAAGCACAAGGACGCAACGATTTTTGAAAACCATCTAAACCCTGTCATGTTGGTATTCATTGGATAGCTCTCGCTGAGAACTCTCAGATGAGTACCCATGTGCCAAGGTTTTGGTCATTTTTCAGGGCTTTTTGCATCATCATTTTGTATTGGCTGATTTAGCCAATCAGCAGCATAAGGGTTAATTAAACTGCCGCATTATTAACATGGTATAAAGTATGCTTACCACAGCAAGCTCTTTCTAATGGTGTGAAGATTCAATGTGCCAATACATCTAGGGCTCTGTTGATTAATACCTTAATGCCTTTATATTTCAGCTCTAAGCCTTCATAAGAATTGTTTTGCCTAATCATTTTGTAACAACATGAGTGAATGTGTGGCTTTGTTAATAATAATAATAATAATAATAATAATAATAATAATAATAATAATAATAATAATGGTAATAATAATAAGATTAATAATAATAATAATAATAATAATAATAATAATAATAATAATAATAATAATGACAATAATAACAATGATAATAAATTACAATTAATTTTTGTTTCCCATATTTCTCCAAAAGCATTTGACAAATTTTCAAATTTCTCATGAATTGATTAGATTTTGATGATCTTGGCTTTAAAGGTTATGCACAGACAATGCATAGAGTTTTATCTCAAGAACTTCTCTAGATGCTCAGAAACAGGTCTTGTGAAGCTCATGCACTTATTGAATTAGGGTGCTGTTGGATGAATTTTTAAAGACATAGTGGGGTATTCAACAAGGTAGCAGGAACATCTATAACTTAAAGTCCATTTAAGAGATACCCCACAGTTAGAAATTCATCAAAATTTGAAAATCCCCTTTGAAAATCCAAAATAATAAGGGGGTCACCAGTCATGCCGTCCATATAGGTGGTGCCAAAGTGGCACTGAATATGCAAATTTTACGTCTAAAATTGAAAGTCCATTTAAGAAATACCCCGCAGTTAGAGTTTCATCAAACATTGCATAGGCTTTCATTGTCAGGTCTCCTTTGAATATCTAAAATAAAAAAGGGGGGTCACCAGTTATGCCGTCCATATAGGTGGCACCAAAGTGGCACTTTCGTTTGCGATTACATTGTTTAATTATATCTGGAAATGATGGAATTCATACATGAACTATGGAGTAAGTGCAAGTTAGAAGATAATTTCACGTTATTTCGAACTAATGGAAATATGATCAGGGCTCGAAATTAAGTTTATTTTTCCAGGGAGCCCAATTGCATCTTCAAAAGCTACATAAAGGAGTTGTGTATAGAAACCAATACAAATTTGGGCTACCTTAGGAACTTTGAGGGAGCTGTCGGATAATTTAAGGGAGCACACCCTAATTTCGAGCCCTGAGGATAATTAAGTATGGGGAATATGCCACATGTAGGGTCACACTAAAGGTCAAAGGTGAATTCTTAACCCTTCACCCCTGACATTGCCAAGAGAGTCATCTG
The DNA here is from genome assembly GCA_963942565.1 of Maea johnstoni. Lineage (NCBI taxonomy): Eukaryota > Metazoa > Annelida > Polychaeta > Spionida > Magelonidae > Maea > Maea johnstoni. The sequence continues at coordinate 17,043,030 of OZ012688.1, read as the reverse complement.
CCATTTCTTATATCTTTGCATGTACAGAGATCTTCCAATCAACTAGTAAGTTAACTGTTTGATTCGCTTCAGTTTTAACATAGATGTTCTGCATGTTTCATTCATTATCTTATTGTCCATCACTGTTTGTCTCCAAGATTATGTCACACGTTGTGTTATCATCTACCACTAGGCTCAGAAAACTACCAGTTGCTGGGAATCTGTTGATAGACATGGAGAATTGATATATATATATATATATATATATATATATATATATATATATATATATATATATATATATATATATATATATATATATATATATATATGTATATAAATATATATATATATATATATATATATATATATATATACATATATATATATGTATTTATATATATATATATATATATATATATATATATATATATATATATATATATTTATATATATATATATATATATATATATATATATATATATATATATATATATATATATATATATACATAAATATATATATATATATATATATATATATATATATATATATATATATATATATATATATATATATATGTATACATACATACCTACTAATAAGAATTTGATGAATCCTGTATGTTTGTGTATATATGTAAATATATATATATTTATATATATATATATATATATATATATATATATATATATATATATATATATGTATATATATATATATATATATATATATATATATATATATATATATATATATATGTATATATATATATATATATATATATATATATATATATATATATATATATATATATATATATATATATATATATATATATATATATATATATATATGTAGATTTATGTAAGTTCTTATTAGTTTTCAGATCTCTTGCTGACTGGTCCTTTTCAATTATAAAATGTTTGTATGATTGTAGTATTTGTGAAGTCTCCCGATGCATGCTGTGGGCAGCATGTCTTAGGTCAAGTTGAGAACAGCATGAAGTGCACTGTACACCCTTTAGAACAATATATTGTGAGGTTATGTAAGTGAGTGCAGTAAATTGTGAGAGGTGAATATCTAAGGTAAATAGACACATACCAACTTGTTGAACATGATTATGTTGATATGATAACTAATGTTCATCCATATCTCACCTTAAGAGGTCAGTTTTACAGGACGCATGCCTTCTTTTATTTTGCTTTCTCTTTATAATATTTGCTTATATTCATTATCAATCTAATGCAAGCTTAAGAAATGCACACTTCTAGGTGTTTGCTATGCGCTATATTTGCCTAAATTGAAAACAAAGGAACTCCAACCTGATGACCAGCCATTCAATTCTCACTTGAAGCCTTCTAGAAAGTGTATGTATATATATATATATATATATATATATATATATATATATATATATATATATATATATATATATATATATATATATATATATATATATATATATATATATATATATACATATATATATACATATATATATATACATATACATATATATATATACATATATATGTTTATACATATATATATATACATATATATATATATATATATATATATATATATATATATATATATATATATATATATGTATATATATATATATGTATATATATATATGTATATATTTTTATATGTATATATATATATATATATATATATATATATATATATATATATATATATATATATATGTATATATATATATATGTATATATATATATATGTATATATATATATGTATGTATATATATATGTAATATATGTATGGAAATCGTGATTGTGTAAAACTATCCTAGGAAAGCTAAAAATAAGTTATGAAAACATGGTACTTCTGAATACATAGCGTAGGATAGTTTGTATTGCGTGCCAGTTATTTTGGAAGATGTGGTTTCGTATTCTAAACATCACATAACTTCTGAATATGGTAAAGAGGATTAAAGTTAGTCTAAAATGGCAGTATTTCTCTACTAGTTGAGAACGTTTGGTTGGTTATGTCGTTTCTTTGGGTATTTACATTATTTACTGTAATATTTATTTATCTATTTATCTATTAATTTATCTATTTATTTGTTTATTTTTGTGCTCGTCACTATTTTCCATAAGATGCATGGTACTTCTAATTCTGGTCTAAGGGATAAAAGTTTACTAGGCAGATACCAGTATTTGCTTTGGACTCTTGTTGGCTGCGACATTTGAATAATTTTATTATTCTTGTCCTCTTATCTACATATTCTACTGTCTTTGTTAAACTTCATTTTATTGCTCTCTCTCTCGCACTCTTTGTTTGGTCATTGTAAAGTTTGGATTTATTAATCTTCTATCTAATTTTATGTACATTTATTTATTATAAGGATTATTTATATATATGTATATATATATATATGTATATATATATCTATCTATATATATATATATATATCTATCTATATATATATATATATATATATATATATATATATATATATATATACATATATATATATATATATATATATATATATATATATATATATATATATTTATATATATATATATATATTCTGATCTATTTATTGATGCAATATTACTCTTATATCTTGAAAGATTATTAACCTTGACCTCAGTGTTATGTATACTATAACCTTTGTTGAGTGTGCGCAAGCGAGCGCAACATTCTTACAGCAAAATTGTTTAATTTTCGAGTTATGCAAGCCAGTCTCTTCTCTAAATGAATTAGATCATCTGGCACTCATATATGCGCACATGGTTCTTTTGTCTACAATGTTTAGGGAGTTATATTAAGATGAAAAAAAATCAATTATATGTTCTAAATTGACATTTTTGAAATATTCTTCACAAATTTTGGGTTTTTTTCTGAAGGGTGAATTTTGAGAGTTTGGGTGTCCGGCTACTGGCTGCTGGCTGACATTTTTTTTAATTCTTCACAAAATCTTTTCGGTGTCCTGAAAGGTGATATTTTGAGAGTTAAGGTGTCCAAATGACACCCAGATGCCCTGCTGGCTGATCATTTGACACCCTATAGCTCAGGCTGAACGTTGCACCAAAAATCAAAAATTTTCGTCTCCGTTTTTCAGAGTTCTCCGAGTGACCTGGTGATCCAGTGCGTGCTCCTGGCTGAGAGTGTTCGCCTTCAGCAGATGCTGGCCACCTACGGAATTATGACGCAGACCCCCCACCAGGTGGAGCCCATACAGATCTGGTCGCCCAACGAGCTCACGCGCGCCTACGCCTCCCTGGGCGTCAACAAGAAACTCAACCTCAGCGGGCGCCCTCTCAGACCAATCGGCGGTCTAGGCACCGCCAAGGTAGGTATTCGCAAATAGCTTGACTTGTAACGGAAATTAAAACTCAATTTTAGCTAGGGATCGTCCCATTAATCGGACATGCCGATTAATTGCTCATTCAACCTCTAATTTTGATGGATCTATTGCAATTTCATAAGATCAATTATTTTTTAAGTTCTTTAAAAAGAAATGTATCTTGAATTCGCCTATTAATTGATTGAGAGACTCCACTAGAGCCTGCAACATCTTAATTAAGATCAAGCAGTACTGTAATAAATAAAACTAAGGACTTCAAGTGATATTTAAGAGGGCCAAATTAGCTTCTTTACAAAGATGGAGGCACAAGTGCCCCCTATGAAGACTAGGTAGCCCCCAGGCAGTTTGATGAAACCAAGAACCCTTGAACAAGCCAAGACTACCAAAGGAAAAACACATCTGCAACTGCGCTTTTTAGTCGATCATCGCTCACTCAGATTGACTGAGGATCGATCCTAAAGATTTGGACCGATTCGGAACACTAATATTTAGGGATGTCATTGATATTGGGCATATCGATATATCGATAACTCTCCTTAAACAATACAGCCTGCTTTCACTTGTCAATACATATGGCAATGTATCGAAATATCAAAAACATGAAAATGGACACTTAGAGAAGAAGTTGAGAGCTGAATATTGCTGGTGTTACTTGTCACATACTTTCTAAAAGCATTTCTCTACATGGTCATGCCTCACTTTTCTTGTTGCATTTTAAGAAGGAGCAATAAAATGAGGCAAGACCCTCATAAAATGGTGAAAAACCAGCATAAATGCTTCATGATTTTCTATCATGGCATAGATAGCATTTCTATGGATATATCAATGCATCGTATCGAAATAATTGAAATCGAAAACTCTTTATCAATATATCGAATCGAGAAAAAATTCTAAACAATGACATCCCTACTAATATTAGACCTTATCGTGCTTCATCGCATTTAACATTGTGGCATTGTGATTAATGCATACTTTTTGCACCACTGGAGTCCGCTTTAATAAACTGTGCACCATTATATTCAATTCATATTCATTAAGTTACCTCCTACAAAATTCAAAGCTCAAACATAGGATTTTCTGGGAAGATAGTTTTTGAATAGGTCAAATGAAATTGTTTGACTTATGGGCGTGCATGTTTTGTTAAGTATTTACTTGAATTTCTTTTTGGAATTTTTTCATTGACAGCAATAATTCTAACTCATACCAGGATATGTCTATGTGTATTGTTTTAACTCTGTTGCGTTATTTTCTCAGATCTATCGTGCCGGTGGAAGGACCATTCTCTGCTACCCTCTGCTGTTTGAGATCAGTGACTTCTACCTCTCCCAGGATATGGCTGTGGTCATAGATAATGTCAAGGTAAGAACCTCTTCGCCATTGTCTACGATTCCTTTATTACCCATTGCCTTTACTATGTTCTTAGCCAGGATTTAGAAACTGGGTGTGCAAATTGTCTATTGCGAAATTTTTGGGTGTCCTATTTTTGAAGGTAGACCACCATATACTCAGATTACAACCACAAACATGTAATTACCGTATTACCCCGCATACACCCCGCACCCCATAGATAATACGCACCCCCTCCCCAAGTCCCTT
>OZ012688.1:17020607-17033107 GCA_963942565.1 Maea johnstoni | reverse complement strand
ACATCCTTTGGGAGGAGAAGTCTAGGTTGCAATTATGTCAATTTTATATATATTTCAAATCTTAAATGATACAATAAGATACTCAACTTTTTTCTATTTGATAATTTTTCCCATTCAATAGTAGTATTTGGTATTGTATTGAGTACCGGTACATATTCCTACTCCCTTCCCTCTTTGCCACCAGGTGGTGCTTTAAAGTGGCCTGTTAGGGCCAATTTCTGAATATTCCAGTACCCATCTGATGTGAATTGGTTTACAAAATCAGTATCGTTTCATTTGTGATTCCCCTGTTTGCCACCAGGTGACACTGGGCATATTTGTAATTCTCATTTGTAATTCCCCTGTTTGCCACCAGGTGACACTGGCCGTATTCGTAATTCTCATCTGTAATTCCCCTGTTTGCCACCAGGTTACGTTAGTCGTATTCGTAATTATCATTTGTAATTCCCCTGTTTGCCACCAGGTGACACTGGGCGTATTCGTGATTCTCATCTGTAATTCCCCAGTTTGCCACCAGGTGGTACTGGCCATATTGTCACATTTGTATTTAATTCCCATGTTTGCCACCAGGTGACCCTGGGATATTTGTAATTCTCATTTGTGATTCCCCTGTTTGCCACCAGGTTATGCTGGTCATATTCGTAATTCTTATTTGTAATTCCCCCGTTTGCCACCAGGTGACGCTGGGCGTGTTCGGCCACGAGGAGGAGGTGATTGATAAGCCGCTGTCTCCGGACGAGATCAAGAACGTGCTGTACTGCAAGTGCTTCCCGTACGACGTCAGCCAGGCCGTGCTGCAGCAAGAGATGATCATAAACATCGGCAAGCTCATCTCTACCTCGCCGCATCTCTTTGAGGGAATCCTCAAGATCAGGATCGGGTGAGTACTAGGGATGTCATTGATATCCCCTTTTTTCTGATTCGATTAATTGCTATACTCTTATGTATAGCTGATGTGCTTCAATACCCCGTGTCTTGGCTATATGCCTGAGTAAAGTACACCATTATTACCAATTTCCAGGGGTCCAGTTAGACACTAGCCCGATAGCCCGAGGCTACAGAAAATTGTTTCGGGCTATAAGAATATTTGCCTTTGTAGCCCAGTTGGTTATAAGAAAATATTGACATATTTAGGTCATGCTCAGAGGAGTAACAGTACTATAAGCAGTGTGTATATATATACATATATATATATATATATATATATATATGTATATATATATATATATATAAATATATATATATACTGTAGAACAGGCAAAGTTTGCGAGTGCGTATATTTCCAGAATACGCGATCTGGTATCGCACTCGCAATCTTATCGCACGCGATCTTTAAGATGTCCTTTCGATAACATGTAAGTGTCATTACTTTATTTGATAAATTGTAGAAGTGACGCTCTCCTAAAAACTTGGTGAAAAATCGCGAGTAGTGCGAATAGCGCGAATGACGCAAGAACTACTCATCTAGGAATCACTCTGTTACTTTGTCTTAATAGATCACTTGAAAGTACGTGGTGTAGTGGATAGACGTTCGCCCATCATGCGAAGGATGCGGGTTCAATTCCCCCTGAGGATAATTATTTTCTTTATCATTTTTTTTTTGAGAGGGATTATGACTTTTCCCAGTCTCACAGGCAGATTCCTAAATATCTCCTTTTAAACAGGCAAATATATCTTTACAGAATTTTCAATTTTGACTTTTGAGGGTAATATCCAACTATTTTCCTAACAAACCATCTTTATGGTCATCACTGAAGTGTAAATTGGCTTTTTTAACACAATAGCCTATTAACAGTAGTTGGTATAAGGTTTTAAAGTAGATCAGTAGTTATCTCTGGAAGGGCACAAATTTTGAAAGGGCTGTTTTGGACAGGCATTTTTGAAATCCTGGCTTTTGACCCTGATTCTCTCCTGTGTTGCATTTTTTTCAATCTTTCTCGGTTTCTAATTTTAATTACTGTATATTCACCAGTATTGTATTTTCCATTTCTCAAGCATTTCCTTTTTGCTTTCTGTAATTCCTCTCTCTCTCTCTCTCTTCAGTGAATCAATTTTTCTTTTTGCATTTACCCCCTCATTTTGCCCCCTCAATGTTCTTTTCTCTTTCTTTGTATTCTTCCTCTCCCTGATTTCCTTTACCCGCATTACATTTACTTTTGCATCCTAACTATTTTACTCTTCTATTCTGTATTCTATCTTGAGCATGTATTTTCATTTATGCTTCATTATTTTAGTTTCTTCTAAGCATATCTGTATTGTGTTTAGTTTCTTTTTTACCTCCTTTCCTTTTTAGTGTGCATTCTCTACTTTAATCCGTTTCTTATTGTATTTTCTTCTCATTTTCATTCTGCTATCTCAGTTTATTCTAACTTTAATTACTGTACAATCACCAGTATTGTATTTCCTTTTGCATACTTTATATTTTTTCATTGTAAAATTTCTGTGAAATTTACTATTTCCCTTTATTTTACCCCTCTCCTGTGTTTATTGAATTATTTTGCATTCTGTTCTTATTTTTTTGCATTCCTGCTCCCTCTTTTTCCATGTAACTAAGGGTACAAAAAAATGCCATGTATCAAGAAAACAATAAAAATAAATACTCTGTACATCAAGTATGCTATAACATAAAACTTTTCTGGTTCCTTGTCTCAATTTACTTTTGTTGGGTTCCTTTTCAGGAGTTCAAGTTGAGAATTGAGCACACAAACCTGATCATTTTCAGAGTGCAATAACTATTGATATCGCACTCACCCAAGTGCCATATTTGTATAATATTGGAGTTGGATTATCATATGTTCCATATGTTTGTGTATTAGAGTGGGATCATGACATGCTCTATACATGTTCTATCTAATTGTGTATTGGAGTTGAACTGTCACATATTCTCTGTGTATTCCAGTTGTGATTATCACATATTCTACCTTAGGCCTAGAAAAAATATTGTGTGTTTCCTGTAACGGTCTGAAAAAAAATAGGGTAGCTAGGTCGGTAAAATATTTCTTTTGTTCAAAAATGTGTGTTTTATGCATGTTTTACGTTGTTTCGGAATTGGGAGGGCAGAAAAAACTTTAGGGTAGGGATTTTTTTGAGTAAAAACTTGTTAGGGTAGGGTTAAAGGAAACAAACAACTTTTTTAGGCCTTATCATGTATTCCATTTGTATTATCTGATGTTTTGCCTTATTGTATTGCAGTTGGATTATCCAGGCTATGAAGCTGGAGCTGAACTATGCTGAGGAGAAGGACGTCAACATCTACAGGTTACCCCCGAGCGAGGTGGCGGCGCTGCTCTACAGGGTGCTCAAGAAGGTCTCTCCAGACAAGGAACACAGGTAAGAACTGAAAACTGTAGAACACACATATGATGCGTGTCCCAAATACAGCGAATTGGGTAGTTTTCGCATTATAGCTTACTTTATGTTAGCGACGGCATGGTTACAAATAAGAAATTAAATGAGCTTGCCTGAAGGGCGAGCTCGAAAAATTTTCAGCTTGCCCGGAAAAAATCCAGCTCGTCCAGCTTTCTGGAGCTTCTCGCCCCCTGGCCCAGCCTATATAATGACATAACATATTTAGATAAATAAAACAATTGATATATAGTGTCAGAGAGACCTATTACCATATGCGCTATAATCAAGACCTGGCTACCCAAACCTCATCTCAGTGTGACGTCACTAGGAGACAAAGACCACTGAGGGCTCTTGTATCGCTTACATTATAAAGTTGAGCATCAACATGTGTAGAACGCATATTTTTAGCTATTTCCTGCAGCCAGGTTGTTCTAGGCGACTTGCCAGGTGCGTATAGGTGATCCTTTTAAGAGGGGTGAACATCTGCGTCAAAAACAACTAAGGTATTTTTTTCAGTAAAGCAAGCCAGGGAATTGGTAGGGATGCAGGAAAAGCAGCTCGTCCCCCGGGCGAGCTGTTTTTGGCTGTGGCTCCCCCGCCCAAATATCAGGGTGTGATTCACACCCGGGCGAGCTCTTAAGTTGAACGCTGGACGGTAGCTGCCACTGACAGCGCCAGTACAGTAAGAAAAAAGTACAGCGTTATTATATACTGTAGAACACATATATGACGCGTGTCCCAAATACAGCGAATTGGGGAGTTTTCGCATCATAGCATATCTTTATGTTAGCGACGGTAGCCGCCGCTGACAGCGCCAGTACAGTAAGAAAAAAGTACAGCATTATTATATACTGTAGAACACATATATGACGCGTGTCCCAAATATAGCGAATTGGGGAATCTTCGCATCATAACGTATCTTTATGTTAACGACGGTAGCCGCCACTGACAGCGCCAGTACAGTAAGAAAAAAGTACAGCATTTTTATATATAGGGAAGCGGAGCCACACGCTATGTACGCTATATATAAACAGACGCGTACATTGTGTGTTCTACAGTATCACCCTGGTATCATGCTTGTAGGAGCCACAAAAGACCTGGCTATGTGATAGATAGACCCAAAGGAAGCTGTGGTGTATGTGATATACCCAAGGTGTTACGAATAGAAGCGGGGTAACTCCAAGGGTATCACATACACCACAACTTCCGAGGGTCTATGTAGCTTGTACCACAGCAGACTGCCTTCCACCAATCACAAGCCAAGATCTCCTTCCCCTTGGGTAACACCTTGGTGGTTCAGGCAGCTTTGAGAACAAATGCTCAAAAGGTGTGGGTTATGCATATAATATAACCAACACTTTTCAAAGCCTGTGGAAGGTGGAAGGCAAGCAACTAGGGTACAATTTGATGGTATCTTCCTAGCAAAACAGGGCTGTCCATCAGGGGTGTCCAGTTGTCGCATTGTCACACCAGTTTGTGACAGAGGCCTCAAAATGTGCAACAGGACAACACTTTTAATCAATCTAACTCAGGAATATTTTGAATTTCATATAGATAAATTAGTCTATTAAATGTTCACCTGCATTTCTAGGTATGAATTGCATTCAGAAAATGAGTTTCTGCCTTTCTTGACAGGAGTCAGGCTTTGGTTAAAAACTTGAAGAGACCGCTGGACTTCAGGTTTTCAAATCGCCATAGCCCAACCCAAGATCTCATAGCCCTAGATTTTCTAAATGCTGCAGGCCCACTGCAGTCCTTCCCATTTTAAGGCATAACCTACCTTTTCACTGTTCTGTAGCATATTGGAATTGTACCAAGGACAACTGATGTGTCAAATGGTGTTCTTCAACTGATTTTACTATGGATATTGCTCTGAGCATGATCTTGAAATTTCACTTTTCTTATAGCCAGCCGGGGTACAAAGGCAAATATTATTATAGCCCAACACAATTTTCTATAGCCATTGGCTATGGGGCTAGTGTCTAGCTGAACCCCTGTGTTGATACCACCTATTGATATTGATCATTAGGTATCAAGCATAAATGGGTTCATTTGTCACATCAGCTTTATTGGTGCCTCTTTTTATTGTCCAGGTCCCCAATCTGGAGACGCCAGCTTGACGGAGCCCTGAACCGCGTACCTAAAGATTTCTACGACAGAGTCTGGGAAATCCTGGAGCGCACACCGGGAGGCCTGAAGGTGGCTGGCTACCACTTACCACAGGTAACATGTACACACTTCATATCAAATTTAGCCATGTCAGCTGCAGAAATTTTGCTAATAAATGAAGCGATCAAAGGTAAAGGTATTTGGAAACCATTTCAATTCCCCAAGGGATATTCCACAGCAGCTGGCAGCATAAAGCGCACAGGCTCTAAGTTCTGCCTGTGAGGCTGAGGCAATATGGAATAAACTGTCTCACCCCATGGACAGACCAAAGTTCGCCAGCCGGGAAAGGAACCAGCGACCTACTGATTACTAGTCTGACACCTACACACCTGAGCTACTTTGTCCCCAAGTCAACTTCATATATATTTTAAATCTTAACCCTTAGGCTGCTGCTGGCTAAGTTGGCCAATGCAAATTGATGCAAAACTCCTGATAAAGCACTCAAACCCTGGCATGTGGGTACTTATTTGAGAGTACTCTGTAAGGGCTCTGCAATGAGTACCAACTTGACAGGTTTTAGGTGGTTTTCAAAGATTTTCGCGTTTTTGTGCATTGGACGAATGTAGCCTTAGCAGCGGAAGGTTTAAACGATATGATATGGTACTTCGGTTTTTCTATATGATACTTTTTCGGTAACCATATTTTGTACGCTATTGAGTAGAGATACATATCCCTAGTTCTGATGACTTTACTGTCTTTCCTTGCAGCAACCGACGCTGTCTGACATGACCATGTACGAGCTGAACTTCTCTCTGTCTTTCCTTGCAGCAACCCACGCTGTCTGACATGACCATGTACGAGCTGAACTTCTCTCTGCTGGTGGAGCAGATGCTGAGCAAGATAGTGGATCCCGCCTACAGGCAGCTCATGGTAGAGGTATGTACTTATACCAAGAGAAATACATCCCCTTGATCCGCAACCCCATAGGTACTGCATGCTAGCCTCTTCGGCATCTGTGCCTCGAGTTACGCGCTGTAGCCTGGGGTTGTATTGGTCACGTGATCTGTGCAGTAAGCATGCACTGGCTGGCTGGGGGATGTCATCCTATCTAGGTCAGATAGTGAGAGGCAGCGAAATATGATGATTCATGACCAGTGCCCACTCCCTGTCTACTTCTCTCAGTTATACCTGAGATGAAGAGAACATGGATTGGTCACGACACACCACTTACCATAGGGCCCATTGTGAAGCCCTGGAAGCATCTAATCTCGCCTTAGTGTGACGTCACTAGGAGACAGACGAATGAGGGATATCGTATTTGTTTACATTATAGAGGAAGTTGCTCAGGCACACGCGCAGAATGCACCTCTTGAGTGGTTCTCATCAACACCTGGGCAAGGAGTTATACTGAGGCTGTTGAGCGAGATTTGCTGGTTGTGTATCAGGGAATTGACATTGGTACAACATACATGCTTAGACGAATATCTAGATAGACTGGAAGCGTGCAGGTCTCGTGCGTGACCTTTGTTGTGGGTCACAGCAGGGGTCAAGTTATATACCTTTCTTGCAGCCAATAGGGATGCTCTATTTTCTTCAGCCCGGTCCTTATTGACCCAGTGCAATTACAGTATTTTCGGGCGTATAATACGCACCCGTATATAAGACGCAGCCCTTATTCAGGCCTTTAAAAAGATGTATAGACCTTAGCTTTGTGTATAAAACGCACCCCCTTTCGGCCCATGTCTCTAGCTATTTTCTAAATACAAATGAAAGAAATGGGGGTCATCTTACTAACTAGCATTGGATTCGGACAAACATTACGTTGATTGTAATTTTTAGTCACTATGCTACTCTATAGACAATAGGGGCTTGGACATTCATGCAGTGTATTGTAATTATTGTGCTTAAAATAGAACTGGCTGGACAGGTCCGATATAACAAACAACAGTTGAACCGTTAGAGACGTGCTAAGCAGTGCAGTAATATCATGATCTTTCTAATTTTCCGATTTTGTCAATTAATGACGATTAGGAAAATATGGAACCAAATGTTAGAAATTGAAATGTGGAATTATCATAAAGTATGCTATTATCGATTTCTGTCGATTATTGACGACCAGGAAAAGATTGGACCAAATTTAAAAAGTTGAAAACTTATAGAGCTGATTGCGCTTAAGTAGAATTTTTTTAAAAGCAATACGAAAGACTTGCTATAGATTTTTAGATACCGTATATGTATTCTTACTCTTCAAGTATTGCAAAGGTACTTTAATTTTTTTATATTTCTGCTTTTCTCGACCCTTGATTTATCCTTTTGTGATGTTTCAGACTTTCATGGTTGTATCCACCATCTTGGAGAGGAATCCGGAGCTTCTGTTTCACAAGGCTGTGGACATGGACAAGGTGGGTACACTTCACACACAGGAACTTCCATTTTGGAATTTGAATTATCGTCACCTTTTCTGCCATATATCGGTTAAGTTGTGACTAGTTAGTTGTGGAGGAAGTGGTGGAGGAAACTGGAGTACCTGGCGAAAACCACCACATAACCCCAAGTCACTGGTAGCTTTCTCACATGCCCCGACCAGCATTTGAACCCTTGCAGCGGTGAGAGACAGCTAGCAGTCAGTTGCAATGCCTTAGACCACACAGCCATCAGGGCAGGCCCTTTGGCGCACACTTGATATTGAATTCATACTACCCGTAATAATATTAATACATGTTATCGTAATTATTCACACTGATGATGATTTACATTTGTTTAGAGAATAATGATGTATACAGCAAAAATGTTTGTGCACAAACGATTGACAGATAGATCGGTCAAAGAATGTTTCTGTGCACTATTTGTGCACTGGAACATTTGTGCCCAAATATGGTTGACAAATATTTCGGTTGACTGTTTGCTGTCCGTTTGTGCACAAACAGTTGACGAATATTCCAGTCGACCGTTAGCTGTCTGTTTGTGCACAAACTGTTGACCAATATATTGGAAAGATAAGGAATTTTTTTTTTAATGAAAATCAAGAAAATAACATTTGACGAGAACGCAAGCAATTATCGCAGGAATAAAGCGATACATTGGACAGCACAGGGTTGACCGATGTTTTAGTGCACAAATGGTCACGTTGGCTGATTGATATCCGATTGCTGTCCGAACATTGGTCAACCGTTTGATGTCCGCTTGCTGTCCATTCGCTGTCCAAAATCCATCACCGCAAATTAAATAGTAAAATCAGGTTATCAATATTGTCAAATCGGGTCATCATACTAAGAAAATAACCATTTATGAAATATGATTCTGTACTCTCACTGAGATATTTTGTATTGTTTTTCAGTTGATCAAGGACGCATTTGACCAGTTCCAGAAGGACGCCAGTAGGACGTCGGAGGAGGAGAAGAGAGACGACATGAGCAGCTTCTTTAACACGCCTCCTAACATCAAACACGGCACAACCAGTTACATAGCTAAAGCTGTGGTCAACACCTTACTGGACGGCACTCTAGCCAGCTCTGAGGACGCTTGTAGTATATCTTGATTGATACAAAATGAAACACGGTGCTACCAGTAACTTAACCCTTCCAATGCTGAGGCTACTTTGGTCCAAAGCACAAGGATGCAAAGATTCTTGAAAATCATCTAAACCATGTCATGTTGGTATTCATTGGAAAGCTCTCGTTGAGCATTCTCTGATGAGTACCCATTTGCCAAGGTTTCAGTAATTTTTTAGGATTTTGCATCGTTTTGTATATTGGCAAAATTAACCACCAGCAGCATAAGGGTTAAATAAAGCTGTGGTCAATATTTTAGTATTTCCTGAGTATTACATTATGAAACACGGCACGACCAGGTTGTGGTCAATATATTTCTGCACAGTACTCACAGTACACAGTGCGAGCTCTGAAGATACTTGTTTTATTTCTTGATTAATACAACATGAAATACTCTACTACCAGTTACATAGAATACCTTACTGGTCGGTACTCTAGCCAGCTCTGAGAACACTTAAGTTTCCTGATTGTTACAATATGAAACATGGCACTACCAGTGACATAGCTTAAGCCGATGGTCAATACCTTACTGGTCGGTACTCTAGCCAGCTCTGAGAACACTTAAGTTTCCTGATTGTTACAATATGAAACATGGCACTACCAGTGACATAACTTAAGCCGATGGTCAATACCTTACTGGTCGGTACTCTAGCCAGCTCTGAGAACACTTAAGTTTCCTGATTGTTACAATATGAAACATGGCACTACCAGTTATGTAGGTAAAGCTGTGGTCAATACCTTACTGGAAAGTATGTTAGCGAGATCGGGGGTGCTTGTAGTATTTCCTGATAGGGCCACTCCAATTTAATTACTTGTCTTACGAGCTTTGTTTGGAAAAAAAATCCTGTCAGACTCCAAAAAAAAAAAAAAACTTTAGGAGTTAATAAATGCTGTAGTAGAGCCTCATATTTGAGGATGTATATCTCCCACCCTTAAGGTTACAGGGATTAATTGATTTTGATTGTTTTATTTAGTTAAGAATAGGCTGTTAGAAACATCTCGCTACCAGTTCTAGTCAGCAGACTCTAAAAAAAATTTAAAAAATTAAAAAAAAAACATTTTTCAATTTTTTTTTTATTCCAAAATGGCTCATTTCCTACCTCCTGAGCACGTAAGACAAGTAATTAAATTGGAGTGGCCTAGATACAATATGAAATAGACACTACCAGTTACATAGCTAAAGCCGATGGTCAATACCTTACTGGACGGTACTCTAGCGAAATCTAAGAACGCTTGTAGTATTTCTTGAACAATATGAAATAGGTACTACCAGATATGTTGGTTGATTTGTGGTGGGTGCTGTATGCTTGATACTGCTGGTCTAACTGTTGAAATTTCTAGGAAAACCAAACAAGTGAACAAACCCTAAAATACTTAAGTTCCCCATGTTTAGCCCTATCCCTTTACGGATTGTAAAGATTATACAACACATTACCTGTGTGGGATATTTTCGTGAATTAAAATTAGCAATAAACCTTGGAGCTCAATGCTACTGTTTTGTAATATAATACTGTGTTAATATTGCAGCAGTTTGATTTATGTATGTATCTTTATTGATCATGTCCTAGAAACGTGAAGTATACATCAGGTACAATTGAACAAAAAAAAATAAGGTGAAAACTAAAGTAAACATTAATTTACTTGATTTCGTATAAATTATTGGTTAATGCACATTTTGCGCACCACTGCAGTCCGCATTTATTAAACTGTGCACAAGTTTGTGGACATTACGCTGATATGATAGTTTGTCATTCAACACCTGTACACAAATATTAAACTGCGTATCTTACTACTGAATCCCTAAAAGAAATAGTATGTTACCTTTTAATATTCTCTTTTGTCAGTATAACGTTATTATTCTGATGATCGGATCTATTGTTTGTGTTGTTACCCTTAAACCATTAATGCTCACAGCAGCCAAAAATGGCCTGACAATTTTGATGAAATCATTTAACCGACAGCATGCTTGGGAAAATATTTGAAGGAAAAATGTTGATTAGAACACTACCAATAACTCCCCTTCAAATATTTTATAAAGATAATTCTTGATTACCAAGTTATTGTCAAAAATGATATAAATCCTTACAACAATTTCTTTTGGAACTCCAAAGTATTAGTGGCATAAATGATATTTACTGAAGAATAACCTTAAGGGCCTGAGTATCGATTCCTTTGAGGTATGGCAATTTGGCACATTTTAACATTTCCCAATTATAGTTCTCCGCTGACTGATGCCAATCGATAGCATTATCGAGTGTGTTGTTTCTGCCAATGTTTTGTGATTGATTGTGTGTAGAGTTCTGTTACACAGTGTTGCTTATTGTTTTGCATTCACCCCTGTTTTGCATTTTTAAACTACTATTTGGAATGTGATCATATATATTTATATATATATATATATATATATATATATATATATATATATATATATATATATATATATATATATATATATATATATATATTTATATATATATATATATATATATATATATATATATATATATATGTGTGTGTATGTATATATATATATATATATATATATATATATATATATATATAGGTGTGTGTATATATATATATATATATATATATATATATATATATATATATATATATATATATATATATATATATATATATAGGTGTGTGTATATATATATATATATATATATATATATATATATGAAGTGTGTTGACTTTTTTGAAAGTGCACTGTGAAAAGGCCTGTGATATTGCTTATAATTATGAAATATAATCAGCTTTGTTTGTCTATATTATTTTTGTACAGAATCATCTGCGATGCCAAATATAGCTTTATGGCGATGCCATACTGTATGTAGGTGGTATTACTCCATATGCTATAAGAACAATTATACTTCTAGCTGATATTACAAAACCAGTGATTAAAAAATACATGGGTAGTATTGCAGAATGTCATGGTCAAGGAAAAAGTACTGCTGAGGGTATCCTCATTTTTCTGTTCAGTACTGAAAAAATTCAAAGTGAATGAAAAGAAGTGTGATTTTGTAAGACGTGTCACAGCACTTCCTTAGGTATGTAGTGCAGCAAATTTTACATACATTAACGTATGTATATATACACACACACACAGTCGCACCTGCCCGAGCGACCACCTCTATTGAGAGACCATCTCTATTAGGAGACCACATATTCATTTCCCCTGGTCGAACATCATAGTTTAAATGACCCTCTATTAAGAGACCACCTGTCTTGAGAGACCACATTTTGATCTTCGCTTGGGTGGTCTCTTTATACAGGTTTGACTATATATATATATATCTATATATATATATATATATATATATATATATATATATATATATATTTATATATATATATATATATATATATATATATATATATATATATATATATATATATATATATATATATGTGTATGTGTATATTTTGATCTTCGCTTGGGTGGTCTCTTTATACAGGTTTGACTATATAATATATATATATATA
>OZ012688.1:16868772-17018772 GCA_963942565.1 Maea johnstoni | reverse complement strand
CAGATGCTAGGTGTTACTGGTCCTACAGGGCCAGTGTCATTTTGAGTTAGCGTTGAGGCCTGTATTAATAGGGCAATGTAGTGAATATCTTATTTATCCACCTAAATGCCATATATGGGCATTGGAATTTATGTCAGTCATGGATAAATGTGATTCAATTTGACCTTTGACCCAATCAGGGTCAGGAGGTCATCTGGATATAGCAAGCAATCATATTCCACTCAAAAATTAATATGGATACAAAGATATTGTGTAAATAGTCAGAACAGTCCTGGTTCTTAACCATTTTCAGGCACAAGATTGCAAAAATATTGGAAAACAAATCAAAACCAGTCAACTTGGTATTCATCTTAAAGCTCTTGCCGAATACTATCAGATGAGAACCAGTATGTCTGAGTTCTTGTCATATTTCCGCATTTTTTCGCATGATTTTATTTTGACCAAATTAGCCACCAGTAGTAATAGGGTTAAGTCACAACAGATATGAATGAATGGATTACTTTTGGGAACCATCCATGGTCTTAGCCAGCAGGGTGTCTGGGTGCCTTTTTGGAAACCCAAATCCTTAAAAAGCTACCCTCAGGACACCCAAATATTTTTGAGAGGAATTTCTTAAAATGTCAATCTCAAGCATGTAATTTGACTTTTTTCATCTCCATGTAATTCCCATGACATTCTATAAGGATATCATGCCTTATTTTGATAAATTTATACATGTTTATGGTTAAAATCTGAGAATATTGTGGTACCCCCTAAAAATTTGGACACCCCAAAATTTAATAATTGCCAATTTTAGGCACCCAGTCTCTAAATTCTGGCTAAGTCCGTGAATGAATGGATTACTTTTGGGAACCATCCATCCACTGTAAAGAGGAAACAAAAGCACACTGATACCCATTGTTTCCGAACCATGTTTTCTATGCAGGATTTCACAGTTCAGGAAGTAGAGCCATGTTTCTATAAGGCTGAATAGGGCTATTTGAACAAGAGCTAAGAGAGCTCTAGGAGGATCATGTTAACCCTTTCATGCCTGAAGATCTATTTGACAAATGTCGTCTGGACCTTTCATACTCATGAAAATAACTTTTGAATGAATCATAATTTCTCAAAATATTTGAAGGAGAGTAGTAGATAGAGTTTTGATGAACATCTTTCCTTCAAACATTTCGTAAATATTGATTTTGTTAGAGAGATATCAGCAAAATAGTCTGGCGGTTTTGGCTACTACAAGTATGAAGGGGTTAACCTATTATTACCCAGACTACACACAGCATTTGGTACAAATGGAAATATCTTGACAAGAAAAGATCATTTTGAGAAATATTTGACCGAAAGATGTTGGGATTAATGATTCCTCTTATTTTTGAAATATTACTCTAGATATTAAATGAGATATGTCCAAGATTTTTAGGCGATGTGAGTGATATAGACGCAAATGGGTTAACCCATTCCCATGATAAGTAGCTTCAGGATACTACTTCTAAAAATAACCTCTGATTTCATAAATTTACAAAATCTTTGAAGGAAAGTTGATGGTCCTATTACAATCGATATATATATATGTCCTCCTTCAAAATTTTCACACAAGTTAATTTGATCAGATTTATGACACAGAGATTTGTGCCCAGTGTTTGGGGGGCTCAGGGTCTTAGCCAAGATTGAGATACAGGATGTTCAAAATTAGCAATACAATGTAATTGTAAAATATTTGAGTTCCTATTTTTCATGAGTGACCATGATATAATCAGAAAACAACCATAAACAGGTATTCACTTCATGAAATAAAGCAAAATGTCCATATACAATACGAGGGGTTTTATATAGTGAGAAAAAAAGTTTATTTGATATGACTGAAATTGACATCTTTAGAAATTCCTTAATTTTTTTTAGGTGACCTGAAGGACGATTATTCTGGGTTTTGGTGTCCAAATGATGCCCATACGCCCTACTGGTTAAGACTATGGGGTGCTGCAGGGTTGAAAGGGCAGGAGGGTATAATTATAGGGTATACATAGTGGGTACCTGTTTCACTGTGTCAACACGCCCACATGGATCAGGCCATAGTTCTTGCCAGGTCACGACTGGCCTTGTTTATACACAGGGTACCATATCAGGGCTCGAAATTAGCTGGGAGCCAGGAGGACAGGGTTCCCTTGTACTCTCCTGGGGCTCCTTCAAATTACTGCAGGGAGCCCCTAAGGATATACTATAAATAACACATGAAGCTTAGGAACATGCAATTTGGCTTCCTTGAAAAATATTAATTTCAAGCCCTGCATATGTAGGGTTTGACAACACAGGCAGCCCGCTAGCCTGGGGATACCAAAAAGGGTTTTAAGGCATCACTATAATGTGATTGAACAAGGGGGGGGGGGGATGGAGTGAGGGAGCAGGGAGGGCATGTACATCTCTCAAAACTGGCTTTTATTTCAATCATATTTTAAGATTTTATTTTTCAAATCTTAGAGAAATTAGTTTGTTCCAAGATTGTCAGAGGCTCAGAGTCAGAGTTTTGTTTTTCAAAATGCCAACAATTAACCGTCCTTAAAAAATTCAATGAATCGCTGTTCAGTGCTTACATATCCTATTATCAGTGATCCACGTGAAACTTTTCAAGGTGACTTAATTCTATGCATGAAAAAGTTAAAGGGTCGATGCATATGATTTCTTTAATAGGAGACTCTAATTTCTAATCCCGAGTAGTGTTTAACTCATGGGGGGCATTTAACAGAAAATAGGTCTGTTATCAAAACATGGCAAATGATTCATGCAAATACTTACTAGGTTCATTTAATAATAGCAGTGCTCAACAGCACCCAGAAGTGAGTACATAGCAAATATGGTCTGCATTGGGACAAAAGACTAGGCTAACAAGTAAATATGCATTTTGTGGCAAATGAGGCCAAACATGGGAACATGGTCCACCCTTGACCAGTGGTCAGAACATATGAAATGCAATGTCTGCCATGAACAGGTGGCATGCCAGTGGTTAAACCAATCATGTATGGAGATCTACTTGGCCAGTGTCGTCTGGACCTATCACACTTTTGAAAATAATTTTTGAATACAGCATAAATTCACAAACTATTTGAAGGAGAGTTTGCAGGTGAACATTTCTTCTTCAAATATCTTATAAAAATGGCTTTTCTTAAAGCAAAATTAGTGATATTGTCAGGCGAATAGGTTAAATTCCACTTGGAGTTACACTAGAAAATGTTGTTTGTATCTGGGATACTTTCAATAATAGTCTGGAAATTAGGAACTTTATCACAAAAAGGTAAAGTTCTGATTAATATCTCTTCTTCAAATATTCCTAACTGTGCTTTTGCTTGGAAGATATTACCAAAGTTGTCATGACGGTTATGACTGCAACGTGGTGTAAACTCAAAAATCATTACCTACCCTTATGGAAGAGCTTCTATCACACTTTAAAATGAACCATCATATGCTGCTGTAACCTGTCTAGAATTGGAGATATTTATATTTGAACATTTAACCAATCTGGGCTTCTGCTGGAGGTCCATGTTTGGCAATGATACTTTTAACATGAGTCACTGCAATGTGTAGTATGTGTAATAATGTAGCTCCATTCACATATTCTTCCTAAACTGTTCCCATAGTGATTAATAGCAAAAACAAAGGCTTGATTATTTACAATCTGATAAGAAAATATTTGAAACAACAAGCACATGTCCTCCGTCTAAGTTTCCCCAAATAAACACTTTTTTTGTTTTTGACATGTTATTTTGACTCTCGTGTTTGCTATTTAATAACTTGCGTGAGTAAGGTGATTGTTTCTAATGCCCCATGGGGCTTATTAAATGACCAGCTGTTTTTTCTCACAACATCAATTTTGGCTTAACTCATTTAGACCCACAGAGTCCAAAAACAGCCTGACAAATCTGACCAAACCTTGCAGGCATACGTAAATTTGGGAAATTATTTAAAGGGGGAATGTTATTAAGAACATTACCAACAATTTTCCTTCAAATATTTTGTAAAATCATTCTGAATTCCAAAGCTATGGTCATAAGTATCTTAGGTCAATTTCTTCAGGAAATATTAAGCATATAGGTTAACCCATTCACATTATGATTGTATACAAAAGGAAATGTCAATATTTTTTAGTATATTTTGAGTGAAGGTTGTTGGTTACACATTTTGAGACACAACTCAAACTGACATAAAATTGTGATAAAAAAGTGGCTGGATAGGTCTGCAGAATCTCGAAGCAGCGAGATTGAGAGTAAATCTATGCAATAATGTCTCATTTTATCTCCAAGCACTTAATTTTCAGCACTAAATCGAAATCACTTTTTGTGAGTAAGTACTTGTGATGTTTATCTAAATATTTTCGCATGGATTCCTCTCCTGTATGCAGTAAATAAACACTCTCTGATGATTGAGATGTTCGGTAAGACTTTTTACACAGCTGGAAGCTATAGGGGCAAAACATCTTCACTGGGACATGGATACAGGGTCTTCGCCAGGATTTAGGAACTGGGTGCCCAAAATCTGCAATTTTGAAATTTTGGGGCGTCCAAATTTTTGTAGGGGGACCACAATATACTCAGATTTCAACCATAAACATGTATAAATTTATCAAAATAAGGCATGATATCCTTATGCAATGTCATTGGAATTACATGGAGATGGAAAAGTTCAAATATATGCTTGAGTTTGACATTTTAAGAAATTCCTCACAAAAAGATTTGGGTGTCCTGATAGGTGCTTTTTAAGGGTTTGGGTGTCCAAAAAGACACCCAGATGCCCTGCTGGCTAAGACCATGCATGGATATCACCACCATGTAACACATAGCGTAGAACCAAGCTGGGACAGGAAACTCTAGCTCAGGGTCTCAGCCAGGATTTAGAAATGGGATGCCCCAAATTGGCAATTATAAAATCATTCTAAGTGAGAGGTAGGTATATCAACCCATATTGAATTGGTTTTAAGCAAAACTAAAGTGAATTAAATGACAATTCTCAGCAAGAATGTCAACATTTCGAATTGAAAAGGCCGGTTCTTTGAACCCCCTCTGTATCCGCCACAGAAACTCAAAACAAACTTCGTATTAGTTTGCTACCTTTTCCCATGGACTAATCTTAATAGTAGCCAAGGGGCATTTGCCATAGAAGATGTGATTTTGCTACTAATTTTTTTGATTTGATTTTTAAATTATAGGAGCCAAGTTCACTGGACATAACAATTATGAACTGGAGCACCTTGAGAATGTTTTTTTTTAAATTCTTTTCACCTAATTTTACCCATCTGAGAGCACATATTTTGAAACAAATTCCCTCACAACCCCTAAGTCTTGACAGTGTGCCTCTAGCATAATTTTGCCGGTTTATTGCACACACTGAGATTTATTTGATTCTAAATTTGAAACTCTAGGAGACATCTATGCTCCTGCCTCCTACCCTTATGCTGCTGGTGGCTAATTTGGCCAATACAAAACGATGCAAAAAACCCTGAAAAATGACTGAAACTTTGGCAAATGGGTACTCATCTGAGAGTACTCAGCCAGAGCTATCCAACGAATACCAGCATGACAGGGTTAGATGGTTTTCAAAAAACCTTGCATCATTGTGCATTGGAAAAAAGTAGGCTTAGCATTGGAAGTGTTAAGGTCAATCCTTGCGTTTCCCACATAAATATACCTAATGTGCTGAAGCCATATAGTCCTAGCAGGCTGGGTGGTTCAGTCAACTGAAGAGAAAAACTTACTCTGAACCACTCTTAGGGTTTCCTTTGGTATCTACTCAGAAGTTATATCTTAAAAGAGCTTGGAAAACATCCAATTTTAACATATTAATACCCAGAGGCCAAGATCAGCCAGACAATTTCGTTGGAATTTTACAGGCAAGAGCATACGTGGCATAAAAAGATTTGAAGCAGAAATTTCAATAATCAGAAATCTAACAACAACATCCTCTTCCTGGGATATATCATAAAATTATTGGGTGTATACAATTCTAAGAGAGGCCATATCTTCAATTTACAACCATAGGGATACATTTCCTCATTACAAAACTGAATAATACCTCTCAGTAATGTCCTAGTAATCCAAATTGAAGTGAAAATTCCAAATCATTTACTTAAAATTGCATGGCATTTCCAGAAATTCATCACAAAACAATATGGGTGTCTTAATGTGGGATTTTTGAGGGTTTAGGTGTACAAATGACACCCAGATGCCCTGCTGGCTAAGACTGTACCTCACGGGCTGATAGCGAAACTCCTAAGCCTTATAAACCTAGCTATATATAATGACTCTCTCTTTCATCAGACATGCAACCTGTGGTTCTATATACTCATAGCTTTGACTTTCCAATACCTGGTAGTAATATTGACACCTATGACTCTATATATATACCTGGTAATTGACCCGAGGCTACTTTCTCACCTGGCCAGTAATGGGTGGCCTTAGGGAGGGTCAGTAATGAGCACTGGACAGAACATGTGTCTACTGACCGCTAGCTAGGATGCTGATTGCGCTCATCACTGATCATAAACCCATACCCCGTATCATGGTCTAAGCCAGCAGGGCGTCTGGGTGTCTTTTTGGACACCCAAACCCTTAAAAAGCACCCCTCAGGACACCCAAATTCTTTAGTGTTTAATTTCTAAAAACCTCAATCTCAAGCTCATAATTGAATTTTTTCATCTCCTTATAATTCCCATGACATTGTTTAATGATATCATGCCTTATTTTGATGAATTTATGTATGTTTATGATTGAAATATGAGTATATTGTGATCCCCCTAAAAAATTTGGACGCACAAAAATTTTACAACTGCCAATTTTAGGCACCCAGTTTCTAAATCCTGGCTAAGACACTGCCCTGTATCACCAATTTGGCTGCACAGGCAGGGTCTCAGCCAAGATTAAGAAACTGGGTGCCCAGCATGGTCTTAGCCAGCAGGATGTCTGCGTGTCTTTTTGGACACCCAATTAAAAAGCCTTAAAAAAACACCCCTCAGGACATCCTCATTTTTTGTGAGGATTTTCTTAAAATGTCAATCTCAAGCATGTGATTGAATTTTTTCATCTCCATATAATTTCCATGACATTGTATAAGGATATTAAGTTATATTTTGATATATTCATACATGTCTATAGTTGAAATCTGAGTATATTCTTGTCCTCTTTAAAAAATTGGACCAAAAATTTTACAATTGCCAATTTTAGGCACGCAGTTTCTAAATCCTGGCATTGAAGACCCTGGTGCCCAGAAAAGGCAATTGTAAAATATTTGGGCATCCAAATTCTTAAGGGGGTGCCACAATATATTCAGATTTCAACCATAAACAAGTATCAATTTATCAAAATAATGCATGATATCCTTATACAATGTCATGAGAAATATATGGATTTATATGCTTGAGATTGACATTTTAAGAGATTCCTCACCAAGAAAGTGGGTGTCCTGAGGGGTGCTTTTTAAGAGTTTGGGTGTCCAAAAAGACACCCAGACGCCCTGCTGGCTATGGCCATGTGAGCAGGCATGAATGGGTTAAGTCTTATCATGCTACCACTCCAAGGGTTTCTTCTCTCTGTGGTGAGTGAGGCGAATTCAGTCTGATCCCCTTTTCCTGTCCACGCATCAGACAATACCTGGCACCTTGCCAAGACTCTTCAGCACAGCCAGGAGAGCACTTCACTGTACAACCCATTCATACCGGTATCGCCCAAAACCGCCTGACTAATTTGGTGATATCTCTCTAACAAAAGCGATTTTCAGGAAATATTTGAAGAAGAAATGTTGATCATTAACTTACCAACAACTCTCTTTGAAATATTTTCCAAATTTATGATTAATTCCAAAGTTATTTGAGAAAGAATCATAGGTGCAGACGATACCCGTCAAGGAGATCTCCAGGTATGGATGGGATAATACAGGTGAACTTGGATATGATAGACCACTGTACGACGGATTTTTGCATATGACGGACGACATGCTTGGTCCCAGTCTGATGCATATCAAGTATTCGTCATATGTATACGACGGATTATGCATATGACGGACCAATTTTCCTGGTCCCTTTGAGTCCGTCATATCCAAGTTCACCTGTATATCCCACTTGAACAGCACCTACTTCAAGTGGCCCTGGGCTTGCAGGAGAGGAAAATGGAACACATTTTCCTACACAAACCAAAATTAACGCTGAAGAGTTTTAGGTGATATCCAAATATTTTCCGAATAAACCTCTCTCTTTGACCTGACAGCACGATGGGTAAATTGCGCTTTTTGACACAATGCTATTAAATCTAGTTGGTATGAGGATTCGAAGTCGGTGAGTAGTTTCTATCTGGATGGGTAGAAATTTCGTGATTGCTGTTTAAGACAGGCTTTTTAAAAATCCTGGCTAAGGCCCTGCCTATACTCAACATATACAACACAGGCACCGACACCCCATATCTGCATTGCCTACAAAAATGTTGAGATTCAAACCATTATTATGTTGTACTGTTGCAAATAATGACTTGAATAAATAATTATTCAAACCACAAGTGAGTGCTTTCATCTAAAAATGAAAAGAATTGTAGTTTTACCTTTATAGTCTATTATGCTATGTATATACCATAAGTTGACATGTAGTGATTAATAGCACTGATGGTTCCCTATAGATTGCAATGTTACAACAATGATGTAGGAAGATTGTGGTGTCTAACTTAGTTACTTTTTTATATTTCAATATCTGATATTTTTTTAAACATGTATATCTGGTTATGACTGGATCATAATACATAAAAGGGTGTAAGATATAAAGGTCATGAACCACACTGAATTGAAGGCTTTTTCTATGCAAAAAAAAACCTGCCTGACTGGTTTCGGCAGGAAATCTGATTCAACGTGTGCTCAAAGGATAGGAAATGGAGCCAGCCAGTGAGATATCACAATCACTTCCTGTCTAAGAGTGAAATGTTTTCACATGATTTCTTTCACGTTGAACTGAATGCTAGGTTTAACCCTTTGGTTTTGACGCACAAAAAAATCGACCTGATTATTCAGCTGATATATATCTTTGGCAAATGTTTATTTTGGGAAATATTTGAAGGAGAAATATTCATCAGAACTATACCTAAATCTCCTCTTCAAATGTTTGATGAATTTATGCTTTATTCTTTAGTTATTCATCAAAGTGTAATAGATCCAGACGACAATTTGCTAAAATGACTCTTAAGCGCGAATGGGTTAAACACAAGCCCACACAGGATGTATTCATTTTTGCCAGCCAGACCTACTTCAAAAGGCTAAGGTTCAAGCACTGACTCCTTATACTCCTTTGGCCAAATTGAGGCATGTGAAACTGGTAAAATATTCCACAAGCAATCATTAAACTCACCGGGACCAGCAACTTTTTTTTTCAGATTTTTCTCAAAATGCTATATTTCAATAACATGATATTTCCAAATGTCTAAGACCAGAGAGGTCTATAGATTGTCCCTGCAAAGACTAAGCAACATTGTGAATGGACTAAGCACATGATCTCCATAAGTTTTAATTGGTCAATTAGGATTGGCTGACAAATGGTTAATTAGTATCTGGTAGGATAATGAACCAATGCTCGCCAATAATAATATGTATAGAAAACTTACCTTTGTTGGGACTTTTGCACTAAGCACAAACAACCTGCATGCTGACATTTTTTTATGAACGGGGATTAAATAACATAGAAAACTCACCTTTGTTGGGACTTTTGCACTAAGCACGAACAGCCTGCATGCAGACAATGCCTGAAATACCAAAACAAGAACTTTAAATTTCAC
Source organism: Maea johnstoni (assembly GCA_963942565.1). Taxonomy (NCBI): domain Eukaryota; kingdom Metazoa; phylum Annelida; class Polychaeta; order Spionida; family Magelonidae; genus Maea; species Maea johnstoni. The sequence continues at coordinate 17,008,993 of OZ012688.1, read as the reverse complement.
AATATATCAAATTATGTAATTGACAATAAAACTTATTATAGCTCTATATGGTATCAAATGAGGAACATTTTACACATTCAAATTCCTGTGGCTTGTAACATCATAATCCACATCATGCCATAGCTGGCATAAAAACATTAAGCAATTGCTTGTTGTCAAATATGTAGCACAACCTCTCATTGTGAACAACCCTGAAAACACCTCCTAATATCAAACATTTTTTCCTGGTTCCAATTGTATCTTTTACATTATGAAAAGACCTCTGATATATGAACATCCCCTAATGCAAATGCTTTTGACCTGGTTGCATGGTGATCACATCTCTGAGGCTTCACTGAATCTTAATAATACCTAGATATGCAATGATAATAAATGAGAATGCTATAATGCTATAAACAGCTCTCTGAAATCATTCAAGAGACAATACCTTGACGAACAATGTTCGCTCCTGTGACCTGAAGCATGAAATGTAAAATCCTTATACATCCGAGGGCCTCAGCGCAAATCAAATCCTGTATTTGACTGTGTTACTCTTGTGAAATAAAAATTATTATTATCATTATTATTATAATCCTGCTATTGGCTGCTAATGCTATATACAGAACCTAGTGAATTGCTAGTAGGTGACTGCTCTATAGCTATCCCCACATACACATATTATACATACCCAATGGTATTTTGGGGTGAATGCAGACAGACAATGAGTTCAATCCGACCAATCGTTCCACAGTGCAAATACTGATAATCATGCATTTATCTAAGTTCTAACATATATTCTACTTCTTTATCTGTTGACAGTGATGAGTAATATATATAATAAGTTATCATGTCATGGATGTTAATTATCATGCTATGGCCTAAAAAAAAGTTGTTTGTTTCCCGTAACCCTACCCTACCAAGTTTTTATTCAAAAAAATCCCTACCATAGTTTTTTCCACCCTCCCAATCAACGTAAAACATGCATAAAACACACATTTCTGACCAAAAATGTAATCAAAAATTTTTTTTACCGACCTACCTACCCTTTTTTTTTCGGGCCGTTACAGGAAACAAACAATTTTTTTCTATGCCTAATATACCTTACTGACGTCCATCAGGGTATTAGCCAGGATTTAGAAACAGGGAGTCTAAAGTTGGCCATTGTAAAATATTTGGGCATCCTGTTTTCAATGGAGACCATAATATACTCGGATTACAACCATAAACATAGAATTGGCCTGGAACCTTGATTCAGATGCCAATTGTACAAGAATTCTTAATTTAAGCATGCATGAGTGATAAAGAGCAAAATCAACCAAAGCTCGTCAGATTTTCCCAGCGAAGCGAGCACAAACTTTGATCCAGCCCCCAATGCTATCAGGATTTAGATGTCTCTTTCTGATTGGCTGAGCACAGACCCTGAATGGTCCCTTTCAGACCACCAGTCACAAGCAAGCACTTTGATCAGCCCCCTTCGCTATCGGGACTTAGATGTCTCTTTCTGATTGGCTGAGCACAGACCCTGAATGGTCCCTTTCAGGCCACCAGTCACAAGCAGGCACTTTGATCCGGCTCCCAATGCTGCCAGTACTTAGATGTCTTTTTCTCATAAGCTGAGCCTGGGCCCTAAACATAGTCTTAGCCAGAAGGGCGTCTGCCGTCTGGGCGTCTTTTGGACACCCAACCTCTCAAAAATCACCCCTAATGCATGGCAAGACACCCATTGTCTTTTGTGAGGAATTTCTTAAAATGTCAATCTCAAGATTATAATTGAACTTTTTCGTCACAGTACAATTGCCATGACCTTGTATAAAGATATTAAGCCAATTTTTATACAAAGTTTATACATGTTTATTGGTGAATTCTGAGTATCATATGTGGTCCCATTTGAAAATTTTGATGTCCAAAAGTTGCCAATTTTGGGCACCCAGTTTCTAAATCCAGGCCAAGACACTAATAAGTGGCCCTGAAGGGTCCCTTTCAGATCACCAGCCACAAGCAGGCTCTCTGATTAGACCCCAGCATTTTTTGTCAAATCATTCTTAATTTCCAAGTTTTTATCAAACTTATCGATGATCCAGACAACAGTTTCAAGAGGATCTTTTAAGCATTAATAGGTTAAAGGTGCCTGTAATACATACTTCATGATATGGATTAAGACCTAGATTCATAACTAAATGATGATGAATCATAGATTGGCGACAATTAATCTCCTCAAATTGAACCATGATTCTTTATTTGCTTTTTTATGGAACTTGATAAATAATTTATATGTACCTACGGACTGTGACATCTAGATATCACTGAAATGACGTGAATATATTTTAACCCATTTATAGTCACCTGTGTTGTCAAGGGAAAAAAGCACTGCTATCATTTTCAGTATAAAAGTGAAACTAATTAGAAGAAAAGTTTACACACCTTGTATAACATGTCAACTTAACACCTCTTTAGTTTAACTTGGACACATCTATAACTTAAACACCTTTTGTGAAACATTTTTACTACTTAGTTGATTATCAACCCTACAAATGGGAACCTCTATATATTGAACACCTAAAGTGATAAGTTGAACACTTCCAGAAATGCAGGTGTTTAGCCATACAGCCCCCCCCCCCCCCCCCCCCCCCAGTAATTATCGATATTAAAACACCTGAATAAGTTGATGTTCCTGGTTGGGTGATGTTCAGCTTATATACACTAATTCCAGTAAAGATCTATTTAAACACCAAATTGGAACCTCTATATGTTAAACACCTAAAGTGATAAGTTGAACACTTCCTGAATTGTAGGTGTTCAGCTAATATTAGGTTTGGCAAATATGTAAGCAAACACCTCTATTAGTATTAGAACACCAGAAGAAAGGGATCTTTTTTCCCCTGGATGGTTGGTGTTTGGCTTTAAATACTGTTTACTGTAAACACCTATTAGAACACCTGGGCACTTTTCCTGGATGTTACATAAATCAGCTAATAAGTTTCCATTAACATTTCTTCCATTAACACCCTGAATCACTTGCTGTCCAGAAAAAAGTATTAACTGCCAAAATATGTTCGTAGGTTGCAATTTTTGCTGGCCGGTGGCTGACAGTGGTGTAAATTGGTTAACAGGTATAAGTATGTGCATAACGAGTGGAGTGATTATGGCTGATTATGCCCAATCATAGAGCAATCAGACTGGGATTTTCTGCCTATTGCATGAGGATCGGCCTCGGGCACCTCTCTCGAACTATACATTCATATCTAGGTCACTGCGGGGACTTGTAATCTGGCCTCATTCACTGGAGATCTGTTCAGTTTCACGCCAAGATGTGGTGCCCAGCTAGAAAATAGTTGAAATGTGATATATATTGACCTGTTCATGCTTAAAGTGCCTAGGTGTTTTTGTACATGAGCATGTAAGTACAAGCACACACACAAATGAATATATATATATATGTATATGTACATATATATATATATATATATATATATATATATATATATATATATATATATATATATATATATATATATATATATATATATATATATATATATATATATATGTATAAATATACATATATATATATATATATATATATATGTATATATATATATATATATATATATATATATATATTTATATATATTTATATATATTTATATATATGTATATATATATATATATATATATATATATATATATATATATATATATATATATATATATGTATATACATATTCAATACATATCGTAAGGCAATAATTTAGTTAGCATTCAGTGTTTTGTCGATTTGGCAGGAGTGGTTCCAACAAACTTTCATATGAATCTGCGCAGGAACCTTCAATAACTAGGGCTGTCATCACTAAGGATTTTTTAGCGATTCGATAATCGAAAAGATATTTACCGATACGGCACTTCGATTCGATTCGCTATCGATTCACACTAGAAATTGTCTCACGCTTGGTTTTTGGCTAATATATATGCAATTAGCTTTTCACGCATTACATTTTCATTCCCCAGCAATCCCTGCCTCTAACAATAACTAAAATCTACCTACAATTTGCGATCTCGCCATTAGCGCCGATATGTCTTCGCCCGTTATCGCCTCGACGGGACCCCACAATGCATTGCGGTGACCTGCGCAGTAATGCGCCAGAGATCGTCCGTCCTCAATTCAACTTCCGTTTTTGAATTGAGGTAAGTTCTCGCTTATTTGGACTTTTTAAAAAAAGATTTCTGGTTGGTTACGGCAGTTTTCACGAGTTGCAACGTATCCAACCAGTTTTTTATTATTTTTATAGCGAATCGATACCCCAGCATTTCTGGCGTATCGATTATCGCTAGGGCTTCGCCAGCGATCCATCGATACTGCCGGTATCGATGACAGCCCTATCAATAACTAACTTACATCAGGAAAATGTCCATTTATAAGAAAGTGTTGCCTATCAACCGGAACCATTTGTACAATTAATGTTGTAAACACGTCTGACATTGTGAGATTTAGCTGGTCTAATGGTTGGGGAGTCGGTACGTTCCAGAGTCGTCCATCACAGGTTAGAATCCCTGAAGTAATTATTTTCATATATATATACATGTATGTATATATAATATTACATATATATATATATATATATATATATATATATATATATATATATATATATATATATATATATATATATATATATATATATATATATATATGCAGGCGCATGTGGGCTTATAGGAAATATTCAATAAAAATTTGCAATTTAGAAATTATACCATACATCTGAAAACAGGTGTTTCAATATTGTCAAATCCATTTAATTTCAAACCTTTCCTTTCATATTATCCCTTAAATCTCAAGAAAATACTTCTGTCAACAACCCTAACTATCCCTCCCACACTTAGGACTGACGGTCTCTAGAGTTACTGTTGCCTAGGTGATCATGGACAGGAAAGTTGAAAAATAAACAAACATGACACACATCTGAGAATGTCACATGAACTTTGCTCTCACAGGAGAGGTTTGTTAATCATTGAATTCACTCTAGGCTGGCAAGAGCCATAGGTTTCATTCATCCAGTGTGAATAGAGAAGGTAGCTTGAGATGCCTGAATGGAGCCACTTCACTCACAATAGAACAGAGCTTTGTATAGAGTTACATAGGCCAAGGTTCTCTTACTACTACTACTACCTTGTTTCAAAGCATTGTTGAAAGCAGTGCAAACAGGGTAATTTTCCCCATTGTTATTAGGGTATGAGAAAGAGCCCTTTGTAGGCCAAATATAGTTGACAAATTAAACCTTTCCTAATTCATATAAGAACTATATATTGGAGACCACTTGTTTCAAAGGGTTGTTGAAAGCAGTACAAACAGGTTGAACATTCCTAATTGTATTCAGGAAATGGGGAGAGTGACATATAAGGCCAAATATACTGACAGATTAAACCTTTCATTCATAAGAGTTACCCTTGAAATATATTATTTTGATCCTTGACAAATTCTTATATATACATAAAGCAATTCACAAATGACTGGAATATCATTTGAGTTGTTGAGAATAGGGATTGAAAATCACCCAAAAGATGTCTTGGCATGGAATATATAACCAAATAGTCAAGACTTTTCTATGGTTTTCCAGGAATGAATTTCAGTACTCAACCTTTGTATATGATATCAAAGAAATTCAGTGTGATCTTACACTGCCTTACAGAAGTAATACATTAGGCCAAGAAAAATATTGTTTGTTTCCTGTAAAAAAACACACAAAAAAAGGGTAGGTAGGTCACTAAAAAAAATTTTTGCATTATTTTCTTGGTCAAAAATGTGTGTTTCGAGCATGTTTTACATTGATTGGGAGTTGGGAGGGTGTAAAAAACTTGAGGGTAGGGATTTTTTTAAATAAAAACTTGTTAGGGTAGGGTTATAGGAAACAAACAACTTTTTTTAGGCCTTAAACCACTGTCACTGATAATTTGAAAAAACTTTGTCCCCCAGGCAATCAAATGGTTGATGTCGTTATTGTCTTATATGCCTCTGTATGTCTTTGGAAGAAATATGGCCTTTAAAGGTGTCCAGGAGGCCCATAGCAATGTATAGTACTAGTGGGTCATTGGATCTCATCCCAGTATTCAGGGTCTTAGCCAGGATTTAGAAACTGGGTGCCCAAAATTGGCAATTCTTAAATTTTTGGGCGTCCAAACTTTTAAGGGGGACCACAATATAGTCAGATTTCAACCATAAACATGTACAAATTTATCAAAATATGGCATGATATCCTTATACAATGTCATAGGAATAATATGGAGATGAAAAAATTTCATTATGTACATGCTTGAGATTGGCATTTAAAAAAACTCACAAAAATTTTGGTTGTCCTGAGGGGTGCTTTTTAAGGGTTGGTTGTGTCCAAAAAGACACCCAGACGCCCTGCTGGCTAAGACCATGCCAGTATTCCATTAATAAAAGTACTTAGTCAAATTGAGGCATGACTTCTTGTGGTCTCTCACTGGCCAGTCAAGCTCTGTTTTTCCCCACATAGTCTCTTTTTTCCACCATTTATGATAGGATAGTTACTGTTACTAGCAGCAATATGACAGAAAATGTGATGATAAACAAAATTCCAAATCAAGATCAAAGTTGTGGCCTGCATACCACCTGCCTTTGAACACCAGTACACATTGGCTTCTGGCAATTTTGCCATATTTATTTGTTTAGATAGGAATGTTTTCATAATATACCAGAGCGATTCAGAAAATACATAACACAACAAGCTTAACTACTGGTACAAGAAGCCATAACAGCTAACCAGCCTTAGGCTCATTAAAGGGAGAATCTTACTTATGGATCGGCCGAGAGATACATGACATATATATCCAAATATGGGCAGGGAGTAATTCAGAAAAAGAATGCTTTTTTAATAAATTTATAAAGATACATCAAGACACAACTTCCCCTGAATTGTTACAGGGGTAATGAAAATAAGAATTAATTATTTAGCAATTAATAAACTTTTCCAAACTGTAACAGTAAAATTCATTACCAATTCACAAGCCTTGGAAAGCCTTGGACAATCATATATAATTAAATATATTACCTATCTATAATCTCGACTAAATCATCTCAGTTTAAAGAGTCTAACTGTTTTAAGTCACTTTTAACACTTTCATGCTGAGAGTCAATATTGAAATGTGTTGTCTGGATCAAAGTTACTAATACTTTTGGAAATAATTATATATGAAGCACTTCAAGAGTAGCTGTACATATTATGTTTAAACTAACAATTCTCTTTCAAATAATTTACAATTTAAGACGCTTGTTTCAGAAAAAATGCATTGGTTGACTGCAGGCTTAAATCATCTCTGTAAGACCAGCATTGACTAGGCATGAAATGTTATCTTGCTTCCTTGTACATACTGAACTTGATACATGTATGCAGGATACAGTAACTGATTAGCTAGAATAACTAAATTGTATTTTCAATGAAATCAATATGATATTAATTAGTTTTTCGGAATCGGTCCAAATTTTTTGGATTGTTCTTCAGCCAATCACTGTTGTAGATGCGCAGTTTTCCTTTGGTAGTCTTGGCTTGTTCAAAGGGTTCTTGGCTCTTGAATCAAACTGCCTGGGCGCTATATATAAAATCTTCATTGTAGCTAATCTGGCTCCCTGAAATTATCACTTGAAGTGCTTAGTTTTACATGTTACAGTACTGCTTGATTCTAATTGAGATGTTGCAGGCTTTGGTGGAGTCTCTCAGTTGCTAATTCAAGATACTTTTCTTTTCAAAAAACTTAAAAAATATTCAATCTTATGAAATTGGAATCAATCATCAAAATGTATGAGTGATTATATGATCAGTTTTTACAATTAATTGCAATTAATTGGATAATCTCTAATTTTAAACGTACAAAATCCCAGAGAATAAACAAGGGGGGGGGGGGGGGGGAGATTGAAAACTTCATTAGTTAATAGTCTGTAATTAGGGATGAACAGCATCCTGCCAAGGGCCATACCTTTACACCTTGCAAAATACACCTGTTCTCAATCATGACTGTACAAAGAGAACCATATGATGTCATTCCTGAGTAAAGAAAACCCATGAGTAAGACTTTCATGACCAGGAAGTCTATAGGAAATCCACAGCTGATGAACACAGACATGGGCATGTAGAACACAAACATACACAATGTCACCCAAATATTATTATCTAAAATATCAAAGGGCAAATTCCTATAAAAAAATATCAACTAGCCTTCACAGAATTTTGCGGGACCAGCATCTTGTTGATAGCCTTGAGAACAATTAGGATCATAATAATTGTTCCATAATTCCCATTTTTTAACATTGCAGCAGGACAAAATACTTTTAAAAGATTTTACTTGGCATTTTAACCATACACAGGCTATCAGACCACCTTTGTTTTTATTAACCCCAGAAAAAAACCGATCTATGTATAACTAACAAGTCACCAATATTGCAATTTGCAAAGCCAATTGCAACTAGCAAATACTAACTAGTGCTATCTCAGGTTATCAATTGTTGCTCTTTGATTTGGATTAGGTGTCAAATGCAGCATCTATGAGTGGACTAATATTTGATTTTGACACTCTTGTAATTTTGACATTTCTTATACAAAACACCTACTTTAATTTAGACAATTTTTATACGAAACACAAACCTTATGAGTGACCAGAGTTATTTGCCTTGATTTTCTAAGTCACTTACTCTGGACAGTTGCGGATACAGGTGTTTGAGGGGTCCACAAACCCCATCCTACTCTTTACAAATCATGATGTTGATTTTTTGCTGTGAATTGTCACTTTTCTTTAGCTTTACTTTTTAAGGCCAATGAAGTAGACCTACCCCTTTTAAAAACAAACCCCATTATACCCATACAAAAAAATCTAGGATCTTCCCCTGTACTCTGTACTTTGATACATAGTATGTAAACATGTTGATACATAGTACTTATAAATAAGTTATAATATATAAACATGTATCAAAGGGGGAAATGTCATGATAAATCACATATCATCATCAATAATAGACAGCTCACCCATGGATATCATAATATTGCCAGGGCCAATGAAATTTTCGCCTTATAACCCTCCCGGGCTGATAAAAATAGTTTATTGTTGAGGAGCGCTGTTTCTAAAAATAGATACAGGGCTAGCAAGCAAAATGTTTTATGCCAAGTAATTGTGAAGATATTGGCGATCCATTTTGTATAGGCCTTCTAAGCTTGCCCCTACACGTTCAACCCTACCACTCTACCTGAGTACCCTCCCACCCCCTTCCTGCCCCTCCCCCTCGCTTATACATCCTCTGCCCTAACCACAAAAAAATGTTCCCAACCCCATTTTTCTAAGAAATAAATAAATAGACCAAGAACTTAGTATGATCATTCATACAATCAAGTGTGTGGGTGAACCTTTTGAAGAGGTGAGTCATAATATTCTTTGTGACCCCTATGAGCAGGAAACCAATAAATGATTTAAAGAGTGCAATTGACATTTAATTGGTACTCACCAAAACTTTGTTTTCATACTTGTCTAATTTTATTTCCATGCGCACCATACGCTTGATAGCAAGTTTAACCTTTCTACCAAGCACCTCTCGGACACCATCTGTAAAATAAGAGATGGATAGGTTTTTAAATGGGTCAAGACTTTTCATCGCCTTGACGTTGCAGGGTTAAAGCCTATGCATTCACAAGTCATAGGGCGCCCTGCAGGGATTTCAATCAAACAAGTGGTCACACAAGGCTTTAGAACCTACCTTGGATTTCTTTAGGAATGTTACTCTCGTTGGCCATGACTTGTCTCTTCACGTAATCCAAAGCATACGGGAGAAAGAGAATTTTCTAACTTTTTGACAGTTTCGAAGTTGCACTGTCACATCGCAGTGTGTAAGAAATACTGCCAGGCAATATGCGGAAGTGTTCTGAGGGAGTGTCCTAGATCTGCGCCATGTTACACTATGACGTCATCGGGCGCTGCCACTCAAAACTTTAATTTTATTTCATTACTTACGCAAATACAAGACAAAGTTTTAATCTCGACCCAAAATTTGTAGAAATAACCAATGTATGTATTGAGTAGGTTTTTTACTGTCACTAATAATCTTTTGATCAACTAAGTAGTAAGCCAATGAGAGACAGCGTTGGAAGAGAAATCAGACATCAAGTACGACGTCGCTGATTGGTCTATTTCACAAGCATGGCTTCCGGAATCCGCATGTGTGTCCACTGGGCAAAATTTGGAAGAATTTCCCGACTTTCTAGTAAGTATGAGATCTTCTAGGAGGTTGCAAATAAAGACTAAAAGAAGAAAAAAACTATGTGTGCAAAAATGCTCCGAAGTGCACAAGACTGGCGATTTGTCCGCTGATAAATAGTGCTTCAAAATGATGAACTTCAACTTGAAGTTTATGTAATGAACTGTCATTCACACACATAACAAAGTCAGACTCACTCCTGACTCTTTTTTTCTTTATTGCATCAGATTCAGATTCACAATTATTTCCATCATTCATGTTCTCACCCAAAAATTAAAGCAGCTATTTTACTTTATCCATCTGTCCTGTATGTATTTTCAGACGCATTTACCCAACAAATAGTTTGACATATGTAGTTTCAGTTTGTGACCTATCCTTCTGAACTGTCACTGACAGTTTCAGTCCTGTCTCCATCTGTTCATGCAATTCTTGTAAGCTTGGATAGCATTAATTTGTGCCGAGAGGCTTTCAGTGTGAGTTTTAAATATTTACTGACCTGGGCTGTGCCCTGTTTATGGAGAATACGCATATAGTTTACCATATACAGGTGAACTTGGATATGACAGACTCAATGGGACCAGGAAAATTGGTCCATCATATGCAAAATCCGTCATATACATATGACGAACACATGATATGCATCGGACTGGGACCAAGCATATCGTCTGTCATATGCAAAAATCCGTCGTACAGTGGTCCGTCATATCCAAGTTCACCCGTATTGCCTATGTGAAGCACCAAGTTCAATTTGTTATAACATAATTATTTACGAGATACAACAACATCAACCAGTGGCAGTTCCAAGTGTGTACCCTGCTGTCTGATTTACATCTATTTTGACCAAAACAAAAGTCTACATAAGGAATACATATATGAGAAAACTAGTGCATTTCTCATTTACCAATGTGGGGATTAATTTGCACACTGCTGCAACTGTCATGGAATCTCCAGGAATATGTTCAAACAGGGGAATAAAGCTGCTGAATTGGAATGATGACGGACTCTTACTACTAGTTCAATCTCGTCTGCTTTTGGACGACAGGATTTTTCTCCCAGCAAAATGGACTTTGTGGAATAACATCAGTTTTTACCTTTACAGACTGAAAAGAGGTGAAGCACTCATTGACCTGCCCTGAGGACAAACGAAACAAACAAACAGCATGGCTTCCAAGACACCATCATTAGTGACTAGTGTTCGCCACTGCCTCCAGGATGGAAAACTGGGAGAATCGAAGGAACTCTTAAAGAACGTCGAGACTCAGGATCTCCTGGATGATGCATCATGGGATTTGGTGCCGACCGTGTGCGAGTTCATCACAGAAGAAGCATTGCTGGAGAAGCCTGAACTGATCGATACGTGCGAAGAGCTACTGGTATACATGGCCAAAACATGTAGTGCCAAGGAGCTACTCCTCAGCCTTCTAGATAAAGCCGATTCCTTTAAGACGGACATCGTCTTTAAGGCGCTCATTCAACCCATACAGGAGGTGCTGTACCGGCTGCCTGATAAGAGACACCATTCTTTGGATGTCGTTGTCGAGACACTTTACGCACACCTGAAGACGTTGGAGATTCCTGAAGATATGGGTCTTGAGGGGGAGGAGAGGAAATTCCTGGAGAATGACCCGAGGGTCGTGAGAATCGGAACCATCGTTCAGTTGTTCTTGGAGTTCCTAGAGCCGTTCATTAAGGAGGTATCTTACAAGAACTTTACCGAGGACAAGCCGCGGAACCAGAAACAAGTCGACATTCTCACAAAATTCCTTCTGCAGATTCTTCACCACCCCCTAGTGGAAATGGATCTCACAGACTCCTCTGATGCCGAGGCCAATATACCCGCAACCGCAATCAGGGTTTGTGCAGAGAAGTTGACGCAGCTTTTGGCAGAACTGCATGGTGACTTTAATAAGATAGTCATTAAGATGTCCGGTGATAGCCAAGAAGGACCGAGTGAATTGTCCCTGAGTTGTTGGGCTTATCTTGTAATGGCTGAAAGTCTCAGCCTGGAGAATATGCCTTCTGTCTATACTGCTAGGTATAAGCTGCTTACGTATCTAAGATATGTCACAGCACTGTGCGGCCGTAAAGAATCAATGTTATGTTCCAAAGGTGTGCTTTTATTTCAAGCACTGTTGGAAAGTGCTCCTGAAGGCATACTCTCATCTCAAGAGCTCGAGTCCAGCCAACTTACGGATTGTTTTCGGGAAGTTGTGAACGTGATCATAAGATGCCCGGTGAAAGAAATCCGCCAAAAGGCACTTCAGCTGCTCCCTCTATTGCTGAAACGATTTGATATGAGAGGGCGACACCAGTTTCTGTACCATCTCCTTGCGACGACCAATCATTCAGGCCTTAAGGGCTACCTAATTCAGTTACTAAAGGAAGAGATAGATCAACAGCTAAAACGTGAGGACCCTGATGCATACTTTACTGCCCCGAAAGTCCATAGACTTTTTGACCTCGTGTTTAAGCTACCAGATGGCGCCACTTCAGATCTTCTGGATGACTCGGATAAGATCATGGCTTCGTTGAATCTCCTGCGCTACCTTGTCCTCAGGGACAAAAAACAAGAAGATGTGACCGGAATCTGGACTCTCCTCCAGGGTTTGGAGAAGGATTACATGGAGGTGTTGAGGACGGCCGTGAACATGTCCCGAGTTCACTACCAGATGGAGCTGGATAATGCCAAGAACAACAAGAAACCCGGTCCTGCAGGAGATTCGCCAGACACAGAGCTGTGTCTAACAGTTGGAGGGACGCCCATGCCCGCTCTCTCCCGGCAACAGCAAATGCAGGTCTTCCAAACAGCCCTCTTCACCTTTGATATGATGGAAAGTCTTCTAGGCAGGATCGGAGAAATTGTGTCTGCACAACCTAAGTGATTTAGACTACTCATAGCTCCGTATTTTCAGTGTCACTTTCTAGTTGAACGGTTCAACAAGTCCTAGTGTTTGCTGAGGAGGCACCTTGCAAGGAATTGTATTATAGTTTCTTTACATACAGTTTACTTCGTGAAATCATTCAATTGGTTCAATCACTAAAAGTGAGAACATCAAGTTGATTGGTGTTTAAGTTGTAAGGTCAATGGTACAGTAGGTGTAATGCTTTCATAGAAAGTGTTTATGATTTGATATAGAAACTGCTTTAAATATCTAACTAAAAGACTTAAAAAGTTAAAGATTTGCAAGAAATTTTAAAACATTCCAGAGTCAGGTGATTAGTTGATTACTAAAGAAATACAGTAGCCTTGTCGGGCTCAAAGCCCTAACATTATGGATCTATCATACATAACACAAAATCATACACTACATGAATTATATAACTAACTGTGTAAACTGTGTAACATTTCAAATAATGATAGTCTTCTTTTTCATTAAGTTTATTATGAAGGTTGATTTTTGAGGGTTTGGGTGTCAAAATGACGCCCAGACACTTAGCAAAGACTATATGCCTTACTGCTTATCATTGTCGTTAAGGGAGACCACAATATACAGGTGAACTTGGATATGACAGACTCAATGGGACCAGGAAAATTGGTCCATCATATGCAAAATCTGTCGTATACATATGACACACAATTGATATGCATCTGACTGGGACCAAGCATATCGTCCGTCATATGCAAAAATCTGTCTTACAGTGGTCCGTCATATCCAAGTTCACCTGTACTCATATTACAACAATAAAGATTTATTTCCTTATTAAAATAAGGCATGATATTCTTATACAGTGTCATGGAAAGTACATAGAGGTGGAAAAACTTAAATTAAATGCTTGAAACTGACTTTTTTAAAAACCACTCACAACATTCTTTTGAGGGTTTGGGTGTCCAAATGACACCCAGGCACCCTGTTGGCTAAGACTATATACTGCTTAAATCATGTTTTATTTTGGCTGAGGGTCAAGATTATGGGTCCCACATAAATGTCACCATATCACCAGTGAATTGAGTTAGCCAGGAATACTCCTGGTGTCCCCAAATTTAAACAACTGACATTTCATGAAAGTTTCATTTGGAAGAAAAGGTAACATTCTTGGAAGCATAGTCTTAGCCAGCAGGGCATCTGGGTGTCTTTATGGACACCCAAACCCTTAAAAAGCACCCATCAGGACACCCAAAAAAAATTTGTGGGGAATTTCTTAAAATGTCAATCTCAAGCATATAATTGATTTTTTCCATCTCCATTTAAATTCCAATGACATTGTATAAGGATATCATTCCTTATTTTGATAAATTTATACATGTTTTTTGGTTGAAATCTGAGTATATTGTTGTCGCCTTCAAAATCTGGACACCCCAAAATTTTAATACAATTGCCAATTTTAGGCACCCAGTTTCTAAATCCTGCCTAAGTGGGTGCATGGAAGTCCATTATTTTCAGTGATGTGTACTTAAGTAGGTTCTCCAAAGTATACTCCTGTTAGCCGACTAAAACAAACACTTGGTGTTGATAACAGTATCCTGATGTTAGATACATCTCTCTATTTATGTACGTTCATTTATCAGGGAGGCAAAAGGTAGTGTTATAATTCTGAATATATTTGGTTATACATTTGTCAGTGACAAAATATATTGAGGGATTTGCAAATCCTTTGCCTTGTATCAGATTAAGACATGGAAAACTTGAATAATGTTTCTTTATAGATGCTGGTTGCATTTAGAATTGACTTCTCATTCAAGTATATACCAACATTGGAAGACAAAGTCTTCGATAAACTGCTTGTTAGATAGATAAATCGTTTAAAAGACCAAGTTGTTTGTTTATATTCATTTGTTTTTGAGTAGGTCCAATATGTCTACTGCTGAAATGGACTTGTCACCTGCTTATAAAGGTCAACCACAATTACCCCATGTCAAAACACATTTATTTCACCTTTTAGTAGAGATGTATCAAGTTCTCCAAAAGTAAAAGTAATTGCTCATTATGGAGCATTCTGTGAATACTCAAGCAAAAGTTCTGTTTTAAGATCACTAAAAAATAGGCTTTACATTTCTGTCTGTCAAGAAAAAGACGGCTTTTATACTCAGTTTTCTTCTATGAGGAGATATCTGTAATGCTGTCTCTTTTTGTGTAACAGCCCCTCAGATGGCTTAATTGATTTGTCCCAGATAGATAAACCACCGCCTAGAGCATTGAGGGGGGCTACTAAGCAGGAAACACAGCCACAGCACAGTGTAGCACCGTAGGCGTCACTCCACATCCTGGGTTTTCCCTACGTTGCTCTATGTGCACATTTTCTGTAATGGGGGATGACAGGCCAATCAAGCACTGTTAAAGTCTGCTAAAATCTTCGATAGCATGGCCAGCTATTAAACCTTTCATTTATTCTGTATTTGTATTATGCGAATTTCATTAAACATGAGAACTCAATCATTTGTCATTTTGTGTTATCTTTTGATAAATCAAGCTCTTCATCATTGATGCTTAGTAATATCATAGTGCCAATTAGTGAAAATGTTTTTGAACAATTTTGGCCACTGAAAGTGCCGTACTGAATACTGTATAACTGGTTAATTTGGCGTGGTTTTTAATTTGGCGTTTTTTGGTAAATGCCCATCAACGCCAAATTAAAGATCGCATAAAAATATGTCTACATAAAGATGGCGTTGTTCTGACTGCTCCAGACGCCAAAATAAATACTGGGAAAATACTTTTTTGAAAAAAAACGCCAACTTAAGTACACGCCAAATTAACCAGTTATACAGTATCTTAGCCCTAGAACATATTTGCTTTGAAACCTGTGAGCTGTGATAAGGGGTCTTGCCAACTGTTATACCATTCATAAGTTACCTTGCTTGTTCAAATGTTGGTAATTTTGTGGGTGTACGAAATTTAAAATTCAAGTTTCTACCTATCTTGGAGGACAGAACCACTTAGGCCTAAAAAAAAAGTTGTTTGTTTCCTGTAACCCTACCCTAACAAGTTTCTATTAAAAAAAATCCCTACCCTTAAGTTTTTTTCGCCCTCCCAACTCCAAATCAACAAAAAACATGCATAAATCACACATTTTTGACCCAAAAAAATAATGCAAAAAAATGTTTTTTACCGACCTACCTACCCTTTTTTTTCGGACCGTTACAGGAAACAAACAATTTCTTTTTTTAGGCCTTAGTAGGAGTGGCCAATTCATTGTTCCTGTATGTATCATTTGGTGAAATACTATCACTCAGAAAGGCCAATTGTTTAAAATGATTGAATGCTTATATACAGTTTATACACATATTTCCATATTACTTAAAGAGGCACTAAACCCTTAAATACATGCCAGCTCATATGAAAGGAAATCATTAAGACCCAATCCATTTCACCGGACAGACAAGTGTGTATTCCAGTGGCCCCATCTCCTCTCAGTCGGCAGCCATATCTCACACATCCTGAGAGAGAGAGAGAGAGAAAGAGAGAGTTTATTTATCAAATCTTCAAGTATAGTTGATTGAACTATGGAGAAACTTATTTTGACAATTTAATATTATCTTTACTTTAAGGATTGCTTTAATTCCTCTTAAAATACTTATTGAGATTTACATGATCTAGTTGATTTCTAGTTAAACATTGAGACTAAGGTCTAGTTTCTATTTCTCTTGATCCTTTTTAGTTGAATGAAAACTCTTGCATCACTTTTACCAATTACTTCTGATTCATACCTGTCAACTCTTCTGATTTGAGCAGTACTCTACTGATTTCAGACCCCAAAAATGCTGTCTACTGATTGAGCACCTGATTTGAAGACATCTACTGATTAGCTACTGATTTTGCTGACTTTGAAAAATCCTCCATCTTTTTCTCAGCAAGTAGGTCAGTCTGCTCCCTCCAGTGTATCTCACCTGACCCAATTACTGTTGTAATTCGTCCCTATCAGTAGGGTATTCATAGATAATCCCTTACTAATTGGAATTATCACGCAGCCATGTATTGTTCTCGGATTAAGAGGGAAAGGTGCAATGTGGGCTAGCATCATCAGCCAAGAAAAATCTACAATGACTGACGAGGAAAATTCACCTCCATGTAAAATTATTTTAAGTGTGATCTGCTACACAAAATATCCAATCCTGGCCTCTGGTGGCCAGGATGGGAACTAAACAAAATGCCGTGAAAGAAGCCCAAATAATGAACCACATAAAATCTCCTAATTTTGGATTGTTGGATGTTGACAGGTATGCTCATACCTGTCAACTCTACTGATTTGAGTAGTATTCTACTGATTTTAGACTCCAAAATTGCTGTCTACTGATTGAGCACCTGATTTGAAAAAATCTACTGATTAGCTACTGATTTTGCTGACTTTGGAAAATCCTCAGCAAATAGGTCAGTCTGTTCCCTTCTGTCCAGTTTATCTCACCTGACCCAATTACTGGGTGTAGTAATTGATACCTATCAGTAGGTATTAATAGCTGATCTGTTACTTATTGGAATTATGTATCTCTCTATGCACCTTTAAGAGGGAAAGGTGCATTGTGGGCTAGCATCATCAGATAGCATCTCAAGAAAAATCTACAATGGCTGACAAGGAAAATTCACCACCTCTTAAAATACACAGGTATTTGTGTAAATTCAATGACAAAATGGCTCGAGAATATTCTGAATCGAAGTTAGCAAAAAGGGTTATTCTGTTGCTTAATGCGTGACATGTAGTATGGATATATCTGTAGGAAATGGAGGGAAAACATACGGGTTAGCCACAATCAGGGTGTCACTAAATTTGCACTACCATCAAAAAATGAAGGTCATCATGGAGCAAAAGTAATGTTCTTAATGTTTTGCCCAAACCCTTCCCCATAAGATCCTGAAGTTTCCTGAAGTTATCTATCACGGTTAAAAAGTTGCAGTCAATGGTATGTCAGTACCTTTTGCTTGAAAATTTCACCGTTGCGGACACTACATTTCCATTGGTCTTATATTCTTATGGCCATTTCAGGACTCAGGTGAACAGCTTGCAAAGAATACAACTTTTGGTCAACTTTTATGGATATATGTGATAAGTTTAAATAGAGTCAAGGTTCCAGAGATCTGTAGTATTTGTGCTATCCACATGAACAAAATCAGGAGATTTTTCACTTTTGCTGACCATTTTGTTCACAGAAATTTACTTTACTTTCAACTATCATACAGATAAAATACTTGCAAATTCAGGACTAAAGTAGCCATGACTTATGTCTTTGATATGTTATCTAACAGATTTAACAAGTGAATCATTCAATGTGCATCCATATTTTACTCCCATAACAATAAGGAAAGCAACCCCTTTTTGTTGCGGACACTACAACAGGCACATGGTGTATTTGAAAATCGTTTTATTGACAGAGCAATAACATAAATAGAAAAAACATATCTTTTTAGCCAAATTACTTTAGCATATTGGCAGAACAAATAGAATTACAGGTAATGACCTCTTAATTGGTCATAGAAAGAACCGCTTTTGGCAAAGTTGTACTTTTGAATTAAGATAGTTTATACAATGAGGAAATTTCACCTTTTCACATTAAAGTTCAGTCTTCATTCTTTCTTTGATTTACAGAATTGATATCACAATGCACTAATAAGATATTTCTTCTTACATTGAAAAGATATATGGATTGTTATCAATGTTTACATGTTGCGGACACTACCATTTTTACCAAATATTGAAAAAGTGAATGAAATGAAATTGGATGATCTATATCTTGCTTTAAACTGTAGCTTACAATAACAAAAAGGTATACATTGCATGAATACAATATAGAATTGTATAGAATTACATAAAATCTAAGGAAAAACTATACAAAATAGAAATTGTCTTTATTACAAAATTTTCACTTGTGCTTGTATCTTACACAGTGAATTATCACATATATGATCATGATACTACTATATTGCAAATATTTGACGGTCCTACATTGTCAGTCTATTTGATATACACCACAGCCTTCTGGTTTGCCAAGCACTCTTTAATGTATGTAAAGTCACTTTTGGCGAATCTAAATTGTGCCCTTTCATTGACCAATTCAGGAGAATTAATTGACAAACAATGTCTTGTTTTGCCTGTAAGGCAATATCAGGTGGTTCTGGCCAATAGTAAAGGTCCCCTGTCTTTACCATGAATGATACCAGCATATCATCCTCATGGTCTTCCAGGACCTAAAGGTAAAACAGAATTGGTTGTGACATAGTGTATAATATACAAACAGCAACATATTTCATTTCAATGATATATCTAATTAACAATATAAATATAAATGAATACACATAATGGAATTTTACTTGTTTTTTATTTAAGTGCAACTTGGACATGGTAGTTTTAAAGGACTTATCAGAAATCTTAAAGCATTTTGCTGAGTAAATATAAAATCTGTTACAGACAGGGTATATTACCAGTTCATCATGGCTTGATTTCTTCATTGTATTAAGAGTATTTTTAACATTTGATATACATTTACAAATTACGATTACCACATTTCGTGCCTGACACATATACGATTTCATACATTTTATATTTTATTCATGTATTTACCTCAGCTATAAAGATATGGGAAGGGGGGTTCTTTGCTTTCTTCCCCTGGGCTTTTGAGTTTAGCTCCCATATCAAGAGATTTACAAGATGAGGGCTTCAGGATTCCTTTACGCTCCAAAATAGTTGCTGTTCTTGGTGAAGATTCGCAGAGTTTTTCCAGGACTGCTGCCCTTTTCTGTGGTGTTTTTGGGAGAGTTTTCTTTGCCTATAAAGAGGCTCTATAAGTAGCCCAGTATGAGGAAATGCCTTTGCTTGTTCCCTCCCCTGGATCTTTCAGCTTGAGTCTCATTCTCCAGTTCTTTACCATTAGTTTCTTTCGCTCTTTTCTGTGCTTTTCCTGTTAGATTTTCTCCCATCTTTTTCTGGATGCCTGCCTGGCCTTCTTCTTCCTCGCAGACTTTTTTCCTCCCTCCTTTTTCAATAGGCTCAACTCATCAATCTCTTTCTTTTTTTGTCTGTACTTTCTCATCTCATCCCTTTTTTTCATTCGAGCTATCTCTTTTTCTGCCTCAGACATTTCTTCCTTTTGCTTCTTCCTTGCTTTTCTTTTTCGCTCCCTATCTTTCTTTCTGGCTCCCTCAAAACGTAGTATACCTCTTTTTAGTCTCTCTCTGAACTTCCGGCTGCGCTCCGTTGATGTTAATGCCTTTGGTTTAGCATCCATGGTAGCCATTGATTTGCAACTTTAACTCTCAACTGAAATGCTTTTTGAGGAACTCTGGGCTTCACCACATGCTATTTTAAGTATTCATGAACAGGGCTTGATGGTCCCCAGAAGGACCAGGTAGGCTGGCGGGGCTACCTGAACCCAAACTCAGGTAGTCCTGCCACCATCTTAGGTAGTCCCACCACTTTTTTCGCTACCATTTTGTAGTGATTTAGACGGGAACTTTACCAGGATTCAGGTAGTCCAACGGGACTACCCGAATCCAACTTTAGGTAGCCTGACAGGGCTGTTTTGGGAATTTAGATCCCCTGGGAGATGGGACTATGCTATTTGTTGAGCGCTGATGAAGAATAAGAAATGATTGGTTCTTGTCCACAAGGGGTGTGTTTTTGAAATACTGTCTCATTGGTCTTTGATAAAGATATGTCTTTCAACACTGCCAATCATTCAATTTTGTTTCATCTTTCTGTTGGAGGAGGGGCAAATAGCCAAAAGAACTGATTTAGCCCTAGACAAAAAGCTTCAAAGGCTTCTTTAAAGTGTGCACATGAATAGGGATTTACAAGGTTTGGAACTTTTGATCCTGGACATATAATGTGACTTTTTTATGATTAACCTTCAACTTCTTAATTATTGCTTGTATGGATTGAAATTGGGATCTTTATAATGGTTTCATCTTGAAATACTCTGAACTTTGTAAATTCTAAATATTTTAAAATAAAACCATTATAAAGGACCTAATTAAAGTCCATACAAGCAGTAAGACAGAGTTATTGAAAGTTCATCATAAAACAGTAACATTATATATCAATATTCATAAGATTTTAATAGAAAACTACATGCGTTGCGGACACTACAAAAGTTGCGGACTCTACATTTCAGCTTCTTGAGCCTCTACCACCATTCCATGTACAGGTATCAAACCCAATTTAATGGTGTTTCATATCTGGGGTTCAAAGCATGAATTAATAATGGTAGATAGTCTTGAGCTTATGCAGTTTATTGTGTACAGGACCGTTGCGGACACTACGGATTTTCTACGAGACTCAACTAGCCCAAGGGTTTAATCCAGTATCTAACTTTTTACTATGATCACTGGACTTTTAATACTTGGAAGTCATTGTAGACATTTGTACTGAGGGAAAATGCATATTTATCTGTCCCAGTGCCCTTTTATTGTTCAGCTACATTGATTTATATTTCATTGGTGTAACAAAAACACAAATTGGTAACGAAGAGCACTTTTCAAATAAAATGCTGTAACTTCGGAACCAATCACTCGATCCGCAAAATTCAAATTGCAGTAAAATCTATACCTTTTTCTCTTTAAAGAAAAATCTTACATACAGAATGAAACCATTCAGGCATTTAAGGATCAACCTTGCAATTTTAGTGTTTTTTTGAGTGCAAACTGGTAACGTCAAAAATGGGGCATTTTTGAGCCGTTTCCTGCATATTTTGGGGACTGTTCAACATATTTCTGCACTTTTTTTGTTTGCGCCTTCAAGAACTACCTAAGTACTATTAGAATTGACTCACAATTAGTGTATATAGGCATACCTTTTTCTGTAACAAGCTGGTAACATGAAAAATTTGCTAAGAGCACCCTGATTGTGGCTAACCCGATATAAGAACTTTGTAGACAGCAATCAAAATCACATCATTTGCTACTACAAAAGAGGACATTAGTGTTACCCTAGCAGTGACTCTGTTTTCGAACTTCATTGCTCAACACAATCTGCCATTTGCAGTGGCTGTTGAATTCAACAAGCTTTTAAAGCAAATGTGACCTGTTAAATAAAAAAAAAGATTTCCTCATTCCTATTAAATAAATGAGCCCACTCCTTAGCTAAACTAGAACCTGACAGTTGGTGGCCAGGATTGGAACTAAATAAAATGCCGCGAAGGAGGCCCCAATAGTGAACCGCTTAAAAATCTCTTGAATGTTGACAGGTATGTAGCTTTAAAAACGCTATGATACAGTATGGTATCGGTACCAATGAAACAGTACAGTATTTTAACAGTACTGTTAATGGGTACTTTATTGCATTATTAGCATTACCCATTATGTTCTAGGTAGTCAAGTTTAGGATCCTGGATAATCCCTGACAATTGATAACTTCACAGTGTTTAGTATTGTTGAGTGTGCCTTTAAGGAATTAAATGACACTATGGTATAAAACAATACTGGACCTGCTGAACCCAGAAATATCCGGTAGACACTGATACTAACCTGCTGTACTTAGCCGGGAAATATCTGTATGCATTTTCTGACCTGCTAATGACCATTTGGCTGAGGTTGTCTATGGGACTGCCTACACAGCCTGTACATTACCCAAAGTAGCTCCAGCCTAAAGACCTCTCTTAGACCTTAGATCATCTGATACACGTATATGGCAAGTTGTGTCCCCAAAACCCTCAATGGTAAATTTTGTCTCCGGGGACCAGAAACCGTGTACATTGTCATTGTTTATTTGTTTATTCCTGCTGCCAATTACGCATTGAATTATACTTGTTGACAAGTCTTGACTTTAAAAATAGCGCTGCCCACGCTATATTGCACTCTCCACGTACTTCCGGTTGCGCAACAATCGTGTTTTGGAGGATATGGGCCCTAGAAACGATCGGTCATAATCTAAAATCAATCGCAAACTTTGGAAATCTAAATGTTTATTTTTTTATATCAATGAAATTTACTTGGTGGCCGATATTTGGTGAAATGTGTCCTTGGATGGATCGGGGGTGGGCGAGATTCCCCAGTAATTATTTTGTAAATAAATAAAACGTGGCCGAGATTCCTAGGGCGCCACTCAGTAGGACAAGGGTTAACACTATCCAACCCTAACATGAGTGTATCGTGTTGTTTTCTGTTTTCAGGTGTGCGGTGGCTCTCCAGTAGCAGGGGGGCAAGATGTGAAGCCAGGGCCGGCGACGCCCACTCTTCCCAGGAGGAACAAAGGTAAAACAAAAAACATCCAGTTATAATCCACACCAAAGTCTGGGCCTCATTTGGACACCCAAAACCTCAAAAATCACCTTGTACACAGGTAAAAATTGACGGGTCCAAACGGGTCCGTTATTTTGACAGGCCCGTTACGGGCTCAGAACCCGTTATAACGGGCCCGTAACGGGCTCATTATAATGGGCCTCGTTACAGGTCTGTTACGGGCCAGTTACGAGCCCGTTATGGGCCCGTAAAAATAATAAAAATGATGGGACCGTTACAGGTTTTCAAGCTGTGGAATGTTGATATATGTCGGCCCCGTGAACTTTTACCTGTGTAGGACACCCAATTTATTTTGAAAGTAATTGTTTTGTGGAAAGGGCGCTATATCAAATATCAATTGATAGTAATACTATTGATAATAACAAAGGCTTATAGCCTTTGATAATAATGATAATAATTGTCAATTTTAAGCATATAATTGAATTTAGTCCACATCTTTATAGTTCCCATGACATTGTAGAAGGATATTATGCCATATTTCAATAAGTGAATACATGTTCTTGGCTTTAATCTGAGAATATTGTGGAATCCCTTGAAAAATAGGACACCCCAAAATTTAAGAATTGCCAATTTTGGGCACCCAGTTTCTAAATCCCGGCTAAGACTGATCCACACTCAGCCAGGACCCATCCAGCTTGTCTTTTGGACAGGTACATGCAGTTTCCTGAAAATCTCCCTTTTGAACTGCGGAAAAATCCTTTTGATTCCCACTCGTAATTTTCCCCGCAAATGTCTATTGCCAAATTGTAAAGGTTAAGGTATTGGGTTAGTCTTGTATCCACCGAAATGTTCACACGACCTTCCTTCCCCTTGCACCATAGTCATGTGACGCTACAAAATGAATCTTGAATCGAGCATAACATTCTAACAACCAATTGCAATTGTTCAAGCTATGTCGAGGGTCTTTTAGATTCGCAAACCAGGCTCTTCTTAATATGAATTTGATTGGTTCTCTATGTAATGTTACCACATACACATAATGGCGTGTGTAGCATAGGAAGGGTTAACAATAGAGCTGCACTCACGGAGGGAGATTAACTCATGAGCTCACCACCCGTTTGACTCGTGAGCTCATGAGCTCACGGTGGTTCTGTTTTTCCAAAGAAATACTTATTTTCCAGCCCCGCTATTAAGAAATCAATATTTATAGGCGGAGATTTATTAGGATTGCCATGTTTATCTAATTTTGAGACATGCTGACGGGGTACAAAGGTCAGTATAACACTCAACACCGCTTGAATGTATACATTGAAGATTGTAAAGAAGACATGACAGCGATAAGCAGTTATGTATATTAATAATGTGTGTTAGGTGCTTTGTGTTACTTTTGTATTCCCAACATAGACAAGCTCACGATTTGAACATTTCAGGTCGAGCTCGGCGAGTTTGCCCCAGGGCTCGAGCCACTCGAGTTTGTGAGTTGTGAGTGCAGCTCTAGTTAACAATAAGCATTGTTTCATTTTTGCAGCCACTTCCATGATGAGGATATTCACTCAGAGGATGACATCAGAGAAAGGGTGCTGGATTCAGCTCTTTTATACGTACCCGAGTTTGGCTGGACCAAGAAAGCTTTAGCCGCAGGTAAGTTCATGAAAGTACTAATTAACCCATTCACACTCAAGAGATCCACTAGAAATTATCGTCTGCTACTCTGATACTTTTCAAAATAACTTGGGAATAAAGCAAAAGTTCACAAAATATTTGAAGGAGAGTTGTTGGTTGATTTCTCTTTTACATTTCTCCTTCAATTATTTTGCAAAAAATGCTTTTGTTAAAAAAATATTTCCAAAATTGTCAGGCCTGTTTTGGCTGCTCTGAGTGTTAATGGGTTAAGAGCAAGGGCCCAGGGTTGGTTAGGGTTTCATTAGGTTGAATTCTCAAAGAGTGAGGGTTTGTTTACAAACAGAAGATAATCTCATAGTTGGTATTATTTTTTCAAGTTGCAGGAGGTGAATGCAACTAACTAGAGGTTACATTACTCTTATCTACCAGTCACATTTCAGGCCTGTAATAAAATAGATTTAATTTCTCCTATAAATGTAAAATAAATTGATGGATGTTTTTCTTGCCTATGTCTCAGGCAGGATCTTAGCCAGGATTTGCTGTCCAAAAAAGCCATTACAAAATTTCTGTCCATCCAGATTCAGCTACTCAGTTTCTTCAAATCCTTATACTAGCTAAATTTGATAGCCTATTGTGTCAAAAAGAGCAGTTAACACTTTAGCGCTGTCCTTAAAGATGGCTTGTTATGAAATGATTTGGCTATTACCCCCAAAAAGTTAAATCTCTTCTTAGAGATTTTTGCCTATCTTAAAAGGAGTACTTCAGGAAACTGCCTGTCGAAAAGACAGGCTGGACGGACCCTGGCTTAGTCCCTGCAATTAATGCCTTTGGTAGACATAGATTTTAACCCATCGAATGCTAAGACTACTTTCGCCCAAAGCACAAGGATGCAAAGATGTTTGAAAACCATCTTATTCCAGTAATGTAGGTATTCATTCAATAGCTCTTGTTGAGTCCTCTCAGATGAGTACCCATGTGCCAAAGTTTCAGTTTCAGTTGTTTTTTTCATCATTCTACATTGGCCAAATTAGCCACCAGCAGCATAACTGATAATTTGTATTTGTATTTTCAGGTGCGGAGGCTGAGGGTTTGCCCGGTGTCGCCCATGGCATGTTTCCCAGAGGAGGCGCTGAGCTGGTTCTCCATCTCTACGAAAGCAATAACGCAGCACTTCGCCACCAGATGGCAGCACAGACAGAAAATGCCACAGAGTAAGTAATGTATTCCATACATGCAAGCGGTCATTGGTGACAAGCAGGATAATCGGGATCTTATATCTTAAAAAAAAAAGCATTTTTTGAAAAAGATATTTGGAAAATATTTTAAGATTTTAACAGCAACTCTCCTTCAAATATTTCAGCAATTAAGATTTGAGTCTTGGTTATTATTTTCGTAATATATCATAGGTCACAACAATGTTTCCTAGGAGATTTGTATGTATATGTCACTAGAGCATCACTCTTTTTTTTACATGTTTTATTTATCCTTTAGGAAGATCAAAATAAGCTCCTTTATACGAGAATCATTGGAAGCTCGACTGCAGATGACCATACCCTATATCGACCAATGGCCACAGGTAAAACAAATTTTATTCAAAATACAGGTGAACTTGGATATGACGGACTCAATGGGACCATGAAAATTGGTCCGTCCTATGCAAAATCCGTCGTATACATATGGCGAATACTTGATATGCATCGGACTGGGACCAAGCATATCGTCCGTCATATGCAAAAATCCGTCGTACAGTGGTCCGTTATATCCAAGTTCACCTGTACAAGACAATAATTTGGTAAATCTTTAGATCATATGAATAGGTATCGAACTATGAAATCTCTTGCAACCTAAAAGGAAGCAACCGATTAGTATGCACACTTCTGGTGCACTGGGACATGTTTTGATATCGAAGCAATACTTGGGAAAAAAGGTTGTTATTACTGCTGGGTATAAATTTATCTCTTCAACTTTTTTTTCCTGATTTTTCTTTTTTGATGAGTTATGTTCACTACTGTCAGATTGTGTCAACTAGAGTTTGTTACCGGTACTTGGAATTAAAAAGCATTGTATCCTTTAAGATCTGTTCTACCGATATTGCTGAACGATATGAAATTGACTTCACTGCAGGGCACGACGTTAACTTTTACAGCGACTTGCCCCGTAGGGCAAGTGAGATTCAATTTTCACTTGCCCTACTCCAACTTTCACTTGCCCTTGAAAAATTGTATATAATGATTTTATAATACTTCATTTAAAACCAAGTAGAACATGGTTCTGGCATGTGAAAGCATATTTTCTAGGACAAGCTTGGATGGCAGACCACGAAACTTGCACACATTCTCAAAAGTAAACCTGAAATATACAAAACGTACTTTCCCAATGGGGCAAGCAAGATGCAGTTTTCACTTGCCCCACAGCTATAATTTACAAATTCTACTTGCCCGGGGCAATGGGGCAAGCACCAATGTCGAGCCCTGCACTGCTACCTAGACATCTCTACATGAAGGCAGTCTGCTATTTATTAATTAAATTTCTCAATTTGACTGTGCTAAAATAACCAAATATAAGTCGCCTGGAGATACTGTAAGTACTGTTTTGAATATTGTTTAGATATATCAGGAAGGAAATATCAATATTGTATCATATTGCAAAAGTTATTAAGGTGCCAATCCCTATTGTCAACCCTCTAGGTGCTAATGGGTCAATATGTTGTTTTTCCTCCTCTTAGGCCATGGCGATCCTCTCTTTTCCTCCAAATGCTCCAGATGCCTTGAAACATCTTTGCACGCTCCTAGATGATATCTGGTACTATGCTGGGGACCGATCTGTAGATGTAAGTAAAAATACTTTCTATCAATACACAGGGCTTGAGAATACCCACATATTTCAATTGAGAATCCAGGATTTCTGTGATGTGTGCGCAGTCATCTCTATTCAGCTAGTCTTGGTTTGATGGTAAAAACCTGAATAACCTTTCTTGCTTTAGTTCTGGTTTGTGTAGGAGCTCATGAAATATAACTTGACCCGGGTGATTGAAGAATGAATATCGATATGTAATAGGCATTCTGCAGGGTCTTAGCCAGGATTTCATTAATGCCTGTCCAAACAGCACTTTTAAAATTTAGTCCAGATTTAGCTACTTATCTACTTTAAATCCTCATACCAACTACATTTGATAGCCTATTGTGTCAAAAAGGGCAATTTACACTTAAGCCACATCCTGAAAGATGATTTGTTAGGGAAATACTTGATTATTACCCCCCCAAAAGTCAGAATTGAAAATTCTTCATAGGGATTTTTACCTGTCCAAAAAGGAGGTTTTCAGGAAACTGCCTGACCAAAAGAAAGGCAGGACGGATCCTGATTAATTCCCTGCCATTTTGGCCGCATACCTTATGGGGTTGGTCATGTTTGGAAAGTGCCTATTTTCAGAGCTTGCATCCTTATGTTAGTGGTCATAAGATTCATGTTTTATTTCAGTTTAATTTTTTTTCAATGTATTTTGTTTTGTATATTTTTCAGAGTAACTGGTACACGAAGCGTATCTCCCTGGGTGCTGTGTATAAATCCACCGAGCTGTGCCTAGTGCAGGACCAGTCACCTGATTTCACCGATACATGGGCCTTCCTAGACAGGAGACTGGAGGGCGTCGCTCAGCTAGGAAAACTAGCCAGAAAAGTGAGAAATCAACACCCCTTACAAAAAAACAATAAAACAACAACTTATTAGCCCCAAAAAGTTTAAAAGATTTGTCATTAAAAATTTTGACCTCAAACTATATAACTTCTATAGTCACTGTATGTATTCTTTTCTAAAAAAATACTGTTTGATGTTCAATTTCCAAATTTTTACCGAAGAATCAATTAACAGGTTTGTATCTAGGAGGTTTTCCATTATTGGTTTATGCTTACTTTTATACTTTTATAGAGAAACTCCTAGATACTCTAACTTTTAGTATCTGTCTGGTAAATATGGGATGACTCATATGCCAATATTTTGAAGACAAATTCTTATAATAATAAGTATTTCATATATTTGACTTATTTTATTTGTTCCTGAAGGGTTCAATGGTTCCTCCTTGAATGTTCCTCAAGTTTTACTTTGTGTGTTTAGTTGCTTTCCGAGTTGCCAGACCATGTTTGCACTAATGAGATGCAAATGGGTTAATATTGGTCCCTGATAGAAATTTACATGTATATCAGGGCTCGACGCTAAGGGTGAACCTATGGCCCCAGGCCAGTAAAAATTCCCAAAAACAGCTTGGGCAGGTAAAAGAAAAAGACCTCAACTGGTCCGACAGGCCCAGTAAACATTTGGAGACATTCTTGTTAAAAAGTTTCCCCCCGAGAATGTCCCTAAATGTTTTTGAAATAAATGAAGATAAAATCTACAAAGCTAAATGTTGTGGTGAATTTTATGCAATGTTCTTTCTTGTTATGTTACAGAAAAAATGTAGTACCAGTAAAAAATTTGCAGGAGCAGCAGATGCTAGGTGTTACTGGTCCTACATGGCCAGTGTCATTTTGAATTAGCATTAAGGCCTGTATATGCAAGGTTTCAATGTATATGCTTTTCCATGATTACATTGTTGTGTGATTTTCAGCTACAACAGTCAGGAGGCGGCCTAGGGGGAAATCTATATGGTGCCTTCCATTTGGTAAGTATAAAACAATAATGGAAAACCTCTTAACCTTTCCAATGCTGAGGCTATTTTCATCCTAAGCACAAGGAAGTAAAGATTTTTGAAAATCATCTTAACCCTGTCATGCTGGTATTCTTTGGAAAGCTCTTGCTGAGTACTCTCAGATGAGTACCCATTTGCCCAGGTTTCAATAATTTTCCAGGATTTTTGCGTCATTTTGTATTGGCCTAATTAGCCACCAGAAGCATAAGGGATTAATGTTAGGCATTCATTCTCCTGGAGAACTCTTCAACTGTTTTCACTTGATGCTCTCAATGCTAGCGGGGGCTTCGCTGATAGCCTAGTGGCTAGCGCTAAAGAATCAGGGTATGAACTGGGCTAAGTGCATGTTGGGGCAGATCCAGGATTTCTGTGAAGGGTTCAATCTGTGTAAGGTGATTTTGTTTAACAGAGAAGTAGATCTACCTCATTGGTTTTAAGGAAAATAGATAAGTAAGAATATTAGCTAGAAAAATATAAGATTTTGACTTATAAAGGTGCATTCGTATAAGTCCTGCAAAAAGTGGTTTTGATTGGAGTCCATCAAACCACTTGCGCCATAGCCAAAGGCTTTAACTTTGTACAAGATCTTGAGTGGAGCTGAAGGATATTTGCTTCAGTAACCATCAGGGTCTTAGCCAGAATTTCAAAAATGCCTGTCCAAAACAGCAATTTCAAGATTTCTGCCCGTCCAGATTTAGCTACTAATCTACTTCAAATCCTCATACCAGCTACATTTAATAGCCTAGTGTGTTAAAAAGGGCAATTTACACTTCAGCTGTGTTCTAGAAGGTGGTTTGTAAGGAATGTATTTGGTTATTACCCCCCAAAAGTCAAAATTGTAAAATCTTCATAGAAATTTTTGCCTGTCCTAACAGGAGGTTTTTTTGGAAACTACCTGTCCAAAAGACAGGTAGGACGGGTCCTGGCTAAGTCCCTGGTTACTAACCATGACAGAATTTGAGCTTAAGTTAGAATATCAAGAAAATAATGGCTTGAGATTATGATAAAATCTGATATGGACAATTGTACCACTAGCTGTTCTATGGGTGTTGACGTTTAAAGATTCAATTAAAAAAAAAGAAGATATTTTCAATAATGTTTTAGGATGAGAATTTCCAATCATCAGTGGTATATTAAGTCTTTAAACAATCAAAAATGGAGTTGTGCTTGCAGCCATATTATAGTGGCTGAGTTTCCTAGGGAGGCCGAGATTTTCGAGAATTTACGGTATTCATTGCTCTTATTTCTAATTTTATATCTCCTCTTGTATTTTCTAGGCACGGAACATTGCTGGAATGAATACTCGGGATAGATAATGATGGAACGCAGTCAGTACAATCCTCCGGTGAATTATTGCAACAGTCAGCATTGCTCCATAACTGAAAACTAAATCACTGTCTGTGACATGGTCTTAGCCAGCAGGGCTTCTGGGTGTCTTTTTGGACACCCAAACCCTTAGAAAGCACCCCTCAGGACACCCAATTTTTTGTGAGGAATTTCTTCAAATGTCGATCTCAAGCATAGAAATTGAATATTTTTCATCTCCATATGGTTCCCATGATATTGTATGAGGATATCATGCCATATTTTGATTAATTTATAAATGTTTAAGGTTGATATTCGAGTATATTGTTGCCCCCCTTAAAAATTTGGATGCCCCAAAATTTAACAATTGCCAATTTTAGGCACCCAGTTTCTAAATCCTGGCTAAGACCCTGGTCTGTGATATGAATATCCTAAGCAACTCAGGTTTAAATCAAAGGACTGCTTGTGCTAGAGACATAAGCAGTGATGGATGTACTTGATATCAAGCATTAGGTGTAACTAGCCAAAAGGTCTGCAAAATTTCACCCAGTAACGTACACATGGTTAGGGCTGTTCCATTTAAAAGTGTGGGGGGAGGAGGAACGGAAGGTTTTTTGAAGGGGGGGAGGGGCCGAATTCTGAATTGATTTATCCCATTAGATTACATATGATTTCTGGCAGGAGGGGGGGGGGGGGGGGGTGTCAAATTTTTAATTGTCGAATCTTACGTTCCTCCCTCCACCACACTTTTAAATGGAATGGCCCTTAGACTGTCTAACTTAGACACATGAAATATCTAGACGGAAAACTTTAAGAAATGTTTGAGTAAAAGATGTCGGTTTTTACAATCCCTCCATTTTTGTTTTAATATCACTTATGAATGAGGTATGGTAAAAATTGTGTTTATATGAGCACTCTTGATGAAAATGTGCAGTAGCCATATGAATACTTTTTGTGCTGCGTAAATATTTCCTATAGATGGAAAACCTACAAAACACTTCATATAAATGAAAATGATAGATATTTAGTATTGCCCTTGGTTCTCTTGGATTTTTTGGCCAGGATTGGCTGAGAAGGGAGTTAACCCTACCAATGCTGAGCTACTTTCATCTAAAGCACATTGAAGCAAAGTTCTTTGAAAAACATTGAAACCCTGTCATGTTGGTTTTCATTGGAAAGCTCTTGCCGAGTGCTTTCATATGAGTACCCATTTGCCAGGGTTTCAGTCATTTTCCAGTGTTTTTGCATCATTTTGTATTAGCTAAATTAGCCCCTAGCAGCATAAGGGTTAAGGGCCTAAGCTAGGATCATGAAACTAGGCTGGGTTTTATATTCAGCCACCATGAAATCTGGGGTCACTTATAATTGAAGGAAAGACCAATAGATATTTAGATAATGTTCATTATAGCCCTGCCACCATACTGGCTAGGAACATGCTGGTTCAGGACTAGCATTTCTGAAAGATATTCTAACATGTGTGTCCCTTATTTGGATTTCTAGTTGAGGTGTTCTTAAGTTAGAGACCAATTGTTATGTACCAACCTTAGATCTAGTTCTTTGGTTTTGATTCTACTGTTATTTTGGTTACAAGTGTGCTCTGAATACTACACTAATGTAAATAACAATAAACTGTAAATATATGAAAAGCATAAGAAGCGTTGTTTTGTTTATGACATTACTTAACCCATTCATTCCTGTTATGATCTAACCTGCCTGACCATTGAGGTGATATTCTGCAACATAGGCACATTTCAGAAACTATTTGAAGAGGAAGTGAACTTCCTAACCAAACTCGCAACCCTACTTCAGATAATTGTAAATTTATGATTACCAGTATTTATAAGCTACTTTTAAAAGTATAAAAGGTACAGAAGATATGTGTTAAAGAGATCTGGAAGCATGAATGGCTTAAGGTGTATAGATGGATAGGTCTGTCTGTATTATCTACTTCACTCATCAATGATTGCAATTTTGACGGTTGTTTTAATACGCATCTAGGGATTAAAAACAATATTAACTCTTATCACAAAGGGAAAGTGAGGCAGGTGAGCAATAGGTGGCGCTGTCTGTTATTTTTGGGCAGATCATCGATTTTAATCGGTTGCCTCATTTTTACTGATTTATGGATTACTGAACTGGCAACCAAGCGACGAAACATAGAACTAAACAACCAACAAGCTGTCAGCTTTTTTGCGATAAAACTAAGCTCCAAAACACTTCAAAACAAAGTTAAGAGTGTGTCTTAATAGCAAGCAATTGTCATAGACTTTCACTTAGTTTTGCCCTCTAGACCTCTAGTACCCAATTACTGAAAAATTGTGAGGAACTGGTTATGATAGATAATCATCGATTGGTTGGCTGCAACTTATAATTGATTATGAAATTACAACCGATACCTAACCCTACTGTCTGCTACTGATCCTTCACTTTCCTTCCTATCTGGTTGAATTTCACAGAAAATAAAACAAGGGCCATTTTCTTTCAGTAGTTCATAGTTTATTTGTAAAAGTTTCCACCAAGCTCTCAAAAAGACACAAAGCATCGCATGAAGGAAAACTAACTTGCAGTGGGCTACAACCAACTAAACGAGTCAATTCATACCTGTGGTGCCCCAAAATAACCAATAACTTGGACGAAAGCAATTTTCGGCAAGTATAAGTAGTCGGATATTTAGCAATTGACCCTTCAAATGTTGAGGCTTCAAAGGTTGTTGTCCTAAGCACATCGAAACCCTGTCATGTTGGTTTTCATTGGATATCTCTCACTGAGTACTCTCAGATGAGTACCCTTGTGCCAGGGTGTCAAGTCATTTTTTAAGGTTTTTACATCATTTTGTATTGTCCAAATTAGCCACCAGCAGTATAAGCGTTAAGGCCGATGTTCCAACTTATTTACAAACGTTTTTAAAGAGTATCCAGACAGAACACTTCTCAAGAGGAACTTGCCACGTGGTTACCATAAATCTCAGGCAGGAGCACATAGAAAATGTCACAGGCAGTTTCACTTATAGCAAGAGGATGAGGTGACTAAAAATATAGCAGTGTATTGATGAAATTCAGTCTGCCATGAATGCCTGTGGTGGCTTCCCAATTAAATTGCTCTTTCATAATCCATAGGCTATTAAATGTAGTTGGTATAAGGATTTGAAGAAGCTAAGCAAGGTATCACATAGGTTCAAACACATTACTTGCCGAGCAGGGCAACCTGCCCCTAAAATCTACTTGCCCTGCCGGCACTTCCACTTGCCCTGCCACTGTTAAACAGAGGTGAGTTACTCTGACCAAAACATTACTTGCCGAGCGGGGCAAGTTCGGGTCTTTTTCTGCTTGCCCGTTTGCCATTTTTTTTGCCAAATTCACTTGCACCTGGATATGTTGCTAGCTGCGAAGTAGGTTAATCTGGCCAAGCAGATTTTCTGTGACATGCATTTAGTGTTTTCACAAATTGGTAGAGCTCATTCTCCCATTTCAAATGGATGGGTTTAAAGATTACATCCCCATAACTAGTGGCCATATTAGTTTGAATTTGGAATTTTGTTTAGCTGAATTGTGACTAGCAAGTTGTAGGTAATGAGGAAACCTCTGTTACACAATGAAAACCCCTGTCTAACCCTAAGTCACTGACAATTTTTTCAAATACCTCGCCCAGCAATGGTAATAAGCCAATCCTGTTGCTCTTCAACAGTGTGACATAAGTGCTTTAACCTCATATTTGATAAGATAAATGTTTAATATCATTATAACACACTGAAGCCATAACTAGATATGGCTCAGAGGATAATTATGAAACTTTATTGATCAGCCACAATGCCAGAAATTTGACTCAGATTTTATCATAAAAATTATATAATCGATTGTTTGATCATAGCTCTCATAATGGGAGCTTTAATAGGTTGTTCTTGTGGTTGGGGAAACCTGTAAAGACACATACATGTTTATTTTAGGTGAACATCTTGGCAGCTTGCCAGTGGGATGAAGCACCGACATGCATTTGTTTCAGATATGATTGACTTTCAAAAGGATTCTCGGACAAAGATGTTGTTTTTATGGGGAGTAATAAACAAAAAAGTTTGAAAATCAGTCGCAAATAAATCTGAATTCCTAGCCTGGATATAATGTAAATAACAAAGCCTGATGTGCTGACAAGTTGTTTTTTCTTACAATCACAGAATGTACAGAATTTCCCTCCATAGTTCATACTTAACAGTGGTCAAAGGGCAGCTTATCTCAACAAACATTGCACTAGTTCCTACCAGTCTTGAATGCAAAAGTAACTGTGGCAAATAAAAACAAGTGTTTACCATGAAATTCTGAGAATACTAAACAAGTAGAGTAAGTGATAAGCAAGCACAGCACAGTTGCATAAAACATTCGAAATCCAGCATAAGAAATTTTGTTATTCTGAAGGGCCAATGTTTTCCTCACTTTCTCCGCAACTATAAGGCAACTTTTAAGATAAAACTTTGGCCATAAGGTATCCTTAAAGGCTTCCTAACCTTAGCCTTTCCATCACTTAAGCTACTTTTGTCCATAGCAAGAGGAAGCAAAGATTTTTGATTACCATCTAACCCCTGTCATGTTGGTATTCATTGGCAAGCTCTTGCCAAGTACTCTCAGATGAGTGCTCATATGCCAGGGTTTCAGTCATTTTTCAGGTGTTTTTGCATCATTTTGTACTGGCCAAATTAGTCGCCAGCAGCATAAGGGTTAAGTCTTCCAATGCTGAAGCTACTTTCATCCAAAGCACAAGGACACAAAGATTTTTGACAGACATCTACACCCTGTCATGTTGGTATTCATTGGATGGCTCTTACTGAGTACTATCGGGCGAGTACCCATGTGCCAGGTTTTCAGTGATTTTTAAGTTTTTTTGCATCATTGTGTAATGGCCAAATTAGCCACCAGCAGCATAATGGTTAAGAAGTTTTATGCAACCAGGTATTGGATTCAGGAATTGCTCTCTCACAAAGTCGCAACCATGTTTAATACTATTTGTGCAGTGCCATCAACACAAATAAAGCAGGGCTCGACACCGTAGCCCCGGGCTAGTTATTGAA
Organism: Maea johnstoni; assembly: GCA_963942565.1. NCBI lineage: Eukaryota > Metazoa > Annelida > Polychaeta > Spionida > Magelonidae > Maea > Maea johnstoni. Next base: position 16,972,994 of record OZ012688.1, on the reverse strand, counting down.
AGTCATGGCTAGTAAATTCTACCTGTGAGTAGTCCCAAGGGGCTAGATAGAATCAGACCATTTGCTCTTAAAAAAGTATGAAGCCCTCCTTTGGTTCTGCATACCTGGTTGATAATAATACTCAATTCACATAATACACTGCATTCTTTTCATGTTATCAACTTAGGCTATGGGGTAGGTCAATATTTGGAAAATGTTGTTATTGATATCATTATCAGGGCTAGGAATATTGTTTCTGGGCTAGTAAAAGTTACAGTAACTAGCCCTGCTGGGCTTATAAAGTTTTTTCTTAATGTTGAGCCCTGTAAAGCAATGTCTCCCAGGAGTTATCAAAGTGATCCTTATTACACTATGAATAGGCACTCTCCTTGGGTCAATAAGTACTCTCCTTGAAATCATCACGTCTGTTCATCTCATAGGTCAAATTTCACAAGCAAAGTTAACCCTTATGCTGCTGGTGGCTAATTTAGCCAATACAAAATAATGCATAATTCCTGAAAAATCACCGAAACCCTGGCAAATGGGTACTCATCTGAGAGTACTCAACATGAGCTTTCCAATGAGTACCAGCATGACAGGGTTTAGATTGTTTTTAAAAAATATTTGCTTTCTTGTGCATTGGACGGAAGTAGTCTTAGCATTGGAAGGGTTAACTAAAATTAGTTGGTTCCGAAGAATCAAATTAAAGTGAAAGTTATTATTTTCTTAATGCGAAATTAGATTCTGTCTTAATTTATAAGTGTTTTTGCGGAAGTAATAATAGCCATTGCATGTTCAAGAGGGAAATATCAATGTGTCGTTTCATTGATATACTTAAATCTTTCATTGCATTCCTCTCACAACTGTTATATAAACCTGCAATGCTTCTGACAATAATTGAGAAAATAAAGAATGATTTTACAAAATAATTGTTGTTAGTAACAGATAACCTTTTTCTTTCAAATAGTTCCCAACAATGCTTTTGCATGAAAGATACCACCAGTTGTCTGTAGGGCTGTGCTCAAGTCCCAGGACATTGAGTGATCGGCAAACCCTCAAGATCGATGTTCAACATCTGCTAACATCGAGCGGTGAACTCGACACGCCCCCCCCCCCCCCCCCTTCAAATATTTTTCAAAATATACCAAAATTAGTAAATTATGTTAAAAGTTGTCAGAACGTGTCGTTGTGTACCAGATATGACTGGGTTATATAACCACTATCAACTGGGTTTTACATGGTCATTTAAAAATAAAAATTCAACATCAACACACAACAAAGCTGAATTCATGTGATTTCATCAAAGCCTCAGTATGAAAATGATCAATAAAAAGTATATACCTACTATTAGGGCCCTAACAAAACCCATTGTCTTTTTATTTTTTTAGCAATTATTTGAAGGCAATAACACATGCGCAGCAAAGGGCTAGTGAAATTCATGAAACCATGTTAAGGGCAGGACCATGGTCAGAATATTATGTCAAAAAATTTCAAGTTTCATACTTCAGTGTACATCCTACCATTGATTACAATGGCGATCTGAACATCTTGCAGTGTGCCCAAAATAATATGTACATCACCCAACCATTAAGGACTGCCCATTTAGGACAATATCCTTGCTAAGGACCCAGCCTATTCTTAGTGCATTACCTGTCAAATGTCATTGCTCAGGCCTAGAAAAAAAATCTGTTTCCTGTAACGGTCTGAAAAAAATAGGGTAGGTAGGTTGGTAAAAAGATTTTCTCTTCATTATTTTTTTGGTCAAAAATGTTTGTTTTATGCATGTTTTACGTTGATTAGGAGTTGGGAGGGCGAAAAAACTTAAGGGATTTTTTGAATAAAAACTTGTTAGGGTAGGGTTACAGGAAACAAAACTTATTTTTTTAGGCCTCAGTAAGAGAATTCAAACTAAAAACACATCATCTGTGCAAATATGAGAGCGGAGGAATGCAATATACTGGTAGTAAATCGAGGGATGCAATCTGTTAATTTCAAAACAATCTGATCTGATATTGACAGTTTTATAAGGATACGATACCTCAACTACTACTCACGGGCTTCGATCAGCCTGCGAGGAGTATTTAATCAAGTGACATCTTGCTGCCTGTTTACGTGTAGCCAAATTACAAGATGGTTCTTGTCTCTGATATGCTAAATGATAAGCGTTAAGTATATCATTAACAATAATCTGAAATGATCCAATACTTTTTCTTATCGATAATCAATATCCTTGACGTCAGTGTCTTAGCCAGGACTTAGAAAGTGGGTGCCTAAAATTGGCAGTTGTAAAATGTTTGGGCGTCCAAATTTTTAAGGGGGATCACAATATACTCATATTTCAACCATAAACATGTATAAATTCATCCAAATAAGGCATGATATCATTAAACAATGTCATGGGAATTATAAGGAGATGAAAAATTCAATTATAAGCTTGAGATTGAGATTTATAGAAATTCCACACTAAAAAATTTGGGTGTCCTGAGGGGTTCTTTTTAAGGGTTTGGGTGTCCAAAAAGGCACCCAGACGCCCTGCTGGCTAAGACCATGCTTGACGTATCAAATAACAATCCCCATCCTCAACAGGGTTCGAAATTAAGATTTTTTCCAGGGAGCCGGATTGCATCTTCAAAAGCCACTTAAGGTGTTGTGTATAGAAATCAGTATGTCTTTGGCCTCCCTGAAGAAATTTGAGGGAGCCGCAGGAGAATTCAAAGGAGCCCTAGGCTCCCGGCACCCCCTAATTTCGAGCCCTGCTCAAGTAAATCCTAATCGAGAACATGTACCTTAACAGTCACCTTTGTAAGCCAAAATGGAGTAACATAATATGATACAAATAGAACTTTTATTTTCAAATTTTCAGCATCAAAACCATCAAATCCAGTTCTATACATCAGGTGGCACAATTCACTATGACATAACTCCCTCACTACCACATGCCTTTTTAATATCACATACTTGGCGAAAACTGTCACGTGATGAAAACACACAACTAAAAGGTGTTGAAGCAATTTAAAGATTGCTTTTCCAAATAGGCGAGTATAGTCATTTAACATGGTTTATGCAGCACAAAAACACCATGTCCAGATTTAAGAAGGCAATCATCAAACAAAGTTTGCAGTAATAATGGGGTTTACAGAATGAGGCAAATATGGAGACATTTATAACAAAGCCTCACAGTCCTCATACCTGTAGATTGACACTTAAGACACTGAAAGTTTGCACGGTTTGCACTTGCCTACACCTTAGATGAATAAAAGAATGGATATGCAGCGAGAGACCAATTACTAAATGCGCTATAGTGAAGGCCTGGCTATGCCAGTGGTCTCAAATCTGGCCTAAGTGTGATATCACTAGGAAATAAAGACCAATGAGGGCTCCTGTAATGTTTACATTACAGATAAACTTGCACACCAACATTCGCAGAATGCGACTTCTGGGCTAATCGCTGCATCCAGCCTGTTCAGGTTGACCGGGTGGTTTCATATCCACTTGTTTTTATTCATCCAAGCCTACACCAACTTCAAGATGTCCACATACAGATCTGTGATTTGAAACAAGGAACAATAGGGAAGTTTCCATGCAGTGCACACGTACTGGTCACACACATATGACAACACTGAGAGCAGAATTGTCACAGCGATTCATTAATATTGATTCTCTTCCAACCATCCCTTGATACGGTTTGGTAGAGGTAGTTCTTGGATGTGGTCGAATCTAGTATACTGTCGTATTACAAATCTGCATAGGTACTGAAGGGAGCGCACTTGAGTGAACCGTGACACTGGGCGGGTGAGTCGCACAGGAAACGAAGGTGAACCGGGAGTCCTGGCCCGCGAGTAGCAAAATACACCTGTTTGAGAGTCGTTCATGGAGTGCTCGATAAGATCAACAATTGAGGTGTAACCCTCGGATTCTGGCTGTGCATAGAAACTAAACATTCCATTGCAATGTTCGATGCGAGTGTGTAACGTGCGTCCGTAGGATCTGAAACTTAGGCTCAACAAGTAACGCTCGTCAGAGCTGTCCCTTACTAAAAATGCACCGTCAGACTGATTGCAAAGTTTCTCTTCCGCCTCCACTCGCGTTATCGGACCCCAGTACCAGCCGTAGCTGGAGAGTTTGAAAAGTTCTTTCGTCAAACTCCACATTTGAGGTTGACCTGTCAAGTGGTCAAAACATGGAGGGAAGCAAGAAATGACATCATCATATAAGTCGCGTCCATTGTGGGAAGAGTCACTACACACAGGGGTAGGGAGAGGAACGGTGCTGGTAGGTTGGACAGACCGTGGGGGAGATTGGCTGGTCGTGGCTGTCACGTTACTTCCCAAAACATTACCATCTTCCGCAACGTTTTGTTCAGGGGGATTGTCAGGTTGAGTTCTCACACCCGGACTTTTTATTTGAGTTCTTTCATCAGACTCTACATTTGGCTGGTTGGTCGTAAGAGCACTGATATTTTCCGATGCTGCTGCATCCGCTGCTCTAGCAGAAGATGGAGGAGCTACAGCAGGAGGATGAGGATGAGAAGGAGGCGGAGGACAGTTGTTGCCAGAACGGGAGGACATACCAATGCTGGTGGAATGTAGGTCATCCCTTAAAGCCCGCATTTGGTGCAACTCCATCGAGTCCTCGGCACTGCCAGACGTTTCATCAGAATGCGCAGTGTGCACTTTCCTCTCCACGGGTCGAATGGCTGCTTTAGCACCGCGCTGGTGCTTGCTTTTCGCTATAGCCCTTTGCTTCTGTTTTCTCAGCTCTGCACTATCCTCATCACTACTTATAGTACTGTCACTCTCACGTTTTTTCTCCTGCTTGTGGCTGTGCAGATTCGTCGTGAGCTTCCTCCGCAAACTTTTAAAGAATCCTTGTTTATCCTTACGCTTTGTCACGCCGATTTCAGTCGTGTTCTTGCCCTTGATGGGTTGTTTAGGGGCTGTCTTGGTTCCTCGCTCGGAATCTGACAGATTTTCCGAGTTTCCTCCATCATGCTGTTGCTCCGGTGTGCCCCCTCCTTCTCGGGTTTCGTTTTCCTCGCTTTGTGGACGATTCCTTCGGTTAAAGGACAGGCGAAAGTTCTTCAAATGTATCTTCTTCATCATCTTGATAAAGATTCCGTGATCACATAATCAGAAAGGATAAAATCGAAGTGATATTTACAAGGAAATGGCATGACAGTGCCACCTTTGTTGTGAAATGAGATAAATGTTTGACATGCGCAGTGTGGTTTCTTCCGTGTTATGAGCGCGGAGTGAATTTTTGCGTGACTGCTATTGGCTAAAAAAGAATATGTGACGTCAATATGATGCGCCACCTGCAGGCAGGTAATGACTCTACATGCACTTGATGATCATCGTGGATGTGTTTTGAATGCATGATCTCATTGAAAGTGACGTCATGGTGATTAATTTCTGTTTGGGGTTACAAGTACTTCTTAATTAATTTGCTCAATGTACATGATGAATTGATAACCAAGTGGCATCGACAGAAAGTAGATATTCACAACGATTAGTTTCTTTAAACTAATACACAATCTACTTAAGGTAGCTAATGGGGTTAAATTCTTTGACTCAGATTTTCCTCTACCTTGCTTTTATTTGACAATTCAGCCTATATACAAAGTATACATTTCCAGAAAGGTATCTTGATAGGGAATATATTAAGTATCATAAAAGTTACCTTCCCAGCATGGTGTTAGATTTTTTGGGAGAAAAACAAAAAGCATGCATAGTCTTTTCAAACGAAGCCCCTATATCCACAATTATATAAACCAGATGTGGAGGAAAGATCAATATGGAGGGAAGGTATATCACACTTTTTCTAGTGTTTCCTCCGTTCAAATTCAATAAATAAAAAAACTCATAAGCTTTTATTTTTAAATGAGAAAAATATTCATTTATCAAAGTTAGAATTCCATCTCTTTTGAACAAGAATAAAATCAAAATTGAAAAAACAAAACAAAAACACTGTGATGCAAGTTCCATCCATTGTATTCTCAGCTATACCTTTGCAAAATTTCAAGCGAATCTGTTCTCGTTTGAAACCCAAAATATATGTTTGAAGCGACCATTTTTGGGCAAATTTGATTTAGAGAAAAGGGCCAAAAACACTTACTGCTCTTGTAAAAGCCTGTTGGAGCTTCTATAGTAGTTGGTCTCTTCCTCTGCTGAGCGATATCCTAGAAAGTCGCAGTTAGTCGAAGTGATTTAGGAAAAGAGTGAATGCTTTAACTTGTTAAAATCTCAAAATGACCCAGTACTCACCAATCAACCCGATTAGCTACCTTAATACCGTAATGGTCAAAATGATAGTAGCGTGACTAAACAAACAAACAACCAGCAACATGGTACACACACATCACTATGTACCCAACGGCGGCCAAAGGCCCCTATTTTGGATCAATGTACCACGTACTTCAGCGGTCGACGGTAAAACATCGACCATTTGATATCCTGGTGGAGGAGGGGGGGGGGGGATGTACAATTTGGAAAAAAGGGGCCGTGTTTCTGAAAATTAGCATGAATAATGAATTATCTGTCTCTGAATATTTTGAGAATAAATAATCAGCCTTGGAAGCGGGCTTGGATTCATTCTCATTTCAAGAGCCTTGAAAATGCATTTCAGAGTGTCCACACCCTAAAAGGTATTCGGTTTATAGTCTCGTATCCACCGAAGCGCCCACACGACCTTCCTCCCCTAGCAGGCCTGTACACACGGAAACTATTTCAATCCCCCAGGGGATATTCCAGAGCAGCTGGCAGCATATAGCGCACACGCTTTAAACACTGCCTTATTTATGCTAGGTACCCATTTAACAGCTGGGTAGACAGAAGCAATATGGAATAAACTGTCTTGCGCAAGGACAGACCAAAGTGCCCCGGCCGGGAATTGAACCAGCAACCCTCTGAATACTAATCCGACACCTAACCAACTGAGCTACTTTGTCCCAGAGCTCCTAGGGCCAACCCCCAGGCCTGTGACCGCTTGAACTTATAGCTCCGCGCTCGCATACCACACGCCCCAAAACATTCAACTCTGTTTAAAAATGGTCCCACTGGCTAAGCCCCTGTTTGAGGTAATCATTTTTAAACTAACCTTTTCAGATTTTGTAAAGGTTAGATCACTCCTGAATATCATCCTGCTAAACTACATCTTAAGGTAATAAAAAAACATAACATATTCGTTGAAAATTGCCTTCCATACCGAGGTTTTTTTTATATAGAATTGGAATTATAAAGGTGATTTATAAAATTCAAAAAAGCAAATATGATTAGAATAGAAATAGAAATAGAAATCGCAGCTAAAGAATATCCACTTCTAGAGAATGCAACTATAAAAAGGGAAAACATGAGAAGTACTATCATCAATGACTTGATAATTACGATTTTCCTCTCGCCTCCGAAAATTTAAGAATAAATCACTAACCTGACTGAGAATAGTAGAAAAAAATAATCTGTTTCTGAAAATTCGAAAAATAAATGTTCTGTGCCTGAAAATATGGGGAAAATCGGTCTTTGCAAAATGTACATGGCCTCCCAGGATATCAAATAGGTGATGCCTTAATGCCCAAAGTGACTGGTAATTTTGGTAAAATCTTTTTCGTGGAAGCATAGTTTCGACTACATATCAAGGAGAAATGTTGATCAAAGCACTTCTACTAAAACGTTTCCTTCAAATATTTTGTAAAATAGTTGTAAATTCCAAAGGCATTTTTTAAAGGTATTATTTGATCAGACGACAATTCCAAGAACATTTTGGCATGAATCGGTTGATCAGGAGTTAAGACACGTCCAGCAGGGAAATATACGTATTCGATTCTAAATACATTTCAATCCTTATGCTAGTGGTGGCTTATTTGACCAATGCAAAATGATGCAAAAAAAATCCCTGAAAAATGACTGAAACTCCAGTACATGGGTACTCATCTGACAGTACTAAGCGAGAGTTATCTAATGAATACCAACACGACAGGTTTAAGATCTAGATGATTTTCAAAAATATTTGCGTTCTTGTGCTTTGGACGAAAGTAGCCTCAGCATTGGATGGGATAAATTTGCAACGCCCTTGTATGACTACTAAAGTTACAAGCATGTAAGAAAGTTGCCAGTGACTTGGGGTTAGGCAAAGGTTGTCGCCGGGTACTCCGGTTTCCTCCACTACTTACAACTGGCTAGTCAAGAATTAACCAAAATATGGCTGCGGGCATAAATGTGACGAAAAACAAAATTTCAAAATTCCTAAGTATCCAGATAGGGCCCCGTTGAAAGAGGTACTGCGAGGACAGTACAGTTACAGAGAAGGGGGAAGGCAAGCGTTGCGGCAAGGCGCTAAAAGCCGCAGGAGGAGTAGAAAGTGTCTGTGTAGTAAGGATCTGCGCGCCCAAAAAGTGAGTGGCGTGCGCACGGATCCAAGCCTAAAGTACAGATGGAAGATGCATGGATAGGGCACTGATCAGCACGTGGGGACGTGTGAAAGGGCAGATAGAAGGTAGATGGTTGGGAGTTGCATAAAGTAATAGCTCGGATGAAGAAAAGAATGGATATGTAGCGAGAGACCAATTACTATATGCCCTATAGTTAAGTGCTGAACTCATGCCAGGAGTACCAGATAAGCCATCAGCGCGGGCTCAAGTGGGAACAAGGACCAACCAGGGCTCTCGTATCGATTACATTACAGAGAAACCTTATCTCCACCACCTGCTGGGGGTGCCCAGAGCACCAATTCTGGCACCTATTAGCGGCTATTAGTTGACACTGGTTGAGGCTAGCATGTTCAGGTCGACCGGCTGGTTTGGAATCCACTTGTGTTTGGTCATCTAAGCTAGCGCTAAGAATCAGGGTATGAATCGGGCTAGGTGCATGTTGGGGCAGATCCAGGATTTCTGTGAAGGGTTCAATCTGTATAACGGGATTTTGCCTTTACTACGAACTTGCTATTCTGAGGTTCAGTTAATTACACTTGCTGCCGTTTCACTTTTGCTGCGCTGCACGCAGAGGGGATGAACATTTGCGTCAAGTATGGCAGTTGGTCAGCAAAGCATTAACCGTGTATTACTCCCCACACTGTCTAAAGATATTTTTCATGTTTTTAAGTCCAGAAAGGGACTTAAAACCATAAAACGACAAATTGAAAATTGGATGACTTCAGGAAATGGTGAGTGTGCAATAGGTAAACTATCTCCCCGCTGGTTGATCTGACGTCCACCACAGCATGTGTTCACATCCATGGGATAATCTCGTGAAATTCGCGTTACATGCAATAAACATATCGTCAGGCCCAGGTACATTTTGGAGGGGTGTGGATGACCTGTTTGATGCCATAGCGTATGGTGTCGACCGGACCAATTGGTATTGTACTGTGTCTAGCCGATGGCTTTGGATTTGGAATTGGAATTTGGTTTTTCGTCACATTTATGCCAATTGTGGCTAATTCGTGACTAGCCAGTTGTAAGTAGTGGAGGAAACCGGACTACCCGGCGAAAACCATCGCCTAACCCCAAGTCACTGGCAACTTTCTCACATGTCCTGGCCGGGATTCGAACCCAGGCAGAGGTGAGAGACAGTGTGCAGTCAGTGGCGGCGCTTTAGACCACACGGCCGTCAGAGCAGGCCCCTTCTAGCCGTTGGCCCAATTGTTGTGCAACAATAATTAATAGGGACAGTGATGAGCTGCGTAAAATGCTATCTGTAGCTTACAGGGACAGTATATATTTTTCATTTTGATTCTCTGTAAATAGATGTTTTATTTATTTTCCTGTCTGTTCACTCAGTATCATCATACATCCATTCCAAACAATAAGAATATTGCACAGAAAATGTGTCACGACGTATACAAGGTCTTCCTAATATACTGGCATATGTGTGACGGGACAAATACCATGAATGCATTATGTAAAATAGAAATATGTGAATATGTCAAATTGAATAAACTTTCATAAATCATTGAGTCAGCAGGGAACCACATTCATTTATTCAGATGGTGTCGGCAAGGGGATCCCATATCTCTTTTTTTATTGTTGTCTCAGTTCAAGCTGAGGCAATACGAATAAGTTATAACATGAATGGTATCCAAATCTTTGAACATGGATTCAAAATTTCACATTTTGCGGATGACACTTCCCCTTATAGGCAACCTGATGAGGAATCTTTGAATGCATGCATGAAACTTCTTGTTATTTTCGGCCTAGTTTCTGGTCTTACAATAAACAGAGAGAAAAGAAAGGGGATAAAAAGTGGAGCTTGAAGAGACAGCAGGATAATACTTAGTCCTGAGCTGATGTTAGACTGGACCACTACAGTTGAATCATTAGGAATAACTTTTGATGTCCTGGACACGTCGATCATAACCGAATAAAATTTAAAAAGCAGAATTAAAGATATTAAACAACTTATTAGGATTTCAGACTCCCACGTCTCTCCCAATACCCAACAAATTGTGCTTAGATGAAATTGATGGTTTATTGAAGAAATTTATCATGGGGTAATAAACCTCCAAACTACAGGGCTGACATTTTGGCATCAAAACACACAGGAGTGTTAGGTTATCGAAAGCTACCAATGTTCAATGATGTAAAACACGATAGTACCAAAAACAAGTTTATAGTTTCATTAATTGACAAAAGAGAGTAATTAATTCTGGCAGTCTCAACTTTCATTAAAGTAAGTGATAATTTTAAAGGATAGTCTCTATTGTTATTCAGTCTGATATGGGGAACTACTTCTTGTTCGTGTTATCCTACATCACACGTGGGGGGAAAATTGGATCTGCATTCTAAACCCACGTGTTTTCAACAATTATAAAACAATCTGTATCTAGTCAATTTGGTTATAAACGTGTATTAACTTTATCATAACACTAAAGCTAAGTCTATCTAAGAGGAAAGTAATTGACAAATATGTCAAAATAGTTATTTAATAGATGACTTAACATCGTGAATATACGTATGGCGTATTGATACTTATAAAATGGAATTCTCTCAAAAGGTGGAGCTGATGCAATGTTGGAATGATTTTTGGATATTGGAAATGCAGCTGATTTTGGGATATACGTAAATGAATTTTGGATATCCGTAAATGAATTTCGGATATCCGTAATTCAGCTAAATTTCGGATATCCGTAAATGAATTTCGGATATCCGGAAATGAATATTGGATATCCGTAAATGAATTTCGGATATCCGTAAACAAATTTCGGATATCCGTAAATGAATTACGGATTTCCAAAATTCAGCTGAATTTCGGATATCCGTAAATAGTGATTATTTGCATGGAATGCTTGCCATATGAAGGTATCGCATTCTACACAAACTGCGATCTTGCAGTTGGTAGACCCTGCCTGCGCTGCCGCTCAGGAACACATTGAGACGAGAATTTGGAATTTTCATTTTTTGTCATTTTTTTCTGCCAAATTGTGGTTAAGGCGTGTTGAGGCAGTTGTAACAGGTGGAGGAAACATAGCAATCCTTATTTTTCGTTTGGAAATTCTTTTGATGAAAAGAATATTAGAGCACACATATATCCCTGTGACCACACACTTAGGGCTACCTAACCTATGTATCAATAGTTCAGAAAGCTTGGCATGGCTAACAGATATGAAATTGATAAATGAGATGTTTAACCGGCTGTAGCGCATGTCATTTGCACTCGTCCTAGTTATTCTCCATGAACTCTGGTCATTCAGTAAAATTTACATATTTGTTCCTAATTACTTAATGCTACAAGTATTCTCGGGGTAAGGGTAGTGAAGGTATCGCATGCTACACTCATGCGATCTTGCAGTTGGTAGACCCTGCCTGCGCTGCCGTTCAAGAACACGTTGAGACCAAAATTTGGGATTTTCATTTTTTTGTCAGTTTTTATGCCAAGTTGCTGCCAGGTTGCATAATTAGACAGGCAGGTGTGGCTTATAGGGGCACCAATCCGCTGCTCGATCCCACATCAAAGGCATCATTCTCTCATACCTCAGCAGGATTTCAAACCCAGGCAGTGATGAGAGACAGCTAGCAGTCATTAGCAACCCCTCAGACCACAGGCCGTTAGGGCTGACTGCGTAGGATGCGGTCGAGGTCAGTAAGGGGTGCCGGAGCCAACCACCGACACAACCGTTAGCAATCCCTCACGCTCCCGCCCTGATGACAAGCAAGAGGGAGGTGGTAAAAGCGCAACAATCGGAGATTTTGCGTGATTAATCACAGTCAATGATGTTATTTATAGGTAGATTGAAGTACAGTAATGTGCTTTGGGTAGTTGACCAAATTTAACTTTTGCAAGTTATTTGATTGAATAAAACTGGTCAACTATAACTTTACCAAAAGCGTAAATAGTTCAGAATATTTCTATTGAAAGAAATATTCTTTATTTTGTCACATTGCGGAATTAGGTATCCTTTACACCTCTAAGGGCGTCTTTGCATCTTGTTGTATAGCCACTCATGGATATAAATAGACCACAGTTCCGCATTTGTCATTCGTGGACCGTGATTGGGTCACATTTTCGAAAAGTATTTACTTTGCGTATGCCACGATATAAAAACACATTTGAAGTTAGTTAGTGGTATACACTTAATTGTTGATAACTGTTCTAATGTAATACTTTTGTTGGGAAATGTTAAGAGCTGGTTATTCATCTCATTCAAGGCCAAAACTAAAATGACTGGAGAGGAGCCAGCAGGAATCACTGACTTCTCCTGAAAATGTGTTTTTAATATAGAGAGTAAATATCTGAAAACTGCTTTAAATGTAGACAACGGCACTTATGTTATTGTATAGCTTACATCTCATAGTTAGAGAATAATGATAAACCTATCAATAATTTGCTATTTTGAGTTGATATGGCACCCTTTACGCACATGTCTGTCTGTGTTTCGTTTTTTGGCAAAATGTCAAGACTCACCCTTTACTTGAAAACCAAACTCTACCATTTGATCAATCATGTGTTTGGTAAGGTGCAAGGTCCTACCTAAACCGGGAATCTGCACGATGAGTATGTTAAAAACTAGACCCGGTTTGTGTCTCTAACCAGGCCAGCTGTTGTTAATACTGACGTCTATATGGCCTTCAGAGACACGGTACCACTCCATTGTAAAAATCTGCCACCCACTACGGTGAATTCACCGTAGTGAATTTCTCGCGTGATAAGGCGAGTGTCACGGCCAGACTTAAACCAATGAATCATGTACATGTTTGACTATATATATGCCCTAAGTCGGCAGGTGACAATGGCTGAAGTGTTTTATAATCTTAGAAAGAAGTTCTGAAGCGGCAATTTCCGCCATTTTAAATTTCCGACATTTGCTTTAGGCCTGACTAATCGAGCACCTGCCAAGACATTAGGAGCGTCTGTTATATGCGAACAAACGCTGCCGACTTAGGGCATATATATAGTCAAACATGTACATGATTCATTGGTTTAAGTCTGGCCGTGACACTCGCCTTATCACGCGAGAAATTCGGCCTTCATACACTCATTCCTTCATGCTAGTAAGGAAACTAGATACCCATCGGAGGGTGTTGACCCTCATGCCTTCCTATTCAATTTTTTTGAGAAGCCTTTGATACTGGATGGCTTTATGAAACTCTAATATGATGATGTCTGTAACTACTTTCGCTTATCAATACTTTTTGCCAAGACTATGGAGAGAATAATAAATGGCCATCATGTTTGGTTTCATGAATCCTCTTCACTCATCACGGAAGCTAAAAGTGGCTTCCAGAAAACAAGAAGCACAATGGATCACCTTGTGCGTTTTGAAACTTTTGTAAGGGAGGGATTTTTAAATGGAGAACATGTGGTGTCTCTCTTTTTCGACCTTAAAAAGGCACATGACACCACTTGGAAATATGGAATTTTGAAAGATTTATATAATATTATATAATCAAAGACTGTCTGTGTGCATTTTTTGTCAAAGAATGGGTCTTCATCCTGATCCCTATTTAGTTCTTTGTAATAACTCCATTCCTGTATAAAAGGAAAAAATAATTGTTCCTTGGCATTTTACTTGATTCAAAACTGAAATTTGTACCTCATATCATGAGCCTAAAGAAAAAGGGTGTCAAAGCTTTCGATTTGTTTGGGAGTTATTTCCAATAATGACTGGGGTGTGGATCGTACAGTTCCTTTACAGATGTGCCTTAGGTACATGTGATTCATAAATGCCATACATGTCTGCTATATATACTAGGCTAGGGCAACTGGAAGGCAAATTTGGAGTTCCTGCAAGGTAGTGCTGAGAGGCCTTTGATACTGGATGGCTTTATGAAATTCTAATATGATGATGTCTGTAACTACTTTCGCTTATCAATACTTTTTGCCAAGACTATGGAGAGAAAAATAAATGGCCATCATGTTTGGTTTTATGAATCCTCTTCACTCATCACGGAAGCTAAAAGTGGCTTCCAGAAAACAAGAAGCACAATGGATCACCTTGTGCGTTTTGAAACTTTTGTAAGGGAGGGATTTTTAAATGGAGAACATGTGGTGTCTCTCTTTTTCGACCTTAAAAAGGCACATGACACCACTTGGAAATATGGAATTTTGAAAGATTTATATAATATTATATAATCAAAGACTGTCTGTGTGCATTTTTTGTCAAAGAATGGGTCTTCATCCTGATCCCTATTTAGTTCTTTGTAATAACTCCATTCCTGTATAAAAGGAAAAAATAATTGTTCCTTGGCATTTTACTTGATTCAAAACTGAAATTTGTACCTCATATCATGAGCCTAAAGAAAAAGGGTGTCAAAGCTTTCGATTTGTTTGGGAGTTATTTCCAATAATGACTGGGGTGTGGATCGTACAGTTCCTTTACAGATGTGCCTTAGGTACATGTGATTCATAAATGCCATACATGTCTGCTATATATACTAGGCTAGGGCAACTGGAAGGCAAATTTGGAGTTCCTGCAAGGTAGTGCTGAGAGGCCTTTGATACTGGATGGCTTTATGAAATTCTAATATGATGATGTCTGTAACTACTTTCGCTTATCAATACTTTTTGCCAAGACTATGGAGAGAAAAATAAATGGCCATCATGTTTGGTTTTATGAATCCTCTTCACTCATCACGGAAGCTAAAAGTGGCTTCCAGAAAACAAGAAGCACAATGGATCACCTTGTGCGTTTTGAAACTTTTGTAAGGGAGGGATTTTTAAATGGAGAACATGTGGTGTCTCTCATTTTCGACCTTAAAAAGGCACATGACACCACTTGGAAATATGGAATTTTGAAAGATTTATATAATATTATATAATCAAAGACTGTCTGTGTGCATTTTTTGTCAAAGAATGGGTCTTCATCCTGATCCCTATTTAGTTCTTTGTAATAACTCCATTCCTGTATAAAAGGAAAAAAAGATTGTTCCTTGGCATTTGACTTGATTCAAAACTGAAATTTGTCCCTCATATCATGAGCCTATAGAAAAAGTGTGTCAAAGCTTTAGATTTGTTGCAAGTTATTTCCAATAATGACTGGGGTGTGGAGCGTACAGTTCCTTTACAGCTGTGCCTTAGGTACATGTGATTCATAAATGCCATACATGTCTGCTATATATACTAGGCTAGGGCAACTGGAAGGCAAATTTGGAGTTCCTGCAAGATAGTGCCTTACAGCACCTGACTTAGGTGGAGATCTTTACCTAAGAAAGTAGGTCACAATGGTTTCCATTGTAGTAATGGCCGTTATGCAGCGTGGGTATCGTTGCATCCCCTTAGGAAGGACTCCAAACCGCGGGTGAGAAATCGGCGAAGGCTCGGTAGGAAAGATGCATGACGCGTTGGCCATACTTTTCTAAATCCTCATCTCCCTTCTGGCGGATGGCTGCCAAGTGCACAAAGTGTTGGTTGGGTCTCGTGTTTTCCAAACATCCGGATAAGTTGTTGTTTGGACCGCTCATACGACCTCCGCATCTCTTTACTCTGCCGACTGTAAAACCGTCGTAGATGGCGGAAGCAACTTCTGCGACTTCCCTTGGGATTGGAAACTTACCCCATGTGCACGCGGAGGGGAATTTTCTATGGCTGCGACTCGATCTCCAAGGTGAAGCATCACCTGACGAGTCTCCTCCTGAGAGGCTGCCATTTTCTCCACAGTGCTTGATATTTGTTTAAACTGGGCTAAATTTGCGGCCATCATTTGTTGGAACATTAGTGACAGCTGCGCGTATTCTGTGCCCGGAGCTTCTTTTTTGGGATACCTTACCGCCCCCTCTTCTTCACTGTCGCTGAAGTCGACCTGGATAATTTCTTGTGCTGACTTTGGTCCGATGTTAGGTAGGGACTCTTAAGCTGTCTTGAGGACGCAGTTTGCAAATCTACCGCTGGTGGTAACTTGGTTGCCATTTTTTGATTTTGTTTGTAAGTATAAACTTACAAGCAAACAAATCCAAGCAAGACAGGTTATAGTCAGTTTATTACAAAGTGCAGGTGCACTGGAAACTCGGTGTACTTGTGTGTTTAAACTTAATTTTAATCAAGAAAAACATGCAAGTGCACGTGCAAAAATAAACACGGTGACAATCATGCTACACATGTTCAAACAATAGATAATAATAACTAACTGCTCTTTATGAAAGTTGCTTAAAGCTTAAGATTATGTAAAAGTGAAAAGATTTGAGCTGCAAAAGTGACTAAGTCCAAACTAAGTAAACATTTACTATAACTAGCTGAAAAACTAAGTCAAAATCTAAACTAAGTATCCAAATAAACAATAAATAAAAAGCAAGTGAATGCCCTTTATTCAATTACAAAGCAAAAAGCAAGAAAGCAATGTCTAAACTAAATCACACTTGCAAATTGAATCTTATAATGACTAGTCAAAATTTTCAAATTGCTTGCTCTAAAATGTCTAAGTTTCTATCCTGAAATAGAAAGTATTCAAAATAGCTATAACACAACCTGCACAAATAAACAAGACATACCTGTGTAAACTATGTCCAGTATACTATTCCTCCAGTCCAGGTTGAAGCCACACTGGCTCGCAGCGCCAATGTAGTAATGGCTGTTATGGTCACGAAAGAGTTAACGGTAACTCACGCTGTGACTGTGATCACTGGTGATGTATGGAAGACGAACCCTGAAATCACACTGTTCAATGTTTCTTAAAAAGTCAAAATCTGTGTAGAATTTGTTGTCTTCGAGTCATTTTTATACATACCATGTGCAGATTTTGGCCATAACACAGTAAGTCCAAATGGAGGCTGTGACCCCATTTCGCAACCTCTGCATGGCCTACATGCATGTGCAGACTAATATAAGTAAAAATAACAAACACCAATCTACTGTTGGTAGATGCTCGCTGATGTGGTGCAACATCCGATTTATTTATACGAGAAATATATATATATATTACATTGCATAAGACAACTAATTTTCACTATGGTATGTTGCCACCCAGAAAAAAATAGCCTTCTGGAAACCTGTGGTCGGCGCAATGCAATCATACCCTCAAAACTCCGACCTCAGTTTTTAATAAAAAATTTCAATTTGATCTGTAGTAGTCGCACCTTCCAAGCAGGAGTACGAGCTTCGAAGTGCCTTATGCTCTGTACAGAGCTCCTTGTATACAGTTAAATTTACATAACTATCGTCCAGAATCACTGGACCCTATATTAACTGGCTGCGTAACCTACGCTCACTGAACCCTATCTATATTGCATCCTAAACGTCCGCACAATACTTTTCTTTTATTCTTTTTCACTACGCTAACCTGCGGACCGCTTCGTTCAAAAGAACCACAGAAAACCACAAAACTTAGTCTGGGGGGCCCTTATGCCAATGAATAAATGCCAATTGTAAGCTTACACTCGTGATGGGACCTCTGCAAGCTCAAAATACAGGCAGAAAATGTATATTTTCTAAAACTCTTCAGAGCATCTCGATCGGGCTGCAGCATCTAGAACGAGATGCTGCATCTCGATCGAGCGTTGGACACGGACCTGTTTATGCTTACCCATTTAGAGTCTCTGCAGTGTCCATGTTTTCATTATTGACCTGGTTCCAGAAGTCAGAGAGCTCATTTGGGGTCATATTGATAGTGAGGAATGGGACCTGAGGGATAGCATTGCGCAACTTACTCTTCAGGTCGTCCTTGGTGTCAACTTTTGTATCAGAAATTGACCTTTCACTGAAATTATTATGGGAGGAAATGACCATCAAAAATATAAGGAATACAAAAGTCTAGCATTAACAAATTTGCGACAGAAGTTACGGGGTTTCTTCAATAAATCAGAATATTTCTAACAAAATCAAACATGTACTCAAGATGAGGCCTTCCTCATAGGACATGATATACAACACTATGGTGCCCGGAAAATGTTACAAGTATTAGTTATAGAAAAGAAATAGGTGATAAGTATATGATTACAGTAATAGATGGTAATAAGTTAAAGGTTGGTTGAGAACTGAAAGAAATATGTAAAAGTAAGAGTGATGTTTTATAGGTAAAACATACAACATTACTTTCCTGTGACTTTTTCATAACTATTTTACTTTTTTCATTTCTGAAATTTAATGGTTCATCTTAAGTCTGTACTGGGATGTGATGAAGTATCAAATAACTGACGAGAGAACTTACATGTGGAAGAATAAAAGAAAGCAGCCACTTCAGCATTTACCTGATGGATAGTTTCTTCCTTTTTCTAGCTTTTCTTAAAGGACCATAATGGTTGAAATAAGATATAAGAAACCTCACTCTTTCCTATGCCAAGAAGGATCAAAAAGATTCTTCAAAGTACTTTTAAGTCTACATGAATGAGGTGAAGGATTCTTTTCGAGAATATGATTATATTTATACTGATAGCACTGCTTCAGATGACAAGGTTGCTGCAGCAGCAGTCATTGATAATTCTTCTTTTATTCAACACACTTGGAATAGCACTCATAGCAGTTAATTCTCGTGTTTTTGCCTGTATGCCTTTTCTCCTCATACTGGCGATAAAGTCAAGTATATTTTCACTAGGTTTCTGTACGTTTTGAAAGAGAGAAGTTGCTTCATTCCAGTTGTTGGTTTTCTCAATTTATCTGTCATGAAAAGCATCTTTCAGGGTTGTGTACGACTCTTCTAGCAGCTGGCATGGTCGTCTAGAAGAAGAAAAATCCCTCTGCTCTGTTCTGTATCCTTCCTTGTTGTTAAGATGTAGCCATTTAGTTGGTCTTCTGTAGATAAATCCTTGAAACGGTTTGGTTTGGTTTGATGCTGTCATCTGTGTTAGCCATATTGACCTGGGATGGCACTGACCTTGACCTTGTATTATTAGCTGGCCCTACTTTGTTAAACGGCCTTGGCATGTTAGAGAACTTTGGATCTGTTCAAGATTCTTCACTATTTGTTGTAGTGAATATGACTAAGTATGGATTAAACAGTATTTAAGTATTCATTATAATATAATTACATGTTCTCCGATCTAGTGGTCAGGCTGAATTGTCCTCTGAGTGCCCTCATAGGGGTAGTCCCTTATAAACCAATCAGAGTTTACCTTACAGGTAGCCCCTGATCATATCCAATCAAGATTTATTTAACCTAGCAAATCAGGATACCCTGTGTGCACTCCTTACTCCTTAGTACAGTAGAACCATTGCCACCTGGTGCCAGTAATGATAAACCACACCTGATAATCTCACCTTGTATACACTACTTATAATCAAATACCTTTCACCGTTTTGTGATTATTTTTATCTATTTATTGCTTTGTTATTGTTTTCAACTATAGCAAAGGACCATTATTTTACCGGGATTTTAAGGCATTAAATGACATTTTTTTTGCTGATTTGCCCATTAATCATCTTTTGCGATTTGAAACTTTTGTAAGAGAGGGATTTTTAAATAGGGAACGTGGTGTCCGTCTTTTTTGACATTGAAAAGGCATATGACACCACTTGGAAATGAGGAATTATGAAAGATTTACATGATATGGACCTCAGGGGATGTTTACCCCTTTTTATTCAAACCTTTTATCTGAAAGGAAATTTCGAGTCATAGTGGGGACATCCCTCTCTGATTTTTATGACAAAGAAATGGGAGTTCCGCAGGGGAACATTTTATCTTTCACCCTTTTTATTGTCAAAATCAACAGCATCACCAGATGTGTAAGGAATGGTGTTGACAAGTGTCTGTTTGTTAATGACATTGGTGTATCATATCGTTCAAAATACATGCAAGCTATAGAAAGGCAGCTCCAACTCCATTTAAATAGAATTGAAGATTAGGCACACAATAATTAATGGTTTTAAATTCTCGCAATCAAAGACCGTCTGTGTGCATTTTTGTTGAAGAAGGGGTCTTCATCCTGATCCCTATTTAGTTCTTTATAATAACCCCATTCCTGTAAAAAAAGGAAGCAAAGTTCCTTGGCATTTAACTTGACTCAAAACTGACATTTGTCCCTCATATCAAGGGCCTGAAGAAAAAGTGTGTCAGGGCTTTGAATTTGTTGGGAGTAGTTTCCAACACTGACTGGGGTGGGGATAGTACAGTTCTTTTATGACTGTATAGAGCCCTTGTTAGTTCAAAGCTAGAATATGGATGTTTTATTTACGGAGCACCATTTGAATCTTATATCTCCTTGCTGGATCCTATTCAAAACCAAGGTTTGAGGCTTTCTCTTGGAGCCTTTAGAAATTCTCCTGCACAGAGTCTTTGTGTTGAGGCAAATGAGCTCCCTCTTCACCTCAGACGAGAAAAGCTTGCTCTTCAAGTTGCAACTAAAATAGCTGCCAATCAGAATAACCCTGTTTATGACACTATTTTTAACCCTCGGTATGTGGACCTTTTTGGCAGAAAACCAAAAGTCATTCCAAGTTTTGGTATTCGTATTAAGGAATCATTGGAAGAATTGGATTTTGATCCTGACATCATCGCAAAGTTTGAATTTCTTGAAACTCCTCCATGGACATATCAACTGCTATGGTCAACCTCACTTTTTCATATGCCAAGAAGGATCAAACGGATCCTTCAAAGTACATAAGTTTACATAATGAGGTGAAGGATGTCTTTCGAGACTATGATTTCATCTACACTGATGGCTCTGTTTCAGATGATAAAGCTGCAGCGGCAGCAGTCATTGATAATTATTCTTCCATTGAACGTTTTCCAGATAAGTCCTATTTTCTGCCGAGTTGCATGCTCTCTATCTAGCTCTTGATAGGGTGGAGATGGCAGATGATGATGAAAGAAATTTTATCATTTTCTCGGATACAAAGTCCGCTCTTCAGGCCATTTCGGGCCAAGACTGGACACATCCTTCTGTCCTCTACATACTGGAACGCCTCCATTGGCTAGTACAGTACCAAGTAAAGAGTATTATTTTACTGGATTCCCAGTCATGTTGGCATTAGGGGTAATGAAAAGGCAGATGCTGCTGCCAAAGCTGGTCTTATGATCGTGTTGAGAAGAGTCACACATGTTCCCCTTCCTTATGGTGATTTTAAGAAACACATCAATGTCCTTTTAAAACGCAAATGGCAGTCTCAGTGGGATGAGGCAGTAAACAACAAACTACATGAGATTCATCATCATTTGGGTCTTTGGCCTGGAGGTTCTTGAATCATTAGGCATGAGGAGAGTGTTTTAACAAGAATTTGAATCGGTCACACTCATTTGACTCACTGCTTCCTTTTGAAAAGGGAAGATACTCCCCAATGTATAGCGTGTGATTGTCATTTGAATGTCAAGCATATTTTATTTGATTGTGTTGATTTTATTGAATCAAGAAATAGACATTTTTAGTGTAAATAGCTTCAAGGAACTCTTTGAAAAGGTTCCTCCAGACAGCATTTTATCTTATTTACATGAGATTGGACGGTTTTACAGATTATAAAATATTTTAAGAATTTAGTTTCTTTTGAATCAACTTTGTATGCACTACGTATAATCTCAAACTGTTCATTGTTTTGTGAATATTTGTACTTATTTATTGCTTTGTTATTGTTTTTAACAATAACTAAGGACTATTGTTTTACACATATTTTATGGCACTAAATGGCCTTTGTGTGCCGATGTGCCTTTAAGCAATCATTCATTCATTAATTCATTGAGATTTGAGAATAATTTGCATTTTTCATTTTTGTTCTGAACATCACCCTACAAACAACATGATCAAACTCCATCAACAGTGGTTAGGCCATTTTAGAGACAAAGGCAAAGCTAGTATGCCAACTAACCTATATGCATTAAGTAATCATGCAGTCTGGTTGGTGTTTATGGCCTTTTTTGCATGCATATTACAGTGCTTCTGACAGAAAGATTTCTCGCTAGCAGGTGAATTGGCACAGACAGCAAAAACAATGGCTTAATTGTTTTATAAGTCTTGGTTAGGTGCAGCATAAATCACAATAGATACTAGAGTAGTATTACCCTGGATGGCATCATAAGGAGTTTTGTAAAAGCGATACCCATCTTCTTCAGTGCCAATCTTGTCGAAGCAAAAGCTTTTACCTTTGCATTTTACGACAGCGCAATATAAGCTGCATTGGAAAAATAGAATTGATACAAGGATTAATTGCACATAAAGATGTGAAACAACATCTTATAACCACTTCAAAGGTGCGGGGTGTGCTAATATACTTATGGAATTCTTTGCCAACAATAGGCAACCTGGGGACACGTACCACCCACTTAAGATAGCTGCATGTTTAATTGGAGATATATTTCAACTTTTTCAACTTTTAACTGCTATGAGATTTGGTTTACATGTATATGTAGTAAAGCTTGAAAGGGTTTGTAAAGTCTTAAATAGCTTAATTTGAGTTATTGATAGAAATTAACATACCACAAAAACATAATGAGTATGGTATCAGGTGGGTTGTTAAGCATAACAAACTGAGAAGGGTCAGTTAAATTAGCTGTTTGTCAATTTTAGTTGTAGGAGTGAAATTGTTAGGGGAGGAGTGGAGCTGCTTTGATTAACATTTTTCATCTGGATCTCGCCTACAAGTGTAAGGAATTTCACACTGGCAGAAGCATTGTGTTCTGCTAAAACATGGCCACACTTGCCAAAAGGAGGTCCAAGAAAAGATAGGGACCTAAATGTTACTTCTTTGATAAGAGTTGTCAGGTCTAGGAATAGTAGGAAGTACTCAATAGGGGTGCTGTAGGTCCATTAGGTCCATAGTTGCGCCACAAACTTTTCCCGAATACTCTTAGACAAAACTCTCGAGACGTCCGAAACCACTCCGTGGAATGACATCCATACTGAGGCACCAAATTTTGAAATAGGGACTAGAGCAGCCTTTTCAGAGGAAAAAAGGGGACAACAGAAGCAATTTTAACAACCCCACTTCCTCAATCAATACATTGATTTCTTCTGGACCCCCCTATCCCTTAATGCAATAACCTATTGTACCCCTTGCCCCCATCATAATTCAATTTATTTGATTTGAAATGCTTCTTCTAAGTATAATTGAGTACCAGTTTCGGGTTTTTAATTTCTTCACAATATAACCTTTAAGCTGCTGCAAATCTTGACAAGGCGTGATAACGCATATATTAGAGAAATGTCTGTAACAGTGTAAAGCGGAAAATGTGTTGCAAGCTACCGTTTTATAAGCTTAATATATTTAAGTGTAGGATTTATTTAATAGTTGGCAAATAATGATGCCTATTTCAAGTTTATAAAATACGTCACAAATCGACAACACATTATTAAGATAAACATTTCAGCAGAGATCTGATATATTTTGGCACGGTTTAGATAACATTTTCTCGTGTGTTTCGCCTTTTGGCAAAATGTCATGACTATCTCTTCACTTGAAAACCATTTGAGATACATTATTACGCAGCAAGAAACCTTGGTCACGCATATACATGGAGTCATCAATGTCTTAGACATAGAGTGCCAGCATTTAATTCCTGCAATAAATTCGTAGGCAACCCGGGCATAATACACGACCGTACGCCCAATTGCTTCCTAGTTTTCTGGGCATGGTTGCGACCACAGGTTCCTGACCTGACAACTGAAAGTAGCCTTGATTCGTAAACTATGTGGGTCATTGATGCGGTGTGCTTAGATTTTAACATGCTATGCATGTACGTGTGTTTGCACAGCCAGGCATTTATAGATGTCCGGTCGACTGGTGCAGGAATTAAATGCCTGTACTGTACATTGCTTTTGTTCACCATTATGACGCGTCATTCAATGTATGCTTGTATCTTTATTGACTATGACATGGTTACAAAATAGCCATACATAAAAGAGAAAACATATAGAATGTATGAAACCAAGGAATGGTTTTACATGTGTTCTGTTAACAAGAAACACGACATAAGTACCATTACAGCTCGCACATGTATTCAATTAGGTCTGAATCAACTAAAACGAAAAGTCTTAGATACGGCACCAGAAATAGTATTAACTCAAAGACAATTACATGTAGTATAGTGCAACTAGAGGTAGTATTGCTATCCTGTGTAAAATTATGAAGAAATATTGCAGGCTTT
The DNA here is from genome assembly GCA_963942565.1 of Maea johnstoni. NCBI lineage: Eukaryota > Metazoa > Annelida > Polychaeta > Spionida > Magelonidae > Maea > Maea johnstoni. The sequence continues at coordinate 16,948,592 of OZ012688.1, read as the reverse complement.
TATGAATAACATTTTTAACAGATAGGAAATAGGATACAGTTAGTTTGAAAAGGAAAGAATTATTTAGAAACTTCTTACAGAATAGGAGGTAACTGCCAAAATGTGTCTTAAGAGAACACTCAAATTAAACTGACAACGCTGTTTTATCACAAACTCTTAAAGATTAATAAGTAATCATATATATATATATATATATATATATATATATATATATATATATATATATATATATATATATATGTATATATATATATATATATATATATATATATATATATATATATATATATATATATATATATATATATATATATATATATATATATATAAAGCTACACCTTTTTCTTAAAGTTTTGAGATACATTGATTGCACATAGTAAATGCTTCATCTATCCGGCTACTTTCCCGGACAATGGTACAGATGTACCAATGTTATAAGCAATATTTGATTCCTCTATAACAAACTGAATTCTTGCTCTTTTAGTCTGTTGCCCAATACTAGGGAGAGATTAATTTGAAGAGTTTCATTTCAATTCAAATCATAATTTATAACTATGTTGTCCTAGCATTCTAAAAGTTTTTACTATATATCTGAGCCACCTTTTTATAAGAAAGGTGGGGAACCCTGTGGAAAGGATAACAAGCTGCATTGCATCGAGTGCTTTTCTTAGAAAAATATAAAAATATGCATATTCATACACCTGCATCAATCATTATGGATTAGCCTGCATCACCAAGCAGGACACATTTGAAGACCACTTTTTCTTTTCATTTATTAGCCAATCAGAAGTGTTTGTTTATATCTGTTAGCCAATCAGAAGTGTTTGTCATTATCTGTAACTAATCCGATTGCACGTAGCTCCTGGAAGAACGCTCTACATCGACAGATAGGGTTTATCTTCTGGCGGTGTAACGTCTTTATTGGCATTCTCTATTTTGGCTGGTGCTGCCCCCACCGGCCATTTTCTCCCGCCTGGAGTAGAGGAACACGCATGCCAATATACCGACGATGCAGCCAGCTATGACCAGTACAATGACCAGGATCCACCACGGCCACTCCCCGTCAGGTACCGGAGGACACTCGCGGCTCTTCAGAAAAACACGCCTGGAATAGATTTAAGAGAAAGTGACCCATTTGAAAATAATTCAGAGAGATATATGTTGCACAAATGTTCAATACTTTGCAAGGTTTGTGGAAAATCAAAAATACTTACTTTAAAACGGTAGATTATTATAGGTATATAGCTCATAAAACATTGTTAAAGCATGCCCACGTTTTATGAAAAAAGCTCCACTTCCAAACTGGATAGGTCTGCTAATTACAGCAATATGTTGATGTAACTATGATTTATGTCAATCATATAATAGAGAAGTAATAAGAAGTGTCCAAATAATTTGAAAAAATAGCACATGGTTATTTACAAAGTCATTCTGACAATAGAATATAGAATAAGAGAGAAAACCATTTTATAACAATGAGACAACAAAATAAGAGAAAGTGGCAAATGTTAGGACAATTTGAGAAAAATAACATGACTAGTGTAAAGGCAAGGTACGAAAATAACACGAGTATGTAAGAATTTTCATTTGGAATAGGACAGAATTGGCAAGTATTTAGATGATTTGTGAAGAAAACCAATTAATTATTTAGAAATTCGGATCGGTAACAGAATATGTGAAAATAATGTCTCAAATAAGAACAAAATAGAATAATGTGTCAGGTGTTTAGATAAAACGGAAAACACAAATGATCATTGCACCATGCAATGGAATTTTTGTAATCAACATTGAAAAACTGAAATGTCATTATGCCATTATATCTCTGTTCCCTTTCGTTTGTGTCAATTTCTTTCCTTATGAGTTTTGTTAGAAGGTCTGATTAACGACTATTACGTATGTTTTTGTTCTTGAGTTGCCATGAGTACTACATGTACAGCACAATAAACAAAAAGAAATTCTAACATTTGTATTATCTTATCAACATTTCCCTAGAGGGCTAAATATGAAATACAATTTTGAACATCATATTTACCTATAACTGTCGAGTGTATTCTTAAGGAAGAGATGATAGTTAGCGGCACAGAGTTGGTTCCATTCCTCGTTGTATATCGCACTGATACAGGTATCTGATAAGCTACTGTTGCTATCTCCCCTCGATACATGTACCTACAACACCAAAATTCTACAATGCGTGAATTCTACTGTGCCAGTTTAACCCTTATGCTGCTCTGCTGGTGGCTGATTTAGCCAATACACAACGATGCAAAAAACCTGAAAAATGACTGAAACCCTGGCACGTTGGTTCTCATGTGAGAGGACTCAACGAGAGCTATCTAATGAATATATCAGCATGGCAGGGTTTAGATGGTTTTCAAAAATTGTTGCGTTCTTGTGCTTTGGACAAAACAAGCCTCAGCATTGGAAGGGTTAATATCTGACATCAATATAAAACAAATGGGATAATATAATTCTTTTGAAGTAAAGGCACCACATATTTTCGGACAGAAGGTGTGGGCAATGGAATAAGCAATTTTGTTATCCACTGTTTTCCCGTCATTATATGTGGCTAAATTGGGACAGTAAATTGTGAAAGAACACGGGTACTCACATGGGGTAGGGGGAGGGGAACATTGCCCTTTAGCAAGTCATTGTATACTTGCGCACATGCCCCGAGCAATGGAGAAAAGCAGGGAGCTGACAGTTGCAACGTCTTAACTTATTGATACGATACAGCACTCAACATGTTTTGATTAAAAACCTAATAACCTCGAGGCATGTGAGAAAGTTCCAAGGTCCTATGGGTCAGTCAGTGGATTACATATTTAGTACTCAAGTTATTTCACCGCTTGTGTTATACATTAGTCACGATTCAGCATTACAATGGTAGAGAAAAGGAAAGAATAACCAACTTTAAACTCGAACCTACACGTTTGCAGTCCTAGGTACCTTTTTTATAATTCTCTTCAATGCAGATGTTTTAATGCCTTTCAACATCATCTTCTCAAGATGCAAGACCACTAATATCACAAACATTTGTAACTCTCAATCATTTATTACAGTTCTTAAGAAAATAAGTAACTCCCGTTCAATGGGCCCCATTTTTAGAAAGAAAACTGGCTTCTGCAGCTACTGTCATTATAGACGTCCTCTTTTGTGACCATAATCATTGCGTTGATAGTTGGATTTAACACACACACACACACACACATATATATATATATATATATATATATATATATATATATATATATATATATATATATATATTTATATATATATATATATATATATATATATATATATATATATATATATATATATATATATATATATGTGTATATATATATATGTGTGTGTGTGTGTGTGTGTGCAGGGTTCGACTTTACCAGGGGCATATGCCCCTAGATTTTGCTATGGGCCCCTTTTTCTGACTAGGGGCCCGAAATACTATGTAAAGTAACCAGAAATCCTGTTTTTGACCACTTATTTTTTATTAAAAGATCCTGTCGGGCCCCTAGCCTGAAATCTAAGTGTCAGACCCTGGTGTGTGTGTGTGTGTGTGTGTGTGTATGCACACATACATATATACAAACGTACATATTTCACAAACTGTACAGTGCTAAGTACCTACCTTGCCCTCGGAGGTGTCGACAACAATAATTATATTCTGATACCAACGGGTACTAAAGTAATAGCGCCAGGAAACACGATGAAGGTAATCGGCGAATTCCCTCGTGGCTTGGGCAGGAGCAGAACTGAAAAATAAGATCATGGGATATGTCAACGACCTGCGTATGTCAAACGCCACTTTAAGGTTGAAAGGAGTTTATTTGACTTTATGGACCATAAACATCTGTCCACCGACTGTTCTTTATAAAGCGCTTTTGATCATTACAGGTGTTAATGGCGCTATACCAAATATCAAATGGTTGTTTGTTTGTTTTGGATCCGTAACCGCATTTGTCCTACGGGGTCAACTCCCTATCATTATCATTATCTTTGTCATTATTATTAAGGTGAGTCCTCTCGTGTAGTTCACATTGCCATGCCAGTTATTTTTAAATACCAATTGATAGTGTTGATAAATAGTTTATTGTCCAATCCAGATAATGACATTCATTACATACATAACCAAGTGTTAAAAATCCGGCCAGCCACGAAGGCTTATAATGGACCAAATACAAACATAAATATACTTATAAATATTATCAAAACGACATTCATTATATACATTATATGCATAGTAGTATTATCCCCTTGCAACATTTCCCGCAAGTGCCTGATATAGTATATATCACATATGTAAACGCATACATGTGTATGGCATTGGAATGGTTAAATGACACTTGAGATTTTTTTTCATTTAATAATCCCAAATGAGATACGTCATTAGTTGAACATGTGTGTATGTTGTTTTGTTGCCTGAGAGTAAGGTGTAAAGTAAGGTTTTCAGAACAGGCAGGTTGCCTGGCCATATTTGTACTGTATGTTTGTTGACTTTAACGCTAGTTACAACATCATACATGTATACAAAATGAATAATATGATGAACAGAAGAAAATATGGATATTGGATTTTCGTACGAACCTACCAGTCGGGAATTAAGGAAAAGGGATACATATAAGAACACATAAAAAACAAATATGTACTACTCTTTGTGTACATCTTATCCAAAACGTACCTTGAGGTGATTTTTGGAACTATAGCTATAGCGATTCTGATTCCGACCAAACAGCCAGGGCAAGGGCACGTCTTCTTGGTACTCGTGAATATATCTGATACCTGAGCATCCAGCCTGTCAGCTGAAATAGGAGAGTGTGTGAAATAAAACGTGTGTATACTTGCATTATGGGAATGGAGTGAAATGTTTGCATTGCTGGCTAGATTGCATGCCTGCATACATACACACATACATACATACATGTATACATACGTACGTACGTACGTACTAAGTGACACACACACACACACACACAGGAGGACGAACCTGCCTTGTGAGGTGGTGCCTTGTGAGGTATGCCTTGTGAGGTACAAGTGTCCTTATGAGGTTAACCTCATAAGGACAACACACTTTAACACGCCTACTGTCCTTGTGAGGTTGCAAAATGTTCCTTGTGAGGTAGAACCTCACAAGGAACACAAACGCCCAAACACACTCTAACACAGTCCTTGTGAGATGAAACCTCACAAGGTGCCATCCTCATTGTGCTAATATCTCACAAGGTAAGTGAAACCAAAACACATTTTAACAGTCCTTGTGAGATGAAACCCAAAACACACTTTAACACAGTCCTTATGATATAAAACCTCACAAGGAGCTTTCTTAATGTGTTAAAATCTCTAAAGCTGTTATTGTAGGCTTGCTCTTAAAAATGGTCATATCTCAGCCATTTTGTATCCGAATTCCAAGATCCTTGTACCATATTGTAGGGAATGTCATTCCCTAATGATTACTATATACATTGATTAACAAATTATTGTTAGTTGTGAAAATATAGGCCCAAAAGGAGCAAAATTAGAGGATTTCACCTTGAAATGACCTTGTAACCTAAGAAGGCTTTATTTTCTCAGCCCAAAACTCATCTGTTGCAATTCCTTGCTTGATTCTACCTTTATTTCATCTTTTACTTGAAAGAAATAAACAACTTTTATTTTGGGAAATTTTCTGAAGGTCAATTGTGTTTTTTAGGTTTCTGAGGTCATGTAGAATTGAGAAAAGAAGCTCTTATGCTATATGTGAATATATTTTCTGTTACACAGTCCTGTTTCCCCATAGGAAATGCCATATTTCTTCCCAAATGTGACACTATCTTACAAGGTGCATGAAACACCTAAACACACTTTAACACAGTCCTTATGAGATAAAACCTCACAAGGAGCTTTCTAAATGTGTTAATATCTCTAAAGCTGTTATTGTGGGGCGTGCTCTTGAAAATGGTCATATAGAGAATTGAGAAAAAAAGCTCTTGTGCTTCATGTGATGATATTTCCTGTTACACAGTCCTGTTTTGAGTATTTTAGCACTAACAGAATCAAAATATATCTGCTAAAAAACAAAAAAAGTCTGCCAAAAAAGCAAATTTCCCCATAGGAAATGCCATATTTGCTCTTAAAATTAGTCTTATCTTAGCCATTCTATATCTAATTTTCATAATCTTTGTACCATATTGTAGGAAATGCCATTCTGTAATGATTACTAAATACATCAATTAACAAATTGTTTGTTTTGTAAATATTCACATTTTGCCCTTTTTAGGACGTTTTCACAAATAAGTCAAATATATAATTTGCTGCAGACCTGTGGAATATAAAAGAAACTAACCTAGCAAATAGCAGATATTCACAAGAAACGTCAGACCAATTTAAGTGTTAATCTAACATAATTGTTCTTCATCAGGCTAAAGAATAATAACAAGCTCCTGCATTTTGAGGGTCAATGTTTTATTAAATTAAAATTATCAAAACAGTATAACATAGGCTAGTTCAACTTCTAAGGATGAATACTTTATTACATCTTTAAAAAGATACAAAGTCTGATTTTATAATTTTACTATGAATAATATTACATGAAAGGTGTTTTCAAGTTGTAGCATAGTTTGCGTATTGCTGTACATGAATTTTGGTTATTTGGTGGTAGAGAACTTACTCTTTTTAGAGAGGTTCTCTCCTACGAGAGAATCCTCTCTGATCAAATCCAAATTCCTGTATTGCATTACACTACTACCATTATTCTCCTAATTGATTATTGATAGTACTCTCCATTGTGTGTGACTGTGCTTCTATTGACTATGTCAGCTCTATTTACTTGGTCAATTTTACGTTTTCCTTATTTTTGATCACCTTATTTTAATCTCGGTATTTTTCTTATTCTAATGGTTTATTTTTTTCTGAAATATTTTGTTTATTTCTGTGATTTTATCTCCTAATTGATGTTTGATAGTACAGCCCATTGTGGTCTCCATTGTGTGTGCTTGGTGTCTGACTGTGCTTCTATTGACTATGTCAGCCCTATTTACTTGGTCAATTTTATTTTTTCCTTATTTTTAATTACATTATTTTAATCTCTGTACTATTCTTATTCTAATGGTTTATTTTTATCTGAAATATTTTGTTTATTTCTGTGATTTTATCTCCTAATTCATTTTTGATAGTACAGCCTAGTGTGGTCTCCATTGTTTGTGACTAGTGTCTGACTGTGCTTCTATTGTCTATGTCAGTCCTATTTACTTGGTCAGGTTTATTTTTTCCTTATTTTTAATCAAGTTATTTTAATCTCTGTACATTTCTTATTCTAATAATTTAATATTTTCTGAAATGTTTTGTTTTTTTCTGCGATTTATTTCCTAATTGATTTTTGATAGTACAGCCTAGTGTGGTCTCCATTGTGTGTGACTAGTGTCTGAGGGTCTGAGTGTGCTTCTATTGAACGTCTTTTGTCTATGTCAGTCCTATTAACTTCGTCAATTTTATTTTTTCCTTATTTTTAATCACATTGTATTATTTTTTGTACTTATCTTATTCTATTGTTTTAATAAATTTGATTGGTTTTATTTATTTCTGTGATTTTTTGTATTGTCGCTGTGTCTCACACAATGGTATTATCATAACTGAACTCAGCTCCCCGGAAATCTCTTACCAAGTGTATTTAATTCCCAGCTAGTCCCTGCATGGCCATATCGTGTTATTTAGTTTGATGAATACCTCCAAAAACTTTCTCCACTTGGGAACTTGAACTTTTATGGATTGAAGCATGGTGACGGTCTAAGAAAATTTTTTGCCGAATCCGCTGCCGCGGCCGCCTCGTTCGCAGAGGTGGTATCAGGACCGGCCCACAAATTGATTGATGTTCCCATTTAGATCTTAAGCCTTTTTGTTCACAAACATCGTTACTTTCTCACACATAGGTAGATACTACAACTAGGACTTATAGCTAGTGTCCATTGCACGAAATCTAAGCTACTGCACTCCAGCCGTGGTCAGCCGGCCGCAATCCGCGAGGTGGCAGGTCGATTAGAATTTGTGTTGTACTCGCTGGTTAATTTTAGATGGTGACATTTTTAAACAGTGTCTAACATGGTGTCAAAGAGTAACTTACGTTTTCGGCGTTTCTGTATCCGTAATCCGTTCTTAGTTTTTATACCGTAATCTTTGTCGCTGATCCCGGTTTTTCCGGTAGATGTTCATCACATTACTATGTCCGACTGTAGTCTCCAGGACGATTGCACACTGTGCTTCCTGTCATTCGCACTCCCTAGAGAACGCTACCCACCTGGCCGGCACTGGCATGCAGGTCCTTATCTATATGGGTCAAATGCAGCCAGCTAGTAGCAGTGTAGGATGGAGTGTTGACGCTAGATGTGACAGCCATACAGATTTCCACTTGCAGCAGAAAATTGAGTACAAAAGCGGTTTTAATAGAAATGACTACAAGAAAGTGGTATATTTAGTTTAGGAAGTATACGATACTCTGGCGTGTAGCTTAATATAGGAGTTTTAGCATGCTCTTGAGGGTTGTAAGTTGTAACAAGTGACTTTAAAAATTCTGTGTGACCATATGTTCACGTCTGTTCAGCCAATGGGAAACTGATCATACTATCACAGTTGGTGACTGCTGTTGCTACCTGACCTATTCTATTTATATCTTGACCTTAAAATTGCTGCAAAGTGTGTGTGTCTATTAGGAATTTGAATTTGAGATAAGGTCAAGTACTGACAGAGACCATTCACCACATCTCTGGATCATACCAAATATCCCTTACAGGGGTTTTAAACAAGGTTACCCCAATTATGATACCTATAAATATCTTCCACCCATGAGAACTTTAAAAATTCCCTAACAGGGGTTTTAAACAAGGTTCCGCAATCCTGATACTATTGCATATCCTCCACACATGATACCTGTATGAAATCTTTGCTCCCACCCACACAACGTTAACTCCTCCGCACACCCCCCTTAAATTTGTAATGTCTTATTTTCCAAACATGATATTACTTAATGTGCTTTCTATCTAATGGCACCCTAACAAAATCTGTACCCTTTTTTTCGTCTCAATTATCAAACCTGGCCGCACTATGTTAATAACGAAGTCAAATTCACTGCTCCCACACCTAAAGCTCCTTCATTCTCCTTTATTTGTCTAAATATCACTTATAGTTATGATTTGTTGTACTTTTGTAGGTCTTTGATGTAGTGTTCGTCGTACATGTCATTGTATTGGTCAGTATATAGGTTTAAGAGGTTGAGGTCTTGTGTGATGTGTAATTTTTGCACATCACGCAAAACTCCAACGACTGTTTACTGATTTTCCTCTGTTATTTTAATGTCGTTCCACTAACCGTGCATGTTTAAATGAATTCACAACAATCTTCAATTGAGTGCATGTCTAACTTTTTTGACTAATACGGGGGCAGGAGTCCATGGTCGGCGTTTCTGAGTGAGCTGAAAGCACCTTTGCGAACGTGAGTATTTGAAATACTTAGCTTTATGTTGAGTAGTGTTAAGTAACTGAAATCATGGTCATCTTCTGAATTCTTCTTATCGTTGACGCGCAGTATAAATGCATGTAGTATGTTAAGTTTTCATTGTTCATTGTTTCTTTGTGCATGCCCCAACTAAATAACCCTTATTTTGTCTGTGACCCCATCTAAGTAAACCTCATTTCGTCTGTGTAAGTTGACATTTCCATGAAAATTTCCTGTATTATTGTCATTTTCGTGTTTTGATAGAGTGCATAGGACTGAATGAGAACAATTCGCTATGTCTGTTATATAAATAAATTTTTATTATATGAATAATTGAACCAACTATAAATAAATATAAATATAAACTGTCTAATTTCACATACTCCAGCCATTGTGTTCTATTTACTAAATATTTATTTTTCCCCTTTCAGGTAATACCAATACCCCTGGTGAGTATGTGCGTCACCACGGCACTGGGCGCATCCAGGATCCGCTTAGTACAGAATCTGCCACCAAGCGGCGCTGCTCATAGCAGTTGACAAGTGTACAAGTTGCGGGGGTGTTGAACTTAGGCCTATGGCTCCATTGAAAGGACTTATCAGTTTGAGCTAGTACATAGCCCCGCCGCCTAGCGGCGCTGTTCGTAGCTGTTAGCGGCCAAGATGCGGGAGTGAGGAATTTAGACCTATGTCTCCATTTAAAATTATATACCAGATTTCCAATGTTTGGGTTGGAAATTTTTTTACCAAAAGGGAAAGCAACTTTTATATCCTTAAATATGAGAAATCATGAGTTTTTGAAAAATGTTCTGCCCGACAGGAAAGCAGCGCCTGATTGAAGTGTTATGCAGCCAGTACGTCATTAGGGCATTCCAGATCAGTGGTACACGCTAATTGTTTCTAGGCACCGTTGTTCCAGTTTTACCGTTTTCTGTACCACATACATTGGCTAGGAAGAATGAAATACACACTAATAAGAATTATTTACACCAGTTATTTTTCATCATTTCTGTTTCTGTACCACATACATTTGCTAGAAAAAACGAAATACACACTAATAAAGACATATTTACACCAGTTGTTTTTCATCTGATCTCTTGATATTGTGAACACAGGTATTTGTGGTGGTATTTCTCAAAAAGTTCACCCACTTCGTGGGTTAGTAAGTGTTCTAAAATCCTTGGACAGTGAACATGAGGCAGGTGTATAACCTGTGTTTGAGGGGTATTATATAGGGGCCACCAGAATTACATGTGTTCAACAATCATACCTTGGGTGGATGCACCTCACCCGTCATTCCCGGCAAGAAGTGCTCACTTACAGAGTTTTTCCCCTGAAGTAGATTCATTACAATGAAGTATTTGTGACGGTGTTCGATACAGTTAGATTCACTGATCAGACATAACTACGCTGTTTTATCTGATAGGGTTGTCTAAATGTGGTAGTTTTCAAATATATGATCGCAACAGTGACATATGTACTAAAGGAAAGATATGACATCGTTCTGGTTGAACAAAAACATGAGTATAACAACTTGGCGTGAGAACAAATACGCATATCGATTTATCCGTCTTGGCTGACCATTAATATCTGTGTTTAACTGTCATACCTGGGGTGGATACACATCACCCGTCATTCCCGGCAAGAAGTGCTCACTGACAGAGTATTTCCCTGAAGTAGATTCATTACAAGGAAGTATTTGTGACGGTGTTCGTTAAAGTTAAATTCACTGATCAGACATAACTACGCTGTTATTAACTGATTGGGTTGGGTTATCTAAATGAGGTAGTTCTCAAATAAATTATCGCAACGGTGACATATGTACAAATGGAAGAATCGCCTTCGCCTGGTTGAACACATAACAGGTGTATAGCACTATGGCTTGAGTACAAAAACGCATAACAATTCAACCGACTTGGCTGGAAGCTATAATGAACAATTTCATATGTTCACATTAGGAGTTTGATGGGCAAAGTTAAATATAGATATAACAAACGTGTCGAAGTATGCACCCAAAGAGCGCAGTTATGAACATATTTACAAAAGTAATTATATGACCTCGTCCATGGAGGTCACATAACAGTATAATCTCTTCTTGGCCTGGGTGAAGTCATGGTACTTCACGCTATCATAGGTTTATATTTTTGAGTGGCTATTTAACCGGTCTCTCGAAACTGCAACCTATGGTGGATACCCTCAGGGATCACCATCAATTCAGTCCCAACTTTCCGCAGTTAGTTTGTCCTGAAAACAGTGTTCTCATGTGGTCACCCCCAAGAGTGGTGACATTGCTCAAACAAGAGCATCACACCTTTTTTATAAATATTCCAAAATGGATGGAGGGTGTAACGGCCTGTCAAGTTTCTGGCCACTGTAGTCAGGGTTGTTCCCCCTCCGATTTCACACACACTGTTGTCTGGGGTGGCCTCCCTTATCGACACACAATTCTATCACAACCTGTACACAGTTTGTTTGTAATGAAATCTGCCAACTCGGGTGGTCACCTATAGGTCACTGACAAAACTAAGACATGAGCATAGCTGTGCACTCAGGAAAATGGACCAAAGATACATGGTCATGAAACTGTACAAAGATCTTTCCGGTGCAGTGGATAATACAGGTGAATTTGGATATGATAGACTCAATGGGACCAGGAAAATTGGTCCGTCATATGCAATATCCGTCATATACATATGACAAATACTTGATATGCATAGGACTGGGACCAAGCATATTGTCCGTTATAGACAAAAGTCCGTCATACAGTGGTCCGTCATATCCAAGTTGACCTATAGTATAAATGTCAGGCCGGGTCCCAGCAGTCAGAGATAGGAGATGGTTAGATTTAAGATCAGGCCACTTGTGCAACACTACCCCCTTTTAAAATGCAATGTTACACAGAGCTGACTCCTCCAGAGAGTAGAGCCATTTCAAAATAATATCAAACCATCAAGCAGTTCAGATGCTAAATGTCCAAAGACGTTAAATAGCACAACAAGTTTGAATTCAGATTAACAAACTTCAGTTGATTTCTTATTAGCAAGGACTTACCAAGCCAGAAGTTTTAAGAAATCTCACAAAAAAAGATTACATTACAGAGTCTTTTATTCCTTCAATAGAAACTAAGTCTTCTATCTAAATACTTTCTAAACTAATCATCCTTAGTATGCCCTGGAAGTCCTAAGTAAAAACCATAGTTAATTTGACCTATGTATGCCTTATAGCATCCTAAAAAAATCATTAAATAGAATCTCTGACTGCCGACCTTCATACAAGAAGTATATTACTGTTCAAAAACATCCTAACATACAAGATATGGAGACACTGGGAGAGGCTATTTTATTCTATTAATAGCTTATCTCTGGCTGCTGGTACACATATGTCATTTAATAGCAGCTGCCTTACCGCTCCCAGTGCCTCCATTTCTTGTATGTTAGGATGTTTTTGAACAGCAATATACTTCTTGTATGAAGGCAGAGGTGTGAACTTCAAAATAATATCAAGCCAGCAAGCAGTTCAGATGCTAAATGTCCAAAGACTTTATTGCTAGTTTAAGCTAACAATGAGCAAAGTGAATGGGTTTGTGAGTTTCAACTGTGTGCCTGTAAGAACAGGTTTGTCCTCAATTGGTGTTCAGGCCAAACACATCTGTCTACTTATAGAAATCTTGGTCAGTTTGTGGTTAGCAGTCTCTGAGTGTGGAGAACTAGAACATAGGGGGAACTAAAGGGGCAATTGGTACATGGGACACTAGTAGTCTAAATAAGATGTAGAGATTGTGGTACTTGAGATAACTACTGGCAGAACCCATCTGTATACTTTACAAGTGGACATGTAGAGGTCACACGTCCACCTGTAGGGTCTATCAATCTTTTGTGCAGAGTGAATGGACTATACTCCTGAACTTGTACTATCGCTCATTGTTAGCATGAATTAGCTTTAAATAGCACAAAAGGTTTAGGGTTAGGGTTAGGTTAGGGTTAGGGTTAGGGTCTTCTTACCCCACGCTACCTGAAATCTTACCCCACGCTACCTGGAGGTAGCGTGGGGTAAGATCTTACCCCACGCTACTTACCCCACGCTACCTCATCTTACCCCACGCTACCGTCACCGCCAAAAGTTTAAGCTGGGCTTATGACCTTGATGGAACTTTATAGAGGTCACCTAGGAGGCACCAAATATCATCTTGAAGTTTCAGAATATTGTTCCTAGTTGTCATGGTAACTTGTTGAAATTTGGGGTTAGGGTTAATTTTCAGGTAGCGTGGGGTAAGGTTCCAGGTAGCGTGGGGTAAGCATCAGGTAGCGTGGGGTAAGCTTCTTATTTCTACTACTTTTAGCAGGAATGGAAGGACCAAACTTGGTGTAGGGGGTGATTTTGACATGCTGAGTCCAAATCTGTCATCATTGACCTTCACAAGGGCACGGTTTTTGAGTTACGGGGTCATATGTCTCCAATTATGGTAAAAACATGAAAATCATTTGCTTTTTGGGCAAATTCTTTTTTATCTTAGCTTATAATTACACTCTGTTTGTGCTAACTTGTTCAGAATAGAGAGACGTAACAGGAAATACCTTCATTTGTGAAATCAGAAACAAAATGGCTGACTTATGGCCTGAAAACTGTCAAAATTGACCTCAATCATGGCTAAACATGATAATCAATTGCTTTTTTGGCAGAATCTTTTTGTTTTAACTTATAATTACATTCTGTTTGTGTTATCTTGCTCAGAATATAATGACTTAACAGGAAACACCTTCAGTTTTAATATTTGAGCTTTATTTGCTATGGAAAATAATGTCACAAGGTCATTTAAAGGGGAAACATGCCATTTTTTGACTAATGACTTTATATTTTGAAAACCATACATTTTTCTTAGTAAAAGTATAATAGAAAGTTGTTAAGAAGAATGTTTCCTTCAATTTGATACCAAGATATTGAAAATCAAAAACAAAATGGCCGACTTATGGCCTAAAAACCTTTAAAATATTCAATTGTATTACTTTTAACTTTATAATTCAAAAACCATTGATCTTCCTTATTAGAAATATATAAGAAAGTTGTTAAGAATAATATCTCCTTCAATTTGGTACCAAGATATTGAAAATTAAAAACAATATGGCCGACTTAAGGCCTGAAAACCGTTGGAAAGCTGTCCATTTCCCTTCAAATCTAACTTCTAAGTTCTTTGAATTTTTCCAGAGGCCCCCTATTGATATAGGCCTTATTAAGTTATAAATAACTCTTCCTTAGGACATGTTCTAAAGGAATTTGGTTCCATTTAAGGCATAACTACTCTCATTCTCTAGTTATGAGGGGTCAAAGTCCTTGGCCTTGACAGGTCAACTTTTACCCTTCAGAACTTAATCCATAGGCCCTCTATTAAGCCCAGACTTCATATAACTCTTCATAAGACCCTTCTAAAGAGTTATCTATCTTAGGTGGGGGGTTCCCGTGGCATTTGAGCCTCTTAGTGGTCCTTGAAGTACACCTATTCGAACCTTGAGCCCGCGGTGGCTGTATTTCTTACCCCTTGGATGTCCAAACTTCTAAAAATTTTCCTGAGGCCCCCTATTGATATAGGCCCTATTAAGTTATGAATAACTCTTCCTTAGGACATGTTCTAAAGGAATTTGGTTCCATTTAAGGCATAACTACTCTCATTCTCTAGTTATGAGGGGTCAAAGTAAGCCTAATTCTAGGTATTTTAGTCGCGACATCAATAAGTCCTTGGCCTTGACAGGTCAACTTTTACCCTTCATAACTTAATCCATAGGCCCTCTATTAAGCCCAAACTTCATATAACTCTTCATAAGACCCTTCTAAAGAGTTATCTATCTTAGCTGGGGGGTTCGTATGGCATTTGAGCCTCTTACTGGGCCTTGAAGTACCCCTATTCGAACCTTGAGCCCGCGGTGGCTGTATTTCTTACCCCTTGGATGTCCAAACTTCTAAAATTTTTCCTGAGGCTCCCTACTGATATAGGCCCTATTAAGTTATGGATAACTCTTCCTCAGGAAATGTTCTAAAGGAATTTGGGTCCATTTAAGGCATAACTACTCTCATTCTCTAGTTATGAGGGGTCAAAGTAAGCCTAATTCCAGGTATTTCAGTCGCGACATCAATAAGTCCTTGGCCTTGACAGGTCAACTTTTACCCTTCAGAACTTAATCCATAGGCCCTCTATTAAGCCCAGACTTCATATAACTCTTCATAAGACCCTTCTAAAGAGTTATCTATCTTAGGTGGGGGGTTCCCGTGGCATTTGAGCCTCTTAGTGGTCCTTGAAGTACACCTATTCGAACCTTGAGCCCGCGGTGGCTGTATTTCTTACCCCTTGGATGTCCAAACTTCTAAAAATTTTCCTGAGGCCCCCTACTGATATAGGCCCTATTAAGTTATGAATAACTCTTCCTTAGGACATGTTCTAAAGGAATTTGGTTCCATTTAAGGCATAACTACTCTCATTCTCTAGTTATGAGGGGTCAAAGTAAGCCTAATTCTAGGTATTTTAGTCTCGACATCAATAAGTCCTTGGCCTTGACAGGTCAACTTTTACCCTTCATACCTTAATCCATAGGCCCTCTATTAAGCCCAAACTTAGTGGTCCTTGAAGTACACCTATTCGAACATTGAGCCCGCGGTGGCTGTATTTCTTACCCCTTGGATGTCCAAACTTCTAAATTTTTTCCTGAGGCCCCCTACTGATATAGGCCCTATTAAGTTATGAATAACTCTTCCTTAGGACATGTTCTAAAGGAATTTGGTTCCATTTAAGGCATAACTACTCTCATTCTCTAGTTATGAGGGGTCAAAGTAAGCCTAATTCTAGGTATTTTAGTCGCGACATCAATAAGTCCTTGGCCTTGACAGGTCAACTTTTACCCTTCATAACTTAATCCATAGGCCCTCTATTAAGCCCAAACTTCATATAACTCTTCATAAGACCCTTCTAAAGAGTTATCTATCTTAGCTGGGGGGTTCCTATGGCATTTGAGCCTCTTAGTGGGCCTTGAAGTAACGCTATTCGAACCTTGAGCCCGCGGTGGCTGTATTTCTTACCCCTTGGATGTCCAAACTTCTAAAATTTCTCCTGAGGCCCCCTACTGATATAGGCCCTATTAAGTTATGAATAACTCTTCCTTAGGACATGTTCTAAAGGAATTTGGGTCCATTTAAGGCATAACTACTCTCATTCTCTAGTTATGAGGGGTCAAAGTAAGCCTAATTCTAGGTATTTTAGTCCCGACTGTAATAAGTCCTTGGCCTTGACAGGTCAACTTATACCCTTCATAACTCAATCCATAGGCCCTCTATTAAGCCCAAACTTCATATAACTCTTCATAAGACCCTTCTAAAGAGTTATCTAATGAAATCTGCCAACTCGGGTGGTCACCTATAGGTCACTGACAAAACTAAGACATGAGCATAGCTGTGCACTCAGGAAAATAGACCAAAGATACATGGTCATGAAACTGTACAAAGATCTTTCCGGTGCAGTGGATAATACAGGTGAATTTGGATATGATAGACTCAATGGGACCAGGAAAATTGGTCCGTCATATGCAATATCCGTCATATACATATGACAAATACTTGATATGCATAGGACTGGGACCAAGCATATTGTCCGTTATAGACAAAAGTCCGTCATACAGTGGTCCGTCATATCCAAGTTGACCTATAGTATAAATGTCAGGCCGGGTCCCAGCAGTCAGAGATAGGAGATGGTTAGATTTAGGATCAGGCCACTTGTGCAACACTACCCCCTTTTAAAATGCAATGTTACACAGAGCTGACTCCTCCAGAGAGTAGAGCCATTTCAAAATAATATCAAACCATCAAGCAGTTCAGATGCTAAATGTCCAAAGACGTTAAATAGCACAACAAGTTTGAATTCAGATTAACAAACTTCAGTTGATTTCTTATTAGCAAGGACTTACCAAGCCAGAAGTTTTAAGAAATCTCACAAAAAAAGATTACATTACAGAGTCTTTTATTCCTTCAATAGAAACTAAGTCTTCTATCTAAATACTTTCTAAACTAATCATCCTTAGTATGCCCTGGAAGTCCTAAGTAAAAACCATAGTTAATTTGACCTATGTATGCCTTATAGCATCCTAAAAAAATCATTAAATAGAATCTCTGACTGCCGACCTTCATACAAGAAGTATATTACTGTTCAAAAACATCCTAACATACAAGATATGGAGACACTGGGAGAGGCTATTTTAGTCTATTAATAGCTTATCTCTGGCTGCTGGTACACATATGTCATTTAATAGTAGCTGCCTTACCGCTCCCAGTGCCTCCATTTCTTGTATGTTAGGATGTTTTTGAACAGCAATATACTTCTTGTATGAAGGCAGAGGTGTGAACTTCAAAATAATATCAAGCCAGCAAGCAGTTCAGATGCTAAATGTCCAAAGACTTTATTGCTAGTTTAAGCTAACAATGAGCAAAGTGAATGGGTTTGTGAGTTTCAACTGTGTGCCTGTAAGAACAGGTTTGTCCTCAATTGGTGTTCAGGCCAAACACATCTGTCTACTTATAGAAATCTTGGTCAGTTTGTGGTTAGCAGTCTCTGAGTGTGAAGAACTAGAACATAGGGGGAACTAAAGGGGCAATTGGTACATGGGACACTAGTAGTCTAAATAAGATGTAGAGATTGTGGTACTTGAGATAACTACTGGCAGAACCCATCTGTATACTTTACAAGTGGACATGTAGAGGTCACACGTCCACCTGTAGGGTCTATCAATCTTTTGTGCAGAGTGAATGGACTATACTCCTGAACTTGTACTATCGCTCATTGTTAGCATGAATTAGCTATAAATAGCACAAAAGGTTTAGGGTTAGGGTTAGGTTAGGGTTAGGGTTAGGGTCTTCTTACCCCACGCTACCTGAAATCTTACCCCACGCTACCTGGAGGTAACGTGGGGTAAGATCTTACCCCACGCTACTTACCCCACGCTACCTCATCTTACCCCACGCTACCGTCACCGCCAAAAGTTTAAGCTGGGCTTATGACCTTGATGGAACTTTATAGAGGTCACCTAGGAGGCACCAAATATCATCTTGAAGTTTCAGAATATTGTTCCTAGTTGTCATGGTAACTTGTTGAAATTTGGGGTTAGGGTTAATTTGGCCTTGACAGGTCAACTTTTACCCTTCAGAACTTAATCCATAGGCCCTCTATTAAGCCCAGACTTCATATAACTCTTCATAAGACCCTTCTAAAGAGTTATCTATCTTAGGTGGGGGGTTCCCGTGGCATTTGAGCCTCTTAGTGGTCCTTGAAGTACACCTATTCGAACCTTGAGCCCGCGGTGGCTGTATTTCTTACCCCTTGGATGTCCAAACTTCTAAAAATTTTCCTGAGGCCCCCTACTGATATAGGCCCTATTAAGTTATGAATAACTCTTCCTTAGGACATGTTCTAAAGGAATTTGGTTCCATTTAAGGCATAACTACTCTCATTCTCTAGTTATGAGGGGTCAAAGTAAGCCTAATTCTAGGTATTTTAGTCTCGACATCAATAAGTCCTTGGCCTTGACAGGTCAACTTTTACCCTTCATACCTTAATCCATAGGCCCTCTATTAAGCCCAAACTTAGTGGTCCTTGAAGTACACCTATTCGAACCTTGAGCCCGCGGTGGCTGTATTTCTTACCCCTTGGATGTCCAAACTTCTAAAAATTTTCCTGAGGCCCCCTACTGATATAGGCCCTATTAAGTTATGAATAACTCTTCCTTAGGACATGTTCTAAAGGAATTTGGTTCCATTTAAGGCATAACTACTCTCATTCTCTAGTTATGAGGGGTCAAAGTAAGCCTAATTCTAGGTATTTTAGTCGCGACATCAATAAGTCCTTGGCCTTGACAGGTCAACTTTTACCCTTCATAACTTAATCCATAGGCCCTCTATTAAGCCCAAACTTCATATAACTCTTCATAAGACACTTCTAAAGAGTTATCTATCTTAGCTGGGGGGTTCCTATGGCATTTGAGCCTCTTAGTGGGCCTTGAAGTAACGCTATTCGAACCTTGAGCCCGCGGTGGCTGTATTTCTTACCCCTTGGATGTCCAAACTTCTAAAATTTTTCCTGAGGCCCCCTACTGATATAGGCCCTATTAAGTTATGAATAACTCTTCCTTAGGACATGTTCTAAAGGAATTTGGGTCCATTGAAGGCATAACTACTCTCATTCTCTAGTTATGAGGGGTCAAAGTAAGCCTAATTCTAGGTATTTTAGTCCCGACTGTAATAAGTCCTTGGCCTTGACAGGTCAACTTATACCCTTCATAACTCAATCCATAGGCCCTCTATTAAGCCCAAACTTCATATAACTCTTCATAAGACCCTTCTAAAGAGTTATCTATCTTGGCTGGGGGGTTCCTGTGGCATTTGAGCCTCTTAGTGGGCCTTGAAGTACCCCTATTCGAACCTTCAGCCCGTGGTGGCTGTATTTCTTACCCCTTGGATGTCCAAACTTCTAAATTTTTTCCTGAGGCCCCCTATTGATATAGGCCCTATTAAGTTATGAATAACTCTTCCTTAGGACATGTTCTAAAGGAATTTGGGTCCATTTAAGGCATAACTACTCTCATTCTCTAGTTATGAGGGGTCAAAGTAAGCCTAATTCTAGGTATTTTAGTCGCGACATCAATAAGTCCTTGGCCTTGACAGGTCAACTTTTACCCTTCAGAACTTAATCCATAGGCCCTCTATTAAGCCCAAACTTCATATAACTCTTCATAAGACCCTTCTAAAGAGTTATCTATCTTAGCTGGGGGATTCCTATGGCATTTGAGCCTCTTAGTGGGCCTTGAAGTACCGCTATTCCAACCTTGAGCCCGCGGTGGCTGTATTTCTTACCCCTTGGATGTCCAAACTTCTAAAAATTTTCCTGAGGCCCCCTACTGATATAGGCCCTATTAAGTTATGAATAACTCTTCCTCAGGACATGTTCTAAAGGAATTTGGTTCCATTTAAGGCATAACTACTCTCATTCTCTAGTTATGAGGGGTCAAAGTAAGCCTAATTCTAGGTATTTTAGTCGCGACATCAATAAGTCCTTGGCCTTGACAGGTCAACTTTTACCCTTCAGAACTTAATCCATAGGCCCTCTATTAAGCCCAGACTTCATATAACTCTTCATAAAACCCTTATAAAGAGTTATCTATCTTAGGTGGGGGGTTCCCGTGGCATT
Organism: Maea johnstoni; assembly: GCA_963942565.1. Lineage (NCBI taxonomy): Eukaryota > Metazoa > Annelida > Polychaeta > Spionida > Magelonidae > Maea > Maea johnstoni. Next base: position 16,927,919 of record OZ012688.1, on the reverse strand, counting down.
TGAGCCTCTTAGTGGGCCTTGAAGTACCGCTATTCCAACCTTGAGCCCGCGATGGCTGTATTTCTTACCCCTTGGATGTCCAAACTTCTAAAATTTTTCCTGAGGCCCCCTTCTGATATAGGCCCTATTAAGTTATGAATAACTCTTCCTTAGGAAATGTTCTAAAGGAATTTGGTTCCATTTAAGGCATAACTACTCTCATTCTCTAGTTATGAGGGGTCAAAGTAAGCCTAATTCTAGGTATTTTAGTCGCGACATCAATAAGTCCTTGGCCTTGACAGGTCAACTTTTACCCTTCATAACTTAATCCATAGGCCCTCTATTAAGCCCAAACTTCATATAACTCTTCATAAGACCCTTCTAAAGAGTTATCTATCTTAGCTGGGGGGTTCCTATGGCATTTGAGCCTCTTAGTGGGCCTTGAAGTAACGCTATTCGAACCTTGAGCCCGCGGTGGCTGTATTTCTTACCCCTTGGATGTCCAAACTTCTAAAATTTTTCCTGAGGCCCCCTACTGATATAGGCCCTATTAAGTTATGAATAACTCTTCCTTAGGACATGTTCTAAAGGAATTTGGGTCCATTTAAGGCATAACTACTCTCATTCTCTAGTTATGAGGGGTCAAAGTAAGCCTAATTATAGGTATTTTAGTCCCGACTGTAATAAGTCCTTGGCCTTGACAGGTCAACTTATACCCTTCATAACTTAATCCATAGGCCCTCTATTAAGCCCAAACTTCATATAACTCTTCATAAGACCCTTCTAAAGAGTTATCTATCTTGGCTGGGGGGTTCCTGTGGCATTTGAGCCTCTTAGTGGGCCTTGAAGTACCCCTATTCGAACCTTCAGCCCGTGGTGGCTGTATTTCTTACCCCTTGGATGTCCAAACTTCTAAATTTTTTCCTGAGGCCCCCTATTGATATAGGCCCTATTAAGTTATGAATAACTCTTCCTTAGGACATGTTCTAAAGGAATTTGGGTCCATTTAAGGCATAACTACTCTCATTCTCTAGTTATGAGGGGTCAAAGTAAGCCTAATTCTAGGTATTTTAGTCGCGACATCAATAAGTCCTTGGCCTTGACAGGTCAACTTTTACCCTTCATAACTTAATCCATAGGCCCTCTATTAAGCCCAAACTTCATATAACTCTTCATAAGACCCTTCTAAAGAGTTATCTATCTTAGCTGGGGGGTTCCTATGGCATTTGAGCCTCTTAGTGGGCCTTGAAGTACCGCTATTCCAACCTTGAGCCCGCGGTGGCTGTATTTCTTACCCCTTGGATGTCCAAACTTCTAAAAATTTTCCTGAGGCCGCCTACTGATATAGGCCCTATTAAGTTATGAATAACTCTTCCTCAGGACATGTTCTAAAGGAATTTGGTTCCATTTAAGGCATAACTACTCTCATTCTCTAGTTATGAGGGGTCAAAGTAAGCCTAATTCTAGGTATTTTAGTCGCGACATCAATAAGTCCTTGGCCTTGACAGGTCAACTTTTACCCTTCATAACTTAATCCATAGGCCCTCTATTAAGCCCAAACTTCATATAACTCTTCATAAGACCCTTCTAAAGAGTTATCTATCTTAGCTGGGGGGTTCCTGTGGCATTTGAGCCTCTTAGTGGGCCTTGAAGTACCCCTATTTGAACCTTGAGCCCGCGGTGGCTGTATTTCTTACCCCTTGGATGTCCAAACTTCTCAAATTTTTCCTGAGGCCCCCTATTGATATAGGCCCTATTAAGTTATGAATAACTCTTCCTTAGGAAATGTTCTAAAGGAATTTGGTTCCATTTAAGGCATAACTACTCTCATTCTCTAGTTATGAGGGGTCAAAGTAAGCCTAATTCCAGGTATTTCAGTCGCGACTGTAATAAGTCCTTGGCCTTGACAGGTCAACTTTACCCTTCATAACTTAATCCATAGGCCCTCTATTAAGCCCAAACTTCATATAACTCTTCATAAGACCCTTCTAAAGAGTTATCTATCGTAGCTGGGGGGTTCCTATGGCATTTGAGCCTCTTAGTGGGCCTTGAAGTACCCCTATTCCAACCTTGAGCCCGCGGTGGCCTTATTTCTTACCCCTTGGATGTCCAAACTTCTAAAATTTCTCCTGAGGCCCCCTACTGATATAGGCCCTATTAAGTTATGAATAACTCTTCCTTAGGACATGTTCTAAAGGAATTTGGTTCCATTTAAGGCGGCATAACTACTCTCATTCTCTAGTTATGAGGGGTCAAAGTAAGCCTAATTCCAGGTATTTCAGTCGTGACATCAATAAGTCCTTGGCCTTGACAGGTCAACTTTTACCCTTCAGAACTTAATCCATAGGCCCTCTATTAAGCCCAGACTTCATATAACTCTTCATAAAACCCTTATAAAGAGTTATCTATCTTAGGTGGGGGGTTCCCGTGGCATTTGAGCCTCTTAGTGGGCCTTGAAGTACCGCTATTCCAACCTTGAGCCCGCGATGGCTGTATTTCTTACCCCTTGGATGTCCAAAATTCTAAAAATTTTCCTGAGGCCCCCTACTGATATAGGCCCTATTAAGTTATGAATAACTCTTCCTTAGGACATGTTCTAAAGGAATTTGGTTCCATTTAAGGCATAACTACTCTCATTCTCTAGTTATGAGGGGTCAAAGTAAGCCTAATTCTAGGTATTTTAGTCCCGACATCAATAAGTCCTTGGCCTTGACAGGTCAACTTTTACCCTTCATAACTTAATCCATAGGCCCTCTATTAAGCCCAAACTTCATATAACTCTTCATAAGACCCTTCTAAAGAGTTATCTATCTTAGGTGGGGGGTTCCTGTGGCATTTGAACCTCTTAGTGGGCCTTGAAGTACCCCTATTCGAACCTTCAGCCCGTGGTGGCTGTATTTCTTACCCCTTGGATGTCCAAACTTCTAAATTTTTTCCTGAGGCCCCCTATTGATATAGGCCCTATTAAGTTATGAATAACTCTTCCTTAGGACATGTTCTAAAGGAATTTGGGTCCATTTAAGGCATAACTACTCTCATTCTCTAGTTATGAGGGGTCAAAGTAAGCCTAATTCTAGGTATTTTAGTCGCGACATCAATAAGTCCTTGGCCTTGACAGGTCAACTTTTACCCTTCAGAACTTAATCCATAGGCCCTCTATTAAGCCCAGACTTCATATAACTCTTCATAAAACCCTTATAAAGAGTTATCTATCTTAGGTGGGGGGTTCCCGTGGCATTTGAGCCTCTTAGTGGGCCTTGAAGTACCGCTATTCCAACCTTGAGCCCGCGATGGCTGTATTTCTTACCCCTTGGATGTCCAAAATTCTAAAATTTTTCCTGAGGCCCCCTACTGATATAGGCCCTATTAAGTTATGAATAACTCTTCCTTAGGACATGTTCTAAAGGAATTTGGTTCCATTTAAGGCATAACTACTCTCATTCTCTAGTTATGAGGGGTCAAAGTAAGCCTAATTCTAGGTATTTTAGTCCCGACATCAATAAGTCCTTGGCCTTGACAGGTCAACTTTTACCCTTCATAACTTAATCCATAGGCCCTCTATTAAGCCCAAACTTCATATAACTCTTCATAAGACCCTTCTAAAGAGTTATCTATCTTAGGTGGGGGGTTCCTGTGGCATTTGAACCTCTTAGTGGGCCTTGAAGTACCCCTATTCGAACCTTCAGCCCGTGGTGGCTGTATTTCTTACCCCTTGGATGTCCAAACTTCTAAATTTTTTCCTGAGGCCCCCTATTGATATAGGCCCTATTAAGTTATGAATAACTCTTCCTTAGGACATGTTCTAAAGGAATTTGGGTCCATTTAAGGCATAACTACTCTCATTCTCTAGTTATGAGGGGTCAAAGTAAGCCTAATTCTAGGTATTTTAGTCGCGACATCAATAAGTCCTTGGCCTTGACAGGTCAACTTTTACCCTTCATAACTTAATCCATAGGCCCTCTATTAAGCCCAAACTTCATATAACTCTTCATAAGACCCTTCTAAAGAGTTATCTATCTTAGCTGGGGGGTTCCTGTGGCATTTGAGCCTCTTAGTGGGCCTTGAAGTACCCCTATTCGAACCTTGAGCCCGCGGTGGCTGTATTTCTTACCCCTTGGATGTCCAAACTTCTAAATTTTTTCCTGAGGCCCCCTATTGATATAGGCCCTATTAAGTTATGAATAACTCTTCCTTAGGAAATGTTCTAAAGGAATTTGGTTCCATTTAAGGCATAACTACTCTCATTCTCTAGTTATGAGGGGTCAAAGTAAGCCTAATTCTAGGTATTTTAGTCGCGACATCAATAAGTCCTTGGTCTTGACAGGTCAACTTTTACCCTTCATAACTTAATCCATAGGCCCTCTATTAAGCCCAAACTTCATATAACTCTTCATAAGACCCTTCTAAAGAGTTATCTATCTTAGGTGGGGGGTTCCTGTGGCATTTGAGCCTCTTAGTGGGCCTTGAAGTACCCCTATTCGAACCTTGAGCCCGCGGTGGCTGTATTTCTTACCCCTTGGATGTCCAAACTTCTAAATTTTTTCCTGAGGCCCCCTACTGATATAGGCCCTATTAAGTTATGAATAACTCTTCCTTAGGACATGTTCTAAAGGAATTTGGGTCCATTTAAGGCATAACTACTCTCATTCTCTAGTTATGAGGGGTCAAAGTAAGCCTAATTCTAGGTATTTTAGTCCCGACTGTAATAAGTCCTTGGCCTTGACAGGTCAACTTATACCCTTCATAACTTAATCCATAGGCCCTCTATTAAGCCCAAACTTCATATAACTCTTCATAAGACCCTTCTAAAGAGTTATCTATCTTGGCTGGGGGGTTCCTGTGGCATTTGAGCCTCTTAGTGGGCCTTGAAGTACCCCTATTCGAACCTTCAGCCCGTGGTGGCTGTATTTCTTACCCCTTGGATGTCCAAACTTCTAAATTTTTTCCTGAGGCCCCCTATTGATATAGGCCCTATTAAGTTATGAATAACTCTTCCATAGGACATGTTCTAAAGGAATTTGGGTCCATTTAAGGCATAACTACTCTCATTCTCTAGTTATGAGGGCTCAAAGTAAGCCTAATTCTAGGTATTTTAGTCGCGACATCAATAAGTCCTTGGCCTTGACAGGTCAACTTTTACCCTTCATAACTTAATCCATAGGCCCTCTATTAAGCCCAAACTTCATATAACTCTTCATAAGACCCTTCTAAAGAGTTATCTATCTTAGCTGGGGGGTTCCTATGGCATTTGAGCCTCTTAGTGGGCCTTGAAGTACCGCTATTCCAACCTTGAGCCCGCGGTGGCTGTATTTCTTACCCCTTGGATGTCCAAACTTCTAAAAATTTTCCTGAGGCCGCCTACTGATATAGGCCCTATTAAGTTATGAATAACTCTTCCTCAGGACATGTTCTAAAGGAATTTGGTTCCATTTAAGGCATAACTACTCTCATTCTCTAGTTATGAGGGGTCAAAGTAAGCCTAATTCTAGGTATTTTAGTCGCGACATCAATAAGTCCTTGGCCTTGACAGGTCAACTTTTACCCTTCATAACTTAATCCATAGGCCCTCTATTAAGCCCAAACTTCATATAACTCTTCATAAGACCCTTCTAAAGAGTTATCTATCTTAGCTGGGGGGTTCCTGTGGCATTTGAGCCTCTTAGTGGGCCTTGAAGTACCCCTATTTGAACCTTGAGCCCGCGGTGGCTGTATTTCTTACCCCTTGGATGTCCAAACTTCTCAAATTTTTCCTGAGGCCCCCTATTGATATAGGCCCTATTAAGTTATGAATAACTCTTCCTTAGGAAATGTTCTAAAGGAATTTGGTTCCATTTAAGGCATAACTACTCTCATTCTCTAGTTATGAGGGGTCAAAGTAAGCCTAATTCTAGGTATTTTAGTCGCGACATCAATAAGTCCTTGGTCTTGACAGGTCAACTTTTACCCTTCATAACTTAATCCATAGGCCCTCTATTAAGCCCAAACTTCATATAACTCTTCATAAGACCCTTCTAAAGAGTTATCTATCTTAGGTGGGGGGTTCCTGTGGCATTTGAGCCTCTTAGTGGGCCTTGAAGTACCCCTATTCGAACCTTGAGCCCGCGGTGGCTGTATTTCTTACCCCTTGGATGTCCAAACTTCTAAAATTTTTCCTGAGGCCCCCTACTGATATAGGCCCTATTAAGTTATGAATAAATCTTCCTTAGGACATGTTCTAAAGGAATTTGGTTCCATTTAAGGCATAACTACTCTCATTCTCTAGTTATGAGGGGTCAAAGTAAGCCTAATTCCAGGTATTTCAGTCGCGACTGTAATAAGTCCTTGGCCTTGACAGGTCAACTTTACCCTTCATAACTTAATCCATAGGCCCTCTATTAAGCCCAAACTTCATATAACTCTTCATAAGACCCTTCTAAAGAGTTATCTATCGTAGCTGGGGGGTTCCTATGGCATTTGAGCCTCTTAGTGGGCCTTGAAGTACCCCTATTCCAACCTTGAGCCCGCGGTGGCCTTATTTCTTACCCCTTGGATGTCCAAACTGCTAAAATTTCTCCTGAGGCCCCCTACTGATATAGGCCCTATTAAGTTATGAATAACTCTTCCTTAGGACATGTTCTAAAGGAATTTGGTTCCATTTAAGGCGGCATAACTACTCTCATTCTCTAGTTATGAGGGGTCAAAGTAAGCCTAATTCCAGGTATTTCAGTCGTGACATCAATAAGTCCTTGGCCTTGACAGGTCAACTTTTACCCTTCAGAACTTAATCCATAGACCCTCTATTAAGCCCAGACTTCATATAACTCTTCATAAAACCCTTATAAAGAGTTATCTATCTTAGGTGGGGGGTTCCCGTGGCATTTGAGCCTCTTAGTGGGCCTTGAAGTACCGCTATTCCAACCTTGAGCCCGCGATGGCTGTATTTCTTACCCCTTGGATGTCCAAAATTCTAAAATTTTTCCTGAGGCCCCCTACTGATATAGGCCCTATTAAGTTATGAATAACTCTTCCTTAGGACATGTTCTAAAGGAATTTGGTTCCATTTAAGGCATAACTACTCTCATTCTCTAGTTATGAGGGGTCAAAGTAAGCCTAATTCTAGGTATTTTAGTCCCGACATCAATAAGTCCTTGGCCTTGACAGGTCAACTTTTACCCTTCATAACTTAATCCATAGGCCCTCTATTAAGCCCAAACTTCATATAACTCTTCATAAGACCCTTCTAAAGAGTTATCTATCTTAGGTGGGGGGTTCCTGTGGCATTTGAACCTCTTAGTGGGCCTTGAAGTACCCCTATTCGAACCTTCAGCCCGTGGTGGCTGTATTTCTTACCCCTTGGATGTCCAAACTTCTAAATTTTTTCCTGAGGCCCCCTATTGATATAGGCCCTATTAAGTTATGAATAACTCTTCCTTAGGACATGTTCTAAAGGAATTTGGGTCCATTTAAGGCATAACTACTCTCATTCTCTAGTTATGAGGGGTCAAAGTAAGCCTAATTCTAGGTATTTTAGTCGCGACATCAATAAGTCCTTGGCCTTGACAGGTCAACTTTTACCCTTCATAACTTAATCCATAGGCCCTCTATTAAGCCCAAACTTCATATAACTCTTCATAAGACCCTTCTAAAGAGTTATCTATCTTAGCTGGGGGGTTCCTGTGGCATTTGAGCCTCTTAGTGGGCCTTGAAGTACCCCTATTCGAACCTTGAGCCCGCGGTGGCTGTATTTCTTACCCCTTGGATGTCCAAACTTCTAAAATTTTTCCTGAGGCCCCCTATTGATATAGGCCCTATTAAGTTATGAATAACTCTTCCTTAGGAAATGTTCTAAAGGAATTTGGTTCCATTTAAGGCATAACTACTCTCATTCTCTAGTTATGAGGGGTCAAAGTAAGCCTAATTCTAGGTATTTTAGTCGCGACATCAATAAGTCCTTGGTCTTGACAGGTCAACTTTTACCCTTCATAACTTAATCCATAGGCCCTCTATTAAGCCCAAACTTCATATAACTCTTCATAAGACCCTTCTAAAGAGTTATCTATCTTAGGTGGGGGGTTCCTGTGGCATTTGAGCCTCTTAGTGGGCCTTGAAGTACCCCTATTCGAACCTTGAGCCCGCGGTGGCTGTATTTCTTACCCCTTGGATGTCCAAACTTCTAAAATTTTTCCTGAGGCCCCCTACTGATATAGGCCCTATTAAGTTATGAATAACTCTTCCTAAGGACATGTTCTAAAGGAATTTGGTTCCATTTAAGGCGGCATAACTACTCTCATTCTCTAGTTATGAGGGGTCAAAGTAAGCCTAATTCCAGGTATTTCAGTCGCGACATCAATAAGTCCTTGGCCTTGACAGGTCAACTTTTACCCTTCAGAACTTAATCCATAGGCCCTCTATTAAGCCCAGACTTCATATAACTCTTCATAAAACCCTTATAAAGAGTTATCTATCTTAGGTGGGGGGTTCCCGTGGCATTTGAGCCTCTTAGTGGGCCTTGAAGTACCGCTATTCCAACCTTGAGCCCGCGATGGCTGTATTTCTTACCCCTTGGATGTCCAAAATTCTAAAATTTTTCCTGAGGCCCCCTACTGATATAGGCCCTATTAAGTTATGAATAACTCTTCCTTAGGACATGTTCTAAAGGAATTTGGTTCCATTTAAGGCATAACTACTCTCATTCTCTAGTTATGAGGGGTCAAAGTAAGCCTAATTCTAGGTATTTTAGTCGCGACATCAATAAGTCCTTGGCCTTGACAGGTCAACTTTTACCCTTCATAACTTAATCCATAGGCCCTCTATTAAGCCCAAACTTCATATAACTCTTCATAAGACCCTTCTAAAGAGTTATCTATCTTAGCTGGGGGGTTCCTATGGCATTTGAGCCTCTTAGTGGGCCTTGAAGTAACGCTATTCGAACCTTGAGCCCGCGGTGGCTGTATTTCTTACCCCTTGGATGTCCAAACTTCTAAAATTTTTCCTGAGGCCCCCTACTGATATAGGCCCTATTAAGTTATGAATAACTCTTCCTTAGGACATGTTCTAAAGGAATTTGGGTCCATTTAAGGCATAACTACTCTCATTCTCTAGTTATGAGGGGTCAAAGTAAGCCTAATTCTAGGTATTTTAGTCCCGACTGTAATAAGTCCTTGGCCTTGACAGGTCAACTTATACCCTTCATAACTTAATCCATAGGCCCTCTATTAAGCCCAAACTTCATATAACTCTTCATAAGACCCTTCTAAAGAGTTATCTATCTTGGCTGGGGGGTTCCTGTGGCATTTGAGCCTCTTAGTGGGCCTTGAAGTACCCCTATTCGAACCTTCAGCCCGTGGTGGCTGTATTTCTTACCCCTTGGATGTCCAAACTTCTAAATTTTTTCCTGAGGCCCCCTATTGATATAGGCCCTATTAAGTTATGAATAACTCTTCCTTAGGACATGTTCTAAAGGAATTTGGGTCCATTTAAGGCATAACTACTCTCATTCTCTAGTTATGAGGGGTCAAAGTAAGCCTAATTCTAGGTATTTTAGTCGCGACATCAATAAGTCCTTGGCCTTGACAGGTCAACTTTTACCCTTCATAACTTAATCCATAGGCCCTCTATTAAGCCCAAACTTCATATAACTCTTCATAAGACCCTTCTAAAGAGTTATCTATCTTAGCTGGGGGGTTCCTATGGCATTTGAGCCTCTTAGTGGGCCTTGAAGTACCGCTATTCCAACCTTGAGCCCGCGATGGCTGTATTTCTTACCCCTTGGATGTCCAAAATTCTAAAATTTTTCCTGAGGCCCCCTACTGATATAGGCCCTATTAAGTTATGAATAACTCTTCCTTAGGACATGTTCTAAAGGAATTTGGTTCCATTTAAGGCATAACTACTCTCATTCTCTAGTTATGAGGGGTCAAAGTAAGCCTAATTCTAGGTATTTTAGTCCCGACATCAATAAGTCATTGGCCTTGACAGGTCAACTTTTACCCTTCATAACTTAATCCATAGGCCCTCTATTAAGCCCAAACTTCATATAACTCTTCATAAGACCCTTCTAAAGAGTTATCTATCTTAGCTGGGGGGTTCCTGTGGCATTTGAACCTCTTAGTGGGCCTTGAAGTACCCCTATTCGAACCTTCAGCCCGTGGTGGCTGTATTTCTTACCCCTTGGATGTCCAAACTTCTAAATTTTTTCCTGAGGCCCCCTATTGATATAGGCCCTATTAAGTTATGAATAACTCTTCCTTAGGACATGTTCTAAAGGAATTTGGGTCCATTTAAGGCATAACTACTCTCATTCTCTAGTTATGAGGGGTCAAAGTAAGCCTAATTCTAGGTATTTTAGTCGCGACATCAATAAGTCCTTGGCCTTGACAGGTCAACTTTTACCCTTCATAACTTAATCCATAGGCCCTCTATTAAGCCCAAACTTCATATAACTCTTCATAAGACCCTTATAAAGAGTTATCTATCTTAGGTGGGGGGTTCCCGTGGCATTTGAGCCTCTTAGTGGGCCTTGAAGTACCGCTATTCCAACCTTGAGCCCGCGATGGCTGTATTTCTTACCCCTTGGATGTCCAAAATTCTAAAATTTTTCCTGAGGCCCCCTACTGATATAGGCCCTATTAAGTTATGAATAACTCTTCCTTAGGACATGTTCTAAAGGAATTTGGTTCCATTTAAGGCATAACTACTCTCATTCTCTAGTTATGAGGGGTCAAAGTAAGCCTAATTCTAGGTATTTTAGTCCCGACATCAATAAGTCCTTGGCCTTGACAGGTCAACTTTTACCCTTCATAACTTAATCCATAGGCCCTCTATTAAGCCCAAACTTCATATAACTCTTCATAAGACCCTTCTAAAGAGTTATCTATCTTAGGTGGGGGGTTCCTGTGGCATTTGAACCTCTTAGTGGGCCTTGAAGTACCCCTATTCGAACCTTCAGCCCGTGCTGGCTGTATTTCTTACCCCTTGGATGTCCAAACTTCTAAATTTTTTCCTGAGGCCCCCTATTGATATAGGCCCTATTAAGTTATGAATAACTCTTCCTTAGGACATGTTCTAAAGGAATTTGGGTCCATTTAAGGCATAACTACTCTCATTCTCTAGTTATGAGGGGTCAAAGTAAGCCTAATTCTAGGTATTTTAGTCGCGACATCAATAAGTCCTTGGCCTTGACAGGTCAACTTTTACCCTTCATAACTTAATCCATAGGCCCTCTATTAAGCCCAAACTTCATATAACTCTTCATAAGACCCTTATAAAGAGTTATCTATCTTAGGTGGGGGGTTCCCGTGGCATTTGAGCCTCTTAGTGGGCCTTGAAGTACCGCTATTCCAACCTTGAGCCCGCGATGGCTGTATTTCTTACCCCTTGGATGTCCAAAATTCTAAAATTTTTCCTGAGGCCCCCTACTGATATAGGCCCTATTAAGTTATGAATAACTCTTCCTTAGGACATGTTCTAAAGGAATTTGGTTCCATTTAAGGCATAACTACTCTCATTCTCTAGTTATGAGGGGTCAAAGTAAGCCTAATTCTAGGTATTTTAGTCCCGACATCAATAAGTCCTTGGCCTTGACAGGTCAACTTTTACCCTTCATAACTTAATCCATAGGCCCTCTATTAAGCCCAAACTTCATTTAACTCTTCATAAGACCCTTCTAAAGAGTTATCTATCTTAGGTGGGGGGTTCCTGTGGCATTTGAACCTCTTAGTGGGCCTTGAAGTACCCCTATTCGAACCTTCAGCCCGTGGTGGCTGTATTTCTTACCCCTTGGATGTCCAAACTTCTAAATTTTTTCCTGAGGCCCCCTATTGATATAGGCCCTATTAAGTTATGAATAACTCTTCCTTAGGACATGTTCTAAAGGAATTTGGGTCCATTTAAGGCATAACTACTCTCATTCTCTAGTTATGAGGGGTCAAAGTAAGCCTAATTCTAGGTATTTTAGTCGCGACATCAATAAGTCCTTGGCCTTGACAGGTCAACTTTTACCCTTCATAACTTAATCCATAGGCCCTCTATTAAGCCCAAATTTCATATAACTCTTCATAAGACCCTTCTAAAGAGTTATCTATCTTAGCTGGGGGGTTCCTATGGCATTTTAGCCTCTTAGTGGGCCTTGAAGTACCGCTATTCCAACCTTGAGCCCGCGGTGGCTGTATTTCTTACCCCTTGGATGTCCAAACTTCTAAAATTTCTCCTGAGGCCCCCTACTGATATAGGCCCTATTAAGTTATGAATAACTCTTCCTCAGGACATGTTCTAAAGGAATTTGGTTCCATTTAAGGCATAACTACTCTCATTCTCTAGTTATGAGGGGTCAAAGTAAGCCTAATTCTAGGTATTTTAGTCGCGACATCAATAAGTCCTTGGCCTTGACAGGTCAACTTTTACCCTTCATAACTTAATCCATAGGCCCTCTATTAAGCCCAGACTTCATATAACTCTTTATAAGACCCTTCTAAAGAGTTATCTATCTTTGCTGGGGGGTTCCTGTGGCATTTGAGCCTCTTAGTGGGCCTTGAAGTACCCCTATTCGAACCTTGAGCCCGCGGTGGCTGTATTTCTTACCCCTTGGATGTCCAAACTTCTAAAATTTTTCCTGAGGCCCCCTATTGATATAGGCCCTATTAAGTTATGAATAAATCTTCCTTAGGAAATGTTCTAAAGGAATTTGGTTCCATTTAAGGCATAACTACTCTCATTCTCTAGTTATGAGGGGTCAAAGTAAGCCTAATTCCAGAAATTTCAGTCGCGACTGTAATAAGTCCTTGGCCTTGACAGGTCAACTTTACCCTTCATAACTTAATCCATAGGCCCTCTATTAAGCCCAAACTTCATATAACTCTTCATAAGACCCTTCTGAAGAGTTATCTATCTTAGGTGGGGGTTTCCTGTGGCATTTGAGCCTCTTAATGGGCCTTGAAGTACCCCTATTCGAACCTTCAGCCCGCGGTGGCTGTATTTCTTACCCCTTGGATGTCCAAACCTCTAAAACTTTTCCTGAGGCCCCCTACTAATATAGGCCCTATTAAGTTATGAATAACTATTCCTTAGGACATGTTCTAAAGGAATATGGTTCCATTTAAGGCATAACTACTCTCATTCTCTAGTTATGAGGGGTCAAAGTAAGCCTAATTCTAGGTATTTTAGTCACGACATCAATAATGTCCTTGGTCTTGACAGGTCAACTTTTACCTATCATAACTTAATCCATAGGCCCTCTATTAAGCCCAGACTTCATATAACCCTTCCTTAAACCCTTCTAAAGAGTTATCTATCTTAGGTAGGGGGTTCCTGTGGCATTTGAGCCTCTTAGTGGGCCTTGAAGTACCCCTATTCGAACCTTGAGCCCGCGGTGGCTGTATTTCTTACCCCTTGGATGTCCAAACTTCTAAAAATTTTCCTGAGGCCCCCTACTGATATAGGCCCTATTAAGTTATGAATAACTCTTCCTTAGGACATGTTCTAAAGGAATTTGGTTCCATTTAAGGCATAACTACTCTCATTCTCTAGTTATGAGGGGTCAAAGTAAGCCTAATTCCAGGTATTTCAGTCGCGACATCAATAAGTCCTTGGCCTTGACAGGTCAACTTTTACCCTTCATAACTTAATCCATAGGCCCTCTATTAAGCCCAAACTTCATATAACTCTTCATAAGGCCCTTCTAAAGAGTTATCCATCTTAGATGGGGGGTTCCTGTGGCATTTGAGCCTCTTAGTAGGCCTTGAAGTACCCCTTTTCGAACCTTGAGCCTGCGGTGGCTGTATTTCTTACCCCTTGGATGTCCAAACTTCTAAATTTTTTCCTGAGGCCCCCGACTAATATAAGCCCTATTAAGTTATGAATAACTCTTCCTTAGGACTTGTTCTAAAGGAATTTCGTTCCATTTAAGGCATAACTACTCTCATTCTCTAGTTATCAGGGGTCAAAGTAAGCCTAATTCCAGGTATTTCAGTCGCGACATCAATAAGTCATTGGCCTTGACAGGTGAACTATTACCCTTCATAACTTAATCCATAGGCCCTCTTTTAAGCCCAGACTTCATATAACTCTTCATAAGAGCCTCCTAAAGAGTTATCTATCTTAGGTGGTGGGTTCCTGTGGAGTTTGAGCCTCTTAGTGGTCCTTGAAGTACCCCTATTCGAACCTTGAGACCGCTGTGGCTGTATTTCTTACCCCTTGGATGTCCAAACTTCTAAATTTTTTCCTGAGGCCCCCTACTAATATAGGCCCTATTAAGTTATGAATAACTCTTCATTAGGACATGTTCTAAGGGAATTTGGTTCCATTTAAGGCATAACTACTCTCATTCTCTAGTTATGAGGGGTCAAAGTAAGCCTAATTCCAGGTATTTCAGTCGCGACATCAATAAGTCCTTGGCCTTGACAGGTCAACTTTTACCCTTCATAACTTAATCCATAGGCCCTCTATTAGGCCCAAACTTCATATAACTCTTCATAAGACCCTTCTAAAGAGTTATCATTCTTAGGTGGGGGGTTCCTGTGGCATTTGAGCCTCTTAGTAGGCCTTGAAGTACCCCTTTTCGAACCTTGAGCCCGCGGTGGCTGTATTTCTTACCCCTTGGATGTCCAAACTTCTAAATTTTTTCCTGAGGCCCCCTACTAATATAGGCCCTATTAAGTTATGAATAACTCTTTCTTAGGACATGTTCTAAGGGAATCTGGTTCCATTTAAGGCATAACTACTCTCATTCTCTAGTTATGAGGGGTCAAAGTAAGCCTAATTCCAGGTATTTCAGTCGCGACATCAATAAGTCCTTGGCCTTGACAGGTCAACTATTACCCTTCATAACTTAATCCATAGGCCCTCTATTAAGCCCAAACTTCATATAACTCTTCTTAAGACCCTTCTAAAGAGTTATCTATCTTATTTGGGGGGTTCCTGTGGCATTTGAGCCTCTTAATGGGCTTTGAAGTATTCTATTCGAACCTTCAGCCCGCGGTGGCTGTATTTCTTACCCCATGGATGTCCAAACTTCTAAAAATTTTCCTGAGGCCCCCTACTAATATAGGCCCTATTAAGTTATGAATAACTCTTCCTTAGGACATGTTCTAAGGGAATTTGGTTCCATTTAAGGCATAACTACTCTCATTCTCTAGTTATGAGGGGTCAAAGTAAGCCTAATTCCAGGTATTTCAGTCGCGACATCAATAAGTCCTTGGCCTTGACAGGTCAACTTTTACCCTTCATAACTTAATCCATAGGCCTTCTATTAAGCCCAAACTTCATATAACTCTTCATAAGACCCTTCTAAAGAGTTATCTATCTTAGGTGGGGGGTTCCTGTGGCATTTGAGCCTCTTAATGGGCCTTGAAGTACCCCTATTCGAACCTTGAGCCCGCGGTGGCTGTATTTCTTACCCCTTGGATGTCCAAACTTCTAAAATTTTTCCTGAGGCCCCCTACTAATATAGGCCCTATTAAGTTATGAATAACTCTTCCTTAGGACTTGTTCTAAAGGAATTTCGTTCCATGTACGGCATAACTACTCTCATTCTCTAGTTATGAGGGGTCAAAGTAAGCCTAATTCCAGGTATTTCAGTCGCGACATCAATAAGTCCTTGGCCTTGACAGGTCAACTTTTACGCTTCATAACTTAATCCATAGTCCCTGTGGCATTTGAGCCTCTTAGTGGGCCTTGAAGTACCCCTATTAGAACCTTGAGCCTGTGGTGGCTGTATTTCTTACCCCTGAGGTAACTATAAGCAGCACCTTTTAATGATTATTCTTATGTTTATTGTTGCAGGAAATTGTAAAGGTATATGTATCAAAGTTGTGGAATTGACAATGCATGCAAATAACTACTTTTCAATTTTCATGACCACACACTTAGGGCTACGGCACTAACCCCAACTGGGCACAGCTATCCCCAGAGAGATGCCACACCAACGACGGCCGCCACCCCTGAGCTAACTATAAGCAGCACCTTTTAATGATTATTCTTATGTTTATTGTTGCAGGAAATTGTAAAGATAGTTATGAATAACTCTTCCTTAGGACATGTTCTAAAGGAATTTGGTTGCATTTAAGGCATAAACATTCTCATTCTTTAGTTACAAGGGGTCAAAGGTACTCTTATTTCAGGTATTTCAGACCCCGAAAGTGCTCCTTGGGATAGTTTTTAAGCTATAAGGCAGCCATTCTGTGTCCAATTATCATGTACTATATACCAAATTGTAGGGAAAGCAATTCCCTATAACTTTCCAATTACTTTCTATAACATATTATTGATAGCTAATGACTTAGTTATCAAGAAACCCATATTTTGCTCTTTTTCGGGTTTTTTGAAAACTTGTTGTGTCCAAATTTTGAAATTAGGCAATTCTTTCACCAATATATGTCCTGATACATTAGACAGACATGTTGCAGAGCACCAAGAAAAATCTCAGACTCCTAGGATGCAATTTGGCCTCAGTAGCTATCATTGAAGTAAGGATAAAAGTGTAAAATCGACATATTAGATTGAAATAGACCATATTTTACAATGGCCATTGATATATAACTTTTTAATGGAAAACCGTATGGTAAAATACTTCAGGAAAAGATTACGACATATCAAAAGGAGTAGGTAGGCATAACATCACCTTGTACAAACAGTGTTTTCTTCAAATCACATCACTTGTCAGGTTATCCCCTATACTTTATAATGGGGAATTAGTTTTTCAGCCATACGGCAGCCATTTTGTTTCCAGTTTTCATGTTCCATACACCAAATTGTAGGGAATCCTATTTTCTATAACTTTCTAATTACTTTCTATACCATATTATTGATATTTGTTGACTTAATTATCAAGAAACCCATATTTTGCCAATATTCGGGTTTTTTCAAATACTTGTCGTGTCCAAATTCTGAAATTAAGCAATTCTGTGAGGAACTAATGACCTAATACACTAGACAGACAGGTTGTAGAGCAACAAGAAAAATCTCAGCCTCCTAGGATGTAATTTGGATTCAGTACCTATCAGTGAAGTCAGGCAAATAGTGTAAAAATGACATATTAGGGTATTTTCCCATTATAAAATGGGCCATACGGCAGCCATTTTTTAACCGATTTTCATGTTCTATACATCAAATTGTAGGGAATTTTAGTCTCTAATGATTACTATCTACATGTATTCACAAATTATTGTCAATTTTAAAAATATGGGGCTAAAAGAACCAGAATTTGTAGATTTCACCTTGAAATGACCTTGTGCCATAAGAAGGCTTTATTTTTTCAGCCTGAAACTAATTTGTTGCAATTCCCTGCTTAATTCTACCCTTATTTCATGTTTTACTTTTAAGAAATAACCAACTTTATTTTTTTGGAAATTTTCTAAAGGTCATTTTAGGGGTTTTTGCGGATTCTGAGGTTATGTTAAACTAAGAAATGAAGCTCCTATGCTACAAGTGAAGATATTTCCTGTTACACAGTCTTATTCTGAGTAATTCAGCACTAATAGAATCAAGATATCTGCTAAAACAAAAAAATTCTGTGAAAAAAGCAAATGTTTCTCTCATTTGCTCCATATTAGGGTATTTTCCCATTATAAAATGGGCCATACGGCAGAAAATTTTTAACCGATTTTCATGTTCTATACATCAAATTGTAGGAAATTTTAGTCTCTAATGATTACTATCTACATGTATTCACAAATTATTGTCAATTTTAAAAATATGGGGCTAAAAGAACCAGAATTTGTAGATTTCACCTTGAAATGACCTTGTGCCATAAGAAGGCTTTATTTTTTCAGCCTGAAACTAATTTGTTGCAATTCCCTGCTTAATTCTACCCTTATTTCATGTTTTACTTATAAGAAATAACCAACTTTATTTTTTTGGAAATTTTCTAAAGGTCATTTTAGGGTTTTTTGGGGATTCTGAGGTTATGTTAAACTAAGAAATGAAGCTCCTATGCTACAAGTGAAGATATTTCCTGTTACACAGTCTTATTCTGAGTAATTTAGCACTAATAGAATCAAGATATCTGCTAAAACAAAAAAATTCTGCGAAAAAAGCAAATGTTTCTCTCATTTGCTCCATATTAGGGTATTTTCCCATTATAAAATGGGCCATACGGCAGCCATCTTTTAACCGATTTTCATGTTCTATACATCAAATTGTAGGGAATTTTAGTCTCTAATGATTATTATCTACATGTATTCACAAATTATTGTCAATTTTAAAAATATGGGGCTAAAAGAACCAGAATTTGTAGATTTCACCTTGAAATGACCTTGTGCCATAAGAAGGCTTTATTTTTTCAGCCTGAAACTAATTTGTTGCAATTCCCTGCTATTCTACCCTTATTTCATGTTTTACTTATAAGAAATAACCAACTTTATTTTTTTGGAAATTTTCTAAAGGTCATTTTAGGGTTTTTTGGGGATTCTGAGGTTATGTTAAACTAAGAAATGAAGCTCCTATGCTACAAGTGAAGATATTTCCTGTTACACAGTCTTATTCTGAGTAATTTAGCACTAATAGAATCAAGATATCTGCTAAAACAAAAAAAAATTGCGAAAAAAGCAAATGTTTCTCTCATTTGCTCCATATTAGGGTATTTTCCCATTATAAAATGGGCCATACGGCAGCCATTTTTTAACCGATTTTCATGTTCTATACATCAAATTGTAGGGAATTTTAGTCTCTAATGATTATTATCTACATGTATTCACAAATTATTGTCAATTTTAAAAATATGGGGCTAAAAGAACCAGAATTTGTAGATTTCACCTTGAAATGACCTTGTGCCATAAGAAGGCTTTATTTTTTCAGCCTGAAACTAATTTGTTGCAATTCCCTTCTTAATTCTACCCTTATTTCATGTTTTACTTATAAGAAATAACCAACTTTATTTTTTTGGAAATTTTCTAAAGGTCATTTTAGGGTTTTTTGGGGATTCTGAGGTTATGTTAAACTAAGAAATGAAGCTCCTATGCTACAAGTGAAGATATTTCCTGTTACACAGTCTTATTCTGAGTAATTTAGCACTAATAGAATCAAGATATCTGCTAAAACAAAAAAATTCTGCGAAAAAAGCAAATGTTTCTCTCATTTGCTCCATATTAGGGTATTTTCCCATTGTAAAATGGGCCATACGGCAGCCATTTTTTAACCGATTTTCATGTTCTATACATCAAATTGTAGGGAATTCTAGTCTCTAATGATTATTATCTACATGTATTCACAAATTATTGTCAATTTTAAAAATATGGGGCTAAAAGAACCAGAATTTGTAGATTTCACCTTGAAATGACCTTGTGCCATAAGAAGGCTTTATTTTTTCAGCCTGAAACTAATTTGTTGCAATTCCCTGCTTAATTCTACCCTTATTTCATGTTTTACTTATAAGAAATAACCAACTTTATTTTTTTGGAAATTTTCTAAAGGTCATTTTAGGGTTTTTTGGGGATTCTGAGGTTATGTTAAACTAAGAAATGAAGCTCCTATGCTACAAGTGAAGATATTTCCTGTTACACAGTCTTATTCTGAGTAATTTAGCACTAATAGAATCAAGATATCTGCTAAAACAAAAAAATTCTGCGAAAAAAGCAAATGTTTCTCTCATTTGCTCCATATTAGGGTATTTTCCCATTATAAAATGGGCCATACGGCAGCCATTTTTTAACCGATTTTCATGTTCTATACATCAAATTGTAAGGAACTTTAGTCTCTAATGATTACTATCTACATGTATTCACAAATTATTGTCAATTTTAAAAATATGGGGCTAAAAGAACCAGAATTTGTAGATTTCACCTTGAAATGACCTTGTGCCATAAGGCTTTATTTTTTCAGCCTGAAACTAATTTGTTGCAATTCCCTGCTTAATTCTACCCTTATTTCATGTTTTACTTATAAGAAATAACCAACTTTATTTTTTTGGAAATTTTCTAAAGGTCATTTTAGGGTTTTTTGGGGATTCTGAGGTTATGTTAAACTAAGAAATGAAGCTCCTATGCTACAAGTGAAGATATTTCCTGTTACACAGTCTTATTCTGAGTAATTTAGCACTAATAGAATCAAGATATCTGCTAAAACAAAAAAAATTCTGCGAAAAAAGCAAATGTTTCTCTCATTTGCTCCATATTAGGGTATTTTCCCATTATAAAATGGGCCATACGGCAGCCATTTTTTAACCGATTTTCATGTTCTATACATCAAATTGTAGGGAATTTTAGTCTCTAATGATTATTATCTACATGTATTCACAAATTATTGTCAATTTTTAAAATATGGGGCTAAAAGAACCAGAATTTGTAGATTTCACCTTGAAATGACCTTGTGCCATAAGAAGGCTTTATTTTTTCAGCCTGAAACTAATTTGTTGCAATTCCCTGCTTAATTCTACCCTTATTTCATGTTTTACTTATAAGAAATAACCAACTTTATTTTTTTGGAAATTTTCTAAAGGTCATTTTAGGGTTTTTTGGGGATTCTGAGGTTATGTTAAACTAAGAAATGAAGCTCCTATGCTACAAGTGAAGATATTTCCTGTTACACAGTCTTATTCTGAGTAATTTAGCACTAATAGAATCAAGATATCTGCTAAAACAAAAAAATTCTGCGAAAAAAGCAAATGTTTCTCTCATTTGCTCCATATTAGGGTATTTTCCCATTATAAAATGGGCCATACGGCAGCCATTTTTTAACCGATTTTCATGTTCTATACATCAAATTGTAGGGAATTTTAGTCTCTAATGATTACTATCTACATGTATTCACAAATTATTGTCAATTTTAAAAATATGGGGCTAAAAGAACCAGAATTTGTAGATTTCACCTTGAAATGACCTTGTGCCATAAGAAGGCTTTATTTTTTCAGCCTGAAACTAATTTGTTGCAATTCCCTGCTTAATTCTACCCTTATTTCATGTTTTACTTATAAGAAATAACCAACTTTATTTTTTTGGAAATTTTCTAAAGGTCATTTTAGGGTTTTTTGGGGATTCTGAGGTTATGTTAAACTAAGAAATGAAGCTCCTATGCTACAAGTGAAGATATTTCCTGTTACACAGTCTTATTCTGAGTAATTTAGCACTAATAGAATCAAGATATCTGCTAAAACAAAAAAATTCTGCGAAAAAAGCAAATGTTTCTCTCATTTGCTCCATATTAGGGTATTTTCCCATTATAAAATGGGCCATACGGCAGCCATTTTTTAACCGATTTTCATGTTCTATACATCAAATTGTAGGGAATTTTAGTCTCTAATGATTACTATCTACATGTATTCACAAATTATTGTCAATTTTAAAAATATGGGGCTAAAAGAACCAGAATTTGTAGATTTCACCTTGAAATGACCTTGTGCCATAAGAAGGCTTTATTTTTTCAGCCTGAAACTAATTTGTTGCAATTCCCTGCTTAATTCTACCCTTATTTCATGTTTTACTTATAAGAAATAACCAACTTTATTTTTTTGGAAATTTTCTAAAGGTCATTTTAGGGTTTTTTGGGGATTCTGAGGTTATGTTAAACTAAGAAATGAAGCTCCTATGCTACAAGTGAAGATATTTCCTGTTACACAGTCTTATTCTGAGTAATTTAGCACTAATAGAATCAAGATATCTGCTAAAACAAAAAAATTCTGCGAAAAAAGCAAATGTTTCTCTCATTTGCTCCATATTAGGGTATTTTCCCATTATAAAATGGGCCATACGGCAGCCATTTTTTAACCGATTTTCATGTTCTATACATCAAATTGTAGGGAATTTTAGTCTCTAATGATTACTATCTACATGTATTCACAAATTATTGTCAATTTTAAAAATATGGGCTAAAAGAACCAGAATTTGTAGATTTCACCTTGAAATGACCTTGTGCCATAAGAAGGCTTTATTTTTTCAGCCTGAAACTAATTTGTTGCAATTCCCTGCTTAATTCTACCCTTATTTCATGTTTTACTTATAAGAAATAACCAACTTTATTTTTTTGGAAATTTTCTAAAGGTCATTTTAGGGTTTTTTGGGGATTCTGAGGTTATGTTAAACTAAGAAATGAAGCTCCTATGCTACAAGTGAAGATATTTCCTGTTACACAGTCTTATTCTGAGTAATTTAGCACTAATAGAATCAAGATATCTGCTAAAACAAAAAAAATCTGCGAAAAAAGCAAATGTTTCTCTCATTTGCTCCATATTAGGGTATTTTCCCATTATAAAATGGGCCATACGGCAGCCATCTTTTAACCGATTTTCATGTTCTATACATCAAATTGTAGGGAATTTTAGTCTCTAATGATTATTATCTACATGTATTCACAAATTATTGTCAATTTTAAAAATATGGGGCTAAAAGAACCAGAATTTGTAGATTTCACCTTGAAATGACCTTGTGCCATAAGAAGGCTTTATTTTTTCAGCCTGAAACTAATTTGTTGCAATTCCCTGCTTAATTCTACCCTTATTTCATGTTTTACTTATAAGAAATAACCAACTTTATTTTTTTGGAAATTTTCTAAAGGTCATTTTAGGGTTTTTTGGGGATTCTGAGGTTATGTTAAACTAAGAAATGAAGCTCCTATGCTACAAGTGAAGATATTTCCTGTTACACAGTCTTATTCTGAGTAATTTAGCACTAATAGAATCAAGATATCTGCTAAAACAAAAAAATTCTGCGAAAAAAGCAAATGTTTCTCTCATTTGCTCCATATTAGGGTATTTTCCCATTATAAAATGGGCCATACGGCAGCCATCTTTTAACCGATTTTCATGTTCTATACATCAAATTGTAGGGAATTTTAGTCTCTAATGATTATTATCTACATGTATTCACAAATTATTGTCAATTTTAAAAATATGGGGCTAAAAGAACCAGAATTTGTAGATTTCACCTTGAAATGACCTTGTGCCATAAGAAGGCTTTATTTTTTCAGCCTGAAACTAATTTGTTGCAATTCCCTGCTTAATTCTACCCTTATTTCATGTTTTACTTATAAGAAATAACCAACTTTATTTTTTTGGAAATTTTCTAAAGGTCATTTTAGGGTTTTTTGGGGATTCTGAGGTTATGTTAAACTAAGAAATGAAGCTCCTATGCTACAAGTGAAGATATTTCCTGTTACACAGTCTTATTCTGAGTAATTTAGCACTAATAGAATCAAGATATCTGCTAAAACAAAAAAATTCTGCGAAAAAAGCAAATGTTTCTCTCATTTGCTCCATATTAGGGTATTTTCCCATTATAAAATGGGCCATACGGCAGCCATCTTTTAACCGATTTTCATGTTCTATACATCAAATTGTAGGGAATTTTAGTCTCTAATGATTATTATCTACATGTATTCACAAATTATTGTCAATTTTAAAAATATGGGGCTAAAAGAACCAGAATTTGTAGATTTCACCTTGAAATGACCTTGTGCCATAAGAAGGCTTTATTTTTTCAGCCTGAAACTAATTTGTTGCAATTCCCTGCTTAATTCTACCCTTATTTCATGTTTTACTTATAAGAAATAACCAACTTTATTTTTTTGGAAATTTTCTAAAGGTCATTTTAGGGTTTTTTGGGGATTCTGAGGTTATGTTAAACTAAGAAATGAAGCTCCTATGCTACAAGTGAAGATATTTCCTGTTACACAGTCTTATTCTGAGTAATTTAGCACTAATAGAATCAAGATATCTGCTAAAACAAAAAAATTCTGCGAAAAAAGCAAATGTTTCTCTCATTTGCTCCATATTAGGGTATTTTCCCATTATAAAATGGGCCATACGGCAGCCATTTTTTAACCGATTTTCATGTTCTATACATCAAATTGTAGGGAACTTTAGTCTCTAATGATTACTATCTACATGTATTCACAAATTATTGTCAATTTTAAAAATATGGGGCTAAAAGAACCAGAATTTGTAGATTTCACCTTGAAATGACCTTGTGCCATAAGAAGGCTTTATTTTTTCAGCCTGAAACTAATTTGTTGCAATTCCCTGCTTAATTCTACCCTTATTTCATGTTTTACTTATAAGAAATAACCAACTTTATTTTTTTGGAAATTTTCTAAAGGTCATTTTAGGGTTTTTTGGGGATTCTGAGGTTATGTTAAACTAAGAAATGAAGCTCCTATGCTACAAGTGAAGATATTTCCTGTTACACAGTCTTATTCTGAGTAATTTAGCACTAATAGAATCAAGATATCTGCTAAAACAAAAAAAATCTGCGAAAAAAGCAAATGTTTCTCTCATTTGCTCCATATCAGGGTATTTTCCCATTATAAAATGGGCCATACGGCAGCCATTTTTTAACCGATTTTCATGTTCTATACATCAAATTGTAGGGAATTTTAGTCTCTAATGATTACTATCTACATGTATTCACAAATTATTGTCAATTTTAAAAATATGGGGCTAAAAGAACCAGAATTTGTAGATTTCACCTTGAAATGACCTTGTGCCATAAGAAGGCTTTATTTTTTCAGCCTGAAACTAATTTGTTGCAATTCCCTGCTTAATTCTACCCTTATTTCATGTTTTACTTATAAGAAATAACCAACTTTATTTTTTTGGAAATTTTCTAAAGGTCATTTTAGGGTTTTTTGGGGATTCTGAGGTTATGTTAAACTAAGAAATGAAGCTCCTATGCTACAAGTGAAGATATTTCCTGTTACACAGTCTTATTCTGAGTAATTTAGCACTAATAGAATCAAGATATCTGCTAAAACAAAAAAATTCTGCGAAAAAAGCAAATGTTTCTCTCATTTGCTCCATATTAGGGTATTTTCCCATTATAAAATGGGCCATACGGCAGCCATCTTTTAACCGATTTTCATGTTCTATACATCAAATTGTAGGGAATTTTAGTCTCTAATGATTACTTTCTACATGTATTCACAAATTATTGTCAATTTTAAAAATATGGGGCTAAAAGAACCAGAATTTGTAGATTTCACCTTGAAATGACCTTGTGCCATAAGAAGGCTTTATTTTTTCAGCCTGAAACTAATTTGTTGCAATTCCCTGCTTAATTCTACCCTTATTTCATGTTTTACTTATAAGAAATAACCAACTTTATTTTTTTGGAAATTTTCTAAAGGTCATTTTAGGGTTTTTTGGGGATTCTGAGGTTATGTTAAACTAAGAAATGAAGCTCCTATGCTACAAGTGAAGATATTTCCTGTTACACAGTCTTATTCTGAGTAATTTAGCACTAATAGAATCAAGATATCTGCTAAAACAAAAAAATTCTGCGAAAAAAGCAAATGTTTCTCTCATTTGCTCCATATTAGGGTATTTTCCCATTATAAAATGGGCCATACGGCAGCCATCTTTTAACCGATTTTCATGTTCTATACATCAAATTGTAGGGAATTTTAGTCTCTAATGATTATTATCTACATGTATTCACAAATTATTGTCAATTTTAAAAATATGGGGCTAAAAGAACCAGAATTTGTAGATTTCACCTTGAAATGACCTTGTGCCATAAGAAGGCTTTATTTTTTCAGCCTGAAACTAATTTGTTGCAATTCCCTGCTTAATTCTACCCTTATTTCATGTTTTACTTATAAGAAATAACCAACTTTATTTTTTTGGAAATTTTCTAAAGGTCATTTTAGGGTTTTTTGGGGATTCTGAGGTTATGTTAAACTAAGAAATGAAGCTCCTATGCTACAAGTGAAGATATTTCCTGTTACACAGTCTTATTCTGAGTAATTTAGCACTAATAGAATCAAGATATCTGCTAAAACAAAAAAATTCTGCGAAAAAAGCAAATGTTTCTCTCATTTGCTCCATATTAGGGTATTTTCCCATTATAAAATGGGCCATACGGCAGCCATCTTTTAACCGATTTTCATGTTCTATACATCAAATTGTAGGGAATATTAGTCTCTAATGATTATTATCTACATGTATTCACAAATTATTGTCAATTTTAAAAATATGGGGCTAAAAGAACCAGAATTTGTAGATTTCACCTTGAAATGACCTTGTGCCATAAGAAGGCTTTATTTTTTCAGCCTGAAACTAATTTGTTGCAATTCCCTGCCTAATTCTACCCTTATTTCATGTTTTACTTATAAGAAATAACCAACTTTATTTTTTTGGAAATTTTCTAAAGGTCATTTTAGGGTTTTTTGGGGATTCTGAGGTTATGTTAAACTAAGAAATGAAGCTCCTATGCTACAAGTGAAGATATTTCCTGTTACACAGTCTTATTCTGAGTAATTAAGCACTAATAGAATCAAGATATCTGCTAAAACAAAAAAATTCTGCGAAAAAAGCAAATGTTTCTCTCATTTGCTCCATATTAGGGTATTTTCCCATTATAAAATGGGCCATACGGCAGCCATTTTGTAACCGATTTTCATGTTCTATACATCAAATTGTAGGAAATTTTAGTCTCTAATGATTACTATCTACATGTATTCACAAATTATTGTCAATTTTAAAGATATGGGGCTAAAAGAACCAGAATTTGTAGATTTCACCTTGAAATGACCTTGTACCATAAGAAGGCTCTATTTTTTCAGCCTGAAACTAATTTGTTGCAATTCCCTGCTTAATTCTACCCTTATTTCATGTTTTACTTATAAGAAATTACCAACTTTATTTTTTTGGAAATTTTCTAAAGGTCATTTTAGGAGTTTTTTGGGTTTCTGAGGTCATGTTGAACTGAAAAAAGAAGCTCTTATGCTACAAATGAAGATATTTCCTGTTACACAGTCTTCTTCTGAGTATTTAAGTACTAATAGAATCAAGATATCTGCTAAAACAAAAAAATTCTGCCAAAAAAGCAAATGTTTCTCTCATTTGCCCCATATTAGGGTATTTTCCCACTGTAAAATGAGCCATACGGCAGCCATTTTGTAACCGATTTTCATGTTCTATACATCAAATTGTAGGGAATTCCCTTCTCTACTGATTACTAAGTACATTGCTTAGCAAATTATTGTCAATTTTAAAAATATGGGGCTATAAGGACCAGAATTTGTAGATTTCACCTTGAAATGACCTTGTACCATGAGAAGGCTTTATTTTTTCAGCCTGAAACAAATTTGCTGCAATTCCCTGCTTAATTCTACCCTTATTTCATGTTTTACTTATAAGAAATTATCAACTTTATTTTTTTGGAAATTTTCTAAAGGTCATTTTAGTTTTTTTTTGGGTTTCTGAGGTCATGTGAAACTAAGAAATGAAGCTGCTATGATACAAGTGAAGATATTTCCTGTTACAGAGTCTTATCCTGAGTAATTTAGCACTAATAGAATCAAGATATATGCTAAAACAAAAAAATTCTGCCAAAAAAGCAAATATTTCTCTCATTTGCTCCATATTAGGGTATTTTCCCACTATAAAATGGGCCATACGGCAGCCATTTTGTAACCGATTTTCATGTTCTATACATCAAATTGTAGGGAATTCTATTCCCTAATGATTATTAGGTACATTGCTTAACAAATTATTGTCAGTTTTAAAGATATGGGGCTAAAAGAACCAGAATTTGTAGATTTCATCTTGAAATGACCTTGTACCATGAGAAGGCTCCATGTTTTCAGCCTGAAACTAATTTGTTGCAATTCCCTGCTGAATTCTACCCTTATTTCATGTTTTACTTATAAGAAATTACCAACTTTATTTTTTTGGAAATTTTCTAAAGGTCATTTTAGGAGTTTTTTGGGTTTCTGAGGTCATGTTGAACTGAAAAAAGAAGCTCTTATGCTACAAATGAAGATATTTCCTGTTACACAGTCTTCTTCTGAGTATTTTAGTACTAATAGAATCAAGATATATGCTAAAACAAAAAAATTCTGGGTTTCTGAGGTTATGTGAAACTAAGAAATGAAGCTGCTATGCTACAAGTGGAGATATTTCCTGTTACAGAGTCTTATCCTGAGTAATTTAGCACTAATAGAATCAAGATATATGCTTAAATAGTTCAAGGTTTCTCTAATATATGCCTATTATTTATTAATATTATTTAATAAATGGCATTTATTAAGATTGATAAATCAGACCATTTATTAATACTTATTAAGGATTTATTAATATTAATAAATAAAGAGCATTTATTAATATTAATAAATGATTAGGTAATGAATTTCTGATATCAATGATTCATTAATATTAATAAATCAATTATTTATACTAATAAATGCCATGATTCAATAATATTAATATATGATTTATTAATATTAACTCATTTATTAATATTGATAAATGGAAATGATTTATTGATATTAATGAATTATTTATAAATATCAATAAATTATTTAATAATATTAAAAAATATCTAATAATATAATTGAATATTTATTACTATCAATAATTATTTATCAATAATAAATCATTTATTGAAATATTAATAAATATCTAATAATATAAATGAATATTTATTAATATCAATAAATATTTATCAATAATAATATATCATTTATTGATATTAATAAATGCTCATTTTGTCCACTTTGGTCTTCCATAAAGAAGAAAATATCTGAAAGATAAAACATTAATATCTTGTACAATTCAAAATTCCCTTAATCGGCTTATGTAATTTATTTTCATAATATTTTAATGTTTTATTTCACAAATCAACGACTGAACAGAAAATATAGGTTTTGAATTGGAGCCACCATTTTGTGATTGTCAAGTTCCCCACTTAGCTGTTGCAATAAGTCAACATAAAATATTCATTTCAAGGCAAATACTATAATGGAAATTCAAATAAAAACAGGTGGTGGTACCTTACATTATTGTTTTCACGAATATATTGTTATTTTGCGGAGCATTATCAGTTATAGCCTCCTTTCAGGGTTTAAACCGATGAGGTACACTTTGACTGTGACTATCCTAAGAGTTGTTTACAGCGCATTCAATTTCATAATCCAGCTGCTGTGAATATGGACCTATTCGCTGGAATAAACATATCACTATGTTAAATTTAGATATTTAACTAAAGTATGCGGTCCGCTTTCAGTAAATGAATTGGCCAATGCAGTGTATTTTTTTCAATTGTGTAAAGTGAATTTAGTAGACCGCGAAATGTGCCACTAGTTCTATAAAATGAAATGGCAGCGCTTCGTAACTAATTGCAAAAAAAATCATGTCAACTCGTCTTCACCTCGCCACGGCTGGCTGAGATTCCATTGCATTTTAAACAAACTTAGGAGGCTTATGTAAACATGTGTCCCGATTTCGATAAACGAAGTTTCAGTATAATCCGAGCATGTGATCCTGAGATATCCAGCAAAACGCGTGACGGTCGCGCTAAAAATGGCAAGGATCAAGTGTCATGTGAACCCGTCACCTAGCCACCGCTGGCTGAGATTTCATTGGATTTTGAAGAAACTTTAACGTTCTATGTAAAAATTTGTCCTGATTCCAATAAACTAAGTTTCGTTAAAATCCGAGCATGCGATTCCGAGATATCACACAAAACGTGTGACGATCGCGCTAAAAACGGCACTGCAGCTATTATACATGTGTGAAGGCAACATTGTATCACTCCATTTAAAGAAAAAGAACATTGTATCTAAAGGGGCTTTACCGTGATTGGTTAAAGCTGTGTTACTGAAGACGCAAATTGTGGGGAGGGGAAAACAGTGGCGCTGTCTGGTGGGAACACCCATACACTAAATTAAACACACACACACCTTATCCTTGTGAGGTTGAATAAAAAAAAGGTCATAATAATGTTTTTCAGACGATTTTAAGCTATCCTTGTGAGGTTAACCTCACAAGGATAACACACCTCACAAGGCTTATGTGTGCGTACAAATCACCTCATAAGGCAGGATCACCATCTCACACATGTATGTATGTGTGTATGTAACATGTATTAACAGCATTAGGCATAACTTGTCACGTTTGTTGTTCCAACTATTACTCTTTATTCAATGAGACTTTGTGAGACCGTGTAGACACTCCAGAAGCAAATTTGTGAAGAATGATGGTAAATCAGTATCTAAAATGAGAGCTATTCAAAACCAATTTCAGAAGATGATTAGTCTTTTATGGATTGTTGAATTGCTTCAGTTTCCAGTCACGTGTGTGAAGACTTCTCTTAGAGAGCAGATCTACCTCAATGATTAGAAGCTAAACTAAAGAGAAATGACAAATTCTTGGTGAATAAACAACATTTTGGATTGTAAGCAGAAGTTCGTCGAGTCCCTCGAACCCCTATTGTATTCGTTACTATGTATGACACACCTGCGATAGCCAATTTAATTGTTATGATGCCTTGCGGGTTCATTCGAGGGAGGCTTCCCTGGTAAAGCAGCAGGGTTCATATCTCCATGCATATACATATAGTAGCTGGTTACAGTTCTCTGTGACACGTACTTCATAAGAGTCCATGTAACATTTATTCTGCCCATAAAAATAAGCCCCTAACCTTTGGCAAGTGTTAGTAATGTACACGTATATATATATATATATATATATATATATATATATATATATATATATATATATATATATATATATATATATATATATATATATATATATATATATATATATATATATATATATATATATATATATATATATATATATATATATATATGTGTTAGTGTGTGTGTGTGTATCATCTACTTGTTCTTACCGTCTTGAGAATTTAATATTTTACCAGGATCACACACCCACGATTTCTTTCCATTGCGTCCGCATTTGGTAACGTGATACCGAGGGTTGGGGAAGTTATACTGCGTCCATGACTTCCCAGCCAAGGAATGTGTCGTTATACACGATTCAGATGAAACCATACGCCCAAAACAACAACCGTATAAAGTAAAAACACCATCAACCAATATAATGTTCCATTCATCCTACTAGATTTGCCGGATAATCCCTTTAATTCCATATTTAATCCAGTTTATCCCGTAACAGTTTCATCTTACTCGGGTAAGGTAAGCGGCTTCTTCCGGTGGCCTGTATCTACCTGTTATTTGCATTCTTTGGAGATGAAGCTAGCCTGCCTCCCAGGCCATATTTAAATGTCCTCCCTTGTGGATAGATGGCTCTGCGGTATACTAGGATGTCCTTCTGA
This sequence comes from Maea johnstoni, assembly GCA_963942565.1. Taxonomy (NCBI): domain Eukaryota; kingdom Metazoa; phylum Annelida; class Polychaeta; order Spionida; family Magelonidae; genus Maea; species Maea johnstoni. The sequence goes on along the minus strand of OZ012688.1, from coordinate 16,896,963 downwards.
AATATGTATGATATGTGATACAGACTAGAGCTCAAGTGTGTCCCCCTTGAGGATTTATTCAGAACTAAACCTGGAGTGAAATCAACTCAGGTCAGGTCAGTGAGACAGGTATATATCACAGACGTGTAGCAAGTCTAAGATGAAGCGAGTGAGGATCTGACTCAGCGCCCGTTTTTTATAGCAGTACGTGCCACAAAAAGTGTACCACAGTAAGGGTGTTGTGGTACAGGCCGCAACGACCCCAGTCAATACCACTGAATACCAACATCCGCAGCAAATACAGGTAGACTGTTTGCCAGGTTTAACCATAATAAAAGATGAATTGCCATAATCAATGTGCAGCTCAAGTGCGTTTCCATCAATTTGGGACAGAAAGGATTTCAAGACCCTTCAGTACATATATGCAACATCCAAGATGTACTACAGATCTCAAAACCCTTCCATATCCGGGGGAAACCCCATCTGCTGTATAATAAGTCACTGAGCTGGAGCAAGTTCCTGTGGTCAGATACCTTAAATAGATTTAAAAAAAACCCATCTAAGTCAGATACCATCGATCATATAAACTCGCCACCAATATCAATATTTGAGCAATATATGTTATGATATTACCAGATTTAACAAGAACAATATGTTTCATTCAATTACTTCTCAAAACGTTGTCTGTTATCAAAGTATTCCCAAAGGTATCAGACCAGTTGTGTTTACTTCAGATGTCAATAGATGGCAGCGCAGTCATGAGGCCGCCCTCAATCCTGCTGCTAGGCCCTTATGGCTCCACCTCGAGAGTAAAATAAGAACTAATATTTGGATTAAGAAATCCCCATGAAGGAATATTCGTGCTGGATATTTTAACGCAGACTTGCAGCTAATCTATGCTACAGGAACCGCAGAGACAACTTGGACAGCGTTTTTAGGTCAACCAATAAAAAGGTTATTAAATATGTACTGAGGCTCCCTCGCGAGACCAGGAGGAAATTGATCAACCGTGACCGAGCAGCGCTAGAAACCGCGAGACTTCAATTCCTCGCAATAGATACTATTGCTTATTTCTGAGACTGCCAATCTTTCACTTAGCTTACTTGACTGCAGCAAGACACTCAGGGTAGATGGTGATACTTGAATATACCCTGAGAACTTTCCCAGCTAAAATATGATTAACCATGGATATCATTAGTGAATAAACATTTGTTAGATTATTCATAAATATTTAGAATTATTCATAGATGTTTGTAAATCATTCATATATAATTATGAATGCTGAGTATACCCTGAGAACTTTCCAACCATGGATATCATTTGTGAATATACACTTGTATAATATACACAGGTATAGGTTGTATCAGACGTGTCTTATTAGACATATATTGATGATGAATAAACTGTATAACATGATAGGCACCCAGTTTAGTTGGGAACTTAAAAGTGTCTAGATGCGTAATTATTAGAGGTTCCCGCTAAAGTATCCACAAATGGACTCACCGTTATAACTTATTTTTCAGTTTTAGTTCCATATACATCCCATAGATGGCGCAAGTAGTTTGGAGTACTGGGATTTGACATTATGGATGTTTTAGAAAATGTACACACCAGATTCTGTAAAATAATAACAAAAAAGAGTAAATATTGTCATAATTCTTTTATTTATGGTGAACTTGGGCGATTTCCTCTGCACATCACAGCCACAATTAGAGTACTTAGTTACTGGAACAAAGTGATCAATGGCAAGAAGGATAAAATTTGCTTTCTTATATATAACATGGTGAAACATCTCAACTGTATAGGGAAATATACTTCTCCTTGGTTAGGGTATGTAAAAGGTACCCTAGAGAACTGTGGACTGAAGAGTGTTTGGATGTCTCATGTTCAAAGTGGCTCAGGGGTGTCGAGTGAGTGTGTTAAAAGAATATTGCAAGATCAGTTTCTGCAGAAATGGTTTGGCAGAATTTCAGAGGAGGAAACCTTCTCAACATACAAAATTTATAAAGACATTCATGAATTCGAAGAATACATAGATATATTGCCAGAGTACCTTAAATACTCGCTGCTTGATTTTAGAACTGGTTCTCAAAAATTGTCAGTTAATCGTAGGTCAAATTTGTCAATACCAAGGCAAGAGCGCATCTGTACTAAGTGCAGAAAGAGAATTTTAGGTGATGAATTTCACTTCCTATTTGAATGCAATGGTATTGAAAAACTTAGAATATCAAGCATACCAAAATACTACAGAACTAGATGCAGCACTTTGAAAATGAGTCAATTATTAAATACAAATGATAGAAATTTTTTAATTAAGGTAGCCAAATTTGTTTATTTTGGCATGAAGGAATACTTCCAGATGTTGTGAGTGAAGAAATTAATAATGTTGATTTAAACTGTCTGTATGACTAATTATGACAGTAATCAGATAAATCATTGTATAATGTTGACACATAACTTTTATGGGTGTATATTGTATATATGTATATTTTTACAATTATGACTACAATGTAGATGTATATATATGTTGATTATTCTAATGAAATTATTGTATTTCCTCTATGTACCGCAAAAGGCGGTTAGAGAGTAATAAAGTTCGTATTCGTACCGGTACATACCGGTAGTTTCATTCGACGAGGACCCATATCGGTTTGCAGTGATAAATGCACATCTTGCATTTTTAAATCAAAGCAGCTTTGATTACATTTTAGTAACCAAATCAGCATATCTTCTAAAAAAAATCATTTTAATTGCCAACGTTAATGAGGGAGAAGGGGGGATCATTATGGGGCGCCGTTTTTAACATCTAGAATTCTGTCGACAGAATACAATTCTGTTGGACAGAATACAATTCTGTTGGACAGAATTGTATTCTGTCAGACAGAATAGTATTCTGTCCAACAGAATTGTATTCTGTCCAACAGAATTGTATTCTGTCGGACAAAATACAATTATGTCGTAGTATCTTCTACTGACTATAGGTGGCATTATCTTCAATAAATATTGGTTAATGAATCAATGCCTGCCTACCTATTCGTAATCTAAATCTTACTTCCAATTATCGCTCTATGAGGCCCGCGCGTGTCTGCCAATATAACATGCTTAGCTTTGTTTCAGTTTGGTTCTAATATACGGAATTATATCTCATATGCAAGTGCGAAAATAATCTCCTAATAAAATTTGGCTCCATTGCTATTTTCGCACTTGCATATGAGATATAAATTGGGAGTCAGATTTAGATTCCGAATTGGTAGGCAGGTTTCATTAACCAGTCTATACTGAAGATAAAGCCACCTATAGTCAGTGGAAGACACTACGACAGAATTGTATTCTGTCGACAAAATACAATTCTGTTGGACAGAATACAATTCTGTTTTTGTCTGATTTTACCAACAGGAAATATATGAAAAATAATTCTACTACCCTGTCGTTTTGTACAGCCAATTGCTGCTCATGATTTTACCATTTATCTGTTTGATACTCATACAGGTTTTTATGCAACTTCCGAAGAGAGTTGGTGTGTAGAGCACTACAGTCTATGATACACTGCTCAGAGCTAGGGGACAGGAAGTGGGCTGCCACTCGTTGAGTCACAGCTGATATAGCAGTTGAAGAACATGGCTGCTACCAGGGGCTGCTAGGGACTGGGCAGGCTGGTGGCAATACGCAAAATTCTCCCCTCATGGGATCACTGAGAGAAAAAGGAGGACAGCATCCTATTGTTACTTTCATATAAGCTAATATGTATTACTTTCATATAAGTTAATATGTATGTGAGCCTTTAGTTCCCCTTTAATAAGTCATGAAAACGTCTACATAAAACACATAAGTCGTTTGTTCCAATGGAGCATTTATTTGAGAAATGTCTGTAACAGTGTAAAGTGGAAATTATCAGCTAAACATATTTAAGTGTAGATTTTATTAAATAGTTTGGCAAATATTGATGGATATTTACTAATTCATAAAATACACCTTCACAAATTGACAACAGGTTCTTGTGATACACATTTCAGCAGAGATTTGAGTTAGAGTCCTACCCCGTACTTGGGTCAAAATTGAACATCTGAAAAGTGATTTATTAGGCAACAAAGGCACTAATAACATTATATAGATTACATCTCATAGTTCAGGAATGTTGAACAACTTATCATTAATGGGGTGTTTTGATATATTGTGAAACAGCTTAAATAACACTCGTGCGTTTCGACTTATGGCAAAATGTCATGGACCCAATGAATGCTTCATCTATTATTCTAGTCTCCTGATCAATGGGACAAATTGTCCAATGTTATAAGCAATATTGCAGGCAGGGAGGATGATATCGAAAAGCTGTACTACACAGTGGAGCAATCACTGTTAGCATCATTGGTGCGACAAATGGTTCACAAAATCTTTGTCAGTTGACACTGTAATATTAGCCCCATATCAATAAAGGAGACCTCGATTGATGAATTGATAAAACTATTAAAATAATGAGTTCAATAAAATCTGCTTAAAATGATAATTTGATGTAATTCGGTCTATCACATGTTTTGAAACCTCTCTCGCATGATGATGTGACAATGTGACAGTTGGAAACCCCTGCGGCAGTAGTTAGATTGCTGGCCTGAGTGTTGGATGACGTGGGATTCCCAGTTCAATCCCACGCTGGCAAGTAGGGCTTTCATTCCTCTATAAATAACTCAATTCTGGCTTATACAGGTGAACTTGGATATGACAGACTCAATGGGACCAGGAAAATTGGTCCGTCATATGCAAAATCTGTCATATACATATGACGAATACTTGATATGCATCGGACTGGGACCAAGCATATTGTCCGTCATATGCAAAAATATACTGCGTCCATGACTTCCCAGCCAAGGAATGTGTCGTTATACACGATTCAGATGAAACCATACGCCCAAAACAACAACCGTATAAAGTAAAAACACCATCAACCAATATAATGTTCCATTCATCCTACTAGATTTGCCGGATAATCCCTTTAATTCCATATTTAATCCAGTTTATCCCGTAACAGTTTCATCTTACTCGGGTAAGGTAAGCGGCTTCTTCCGGTGGCCTGTATCTACCTGTTATTTGCATTCTTTGGAGATGAAGCTAGCCTGCCTCCCAGGCCATATTTAAATGTCCTCCCTTGTGGATAGATGGCTCTGCGGTATACTAGGATGTCCTTCTGAAATATGTATGATATGTGATACAGACTAGAGCTCAAGTGTGTCCCCCTTGAGGATTTATTCAGAACTAAACCTGGAGTGAAATCAACTCAGGTCAGGTCAGTGAGACAGGTATATATCACAGACGTGTAGCAAGTCTAAGATGAAGCGAGTGAGGATCTGACTCAGCGCCCGTTTTTTATAGCAGTACGTGCCACAAAAAGTGTACCACAGTAAGGGTGTTGTGGTACAGGCCGCAACGACCCCAGTCAATACCACTGAATACCAACATCCGCAGCAAATACAGGTAGACTGTTTGCCAGGTTTAACCATAATAAAAGATGAATTGCCATAATCAATGTGCAGCTCAAGTGCGTTTCCATCAATTTGGGACAGAAAGGATTTCAAGACCCTTCAGTACATATATGCAACATCCAAGATGTACTACAGATCTCAAAACCCTTCCATATCCGGGGGAAACCCCATCTGCTGTATAATAAGTCACTGAGCTGGAGCAAGTTCCTGTGGTCAGATACCTTAAATAGATTTAAAAAAAACCCATCTAAGTCAGATACCATCGATCATATAAACTCGCCACCAATATCAATATTTGAGCAATATATGTTATGATATTACCAGATTTAACAAGAACAATATGTTTCATTCAATTACTTCTCAAAACGTTGTCTGTTATCAAAGTATTCCCAAAGGTATCAGACCAGTTGTGTTTACTTCAGATGTCAATAGATGGCAGCGCAGTCATGAGGCCGCCCTCAATCCTGCTGCTAGGCCCTTATGGCTCCACCTCGAGAGTAAAATAAGAACTAATATTTGGATTAAGAAATCCCCATGAAGGAATATTCGTGCTGGATATTTTAACGCAGACTTGCAGCTAATCTATGCTACAGGAACCGCAGAGACAACTTGGACAGCGTTTTTAGGTCAACCAATAAAAAGGTTATTAAATATGTACTGAGGCTCCCTCGCGAGACCAGGAGGAAATTGATCAACCGTGACCGAGCAGCGCTAGAAACCGCGAGACTTCAATTCCTCGCAATAGATACTATTGCTTATTTCTGAGACTGCCAATCTTTCACTTAGCTTACTTGACTGCAGCAAGACACTCAGGGTAGATGGTGATACTTGAATATACCCTGAGAACTTTCCCAGCTAAAATATGATTAACCATGGATATCATTAGTGAATAAACATTTGTTAGATTATTCATAAATATTTAGAATTATTCATAGATGTTTGTAAATCATTCATATATAATTATGAATGCTGAGTATACCCTGAGAACTTTCCAACCATGGATATCATTTGTGAATATACACTTGTATAATATACACAGGTATAGGTTGTATCAGACGTGTCTTATTAGACATATATTGATGATGAATAAACTGTATAACATGATAGGCACCCAGTTTAGTTGGGAACTTAAAAGTGTCTAGATGCGTAATTATTAGAGGTTCCCGCTAAAGTATCCACAAATGGACTCACCGTTATAACTTATTTTTCAGTTTTAGTTCCATATACATCCCATAGATGGCGCAAGTAGTTTGGAGTACTGGGATTTGACATTATGGATGTTTTAGAAAATGTACACACCAGATTCTGTAAAATAATAACAAAAAAGAGTAAATATTGTCATAATTCTTTTATTTATGGTGAACTTGGGCGATTTCCTCTGCACATCACAGCCACAATTAGAGTACTTAGTTACTGGAACAAAGTGATCAATGGCAAGAAGGATAAAATTTGCTTTCTTATATATAACATGGTGAAACATCTCAACTGTATAGGGAAATATACTTCTCCTTGGTTAGGGTATGTAAAAGGTACCCTAGAGAACTGTGGACTGAAGAGTGTTTGGATGTCTCATGTTCAAAGTGGCTCAGGGGTGTCGAGTGAGTGTGTTAAAAGAATATTGCAAGATCAGTTTCTGCAGAAATGGTTTGGCAGAATTTCAGAGGAGGAAACCTTCTCAACATACAAAATTTATAAAGACATTCATGAATTCGAAGAATACATAGATATATTGCCAGAGTACCTTAAATACTCGCTGCTTGATTTTAGAACTGGTTCTCAAAAATTGTCAGTTAATCGTAGGTCAAATTTGTCAATACCAAGGCAAGAGCGCATCTGTACTAAGTGCAGAAAGAGAATTTTAGGTGATGAATTTCACTTCCTATTTGAATGCAATGGTATTGAAAAACTTAGAATATCAAGCATACCAAAATACTACAGAACTAGATGCAGCACTTTGAAAATGAGTCAATTATTAAATACAAATGATAGAAATTTTTTAATTAAGGTAGCCAAATTTGTTTATTTTGGCATGAAGGAATACTTCCAGATGTTGTGAGTGAAGAAATTAATAATGTTGATTTAAACTGTCTGTATGACTAATTATGACAGTAATCAGATAAATCATTGTATAATGTTGACACATAACTTTTATGGGTGTATATTGTATATATGTATATTTTTACAATTATGACTACAATGTAGATGTATATATATGTTGATTATTCTAATGAAATTATTGTATTTCCTCTATGTACCGCAAAAGGCGGTTAGAGAGTAATAAAGTTCGTATTCGTACCGGTACATACCGGTAGTTTCATTCGACGAGGACCCATATCGGTTTGCAGTGATAAATGCACATCTTGCATTTTTAAATCAAAGCAGCTTTGATTACATTTTAGTAACCAAATCAGCATATCTTCTAAAAAAAATCATTTTAATTGCCAACGTTAATGAGGGAGAAGGGGGGATCATTATGGGGCGCCGTTTTTAACATCTAGAATTCTGTCGACAGAATACAATTCTGTTGGACAGAATACAATTCTGTTGGACAGAATTGTATTCTGTCAGACAGAATAGTATTCTGTCCAACAGAATTGTATTCTGTCCAACAGAATTGTATTCTGTCGGACAAAATACAATTATGTCGTAGTATCTTCTACTGACTATAGGTGGCATTATCTTCAATAAATATTGGTTAATGAATCAATGCCTGCCTACATATTCGTAATCTAAATCTTACTTCCAATTATCGCTCTATGAGGCCCGCGCGTGTCTGCCAATATAACATGCTTAGCTTTGTTTCAGTTTGGTTCTAATATACGGAATTATATCTCATATGCAAGTGCGAAAATAATCTCCTAATAAAATTTGGCTCCATTGCTATTTTCGCACTTGCATATGAGATATAAATTGGGAGTCAGATTTAGATTCCGAATTGGTAGGCAGGTTTCATTAACCAGTCTATACTGAAGATAAAGCCACCTATAGTCAGTGGAAGACACTACGACAGAATTGTATTCTGTCGACAAAATACAATTCTGTTGGACAGAATACAATTCTGTTTTTGTCTGATTTTACCAACAGGAAATATATGAAAAATAATTCTACTACCCTGTCGTTTTGTACAGCCAATTGCTGCTCATGATTTTACCATTTATCTGTTTGATACTCATACAGGTTTTTATGCAACTTCCGAAGAGAGTTGGTGTGTAGAGCACTACAGTCTATGATACACTGCTCAGAGCTAGGGGACAGGAAGTGGGCTGCCACTCGTTGAGTCACAGCTGATATAGCAGTTGAAGAACATGGCTGCTACCAGGGGCTGCTAGGGACTGGGCAGGCTGGTGGCAATACGCAAAATTCTCCCCTCATGGGATCACTGAGAGAAAAAGGAGGACAGCATCCTATTGTTACTTTCATATAAGCTAATATGTATTACTTTCATATAAGTTAATATGTATGTGAGCCTTTAGTTCCCCTTTAATAAGTCATGAAAACGTCTACATAAAACACATAAGTCGTTTGTTCCAATGGAGCATTTATTTGAGAAATGTCTGTAACAGTGTAAAGTGGAAATTATCAGCTAAACATATTTAAGTGTAGATTTTATTAAATAGTTTGGCAAATATTGATGGATATTTACTAATTCATAAAATACACCTTCACAAATTGACAACAGGTTCTTGTGATACACATTTCAGCAGAGATTTGAGTTAGAGTCCTACCCCGTACTTGGGTCAAAATTGAACATCTGAAAAGTGATTTATTAGGCAACAAAGGCACTAATAACATTATATAGATTACATCTCATAGTTCAGGAATGTTGAACAACTTATCATTAATGGGGTGTTTTGATATATTGTGAAACAGCTTAAATAACACTCGTGCGTTTCGACTTATGGCAAAATGTCATGGACCCAATGAATGCTTCATCTATTATTCTAGTCTCCTGATCAATGGGACAAATTGTCCAATGTTATAAGCAATATTGCAGGCAGGGAGGATGATATCGAAAAGCTGTACTACACAGTGGAGCAATCACTGTTAGCATCATTGGTGCGACAAATGGTTCACAAAATCTTTGTCAGTTGACACTGTAATATTAGCCCCATATCAATAAAGGAGACCTCGATTGATGAATTGATAAAACTATTAAAATAATGAGTTCAATAAAATCTGCTTAAAATGATAATTTGATGTAATTCGGTCTATCACATGTTTTGAAACCTCTCTCGCATGATGATGTGACAATGTGACAGTTGGAAACCCCTGCGGCAGTAGTTAGATTGCTGGCCTGAGTGTTGGATGACGTGGGATTCCCAGTTCAATCCCACGCTGGCAAGTAGGGCTTTCATTCCTCTATAAATAACTCAATTCTGGCTTATACAGGTGAACTTGGATATGACAGACTCAATGGGACCAGGAAAATTGGTCCGTCATATGCAAAATCTGTCATATACATATGACGAATACTTGATATGCATCGGACTGGGACCAAGCATATTGTCCGTCATATGCAAAAATCCGTCGTACAGTGGTCCGTCATATCCAAGTTCACCTGTTTAGTCCATCATCCAATACTGGGGACAGATTACTTCGTAGAGTTTCATTTCAATTCAAATCATAGTTTATGACTGTCTTCACAATCAAAGAAGTTCTGCTTATAAATCTGAGCAGCTTTGAACCCCTTGAAAAAATTATAAGCTGCATTGCATCGAGTGCTTTTCCTAGAAAAATAGAAATATAGACGTTCATACATCTGCATCAATCATCGTGGGTTAGCCTGCATTACTAAGCAGAACGTGTTTGAGAATAAGTGTTTGTTATTATCTGTGAGCCAATCAGAAGTGTTTGTTTTTATCTGTTAGCCAATCAGAAGTGTTTATCTGTTAGCCAAATCAGAAGTGTTTGTTTTTATCTGTTAGCCGTTCAGATTGCACATATAGCTTGGAAGCGTCCTCTACATCCACAGATAGGGTTTATCTTCTGCCGGTGCAACGTCTTTGTTGGCATCCTCTATCTTGGCTGCTGCAGCACTGGTGCTGCCCCCACCGGCTATTTTCTCCCGCCTGGAGTAGAGGAACACGCATGCCAATACACCGACAATACAGCCAACTATGACCAGGACAATGACCAGGATCCACCACGGCCACTCCCCGTCAGGTTCCGGTGAAGGACACTCGCGGCTCTTCAGAAAAACTTTTCTGGAAAAGATAAAAGAAAATTTCAAAAATAAAGGAAAGTGACCTGTTTGAAAATAATCAAGAGAGATGTATGTTGCACGAATGTTAAGTCGTTTACCAGATTTATGTAGAATCAAAGACATTTACTTAAAAACTATGTAGATTCTGACAGGTATATTGCCAATAAAAGCTTGCTCACGTTTTATGGAAAATGGTTTACTTTTACACTGGGTAGATCTGCTAATTACAGCAGTATTTTGATGTACTTAACTGTATGTTATATCAATCATATAATGAAGTTATCCGAAAAAAGAGTCCGAATAATATGAGGTTATAGCACATGGTTATTTACCAATTCAGGCTGACAATAGAAAAAGAAAAATGGAAAATGTTTTTGAAAAAAAAATAAAACAATAAAACACGGTTATTTAGAAATTTGGGTTGACAAAAAGTACTGGAAAATGGAAAATGTTAGGATAATTTGAGATAAAATAGAAAATGACTAGATGATATTAAATCAAAGAAAATATACAGGAGTACGTAATTAGAATTTACAAGGGTTAAAATGCTCTGTGAAGAAAAACCAATGGTTATTTAGAGATTCAGGCCAGTAATAGAATAGGAGAAAATAATGTATTTGTGAATATAACCAAGTTAATACTGCTTGGAAATTGTGAATTTATAACTAGGGAAAGATTGAGAAAATTTGGCAAGTGTTTGGGAAGCAATGATCATTGCATCATGCAATTTAATTTTTGTAATCACATTGAATCCAATAATGAAAACTAAAATGCCAATATGCCATTAATCTGGTCCAATTCTTTTGTCTTTTTTCCTTCCTCATGAGTTATGTTAGAAGTTCTGATCCACGTCTATTACCTATGTGTTTATTCTTGTCTTGCTGTATGTACTATGTACGAGTACAACACAATAAACAATCCTAACTGTGTGTTATCAACATTTTCCAAGAGGGAAATATCATATGTACCTATAACTGTCGAGTGTATTCTTAAGGAAGAGATGATAGTTTGCAGCACAGAGTTGGTTCTTTTCCTCATTGTATATAGCACTGATACAGGCATCTGATAAGCTACTGTTGCTTCCTCCTCCCTGCGATACGTACACCTACAACACCAAAATATTACAGTGTGTGAATTATACTATGGATTTTCATAGCTGACATCAGTACGCAATTAAATGGGTTATAATTTTAAAAATAACAACTTTTGGGATACAACATCTACATCTTTTTAAAAGATGTAGACATGGACAGGAGGTGTAGGCATTATGGAATTGAAAAGTTCGTTCTCCGTCGCTTTTTCTGGGCGAGTGCGAGTGCGAGACAGGGTATCCGGGTAGGGGGGGACACTGCCTTTTAGCAAGTCATTAGAGTATTGCTCCCACACACCGAGCAGTGGCGAAAAGCATTGAGAAGTCAATTGATATGCTTTAGGCAACTTATCGATACGATACAGCACTTTTAATTACAACCTGATAACCAGCGAGTAGATCCTTCTTTGGTTCCGCGATTGAAATACAGTTGGTGGCATGTGAGAAAGTTCCAAGTCACTTAAGCTTTGTCGGTGGTTGTTTGTGTATGTTTGTAAATGGGCAGTGCTAAGTACTTACATTCCCCTCAGAGGTGTCGAGAATAATAACTATGTCCTGATTGCAGGTTCCATAGCGCCAGGAAACACGTCGAAGGTAATCACCAAATTCCTTCGTGGCTTGGTCAGGAGTAGAACTGAAGAATAACAATGTGAGATTTGTCAATAACCCTCAATGGTCAATTTTTTCTCGGTGGACCAGAAACAATGCAGTTTGCAGGGTAGGTTCCATTCGGCAATTCAGCAGGACAAGGGTTAAAGACCTCTTAAGAGGTCCTTCAGTACTATTGTCGTCTGGGTCTACGATAATTTTGACCATAACTTTTGAAATTACAATTGCTTTATAAACTATCTAAGGAAGGGTTGTTAGTATTGTCCTGATTGACATTTCTACATCAAATATCTTCCTAACTGTGCTTCTGCCTGCACGATTTTCTCAAAATAGTCAGGCTGCTTTTGGACGCTGTGAGCATAAGTAGGATAAGGTGAGTGCTTTCTTGCAATACCTATTATTTTTTGAAGACACATTGATAGTATCATTATCCCTTGTCAGTCCAATTTGCAATTCTGACCTAAACTGTCTGATGCCAAGTTGTATTGGGAGTAATTAGCCAGAATTCAGTACTCGATTCTTTGTTTGATGATCTTATACAGCTTTAGTCCCCCAAAATGAACGTCAAATCGAGCACGACATTCTGACAGCCAATTGCATAATGTTCTATCTTTGAAGGGGGTCATTTTAATTGCGCAGCTAGTCTTTTGTTTAAATGAATGTGATTATCCCCGGCACATATGGGTCCATTATTCGCAAGGTTAGTGTTGTAACAAACGCATTTATGTGTGTGGTATTGCAAGTGTTAAATTACACATGGGAGCACTTAAGAAATTTGATTACAAATGAGAAACGCCATTTATTGAGCAACTGTGTATCCTATTTTGTTACACATGTGAGAACTTAAGAAAGGTTATTGCAAATGGGAAATGGACCATCTCTGTGTGTTGTTTTGCTACCCGAGAGTTAGCTGTAAAGTAAGGTGTTCAGAATACACAGGCTGACTGCCCCTACTTGTTTTGTATGGTTATTGACTGTAATGCTGGTTACAAAATCATGCATGTATACAAATCTATTTCGGATGAGCTTTGACAATAAAATACGATTTCAAATTTTAAAATGTATACGAAATGAATAATATGGTGAACAGAAGAAAATATGAATACTGCATACGAAACTGCCACTTGGAAATTAAGTGAAAAGGATACACATAAGAACACACAAAAAGCAGATTTTAATACTCCATGCATAAAATCTGATCTAAAACTTACCTTGAGGTGATTTTTGGAACTATAGCTATAGCGATCCTGAACCCAACCATGCAGCCAGGGCAAGGACACGTCTTCTTGGTACCCGAGAATATATCTGATACCTGAGCATCCAGCCTGTCAGCTGAAATAGGATAAGTGTGTGAAAAAACCCGTGTTTATACTTTCATAATGGGAGTGGAATAAAATGTTAGCATTGGTGGCTAGCATGCATGTATGCATACATACACACATACATGTGACACACACACACACACACACACACATATATATATATATATATATATATATATATATATATATATATATATATATATATATATATATATATATATATATATATATATATATATATATATACATATATATATATATATATATATATATATATATATATATATATATATATATATATATATATATATATATATATATATATATATATATATATGTAAATATATATAAATATATATATATATATATACGTGTGTGTGTGTGTGTCACGTACGTACGTAGGTATGTATATATGTATGTATGTATGCATGCATTAACAGAGTAAGGAATATATATATATATATATATATATATATATATATATATATATATACATATATATATATATATATATATATATATATATATATATATATATACATATATATATATGTAATACATATATATATATATATATATATATATATATATCTATATATATATATATATATATATATATATATATATATATATATATATATATATATATATATATGTAAATATATATAAATATATATATATATACATGTGTGTGTGTGTAAATATATATATATATATATATATATATATATATATATATATATATATATACATATATATATATATATATATATATATATAATATATATATATATATATATATATGTAAATATATATAAATATATATATATATATGTACATGTGTGTGTGTGTGTGTCACGTACGTACGTAGGTATGTATGTATGTATATATGTATGTATGTATGCATGCATTAACAGAATAAGGAATTAATTGTCGCATTCGTTGTTCCAACTATAACTATTTATTCAATGAAACTTTGTGAGACCAGTTCCAAGCAAATTGGTTATGAGTGATAGTAAATCTGTACCTAAATTCTGTTAAATGGCAAGTGTTCATGACATAACTGTAAATGAATGAGAGCCATTTGAAACCGGTTTCATTAAATAGATAGTCTTTATCGATTGTCTTATTGCTCCAGTTTCCAGTCATGTGTTGTTAGAAGCAAAACTAATGAAAAATGACAAATTCTTAGTGAATAGACAACATTTTGGATTGTAAACAGAAGTTCGTCGAACCCCTCGAACCCCTATTGTATCAGCAACTATGTATGACATACTTCTGATAGCCAATTTATTTGTTATGCTGCGTTACGGGTATATTCGAGGGAGGCAGGGTAAAACAGGAGGGTTCATATCTCCATATAATAGCTGGGAATAGTTCCCTGTGACACATGATGTAAAAATATTCTGCCAATAAAAATAACTCCTTTACTTCTGGCAAGTTCACTGATGTATACTGTGTTTGTGGGGCTTGTATCAATGAATAATAACAATACTAGGCTTTCATACTAGTATAGGCTGAGCCCTTCTTTATTAGGCAAGTGCTAGAGATAGACTGACTAATCATCAGTGATACAGTCTTTACATAGTAGATAGTGAGTTCGCCTAGTGCGTACTGATAACGGAAGGGGCTAGGCTTCCGAGAACTACTGTAGTGCTTTGCACTGATTATGATAAGACATACAGGATATATGTTGAGTGTCTTAGGTGTGGCCGTGACTCTAACTATAAGTGCATTACAGTACATAACCTGTAACATCTCCCCTTTCATAAAAATATCAAGTTTAGCTTATAATTGTTCTTGAGCAGGTTATTAAACTTTCTGTGTATTGTTATTACTTCTGAATAATCATATAAGTATTATTCCTCTTAGTTTCATTGTATACTTTAAATTTACTTGCTGACTAGATAATTTCTCATAAGTCTAAATTGAAGGTGACAATCATTGCACTGACATTTAGCTTTTGAATAGTCTTAGTACAAGTGTCCTTGAAATTCTTCCGATCTACGTTTCATCATTCATACTTATTCTAGAATCTAAATCATATTACATCTTAAATTCTAACATTAGTTTTCAAGTTTCTTGTTACTTGGAAGCTAGGGTCAACTTTCAACTGTGTGCTAGGAGTAGACTTTCCTTGCTCACTGAGTAGTGTCTGGGATTATTATGCCCATGATAACAGCTACTTCATTTTCTTTTGACCATTACTTGGTAACAAAGTCTTTATATCTGGTTGGTGGTTTCACATCTCTGCGTGGTCTTAAGTTCATAGGTGTAACTGGATGAGGTGTTGGTTTTACACTTTCATCACTGCTCCGAATGACAGTTGGTGTTGTTCTTTGCTCAGATGGTGCTTTGGGTAGCACATCAGGTGTATTTGCCACTTCAATTTCGCGTTGATCGCGAATTGCTAGCTGTAAGGTTTCCGCAGTTGTTCTGAGGAACTTCCTGTTACGCCGATACTTAGTGCCATCAACATCTATGAGGTAGGAACGTGGTGCCACTTTTTGTAAGCATGTTCCAATCTCCCAGCTACCCTCTTTCAAACCAGGGTTAGGTTGAATTCGGACCGGTTCACCTATTTTCAGCTCAAGTAATTCTTTTGAACCTTTATCATAGTAGAGCTTCGCACGTCTGTGACGTTGTTCAATTGTGTAGGTGACATCTTCGATGACTTTAGGTAATAACAGGTTTTCACTTGTCGGTAGTAGAGTGCGAGTGCGTCTTGACATTAGGCGCTGCACTGGGCTGCTGTCTGCTCCCTCTGTTGGTGTATTACGGTAGTCTAGAATTGCTAGCCAATAATCTTTTCTATCTCGTTTTGCCTTTTTCATCAGGCGCTTGGCTATTTTCACAGCTGATTCGGCTTTTCCGTTTGACTGGCTGTGATATGGAGATGAGGTGGTATGTTTGAATTCGTATTTTTCAGCAAATTGTGTGAATTCTTCACTTGTAAACTGTGGACCGTTATCACTGACTATTTCCTGTGGAATTCCATTTCGAGCAAAGTTCTTTCTACAGCATGCTATGATAGCTTTTGATGTAGTGCTTCGAAGTTTATCACGTTCCCAGAAATCAGAGTAGTAATCACAGGTGACAAGGTAATCTTTTTTCTCCAAAGTGAATACATCCATTCCTACCTTCTTCCATGGGTAGGTAGGTATCTCATGTGTCATCAGGGGCTCTTTCTGCTGTTTTATGGCAAATTCATTGCATGTTTCACACCTCTCTACAGCTTCTTGTATTTCGCCATTCATTCCTGGCCAGAATAGCACATCTTTGGCTTTTCTTATACTGGCTTCTATCCCTTGATGGCTGGAGTGTGTTCTATTGATCATTTCTCTGCGCATTGCTTTTGGGATTATCACTTTCATCCCCTTGTACAAAATGCCGTCTTGTACAGTAAGTTCATCTCGGTATCCAAAATAACTACGTACGCATATGGGTACTTCATCACGAGAGTCTGGCCATCCTGTTAGAATTACACTTTGTAGTGCTTGTAGTGTAGGATCTGCAAGGGTGGATTTCTGGATTTGATGTAGTCGCTCCTCTTTCACACGTATGAAATCAGTTTGTTTGATTTCTTCTAGCTCTTGTATAAGAGCTTTTTCTTGTCGAATTGCAAATATTTCGAACTGCTTTTTGTCATCTGTCACTTCTGTGGTAGGGAGGTATGCCCTAGATAGTGCATCGGCAATGTACATCTTGCTTCCTTGTTTATATTTGATATGCAGTGAATATTTCTGCAGACGAAGCATCATTCGCTGCAGTCTTTTTGGTGCCGATAGTATAGGTTTCTGGAAGATTGCCTCAAGTGGTTTGTGGTCTGATTCCACGTTCACTAATTCACGGCCATGTATGTAGTGGTCGAACCGTTCACATGCAAACACGATTGCAAGGCACTCTTTTTCAATCTGAGCATATCTTTGCTCTGTTTGAGATAATGCACGAGAGGCAAATGCTACTGGTTGGCCATTTTGCAGTAGAGCCGCTCCTAGGCCCTTATCACTTGCATCACATTGTATTGTGACTTCTTCATTTATGTCATAGTATTTCAGTACAGGTTGTGCTGTAACTAGTTGCTTGATTTTTTCAAATGCTTCCTTGTGCTGCTGGTCCCATCTCCACTCTGCATTCTGGTCTGTCAAACGTCTCAGTGGCTCACAAGTGTCGGACAGATGTGGGAGGAATTTAGCCAAGTAATTCACGAAACCAAGTAATCTCTGCACACCTTTCTTGTCTGTTGGGGCTGGCATTTCTGCAACGGCGCTAACTTTCTTTGGATCTGGTTTAACACCTTCTGTTGTTAGCAAATGGCCCATATACGGTACCTCGCTCATGCGTAGTCTAGCTTTCTTCTTGTTGAACTTGAGGTTTTTTTCTTGTGCTCTTTCCATCAACTTTTCCAAGTTTCTGTCATGGTCTAGGTTGGCTTCTTCTAGTGTCTCGCCAGAGCCATACACTAGTATATCATCAGCTATGACATCTACCCCAGGCAGTCCCTCAATCACTTCATGTTGGCGACGTTGGTATTCCTCAGGTCCTGATGAAATTCCGAATGGCATCCGAAGGTATCTGTATCTACCGAACGGTGTCCAGAAAGTTGTGAGGTAGCTACTTTCCTCACTCAGTTTCACCTGATGAAATCCATCTTTTGCGTCAAGCACTGAAAACACTTTTGCCTTGGTAAGGTTTGGTAGTATGTCTTCAATAACAGGCATTGGATATTTTGGTCTCAGTATAGCTTTGTTTAGATCCTTAGGGTCGATGCATATTCGCAGTTTTCCAGGCTTTTTTACTGCTACCAGGCTGTTGATCCATGGTGTAGACCCATTAACTTTTGCTATGATTCCTTGCTTCTCTAGTTCCCCGAGTTTTTTCTTTAACTCTTGTTTTAGGGGTAATGGAACACGTCTTGGGTGGTGCTGAACAGGTCTAATGCTCGGGTCTATTTCTATCTGGTATTCTCCTTTTAGACATCCTAATCCCTCGAAGTTATTTTTGTACTTCTTGAATATGTCGCTGTTTGCCGATTGTTTTGAATATTCTGTATTCGCATCGGTGACCTGATTTATACTATCAGCTTCTATTTGAATAAGTCCAAGCTCTTCGCAGGTTTCCCCAGAAAGTAATGGTTTTTGATCTGTGTCCACTACCTTGAATTCAAGCGGGTATATTTTTCCTTTATATTTGCAGTTGAAACGACAGTTTCCTCGTGCCTGTATGATTGTGCCATCATAAAACTTAAGCTTTGTGCTTGTTTTCTGTAGAAACTCACCACTGCCATCTTGCGCCACCTTGCAGGCATCTGTGAAACTAATGAGATTACAGGTGGTACCTGTATCCATTTGGCACTTCACATTTTTATGGGGGTCCATGTCATATCCCATTTGCAGATGGACAAAGTATTTTCTTCCTTTAGTATTCACTTTCCCAACTTTTTCAAGTTTAAAGGAAGTGTCTGAATCTGAATCATCATTTTCTGTATCATCATATTCTGTGGCAAGATTAATACTCTTCTTTTTGGCAGCTTTTTTCTGTAAGCACATCCTAGCATAGTGATTTTTCATTTGACAGATGGCGCATGTTTCCCCATATGCTGGGCATTCTTCTCTTCCAAATTTATGCTGACCTCCACAATATCTGCATTTTGAGGTATTGCTTGTCATTTTCATTTTCCCTCCTCTTCTTGCTTGTGAGGAGTGAAATTTTTTCCCATTATTCTTTGAATAATGCACAGATTCCTCTGTAGTACCTGTAGCACCTATTTTCTGTAATTGATCCTGTGCTATTTCACTACTTCTGCACATTGCTATTGCTCTGTTTAAGTCCAGATTTGGCTCCCTAAACATTCTCGCTCTGGCTGCACTGTCTTTACAACCAAGGACTAATCTGTCCCTAATCAGTTCATCTCTTAGAGCTTCAAACTCACAGCTTGCTGCTAACTGTCGAAGCTTGTTGACATATTGGTCAACCTGTTCATTTGGCTGTTGGTTACACGTATTGAATAGGTATCTTTCATACACTATATTTTTTCTGGGCTTAAAATGCGCCTCCAGTGCACCAATTATAGAGTCTATCTTCTCCCTGTCCTCTTCTGCTATATCTAGATGTTTGAGAATATTGTAGCAATCCTTTCCTATCACTGCTTTGAAAGTTGAAAGTCTCACCTTTTCAGTCCTCTCATCTAATCCTGTAGCGATCTCATAATTCTCCCATTGTTCCTTGAAATATGTCCAGTTTTGGTATACATCTCCTGTGCATTCAATGGGTCCAGGGATGGGAATCTTTTCCGTTGCCATCTTGCGTATTCCTTGTGAGCAGAAGGCTTCAGTTTACTTCTGACACCATGTTTGTGGGCTTGTATCAATGAATAATAACAATACTAGGCTTTCATACTAGTATAGGCTGAGCCTTCTTTATTAGGCAAGTGCTAGAGATAGACTGACTAATCATCAGTGATACAGTCTTTACATAGTAGATAGTGAGTTCGCCTAGTGCGTACTGATAACGGAAGGGGCTAGGCTTCCGAGAACTACTGTAGTGCTTTGCACTGATTATGATAAGACATACAGGATATATGTTGAGTGTCTTAGGTGTGGCCGTGACTCTAACTATAAGTGCATTACAGTACATAACCTGTAACATACTGAATCAATAACACTCACATAGATGACTAAAGCAACATAAGTTATACATATATAACTATACGAAACACACACACAATTGTATATATATATATATATATATATATATATATATATATGTATACGCAATCAATAACACTCACATAGATGACTAAAGCAACATAAGTTATACATATATAACTATACGAAACACACACAATTGTATATATATATATATATATATATATATATATATATATATATATATATATATATATATATATATATATATATACTAGTATATATATATATATATATATATATATATATATATATATATATATATATATATATATATATATATATCATACTTGTCCTTACCGTCTTGAGACACAAGTATTTGGCCAGGATCACAGACCCACGACTTCTTTCCATTACGTCCGCATTCGGTAACGTTTATCTGAGGGTTGGGATAGTCTTGCTGCATCCATGACTTTCCAGAGGAATTTGTCGTTTTACATGATTCCGATGAAACGACACGCCCAAAAACAACTACCGTATATAGTAAACACAACACCAGCCAATATATTCCACTCATTCTCCTGGATTGGTAAGATAATCCCTTTAGTTCCATATTTAATCTAGTTTATCTTGTAACTGTTTCACCTTACTCCGGTGAATGGTAGGCGGCTTCTTCCGGTGGCCTGTATCTACCTGTTATTGGCATTCTTTGGAGATGAAGCGAGTGAGGATCTGACTCAGCGTCCGTTCTCCATACCAGTACGTGCCACAAAAAGTGTACCACAGTAGGGTTCTGTGGTACAGGCCGCAACGACCCCAGTCAATACCACTAAAATGCACAGGGAACGCACATATGCATCATATATCAATCCACCTGATTGGGTTTAGTAAATACCAACATCCGCGGTAAATACAGGTAGACTGTTTGCCAGGTTTAACCATGATAAAAATGAACTACCATAACAATAAGGTGCAACTCAAGTGCGTTTCCCTCTGTCTTTGTTTTCCAGGCAATTCAATGGTCATTTCTCATTGAGTTGGGTCAGGAAGCATCTCAAGACCCACCAGTGGATGTGGGCAACACCTAGATGTACTGCAGATCTCAAAATCCTTCCATATCTTAGGAAAACACTACATCTACTGTATAATGAGTAACTGTGCTTTAGCAAGTCTCTGCATGTGGTCAGATACCATCGATCATATAAACTCGCCACAAAAAGCAGTATTTGAGAAGTACATGGAGATACATACATGTTTTATTTTATAAGGACAATGTTTTTCATTCATTCATTTCTTCAAAGTTCCTCTGTTATCAGGATATTCCCAAAGGTATCAGACCATGTATATTTACTTCAGATGTCAATAGATGGCAGTGCAGTCATGAGGCCGTCATCAGGCTCAGTGACCAGCTCTAGTTGCTCCACCTAGAGAGCAAAATAAGAACTAATATTTGGATTAAGATGGTAGACTCTAAATCCCCGCAGACCTCAGGAATCGACGCCATGGAAGCTTTAGTGATCGTGGAATAACCTACCTAGGTTTAGTGTTAGGAGGTAGGTAGGTAAGAAGCGGTCCAGAGTAAGGGTAAGGGTATTAAGATAGCCCCGTGAGGGAATATCCGCGCTGAATACTGAACACAGACTTGCAGCTAGTCTATGCAACAGGAGGCGCAGAGACAACTGGGACAGCGTTTTTAGGTCAACCAATAAAAAGGTTATTAAATATGTACTGAGGCGCCCTCGCGAGACCAGGAGGAAATCGATCAGGCGTGACGAGGGGCGCGAGATTCCGCGAGACTTTTAATATTCAGATTTAAAAAGATTGCTTGTTCCTGAGACTGCCAATCTGTCACTCAGTTAAGGCAAAGTAGATTACTCATCAAACATCTACTGCGATTGATATAACGAATACAGTTATGATGTGAATTTCTCATCCGCGAGAAATTGACACAGGTTGTATGTTTTTACACGATGACCCTAGTTGGCAAGCACTAAATAAATAAAAAAATATTTAGAAACGAAAAAAGCGTATCTTGAGGACAGCCAGGCGCACTCAATATAGATACTCGAAATGTATACCATGAGAACTTACCAGGCCAACACATGATAAACCATGGACATAATTAGTGAATGTATATTTGTTAGATAATTCATATGTATTAAGAATTATTCATAGATATTTGTTCATCATTCATAAATATTTATAAATATTCTGAATACTTCCACAGTTTCAGGGTAAACCATAGACGTTAAGACATATATCAGGAATATCTATGAATGTCGAAGATATGTTGTGTCTTTCATTTGCCATTCATTAGCTCAATGCATAGTCTCTCCTGACAGAAAGCCAACCGAAAGGAAATAGTTTCCTTTCTCTAATCCTTTTATGGGGTGGGGCTCCCCCACTACTGGACGGTCTAACACATTGCATTGCACAGTTGCCTTGCGACTTATGGATATGCAACCTTTGGGATAACCTGGACTGGGACGTATTGTATTGTCCAGCTTTACATATCCCTACATTGAAGCACACTTTACCGTTATCATGTATCTTTATATGTGTCCAATCCCAAACCCAACAGTCGTGATTCTTGCCAGACTTGAGCCTTATAATGATTCGTTTGTCACAGTTTTGCGTTGTAGATGCCCGAAAGCGATACAGCTCTGAAATAACATTGCTGCCAAATATCGCCTCTTTAGTGTATTCCTTCGCACGACAAATCCTTATTACATTTAGATTTTATTAGATGTATCGATATCCATGTATAGGTTGTCTCACATGTGTCTTACTAGACCTATTTTGATGGGGAACTTCTTAATGCACCGCAAATTAAAGCTTGATAGATACCCAGTTTCTTTTGGGCGTATGACAATGTATGGGTGTTTAATTGTGAGAGATTTTCTAATTAACACTATTATAACCGCAAACGCATTCATTTTTCAGTTTTAGTTCCATATGCCGCCCATAGATGGCGCACGTAGTTTGGAGTACATAGTTCAATTCCATTCGACGAGGAACTATATCGGTTTGCAGTGATAAACGTACGTCGAGCCTTTTTAAATCAAATCGCGTCGGTGTAATTTTAGTATCCAAAATCACCATAGCCTATATTCATTTTATTACTAATTGCCAATCATTAATGAGGGAGAAAGTGTTTTTCCTTTCATACAAGCTGACATGTATTATAGGGTTTAGTGCCCCTTCAAACGTTGGCTCAATTGAAATGTGGAATAACACCTTTATGGTTAGAAAAATGTCGCTGGAGGAAAAATAATCATAAAACTAAGTGAATACCAAGTTTGCCTGAAATGTTTAAACATGGTTTTATAGAAACGGAGTCTGAAGTACAATTGCGATCGTCACCTGTACTTAAATTCACAGAGAAAACCTTTTACTTACGGCCTGTACATTCGTGCAACTTATAATTTTTAAATGGCACTGATAAATTGGTATTCATATTTTTAATACCAGAACCTGCTCTGGTGTATTAGGGACAGATTCTATGCTACATCAATATATTTTTTGATAATGTATATTTTGTATTTCTTATTTTTAGTATCCTATAATGTCAAAGTTGACTTTCTATTGTTCGTTTTGTGGCATGTGCGTACACGTATAATTTAAAATGTGGGGGAATCTAAAATGAATTTTCTTACCTATGTGAACGGGTCCGGTGAACGGGACTTTTAAGGAGGATGCGTTTGATGTTTTGGTATAGACGAGGGTATCATGATTTACACAGTTGTGTAGTGGTATCGATGTGGGAGAGATTCATTAGGAAAAAGAACAAACACACGTAAATATGTTAAAACGCATGTTGGCAAAATGTTTTATTTGTAGCACCAGCATTACGTATCTGTCAATACAATACAGTATTGTATATGATATATCTTAAGCGAATTGTCATGGTATATCAAACCCTCTTTGTGCGCTTACAGCTCCAGCCTTCGTAAACATATACATCTTGGCTGGCGAATATGAATATTCCATACCCTTTATTAACCCATTCATGCACACAGTGGCCAAAAGCAGCCTGACAACTTTGGTTTAAATTCTCAGGCAAGAGCATAATTGGAAAAGATTTGAAGGAGAAAGGTTAATTATAGCAAATCCAACAACTCTCCTTCAAATATTTTGTAGAAGTATTCTTAATTTCGAAGTTATTGTCAAAAGTGTCATAGATCCAGACGACAATTCTGGAATAAGTGTTAGGCACTAATGGGTTAAACATTTTAAAGATAAACAGTGTTCACAGCCATATTTGACACTTACATCTAGCGAAAATAGTTACATGCATTCTTTAAGAAAATCACAGCTACGTCATTACTTATTCAGCTT
This sequence comes from Maea johnstoni, assembly GCA_963942565.1. Lineage (NCBI taxonomy): Eukaryota > Metazoa > Annelida > Polychaeta > Spionida > Magelonidae > Maea > Maea johnstoni. The sequence goes on along the minus strand of OZ012688.1, from coordinate 16,872,301 downwards.
GTTCTACAATAATACCCAACTCCATGTTAAAAACGCCAATCATTATCATTGCATTTCATGCCCGAAGAAATAAAGAAAACATGTTAGAACAACGCCAGGTCCGTATGGGCTTTTCATAACCCACTAATGCTCAGAGCGGCAAAAAACAGCCAGGCAATTTTGATGAAATCTTTTATGCAAATCATAATTTGGAAAACACCTGTTGGAGAAATGTTGATTAAAACACTAACAACAACTCTCCTTCAAATATTTTGTTAAAAATCCTTTTTAATTCATAAGATATTGACAAAAATAGTTTAGATCCAGACGTAAATTTCACGAGGAACTAAATTCCATTATTTCATTGAATAAATGAAAGCCCTTTAAATCCACTGTTTCATTAGGTTATCTTGTGTTCATTAGTTCACCAAATAATGAAATCTCGGTAAAACAATTTTATTATATAATCACAGTCTTGATTGTCCGTTATTCATACCTCAATCTCTAATCTAATTTACATAATTTCAATTCAAATTGAAACTTCACAGACACACCCTCTCCCTCAAATCAATTAAAACATCATCGACCATTTATTTTTTCTACACTGCCACTAAGTTCATGCCTTTTACATCACAACCACGTGGCACAATTGCCAAAATTTATCTCTCATATCTAGAATGGGTAAAGGTCAATCTAAACGTCCCCCATGTGAATGATACCTTAGATGAACAAAAGAATGGATATGTTGCGAAAGACACATTTCTACATGTGTATATGCACTATAGTGAAGACCTGGCATAAGTGTGACGTCACTAGGAGACAAAGACCAATGAGCGCTCTCGTATCGTCTGCATTACAGAGACAATTGCGCTCCAACATGCGCAGAACACGACGTTTGTGCTATTCGCCGCAGCCAGCCTGTTCAGGTTGACCCACTGGTTTTATATCCACTTTTTTATTCATCTAAGATGATACCAGAAATGTCGATCATGTTCTCTTCATCTAAGATAATACATCACGTTTAATCTGTAAATGAAGGCCACCTTCATCTCTTATGACAGCTTATGTCATCCGCATTCATGATTTAGAGCTGAAATTTCATGTCACCAATGTCTGCATTGTAATTCGAAAATCATCAAATAGTGGATTTATGGCAAGAACAGTGGACGAAAAACACATTTTTGAATATTCATAATTTTCACTGAATTATGAACATTCAAACATGAAGTGTGAGTATATTCAAAAATGAATTACGAATATTCATAAATGAAATATGGATATTCGTTATTCATTAATGATTATTCAAAATTAATTATGAATATTCAAGAATGTCTTTTTTGTCCACTCTTACTCGCCATACGGATCGATTTAGAAATCTTCCTCCTTTTATTGTTTGGAGGATAATTTCACCAAACATCACACACCAGTCAAATCTATATTTTATATTTGTAAACAGATAATGTTGTTACTACATTATCTCTTGATCTGTACTATTAAGGCACCATACTGTCTTCGAAGGGTTCTACCTACTTATAGAGACAGATTAAATGAGTTGAAGTCTCTGCTACTTATCAGCGTTTTTATGACACGTTTCTAAAGCAGTCCGAACATCACTCAAATTGTTGAATTCTGGAAAAAATTGTTGCACTGCTTGAAGAATTTCGTCATCGCTCTCCAATCCAACGGAATGTAACTTATTGTCCTCCCCCTCGATGAGTAACGTATTGTCCTTTATGCAGATAGCTCTTCTGTTAATCCATCGTTCCATCCGGAACGACCGCAAGAACCCGGATGTAGATGGATTGGTGTAGAGGGGTTTCAGTGCTCGCCGAACTGATTGAATGCCACGTGGTATGGGTTTAAAACTGTACATCCACGTCCAGCCATTGATGACCCGGAAGTCGTCCCCCTTTGCCCTCACCGGTGATTGGTGGAATCGAACTATTTGATCTCCGACTCGGCTGAACTTGTATGTTATGTAGGATTCTTTGTAAATAGGTGATTCGGTCTGCAAAAGAGAGAATATGATTAAGAATTTGCGGCGAATAGGCCAAAGGTTACGTTCTGTGCATGTTGGTGCGGAGCTTTCTCTGTAATGTAAACGATACGAGAGCCCTGGCTGCTCTTTGTCTCCTAGTGACGTCACACTGAGGTTAGATCCGAGACCCCATTCTCTTATTAATCTAAGGTCATATAGAGGCTGGTTCGAGTCCCTGCTGGAACCACATTAGCGATCTTGTAGGTCGCCTGACACAAGTGCGGCGTTTCGAAGTGCTGTTTATGGCACTATTGCAATTGCAAGACCTCTTGAGACTAATTGTGTTATTCCGGCGTATAATGTAGTTAAAGTAAGTCTAATTTATCAAAACAGTCCTTTATCACTTCTATCGACTAAAAGAGTTACAAACCATTAAAATAATCTCAGATTTAGGATTAAGGAACGAATGAATTTAAGAGTTTCAGATTACAGTTGAAAAGCACGATACAAAATTGACATAGGCCAGGATTTGAACATGAACATGGGTGTTTAAAAATGGGCATTCATAAAACAGTCATGGTACCCCATGTTTTAAAGTGGATATTAAAATATTTCATAAAAGATGAAACTGCATGTTTCTTCAAGTTATGTCATAACACTCGTTTTAACAATTTGAAGGTAAACACAAAGCTTGGAAAATATTTCAGAGAAACGCTAATCAGAACATTGCAAACAGCTATACTTCAAATATTACTTTGAATGCCTAAATCATTGTCAATAAAATAAAAGATACTGATGTATGTACTGATGTATGTACTTTTGTAGTGAAACTGCGAGTCAATAAACTATATATATATATATATATATATATATATATATATATATATATATATATATATATATATATATATATATATATATATATATATATATATATATACTGACGATAGTTTGCGTTCTACACACACCTAATTAAGGATCTTCTAAACATTGATGGGTTAAAATTGAACTTTCACATCTGCATTTGACTGGCATTTAAGAAATAATTGAAGGCTATTTCTATCCTGGCGTGGACTTGGCAAGTGTTGGATGTGCTCCCAGTCACCTTGCTGGCGCAGACAATAAAGTTCAGATATTTTTCGTATACATAGAAATGTAACATACCTGGAAATCTAAAGGCACGGGGTGGAATGTGGGGTATCCGAAACCGACATCGGCAAGGTAGGTGTCGCCATCTTTTACCACGTTTCTGAGTATGGTGATAAGGTGGTTGTTACTGCCAGGTACACAAACAGACCCCACGACTAGATGGCTGTCATAACCTACAACAAACAGAACAAAATGATCAGAATAACGGTTTAGTGAAGTGAATTCTACACACAGGCTTTGAAGCATTAAAATGGTCAAATTATGTGTTAAACGTTTTACTATCTATGTAATGAAATATCATATTAGGTTTTATATATATATATATATATATATATATATATATATATATATATATATATATATATATATATATATATATATATATATATATATATATATAAATATATATATATATATATATAT
>OZ012688.1:16756875-16868572 GCA_963942565.1 Maea johnstoni | reverse complement strand
TCTCTCTCTCTCTCTCTCTCTATATATATATATATATATATATATATATATATATATATATAATTCCAAATCTTCCGTAAATATATAACTCTTTTCTATTGAAGTCAAATTAAAAAGCTTATTTCAAAGTTATCCACTCATCATATATTATTTCATATTCTAGATGTTGTCTGAAAATATTTATACTATAGGCAAAGTTCAGCACTTATGATTGAATTTGCATTGTAAAATATTTTTCTTGTAGTAGTAATAATCATATGAAATTATCCAGCATTATCCATGCCGTAATAATTATCATGTAAAATCATTAAATGCATTATTTATAATCAGGCTTATTCGCCATATTAACTTACATTGTCTTATGGAAGTCTTTGCCATTTTCATCAATAAGCGCTCCTGTTGCCCTCGCCCAACAATCATCCCATGTCCCGAAAAACTCAACGTTGTCCACTCGCCAGGTCTCAACGCCCTTCTTTACTTCTACCTCACAAACATTGTGGATGATATTAAAGGCACCTGAAATATATATATATATATATGTATATATATATATATATATATATATATATATATATATATATATATATATATATATATATATATATATATATATATATATATATATATATATATATATATATATATATAGATAGATAGATAGATAGATAGATAGATAGATAGATATATAGATATATAGATATATAGATATAGATATAGATAGATAGATAGATAGATAGATAGATAGATAGATAGATATGTACATATATATATATAATATATAATAATACCTTCTACCAACCTTTTCGTTCTTTTCAATATAAAACTCAGCAACATATTTATGCATTCTGCTATCTATAATGAGTACCAACATTTTTTTCTCAAATGATTAACTACTAGTTTGGTTGTCACCAATGTGCTTAATCTTTCAAAGAACGCTGGATGTCTCTTAAAATCTGTCCAAGAAGAGCATCCCAACCAATTGTGCTCCCTCTAAAACTTTGCCAAATAATGCATCATGAATGGTTGATCAATGCCTTGCTCTTAACCCTTGTGCTGCTGGTGGCTAATTAGGTCAATACAAAATGATGCAAAAATCCTTAAAAATGACTGAAACCCTGGCAAATGGGTACTCATCTGAGAATACTCAGTGAGAGCTTTCCAATGAATACCAACATGACAGGGTTTAGATGGTTTTTGAAATATCTTTGCATCCTTGTGCTTTGGACAAAAAAAGCCTCAGCATTGGAAGGGTTAATCTAGTCAATCGTTTGGGCTCAATGGAAATAAATGAGTTAACCCATTCATGCCTGGATATATTTGTGACAAGTGGCATCTGGACTTATGATGCTTTTGAAAATACACTAAGAATCAGTTATAAACTGTAAAAATATTTGAAAGAGAGTAAATTGAGTTCTGATTTCTACACCAAAATGCCCAATTCTACATGTACAAATTCTCACATTTCTGGGAAAAAACGTTACTGGTAACAAAGAATTAATAGGAAAATCAGCTTGTTCTCTATTATATGTCTATGTATTTTTTAGACCATTCCCTTAGATGAAAAAAAACAATTGGATATGAAACCAGCCGATCAACCTGAACAGGCCGGCTGGTGCGAATAGCCCAAAAGTTGCGTTTTGCACATGTTGGTGAGCAAGTGTCTCTGTAATGTAAATAATACGAGAGTTCTCATTGGTCTTTGTCTCCTATTGATGTCACAATAAGGCCAGATTCGACATGGCTGGCATAGCTATAGGCCTTCACTATAGCGCATATAGTAATTGGTCTCTCGCTACATATCCATTCTTTTATTCATCTTAACTAGACATTACAGGTTAAATGTGTCACATACTTTATGGATATTTATCTTTTCAGTTCACATAGTATAACAAGTGATGTTGATATCATAGAGACCGCAAAGGCTGCTGAATACTTCCTTAGCGACGGCGTCATCATCACAGGAACATCAACAGGGACGGTGACGGACACTAACGAGGTGGCAGGTAAGGGGAGAGTTAGAGTTCTGAGTTTGACACCAGAGGGAGCCACATGCAGGGTCTTAGCCAGGATTTAGAAACTGGGTGGCCAAAATTGGCAATTGTAAAATCTTCGGGTGTCCAAATTTTTAAGGGGGGCCACAGTATACTCAACCATACACATCTACATAATTTTATTCTAAAATAAGGCATGATATCCTTATACAATGTCATTGGAATTATATGGAGATGAAAAAATTCAATTACATGCTAGAAATTGACATTTTAAGAAATTCCTCACAAAATAATTTTGAGTGTCCTGAGGGGTTCTTTTTAAGGGTTTGAGTGTCCAAAAAGACACCCAAACGCCCTGCTGGCTAAGACCATGGCCACATATGCCATATATAATCAAGATGAAATCCCCGCAGCCAGAATACTCGAATCTAAGATCATAACTAGGATTATGAATATTGATTTTTGAAATGGATAATCACTATTATTTATGTCTTTTTCTTTCGTGGATACAACAAAATATCCAGATAACAATCATCATATATATAAACTTGCCATATATATCCGCATACAGTTGAAACTTTCAACCCGCTGTACTTGGTTAAAATTGCAGTAGTTTTGGAATTGGTTATACAAATGTGTATATTACAAGTGCGTTGGTCAATTCCTTGCCGCACAATTTGGAATCATGAAAAATAGTAAAGCTGCCTGGGAACATGGATATTGTTTATACGGAGACTTTCTTTTGTCCTTTGTTTACATCCTCCTAATGTTCATTTTTGTCTAAAGATGGCAGCACAGTACTGACTATCCTATCAGTGTCTATTATTGTCAATAGAGGGCAGCAGAATATTGGTTCATTTGATGCTCTACCTGGATGATTTCATTTGTCCATAAATAGTTTTTTAGCCTTGTAATGAGATAATTTTGTTATCAGTTTGTAATTGCAGGGCTTGCTGATTTTTATTTGGTGGGCACAAATAGATTAACTTCAGAGACTTCCCCCACAGTTTTACTTATGTACTATTTCAAACTGCTCAGGCAGTATCAATTTACATCATAACCGCCCATATCCCTAACAGCACACAATGGTAATTTAATCACAAACCTCCGTAAAATAACCCATTGTGCAGTGTCTTTGAAACATTGTAAAAGTGGTTGCATTAACACATTTATATCTGGATATCTACTCGACCAGTGTTGTGTGGACCTGTCATACTTTTGAGCATTGTAGTTCTAATGACAATTCTCCTTCAAATATTTTCTATATATTGCTTTTGTTGGAGAGATATCTCCAATATTGTCAGGCATTGAATGGGTTAACGGGAGCTTATGCTAAGTGTTCCATTTCTCACCACCTGATGCACAACCAGAAGTACGACGATAAATAGCATGGGCAGTGCCATTTTAAAAGTCAGACTTTTTTTTTTTTTTTTTAATTTAAAAAGGGTTCGCCACCCCTTTTTTCAAGGGTGCCACAGACATGTAAGAAGGAGAGCTTTTTTGTATATGCAGACGACACAGATAGCATGAACGATGATATGAAATGCATATGAAACTCTATAAAGTAATCTCTCCCAATAATTGGGCGACAGACAATAAAGAGTAAGAAATGAAGGTTTTCGGTGATTGCCCCAGTTTATAGAGGAATCGAACCCCTACTCGCCCCGGCCTGGGATTAAACTCTGGACCCCATGCCTCCCAGCACTCTTGCCACTGCGCCGTTGAGTCAGACTTGTCAATAAGTATAATTCAATGCGTAATCTGCATGCAGCAGCAAGAATAAACAAGTGATCAACATATAAGGTAGGCAAATTCCTTTATTAGCATATATAGCAGAGGAATGACAAGTCAGGTAGGTGGACAATAAGGATTTTGTTGGGGTAAATTGTGTTCGTGTGTACTAAGTTATCAATCGATTTTCCATCTAGCTTTCGTTTCGATTGATATTATCGGCGAATCTCGGCCATGGTGTCTGAGCTTTAATCGTTAGCTTTGGAAAATCTTGGCCACCATAAGCCAACGAAAATCGTAATTAATAAAAAGTGTCTGATATTTGCGAGAATTTACGGTAGGCCTTGGTTTTCTCCAGGAACTCTGATTCCCTCCAATACTTTCACAAATGACAAGTCACTATTTAACCTCTATATGGTAGAAAAAGGAGACAAACAAAATTCCAAATTCCAACTCACCACTAGAAATTTATAACTACTTGTCTAATCTCATACCTATGGAAAGTACATTACATCTTCTGGTATTTTTCAATTATTCTTCAATTAATTTACTTTATTTTTATGATTTTTAGCCAATTACTATCACTTTTATATTATTTTATATTATTTCATCCAGTGTTGCATAACTCCCACTTGTATCCTCTTTAAGCCCTTTCATGCCTGTAGCAGTCAAATCCACCTAACAATTTTGGTGATATCTCTCTAACAAAAGTAATATCTAGAAAATATTTGAAGGAGAATTGTTCATCACAACTCTATCTACGACTCTCCTTCAAATATTTTGCAAATTCATGCTTCATTCCAAAGTTACTTTCAAAAGTATGACAGGTCCAGACGACACTTATCATGGAAATCTCCATGCATGAATGGGTTAAAGAAATTCAATGTTCTTTCTTTAACAAATGTCGTCTGGACCCATGGTACTTTTGAAAATAACTTTCTTAATCAATCAACGTAAGGGTCTTAACTAGGATTTTGAAGCTGGGTACCCAAAATTGCCATTTGCATTTTAATATTTGGGTGTCCCATTTTTCAAGTTGAACCATGTTTGTAGGGTATGTCAAGCCTGTGTGCTAGACAGCATTGGTAGGTTAAACATTTTCTTATTTCTATTTTTCAGCTGTGCAGGACGGTGTAGGAATCCCTGTTCTGATAGGCTCAGGAGTGACCGTGGCTAACGTGGACGAGTATATGTCGGCCAGTGCTCTGATCATTGGTTCCCACTTCAAGCATGGCGCAAGATGGCAGAATGATGTGGACCATCGAAGAGTCAAGGACTTTGTGAAGGCGGTGAAAAAACTCAGACAAAATTAGCAGATGGCAAATTAGCTGGGAATGATGGCAAAATGATCTAGACCATTAAAGAGTCAAGGACTTCGTGAAGGCTGTGAAAAAACTCAGGCAAAATTAGCAGGGGTGATGTCCAATTAGCTGTGAAAGATGGCAGAATTATGTAGACCATCGAAGAGTCAAGGACTTTGTGAAGGCTGTGAAAAAACTCAGTCAAAATTAGCAGGGGTGATGTCCAACTAGCTGTGAAAGATGGCAGAATTATGTAGACCATCGAAGAGTCAAGGACTTTGTGAAGGCTGTGAAAAAACTCAGGGAAAATTAGCAGCGGAAGATGTCAGAATGATCGATGTAGACCACTAAATAGTCAAGGACTTTATGAAGGTCGTGAAAAATTAGTGGGGGAAATGGTGTAAACCATAGAAGAGTCAAGGACTTTGAGAATTAAGGCTGTGAAAAAACTCAGACATAATCAGCAGCGGAAGATGGCAGATCGAATGACCAACAAATCAGGGTGATAAAAGAATTATGTAGACCATCAAAGAGTCAAGACCTTCACAAAGGCCGTGAAAAAAGTCAGGAATGATTAGTAAGGGAAGATGGCCTAATAATGTAGACCATCAGAATCGAGACCTTCACGAAGGTTGTGAAAAATCTCAGGCATAATTAGTAGCAGAAGATGACAGAATTACGTAGACCATCAGAGAGTCAAGGACTTTGTGAAGGCTGTGAAAACACTCAGGCAAAATTAGCGGGGAAGATGTCAAATTAGCGGCGGATAACGGCAGAATGACGTAGACCATTAAAGGGTCAAGGACTTCATGAAGGCCATGAAAAAACTAGACTAGCAGGGGAAGATGGTATAATGATGTAGTCAAGGACATCACAAATGTTGTGAAAAAACTCAGGAATAATTAATGGGGAAGATGACAGAATGATAACGAGTTGAGGACTTCATGGACATTGTGAAATAACTTTGTCTTACTCAGGACAAGATTAGCAGGGGAAGATGATAGAATGATGTAGAGTCAAGGACATCACAAATGTTGGGAATAATTAGTGTGGAAGATGACAGAATAATAATGAGTTGAGGACTTAATGAACGTTGCGAAATAACTCTGGCTTACTCAGGAGTATCTACTGGCATACAAAGACAACCAAATCAACTTATCTATTTAGGATAAAGGCTATTATGTGAAAGCTAGTCAAACAGATTTATTTGCATATGAACATTGTGTTCAAATACTAGTCACTTTACAAAATATATCTGAAAACATATGTTTGTATCATTATTGATGAAGTTGTTTAAGATATGTTGGCTTAATTGGTGAATAAAGGTACATTTTCAGATTTTTACATGTGTTTACCCTATGGTCTTTTACGAGGGATCAAACTTGACTGTTGGTCTTAATTCTATTGGCTTCCACCTGATGGAACTTACTGTTATTTCATTGGATTGTGTAACTTACCAAGCTGAGATTTTTACTTTGGGAGATCATAAATTTTAGCTTCCAAACGGCCCTCTTTCTACCGATTTCCTAAAACAGCTAAGACGAGTTTATGATACACTATAATACACGTAAGGTTATGCAACTAAGTTTGGTTAATTTTAGTTTTTCAGATTCAGATGACAATTTTTGGAGGAACACATAAGCATTAATGGGTTACGTTCACTTAGTAAGACTACACAAATATGATTAGTTTAAAAGGTTATACAACTTGTAGGACTTCTATTGAATTAATGAGATAAGGGTTCAATTTGCCCATTCATGTCTTGTTTTCCTTGAGTTGTATCATCTGAATTGAAAACTATTAAAACCCTGTCATGATGGCATTCATTAGATAGCTCTTGCCGAGTACCAATATGCCAAGGTTTCCGAAATCTTCCAGCCTTATGTGTCATTTTGAGTTGACAATTTTTTTTTCCAGCAGCATAAGGGTTAATGGATTCAACACAGATGTATTCCCTCCATTCTTGGGCGCTACAGACATGAATGAGTTAAAATGATTAAGCATAGCAACGCATATATGACAAAACAAATCGAATAATGCTTTCAAGTAAATAATTTATTATCTGCACAAGCTTACGTCGCAGATGATTCACTGACCCTCAATATTTCATACAGCAGGACTAAGGACTAAACGGATCATTCACACATCCATGCACAAGATCACACATATACAGGTATAGCAGGAAAGTTTGCATAGCTAAAACACACTATGGAACAGAGCGATCCATTGGACATATGGTAATCATGTCTAGAAGTTATATCATTCACTAACTAGTGATCACATTTTTGTTGTCATCTGAGCATTAGCGTATTGCTAACGTATCTGAGAAGAGCGTATTGCTAAGTAAACGTTGTTGCTAAGTGAACGTTTCCAAGTGAATGCTGTTGCTAAGTAACCGTTTCCATGTGAACGTTGTTGCTAAGTAACCGTTTCCATGTGAACATTTAGCGTAAAAGAGATCCATCCCTCTGATGGTGGTAATCTCACAGGTGTACCGTACCGTAATATGTACCAGAGTAACTGGTACGGTTATACCTTTTAACTTTTGTCACAATTGTAAGAATTATGGCCTATAATAAACAACAGTAACATTACATTGTAAAGATATTGATATATTGAAAATACATATATTTCTTAGTCATCACTGGACTTCAAAGGCATACAATCGATAAGCCATGTAGTAAAAGATTTCACATTCATAACTAATCTGAAGGTTTCTGATCAAGAGAAAATGTCTCGCATGGAAATTGAGAATGTATCTGAACTCAAATTAGAGTAATATGATATCGAATCACTGAAGTTACGTATGAATTCACATATTCAGAATGTATCTGAAATCAAGTAGAAGTAATGCAATATTGAATCACTGAAGTCAAGTATGAGATTACATATTCTCTCTGAAGTTTTGAATGCAAAATCTGCTGGTTATTTGATGATGAAAGAGTCAAATCTGATGATGGGTAAAACAGGCGAGTTATCTGTTTTCGATTTGGCAGTGTTGTATATTCTATGACAGAGCGCAGTGTGTTATGTCACACACAGTAATGAGAAAGGGGGGTGGGGTGTTATTCCTGAGATGAGCTCGCCCCCTTCAACACAGAAAACTCCATACCTTTGTTATTGTCCTGTCATGCCTGGAGGTCTCTTTGACAAGTGTCATCTGGGGCAATGACACTTGACAAAGTACTAAGGAATTGAGCATAAGTTCTCAGAATATTTGAAAGAGGGTTGTGGGTTGGATTCTGATAAACAAATAACACAAAGTTTTGCCGAAAAAACATAAAATATAATTTTTGACTGTCACTGGCATGAAGGAAATGAGGAATTAGGGCTGTAAGTGTACAGCTAAGTGAATTCAGATCTTTTGTAAAGCAGCTTCAGAAATTTAAGAGGAAGGGGTGCTTTAGAGCACTTAGCTGATTAAATATGGATAGCAAAAGGCCTGGGTGGGTGGTCAGTTGCTTAAAATTATAGAGGTGTACATGTACTTATAAAAGCATTCATATAAAGAATTCTGATATGTTCTCCTTACCATAAAACCAATAAGGGATTCACCATTACCATACATTCTCCATAATTTGGGACACTATTTAACAATCAAGATTTTTATGGGTTCAGGGTGGCCCATGTTTTCTGAAAATCCCTTGATGTTGTATCAGCAATATTTTGTGAAATGGCAACCGAAGATAGATTGAGGGTTGCCCTGATTTCCCATAAATAATTTTGCGAAATAATCATAGTGGCCCAAATTGGTCTAAATTTCCGAGAAATTACAGTAGATCTAGCTCCCTCAACCAATATAACACAAATAGTGGTCATTCAAATACTGTTTAAACTCACCTCTTTAAAAGTGCTTTGATATAAGCATACCTCCCAAATGGATGACTTTTACAGGTGATGGTACAATTATGGTGTAAACGATACTGGATGAGCTTAGTGTCATCGACCCCCACTAGGTGGAGTAACTGTTCAATAGCAACCTCCTCATGTCAAAGGACTTGATGGAAGGAATAGTTAGATTGATTGGACAGCGATATGTGAACCCGTAATTCGGGCCACATGTGTGTGGATAACTACATTTCCAGAATTAAGATGAAGAATTTGCCAAGCAAACAAAAAGTTACGAATGAAATTCTACATGGAGGGCTCAAAATTCTACTCTTTTCTTTTGCGACTTCCTACACAAATGATATCTTGATTTATAATACTTGTGCAAATAACTTTTTAAGTTTAAATTCACAAAATATTTGAAGGAGAATTGTTGGTTTATATTTTGACCAACATTTCTCCTTGTAGTATTTCTAAATGAAGAGTCCCATCAAAATAGTCCTGACTCCCAAGTTTTTTTTTGTGTGGGTAAGGTTAAGATTTGAGCCATGCTGTACTGTAAAACCCATTATCATCGCGCTCCTTTTAATTTCACGCATTTCGCGCTAGGTGGTGATAACGCGTATATTACTGGTGCTGATAACGTTCAAAATAGCATAACAATGCCCCATCTAGTGGTGATACAGTTGATGCGTGTAATTAAATGGCCGCGATCACATTCACACGGCAATTGCGTGAATAAAAAGGGGCGTGGTTATACAGGGTTTTACAGTATTCAGAGGAGGTTGCTGGGTTACAATTGAAATGAGGGGCATTTCATAAATGTCCCAGAACATTGTATATCATGGTGACAAACATACATAATCTATGGAAGGTCTTCAGTCATTAATATTCATGTAGCACCAAGTTATTGCATTATAATGCAGATAGTACAAGGCTTCAAGGTGATGGGCTTGTAGATGAAATTGTGTGTAATAATAACAATTCAATTGATACATATGTAATGAATTGAGCCTCGTCCCATTTAATATGGTTAACAACATCACATAGCAACATGAATGAATAACTAGATGTTTACTTTCTATCCAAGTCAGGCTTGCATGATAATTTCACTTATGGCACAGTTCAACCACAGGGCAAAAAAAGTAAAACTTTATCAAGAATTCATGAGTGATTTTCGAGTAGAACTCGTTCATTGATTTCAGTATACTAGATCTATGGCAGAAGCTAAAACCTCAACGTTTAGGCTTAAATCACGATATGCATGACTTTAAAATAGAGTAATAACAAGACTTTTTTTTTCTTTTAAAAGACATTTAACACTGCAGCCTGAATGGCCTAGACTATTACACTGAAGAAGCTTTATCATAAGAAAAGTTCATCTCTTAAAAATTAAATATTTATTGACCTAACAGAATAACATTTCACTCATTTCTATACTAGTAATTATTTAACAATATTTTTTTGTTTTCTTTAAATATCCTTATTGGATTTTCTTTGATCTTGCAAAGATCCCAAAGAAATTAAGAAAGGATTTTCATTAAGTATTTTGAGTTGATACTCGATGGGCACACAACAAACAAGAGTGACGCCAGAGACGCCAAAGGTAAGTTAAAAGACTAAGAATAAGCAATTTGTGAGAAGCTAGTCAGTCAACCCTGCTTAAAACACCACCTGTTAATCAAGACTACCCGACTACAGAACCTACGCTCTCAATTCCTACATAGAAATATACCTTAATGCTATAATTTGGCGGGGGAATAGTCTATCAAGACACTTAATGATACAAATACTTCTCAGGTAAATTTGAGTGATCTGTGATCAGTGATTCCACCACTGACAGTATTTCCCATTCTCAGATTATAGACTTATAATTTATTCCTGCAGGAAAATATCGAATGAAGAAATAAAGATGTTTTGTGATTACATAAAACTTATTCTCATGTGAATTGAAAGCTTGTGTCTAGTAGACTAGTGTGGGTATTTCCCATTCTTAGAATATAGACATACTTTATATCTGATGGGTAATAGTCAATAAAGAATCAAAGATAATCTATGCAATGACTTATTCTTAGGTGAATTGAAAGTGTGTCTAGTACACTGTGGATATTTCCAATTCATGTTCGATTTTAACAGGATTCACTACCTTCTGGTATTTCTCAAAATATTTGTATTCCCATTCACAGTAGATTTAAACGGGTTTCACTACTGTCGGGTATTTCTTAAAATATTTGTATTCCCAAACCACGGTCGATTTAAACGGGTTTAACTTCTGTCTGGTATTCCTTTTGAATATTTGTGAATCCCTAAGTAAGAAGAGATAGATCATTAAAATACAGAATGCTGTATACCCCATTCATAGTGGCCAATTAAATTCACAGCATTTGCATTGAGTTACAATATATTAATGGCACTTAAATCATAAACAAATGGATGAGATCAGTTGGTAGGATCCTACCCTTATGAGTGCAGTGCCAGTACCAGTCACTTAGCCAGCAGGGTGTCCGGGTGTCTTTTTGGCACCCTGGTCCTCGAAAAATACCTATTTTGGGGGGAAAAGACACCCTATCTTTTGGTCAGAATTTTTTGAAAGTATTAATTATGGGTAGATATTTTAAAAAGTTTTATTCTGAAATGATAACCAGAATATTTGTTGAAGAAATAAAGCATATAATTACTTGATTTGTCAATGTATATGGTCAGTATGATGACTCATTTTTTTTAACGAGGGGGTTTGGACACCCTGTCTTCTTGAAGCCCCATTTTGGACACCCTGTTATGAAAATCCTGGCCAAGTCCCTGGCCAGTACCATTTATTTGTAATCAACTCTCAATGCATGTTATTTTATGACTAACATATGGAAAAGGAGATATCACAAAAACCAGTGGCAAGATTATATTCTATTCTCCAGATAAAAAATATAGGTATGGATATTGAAAGAGATACATAAAATCAATTCACACTTAGAGCGGCCAGAGCTGGCCTGATAATTTTGGAAAAAAAAATTCTAACATGGCATTCGTTGGAAAATATGTGGAGGAGAAATGTTACACAGCAGACAAACAACAACTCTCCTTCAAATATTTTGTGAACGACTGCTTTATGCTCTAGTTATTTTCAAAAGTATGAAAGTAGCAGACTGTACTTTCTCCAGGGACTCTTGAGTGTGAATGGCTTAAAACCCATTCATCCTCTAAGCACCATGGCATCTGATGAGTACTGTCAATAAAAACAAATAAAATATGGATGAAAGATAAAAGTGTGAAAACCGGGTAAAATATAACAATAACTTGAAGGACATTTACCTTTCATTTAAAGGGCAGTTATAAATATATATAAACTTATCAGCATACCATGGTACTTTGATAATGAATCTGTTCCGTGAAAAAATTTACACGTCTAGCAAAACCAAAAGGGTATTAAGTCAAGCTTCCAGAGCCATGAGAAAAGAGTGGTTAGTTAGACAAGGTATTAATTAAGTAATGAATTAATTAACAGCAGGTAAAATTAAAAAAAGACCTGTTTGCGTCAACAGGCTATAACATCTAACAATGTCACCAAGAAAAAAACAACACATTCATCAACACATCGTTCCATACACAACCAACTATACGACCGAGCCAAACTTGTCTCGTAAGTCTCGGCAGAGGCTAATTACTGTTTAAACCGTGTATGTATAGCTGGGCGTCGTCAGTCCCTCAGGTCAGGAACTCCAATAATAGTTAAACGTTTCTCTATCTAAGCTACTCCCTTCTTACTCTATATATGTACAGGTTGGGTCATAAATACACTGGGATGGCGCGCGTCCATTTCGTAACGAAGGGCTCTCTCGTTTTTTCAAGATCTATATCGTAATATTACAATGTTCAGTGCTGCCAAGGGTTAGGGGGGTGTGCTAAAAATCAAAGTCCATGATCACAGTAAGGGTCGATATCGTCAAATCCGTCCGGTTCACCCACGCCTGCATGGACGAGATGTTTAACATCTCTTGCCAGGCTGGCTGATGAATTTCCTAGTTACGTTGCGTTGCGACAGAACTGGGCGCACGGGCGTCTTGTTGAGGCGGTGCATCTGTTTTTTGGAGTTATCGCGATGCTCCTTTGCCTTGCGGGCCTTCTGTCGGGGAAGATTCTCCCTCACGCGCTTAAGGAATTCCACCTTCAGTTCTTGCTTGATGAACGCTTCCGACAACTCCCCATCTTTATTATTGTCTCCCTTTTTCACCACGTCTTTCTTGGCACTTGCACGCGTCTTGGAAGGCTGCGCCGTCTCCACCTGGGAGATGTTCTCCTTGCTATCGCCGTAGACGGACATGCTGCTATGTTCTATGAGTAAGTTCTCCAGCGGATTTTCCTCCATGCGATGCGGTGACGAACCTCCTAGAGTAAAACAGGCAGGTGGCGTTACTAACCAGCTCTCATCGGGAGCAACATAGTCAGGTATTAAACAATGGTCTTTTTGTTGTAAATGTACGTTATGATAATGAGGGTTGTTGGAGGGATGAGGATGGGGATTGGAAGCGTTAGAGTTGCTAAGCGACCACAGGACAGCTTGAGATTCTCCCTCCTCCCGAAGGCGTGCCTCGCCGCTGCTCTCCTCGATCGTGGGCCACTCCGTGCTGCCCTCTAGTGGCGAAGAAGCAGGAAGCGGGCCTGAAAACAAAATAAACCGTTAGAAAACACACCAAGACAGCCTGCCTCTCCTATCTACCTTTAATCCTAAAAAAAAAAAAAAATCAAAAATAAAGAAATTAAAAATTGTTGCTTTTTCTGCAAATTATCAAAAGCCAAATAAATATAACTCATGCTGGAATATTACTTCAAGCCCAAAAAGTCAAGAAAATATATATTTTTTTCAAACATAAAAATTTCAATATGCATCAAAAACCATATAACTCCTTTGTCCAAATATCAAATCAAATCTTCTACATTTTGAATTAGTGTGCTTTTTCAAAGAAAGAAAGATGTTAAAACGTGTAAATATTAATATTTATTATTTATTCTGCTAGATTTTGCAAATGAATTTACATTCCTTTTAATGATTATGTGATTTTCTCATATATTACAAAAGAAGGAGTGCATAATAAATGTAGCAGTGCTCAAAGCAATAGTGCTGGCTAGCGGTGATACTAGTCCACTCCTTAAAATAATCTTAATTTTATTGTGCAAAAAGGGTAATTGATAGCAAACATTTGACATATATTTTGAGTTTTGGGGAGCCATACAAACGCTCAATCACAGATTTTTTTATTGTATTGCCCTATTAAACTAAAAGATGAAAATATACATCTTCCCTTTTTTCTAGAAATTGAGCATGTCATTATGATTACCAAGAATTCACCTAGCCCTGGTTTGTTTATGTCTAATCATTTGCACAGTGAGGCCACTATTCCAGAGATCATACTTTGTGAAACTTCAGGCAATCACAAAAAATATCAATTCATGTCCATTCATCCTGAACTATGCTCTATGCTCAAAAATGGCAAAAGGTTTTTTCTAGATTCTGAGAGGTAATGATTATTGTGTTTTGAGGGGGGGGGGGGGGGGCGAGTCGTGGGGTCAGGGGTGCACGTTGCAGCATTGGTTAGTGTAGAAGAGGATGTTAACAAAAAGCTGATAGGCTTCACATTCACAACTGCAACTAAATCAAAATAATACATCATCAATAAAAGAAAAATAAAGCGGCACATTATATTGCATCAAACAATATCAAGCATGCATGCATATTCGGTGACAACAAAATAAAATTTCAAATGAAAAAAATATATATACTAGTATATGCAAAAACCAATTCCTTTCAAACTATTTTCTAAATGTTCCCCTGACACTTACGGGTTAGCCTGGGCAGAAAGTTAGGAGCTTTGGATTTTTTGCATTACTAATTTAAATTTAATGAATCTATTCTGAGTAAGCATGCATGTAAATTTGTGCAAAAACATGTGCTTGATGTAACTCCAAACATGCTCCTTTCACAAATAGAACAAAACTACCTCCATAAACAAATTGAATAGTTTTGGAAAAACATTTTCAATGATGTTATATGACGGTCCATTGACGGATTGGTTTTTCAAGAATAAGTCATTTAGGAAGTTATATACAACTTAAATGTGGTACAAGACAATATGGTTTGTGCATATTTAATGATATTCTAGAGCAACAATAAATGTAATTTTAATAAGCCAAGATAATGGCACGATTACACACTAAATATACCACTAGAATTATACAGATGTACAAAAGTCTGATACGCATGCATACAGTTAAGGTGTTCTCCAAGCAGATTTAAGTGTATATATATATATTACAAGACAATGTGTTCCTTACAGCATCTTAAGTGTCAAATTTTAGCAGTTGACACAGGTTCAGTGTGTATATTACAATTACAAGAATATGTTCTTTCGAGAAAATGAAAAGATTTTTGTGCAATTTTAGAAAACACCAATACATTGTGTAATTATATTAAAAAAATGAGTTCATTATGTAAAGTGCCACATTTTTGCAGCACTGATTAAGCGTGCATATTTCAAGAAGATGTGTTCATTATACAATATTAGTGTCTCTTTTATAGTGTAAGTGCTTGAATGCGCAAATTTAAAGTATCACAAATACCCTCCAGAAGGGCTGTAAAGCGAAATTTTCAGCACTACAAATTAATTCAAGCTTTAAACAGTATACATACTTGCATCCACCAACATCCATTCATCCTCTGCAGGCGTTGTCTTAAATATTATTTTTTCCTCCTCTTCGTTGGTTGGGGCGGGTGAACCCGAGAACAGATACGATGCCCAGGAATACATGATACCAGCTGCAGTTCTTAGGTCACGGGGGTTCAAAGGTCACCAGTCGTCTCAGAGGTCAAAGGTCACTTGCTGCAAGGAGAGACAGAAAATAAGTATGAAATGTACAGGATTGAGAGACAAAATATTATGAAATATACAAGAAGATTGAGCCATTTCACTACTCATGAAGTTGTGATCTTACATTCCATTTTTCTATCCATGAGGGACTAAAATTCTTTTTCCATACCCAAGTACTGCAGTGACGCACAGAAGAGATACGTTAGTGGCTAAAGAGATCAGTCAATTGTCAGAAAAACTGGCTTTTCATTAGCTAGCTATCATAATACTAATAATTAATAATGATTGATATTTGATATAGCGCCCTTTCCACCTATAATGTTCAAAAGCGCTAGCATAATGGAAGGGCAATTAGCATGCTTTCTGCAAGCAAATGACTGATTTTGTTTTCCCCATCTTTAATAGTATTGTCAAAGTAGCATGTGTATAATGAATTCTGCATGTAGTTTAGAATGAACTTTGCATTTCATGTAGACTACATTTCACATCTAGATGTTTATATGGAATGCTTTTTTGAAAGCAATTGGTAATTAATTCTCTCTTGGGTATATGTGGACCATACAGTAGAAAATATCTGCAGTTATTAAATTAGCACTTAGGTAAATGGAGGTTAAGGAATTGGATTGCCTCCAGCATATCTTGACCACAAGTCAGCAATGATCTGCTGTTTTCTTTTAATCTTTAAATAAGGTGACCTCAGAAGAACCTTGATATCCAAGCACCCAGGGTCACATGTTTCAAAGGTCTGGCTAAATCTGATTAGTCAGATAGCTTTGAGGCCATACTTAGTCTTGGCCAGCAGGCAACAAGGCGACATGCACCATGGTCTTAGCCAATATTTGGAAACAGGGTGTCCAAATAGAGGTTTCATAGACTTTTGTGTGTCCGAAGTGCAGTACCAAGTACTTACAACTAATAAAATAAATCCTATATATTTACAGATTTTGCTTTTTTAGGCCAGTAACTGCTTTGCGTGTCTTATAAAAGTGACACTACAGCTCCTACATCTTCTAAGAAAAGTCATCATCAATTCTGACGTAAATTATTAGGTGTCCAAACTGTCAAAAAACAGTGTTCCGGGTGTTCAAATGACAAATGCATAGGCGGCTATAAGCCCCTGACATGCACACCCCAACTTATTGCTTATGAATGCCATTAATATGTGTCAATTAAAAGGAAGTGATTACGAATTTTACTCTTGTGTTAATGTTAGAAACTTGACCAGATCTTATGATGCATTCATTGTATTGGTAGTAAAAGACATACATTTTGTTTCTGATTGTTATGTTTCTCTATGTCTTACCAAAATTGTATGATTGACCAATTTGGGCATGTCACTGAAAAATGACTGAAACCCTGGCAATTGGGTACTCATCTGAGAGTACTCAGTGAGAGCTTTCATATGAGTACCCACATGACTTGGTTCTGATGATTTTCATTATCATTTGCTTTTTTTGTGCATTGGACGAAAATAACCTCAGCAGCAAAAGGATTAATTCCTTACATCCAGGAGTCCTTAAGTTACCCCAGTTTATAATAAACTCCTTGTTGGAAGCCTGATGGCAAATGATCCTTTAAACTTTCAATAAAGAGCTGAACTTTTGACTTCTGTATGGCCATACTTATAATAATAGCTACCACATAGCCAGGGAACTATCTAGGTTTTGTTGTCAGCAGTGTACTTGGCCCTGCATGTCCACACCTGGCGGTCAGCCAGTGTCCACATACTCAACTCAGCTGACCGCTAGATAGCCGCTGACCACCCTGGTCAGGGCCACGTCATGGCTGCCAGCTGGACATTGATTGGTGCAAACATGTAGAAGTTATATTCAGGGGTCCAGTTAGCCACTATCCCCATAGCCCGAGACTACAAAAAATTGTGTTGGGCTATGATAATATAATTTGCCTTTCTAGCCCGGCTGTCCTTAGATACAATTCCAATATGCAATAGAACAGTGAAAAGATAGCTCTTGCGACACCTTCAAATATTGTTTTGGGGAAGGACTGCGATGGCACTGTGCACAGCATTTAGAAAATCTAAGGCTATATATATATGAGACCTCAAGTGGGGCTATGGCAATTTGAAAACCTGAAGCTTGACCCATGCTGACCACCAACCACTGACCACCCTGGCAATGGCCACGCCAGGACTACCAGCTGGGCATTTGTGCATACATGTAGAAGTAATATTACCAAATCAATAGTCTGCTTGGTGGTAAGCCACACATTAGTATACTGATCCTTGAACTTAAGGAATTCATTTACATCAACCCATCGTCTTTGCCAGCGGGGCATCATTTGGACACCAAAACCCCTCAAAAATCAATCCTCATCACATTTAAAATGTCTTATGAGTAATATCTTAAAATGCTGTTTTCCAGCATATGGACAATTTTTTCCACAAATTTCGCCTCAACGATGCCTCACTAATTGTTTACAATGTAAGGATAATTGCGTGTGTATGTATGGATGTGGGTGTGGCAACAATCTTAACCCTTCCAATGCTGAGGTTCCTCTCTTCCAAAGTACAACAGGGTACGACGCTAAGGCTTGCCCTATTGCCCGGGGCAAGTTTAACAGTGAAAAACAGAGTTTCGGGCAAGTTCATGGCCTAATCTAAAAGCCCGAACAGGCAAGTCAATATTCCCACTTTAATACCCCATACAAAAGTTAGACCAAGATTATCGTTGTTATTTCTGCAAAACACTGCCCTTTACAGTGAGATTGTCATTCTAAATTGTATGCCTCTATAGTTTATTCTCATAAAAATGCTAAAGAGGCATACAAAATAGGATGTCACTGTGTTAATAATGAACAAAGTGCAAAATAACATTTTGGGGGGCAAGTTGAATTTTTTTCGGGCAAGTAAATCTTGGGGTCGCTCTGCCCGAATGGGCAAGTGCCTTCAAAAGTTAACGTCGGTCCCTGTACAAGGACACAAAGATTTTTGAAAACCATCTAAACACTCTCATTTTGGTATCCATTGGATAGCTCTCGCTGAGTACTCTCAGATGAGTACCCATGTGCCAGGGTTTCAGTCATTTTTCAGGTTTTTTTGCATCATTTTGTTTTGGCCAAAATAGCCACCAGCAGCTTAAGGGTTAAAAGCAAGCACATGATGAGCATCTTTTTTAGGATCCTCCCTTTCCTCTGCAGTTAGTTCACTTCTCTAAATAGAAGCTGCTTGCAGGGGCTCCTATGTTAGCATGGCACTCATCCATATCTTTATTACTCCATAGATACTAAAAACGTCTCTCTGTGTACTTGCACCAGATGAATCCCTGGAAGGTATGCTATTGGTATGTGTGTTCCTATATCTATCCCAGAGGTACAATTCAGCCATTCATGATGGCCTAGGCCCCAGGGTCTTAGCCAGGATTTTCAATCTTTCCAATGCTGAGGCTAATTTCGTCCTAAGCACAAGGACAGACATATTTTTGAAAACCCCTGCCATGTTTGTATTCATTGGATACCTCTCACTGCACGAGTACCCTCAGATGAGTAACCATGTGCCAGGGTTTCAGTCCCTTTAAAAAAAGATTTTTGCATAATTTTGTATTGGCCAAATAAGCCACCACCAGCATAAGGGTTAAAGGGTTAACAAATGCAGTGGATCTCACATATTTCTTATTTGAATAACAGAATCTGAGTTGTTCAATAATTTCAAATACTTGAAGAGTATGATATGTAGTAGTATTGTAGTTCCCTTAGAAAAAAATAACATGTTTGTGATTTGGTTTCATTTGAAGTATTCTTTTCCAACCACCAAAATAACAACACTTTATACTGCATTTTCTGAAATTGGCACCTGGTTTTTTCAATACAATTAAGTCAACACAATGAGTTGACTGTACACAAAAACAAGCCTTTCACAGTACCACTGCCACACAAGCCTACCAAAAACAATGGACATCAGTGCATGGCACGCGCACATAACTCCAGTTCAATGGATATGTAAATGTTGGTATGATGCAGTACCTATGAAGGTGTGTGGCTGTTATGTTGTATTAGGAGCTTTGATGCACATAACAATTGGTAAGAATGCAGTTCACATGTTATTTTTCCATGATGCTAACACCAGGTGGTGTCAGCTGCAAGGATATATAAAAGTCCAGAAAGGGCTTGGCATCCCACAATCAGGAAAACTCATTTGCTTACAGATTTGATGGGTAAGCACATAATCGTAGCCAACATATGGTTGTACATAACCTACCAGTCAAGCCAGAACCTTAAACACAGGCATGAGGGCTTAGTGGTGCCATAACTAGTACTTCAATATGTTCCTTACATCTGGTGCCATCCATGGTCGTAGCCTGGATCTAGAAACTGGGTGCCTAAAATTTTGGGGCATACAATTCTTCAAGGGCGACCAAAATATACTCAGATTAATGAGATTATAACCACAAAGATGTACCAACTTACAGCATGACATGATTGACATCCTTATACCATGTCATGGGAATTATACTGTGGAGAAGAAAATGCAATTTCATGCCAGATGACATTGTAAGAAATTACCCTCTCAAAAAGTTGGGTGACCTGAAGGATGATTTCTGAGGGTTTGAGAGTCCATATGACACCCAGATGCCCTTCTGGCTAAGACATTGGTGCCATCTATTGGTAGTCAGAGGTACTTGATCATGTCCATCTAAATAACTTATGCTGTACTGTAGCACTAGTTACTGGAAAGAATGTACTGCAAGGCTGTGTTGTTTCTTTCCCCGAGTAAAGCAGCGTAATACTGACAGACCACAGGCTAGCTGTCCTCGTAAACAGTACCTAATAGGGCAGTAGGTGTAATCGGTTTAGGAATGTACATGTTCACTGGCCAGCCGGCACAGGAAATCTGACCTCTCAACTTGAGCTCTACTGACCACAGGGCCTGAGCCGGAAGGGAGCCTGGGTATAGTCTTAGCCGGCAGGATGTGTGGCCGTCATTTGGACATCCACACCCACAATAATCTTAGCATATTGTTGTCTCTCTTAACCTGTATGCTGCTGGTGGCTAATTTTGCCAATACAAAATGATGCAAAAAAGCTGAAAAATGACTGAAAACCTGGCATATATGGGTACTCATTTGATAGTACTTAGTAAGAGCTTTCTAATGAATACCAACATGACAGGGTTTGGATGGTTATCAAAAATCTTTTCATCCTTGTGCTTTGGATAAATTTAAGTAGCCTCAGAATTGGAAGGGTTAATAAATGGGATGCTCTGGTCATCATATGGACACCGAAACCTTTAAAAATCTCACTTCAGGACACCCAAATATTTTGTTAGAAATTTCTTTAAAATGTCAATTTCAAGCACATCACTTGAAATTTTCACTTCATAGTAAATACTTGGGCATTACTTATAGGCATTATATATTTTCCTTAATACAAGTGAATATATGCTTATGGTTGCAATGTGAAGATGTCACGGTCTACCATAAAGTTTGTGATTGCTGTTTTCAGAGAGATATTTTTAAAAATTTGGCTATAACAATCTTAACTCAAGGGAAAATTAGCCCTGTGGGAAGCCATGAAATCACAAATTAATTAGTATAATAGTAAACCAATCTGGTGAGTGCTTAGATTTAATGCAGAGAAATGTGGACATTTAATGGCCCCAATAGGAAACCCGATCCTGTATCTATAGTGTCCAGCACTGGCACATGGTGCGGTCACGTGACATGTGTGTTATGTAGTGGTCAGTGAGTGGTCAGCCAGGGGGTGGATGATGCTCACAGTCTGTCCTGGGGCAGAGTGACCACCAATAGGTGGAAAGAATGGTGGATGAGTGTGAATCAGCAAGATCCCAAGGAATGACTTGGGAAACACATCCTCGAGTCATAATAATGCCTTGAAGCTTTGGTACAGCATAATACTCAAGGTGACAGGTTACAGGTCTTACATCCTTGGGTTCATTGTTGACACATTTCTGGTTTTACAATGAAAGGGAGGGCACCTAAATGCAGGGACTAAACCAATATAGGTTGTTCAAAATTGGCAATAATTAAAAACTTGGGTTTCATATTTTTTTTTAGTATTTTGACAACATATCTCAAAACCATTCATTCAAACGTCAAATTATTCCTAGTATAGTGAAATCGCATCAAGTGTGTGAAAGGTAGCTAGGTTCTACAATTTATAAATTCTAGGACCTAACTTTCAATGTCAAAATGTTAATTCATATTCAATTCCTTAAAATGAATATTTCCAAGATTCCTGAAAAAACATTTGGATGACTCTTTTGATTCATGATTTTTTTGCGGTTTAAGTGCCAAACTGATCAAAACTCCCTAAAAATAAGCTTGGTTTTAGGTGTCAAGATATAAATTTGTTAAATGGGACAATGGACATGGACCTCCCTATGAGATGGCTCCAAGACTATGCACTCAAGAGCAACCCTGGTGGGAGGCGGGTTAAAAGATAATAGGGACAAACTGATTTCCTTTGAATTTGGCCACCTGGTACCACTAATTATTCCCGATTGTTATGCCCACATCCTAATTGCATCTAGATACCAATCAAACCTTTCAAAAGTGAGGCTACTTAACCCCAAAGCACAAGGACATAAAGATTTTTGAAAACCATCAAAACCCTGTCATGTTGGTATTCATTGGAAAGCTCTTGCTGAGTATACTCTCATATGAGTGCCCATGTGCCAGGGTTCAATTAATTTTTCGGGTATTTTGCATAATTTGTATTAATTGGCTAAATATCAAAGCAACCAGCATCATTAGGGTTAATTGTCCAAAGCAGCGCACTGCATGGCTCAACATACATGGTAGCCCTGTTGCCCATGGCTATTTAATACTACTTTAGGTGAAGGGGCTACTAAAATCTGGGGAGTTAGTAATCCTAAAAAGGTACATGACAGTTGATGAAAAAACAAAGTCAATCAGCTAAATATCAAAAGGTGAGTTGTAGGATGAGTCCAATTCATCTTTCTCCTACATTTTCTTTTTAAATGTGCTTATAACCCTTCCTATGCTAAGGCTACTTTCGCCCAAAGCATTGAAGGATGGACAGATTTTTGGAAAACATCTAAACCTTGTCATGTTGGTGTTCATTAGATAGCTCTCACCATAGTACTTACTAAGAATTTTGCATTATTTTGTATTGGCAAAATTAGCAACCAGCAGTATAATGGTCAAAAGTTTGTATGGTATCATTAAAGAACATCAGGTTCAGCTAAATGACAGAATGTGTTTAACTTCACTACCATATAGCTCGGAGACAATAGCCAGTGCATTGTTTCAAGCTAGCCAGTTGACTTGTGACAGGCTTGCTGAACCGATGCCAATCAATCTTATTATACAAGCTCTGCTGGGGGTAAGATGGCTGCCAATATTAACTCTATTAGACAAAACACAGATTGCGTGCCAAAATCTGAGTGTTAACCCTTCCAATGCCACACACGCATATAGGCTGCTTATACATTCTAATTAACAATTCGCCTTTAATCTAACAACTCAAAAGCTGCACCTGCAATAACACTCTTAGGAAAATTTTGCACAATTTTAAATTTAACCTACATCCGCCCTCAAGAACGAACCCTCTAGGGACCCTTTTTCTAGAGCTTAGGGTGGATTTATGCAACCCGGGTATTCTCATTGTCACCTTGACCTAATTCTGCATACCCACACCCTTTTTAACCCTGCAACTGGAGCTGCATGCCCGCATGTCAAGCATTTGAAAAAACATATATTTTACCCACCTACCAACCCTTTTTCTTTTTGACCATTAGAGGGAACAAACACAGGTCTTTATTTAGGCCTAAACGTCCTACATGACCCGAGATCATTAAAAGAGATCCTAGGGGGGAAGAGTGTAATCAGCAGGCATTCTCAAATCAAACCTGCTATCTAATAAGGATCTAAGCCTAATTAGTACCAAGCGAGGTAATACGGTATAAGCTATGACAATGTATCCCAATATCGATACAATAGTGAACACAGCTAGCTAGACTCTGTTTCATAATACCTAATGCTCAATACAATTTATGGCCTGCTAGTGTAAATGTCAAATGTCAATTTCCAATCAAGATCCAATTACTAGTAGTACCTAGCTGGCCAGGTACAAATACAACATGACCTACGATGATGTATACCAATATCCATACAATAGTGAACACAGCTAGCTAGCCTATGTTTCATAATACCTAATGCTAGATAGTAGATACAGTATAAGGTCTGCTAGTCTAAAAGTCAATTGTGTCATTTTTCGATCAAAATCCAATTAGTGTCTACTATCTAGCCAGGCACATTTATACAATATAAGCTATGACAATATATATTAACAATAGTGAGCAAAGCAAGCTAGCCTCTGTGCCATTTACCTAATGCTCGATACAGTTTAAGGTCTGCTGGTCTAAATGTCATTTTCCAATCAAAATCCAATAAGTACCAATCCAGACACAAATGCATAAGCTATGACGATGTATTAATACAATAGTGAGCTGAGCTATAGCTAGCCCCTGTTTCATGCTCGATATAGTTAAAAGCCTATACTAGTCTAAATGTCAAATGTCATTTTCCAATCAAAATCCATTTAGTACCAGGCCAGGTACAAATCTAACATAAGCTATGACAATGTATTAATACAATATTGAGCTAAGCTAGCTAGCCCCTGTTTCATGCTCGATATAGTTAAAAGCCTATACTAGTCTAAATGTCAAAATGTTATTTTCCAATCCAAATCCAACTAGTACCAGGCCAGGTACAAATCTAACATAAGCTATGACAATGTAATATTACAACAGTGAGCTAAGCTAGCTAGCCCCCCGTTTCACAATCCCTAATGCTTTGGTTCAGTTTACGGTTGGCTAGTCTAAATGTCAAGCCAAGCGGCTAGCTAGCTGCCGACCATGTAAGCGCCACCATGGATGATGATGGCAGTTTGGTCGTGAATAACTGTGCATTGGTGCCAGGTTGGCAGCTGCCAGAGAACAGGTGCGTGGTTATAACCAGCACCTCTCTGAGGTAGCTCTGTACTCCCAGCTCACCTGGCAGCCATTGTTTACATGCTGCTGCAGCGGAACTATATATCCTGTAGAATGCCAGCGAAACTATATATCCTGTAGATTACAGGGTCTTAGCCAGGATTTAGAAACTGGGTGCCCAAAATTTGTAATCTTGAAATTTTTGGACATTCTACCTGGAGACCTCAATATATATAGATAGATTATTTGAAGCCCCGATATTAATATATACACACACACACACAGAGGTCCCTAATCATACACAAGCCCAGGGAACAAGATTATTGCTGAGTGCCTGAAAACTGCCTTATCAGGGAACTGTTGTTGGCAGGTCATTTGGTATGATAACAAGGCGATTGAGGCAAAAACACACACTGTCCTCTAGTTGAACTGAATGCCCCCCATTTACCAGACAGCACAAACCGTACTGTCACACAGACTCACTTAACCCTTATGAGTCCAAAATCCAAATTGCGATTTTCCCTATAAATTTTGTCTGATCAATGCCAAATTGAAAAGGGAATTATTGATCAAAGTCCACTACCAGATTGTTCATGTTTGACAATCCAATAAAATTTTGCCCAACAAAAGTCATGTGATTTTTCAGGATTTTTTTCAGAATTTTGTTTTGGCCAACTTAGCCACCAGCAGCATAAAATGCTAGTTGGCCAGCATAAGATGATGCAAAACATCTTAAAAATCACTAAAAACACAGCGGACAGCGGGGTACTAATCTGAGAGTACTCAGCAAGAACTATCCAATGAATACCAACATGACAGGGTTTAGATGATTTTCAAAAATAATTGTGTCCTTGTGCTTTTGGATGCAAGTAGCCTCAGCATTTGAAGGGTTAATGAACCTTACTAGGGTCCATACAATTGATGAAACTACGTGCATATGAATAAAAAAATTCTCAAATATGTCACTATTTCCTAAATACTTATTGAAATTTTTGCCAGGCAACCTTGAGCTGGGAGTATGAATGGGTTTAGCCCCACCTTATAATTGTGCAGCTAACATATTGAAGCTACTGAAAAATGCACAGATCAAATTCCCTTTTAAGTGCATCCATTTGAGATAAGCACAACCTTTACAGGGATAAAGATCAAAAGCTTCAGTCAAAACAAATAGCTGAACTGTATGAATGTAAGTTATAAGTAGGACATAGCATATCTATTGACTGGAGGCCTTACAAACAATGATGCAATACTACTATTCAGCAGCCAATCATATGCCTCTATTCCTAAAGCTCCAGTGCACATAGACTTGTTATGAGTCAACGAACCATCTACATTGAGTTTACATAAATGCAAGTTTAGTTCACTTTTGGCTGTAAGGTGGAGCCACAGTAGAATCACAGAATCCAGCATCCCAGGGCTTGAAATTAAGTTTGTTTTCCATGAAGCCTATAATTGCAAATTCAAAAGCTATTTAAAGGGCAAATGCACCATCATGATGATTTAGGTTCAAAATGTGCCTATATGTGTCACCTTTCAAATAAGACCACCCGCAAGTCTGTCCTCCTCAGCACTCCTCAGATATGGCTTATGAAAGTTAGTAAAAAACTAGCCTGAGTCTGGGTATAGAGGCTGCCATTATCAGAAGTGGTGCTTATGAAGTGACTGCCAGCCCTGCTTCTGATTGGTTGAGAGATATCAGTGGCAGTCATTTCCAGGCACTGATATCTCTCAACCAATCAGAAGCAGCACTGGCAGTCACTTCATACCACTGATTGTGCTTAATTGGGCTTAATTGGCCTGCAATGTCAGCCTCCATGCCCAGACTCAGGCTGGTTTTTTACTAACTTTCATAAGCCATGTCTGAGGAGTGCTGAGGAGGACAGACTTGCGGGTGGTCTTATTAGAAAGGTGACACGTATAGGCACATTTTGAACCTAAATCATTATGATGGTGCATTTGCCCTTTAAAGGTGTTATGTATATAGAAACCATCACATTTATGGGGTCCCTGCAGAAGTTTGAGGAAGCAGCGGGAGAATTCTGGCACCCCCTATATTTCGACCCCCTCACCCTCTGTGATGCCATCTAGTATGTACAGTCCCACCATCCCTATTGAATTCAGGCTGCGAGCCAGGCTACAGTGCACGCAGTGTAATGTACGCTCCTCACCCTGTAACATACAGGGAATGGAATTTATGGATTGCACTCTCCCACCAAAATCAATAGCCGCATAACTAATGAGGATTCAACCACCAGCGGTTCCCTTTTCCCTTCCTCGCCTCAGCGCACGGAGCACTCATTGAACTCCCTCAGGTCTTGTGTACAGGGTACGTGCTTATTGACGTCAGCTGTGATGTTTTTTTACTTACACAACATCAGTGGAAGTCTAATCTATTATAAACTCTAGGACTCGATTTACTCAGTGCGTACTGTAGTTAAGCTGAAATCCATACCTAGTGTGATGTTATTGTCACCATGGCGATGGTAACCATAGCAACAGGACCTGGGCGCCCTCCTGCAGAAGATACCTATGTCCAGCTGGGAGAACTGGGCTCGTTGTTTATTTCCGGAATACTACGACGAAGATAACTGAACGTTGAGCGTCTTACGTAGAGAAACTAGTTGATAAATAAATCCCAGGTTGTTCCTTAAAGCAGATCCACATAAAACCTCAATACACTCTGGTCCTTCCTTAAAGCATATTATCCACATAAAAATTCAATACACACTTAATATTTATTGATCCAAAACATCAATAGGGCCATATCACAATAATTGCGACGGAGAACTTTAAATAATTATTTCATTTTACCGATATTAAGTGAAGATGTACTGAAAATAGACATCCTAAAGTGTACAAAAAGGAAAAAAATCATAACCTAAACCCCTCCGCCTCACATAAAATTGACTTTTTACCTTAAAAATATTTATTTTAGTGTTGCGGACGGAAAAGTGATTAAAATCATTTTATTTTTGATAGGGTTGTCAGAAGTACACTTTTTTGGTGTCTTTTTGTAGGGGTGAGGCTGAAGTACATTACCATTGAACATATTTTCTCTGGTGATCATTGATCAATGACGTATTGAACTGGTTTGATAGCCATTTTCCCGTCCGCAACAAAAAACTTTGAAAAGTTTCTATTAAAAAATTATTTTAAGTGATAATGTAACCATTTTTGAAATCCTCTTACTTCATTATAATGCATATCTATTAATGTAAAAAAAATGCAGAAAATAAATCACATAGTTGATAAAAATGGAGTTTGAAAATTTTCCGTCCGCAACAGATAGTGCTGTTTCGGACGGGAAAGTGATTGGGACAGGAATGGCTGGAAGGCAAAAGTCAGGTGATCAATGGCAGCTATGGATTTTCATTTCAATAAAAGGTTCAAGGCATATCCATCTTGTCTCTATGGGTTGGGGAATTTTCCAAAGAGATCTCTGTTGTTTTAATGGTATAATGTACAGAAAAGAGGATTACACTTAGGTAATGGGCCTGTGAAGTATGAGCAAAATTTGAGAACCACTCTGTTTCTTACATTCTTACTCAGCATACACGATCCAACTGATTTAGCTGTGATGCTTCCTTTAGATCATTAAACAGAGAAAGTTGTGAAAAGCATAATTTAGTTTGTGCTCTCAGAGGTAGATGATTTCACTCACCACCGGGTCAGTTTCAATCACTTCCTGTACTAATCAAGGTTGCTGGTATAGCCCAGACTATGTGGATTCAGTATTACCTCCACTTCCCCTTTCCCTAACACCTCTGATTCTCCTGTCTGGGGAGAACAATAGGGTAGGGGGGAATTTGCATTTACCTTTGATTCTCCAGTGGTGGCAGGGAGGAAAGAGTTGGGGGAAATTGCATTTACCCCGATTGACTGAATAGGTGGCTTCAGGATTAAGGATGTAGGAGTGGACACTGATTGCATTTGCAGACAGCCGAGACAGGATGAAGGTTCACGTCTAGACAGTGCTGAAAGTGTACACCTGAACATTGGTTGGATCATTTATTATTAGACCTGTGCTAGAACCAATGAGAACTCATTATGAAAATTAATTAGCTAAATCAGCAAATTAGATGAGCAGGTAGAAAGCTTAAATCATTTCTCCTCATTGCATCATCAACATGGCATCAGGTACAGAGCGTTCCAGAAATAGTTGAGAAAAAAAGGACCCTGAGAAAGTTGCTTCAAATGATACCAAAGTATTTGTATCCTGAATGATTTATAAATATGTTACTAAGTGTCCAATTTGCTAAATACTTTAAAATATCTATGTGATATTTTTATTCATACATATTTGATCTTATTGACAGTTGGCTATTTTTGGGGGCTCAGATCTAACATATGTCTATTGGGTGAATGGAGAGTTTATGTAGGTGTGCATTAATATCCAGTACTAGATATGAACTGAATTGGTATTCCTAAACAAACATACAAATCATGAAAATCAGTGGTATATCTAAACTTGTAATAGCATCGCTAATATGTGTTAAATTGCACTTCAGATTTGAGTACTAAGATATGGGTATATAGCCCTATTGCAATTTGGGGCACCAGCATCAAGTGCTCCACAATCTGGTTATAAGAACTTGCTTAAATTGCTGTATACATTTATCTTTTCTAATAGAAAGAATGTAGAATTCCTGTTTTGAGTGTTTTCAATGTTTAAGCCACAATAATTTAAGAACCTAGAGTTGAGAGTATTAGTCTCTGAGCTAAATCCAATGAAATTTAGTTTCTGGTATCATTTTGTCTGTAACTCAGCATTTAGACTACTGATCTATGAATAATTTTGTATAAAACATTCTTATGTCAGTCTTCTATATGACTGTGTTCAATTTTTGAGTGATGTTATCAAATTTTGACCTCTTACAAATGTTTTATGTACTGTATACTTCCTCTCCAGTACTTGCGACGAAAGTTTCCCGTCCGCAACAGTATGCATTTTCCGTCCGCAACACTGAATAAATTCTCCAAAATTTGAGTGGGATGATAAAAATTTGAAATACATGCAGAAATAGAGAGTTGAGGATCTTGGCTACATTGCACATATGCAAAACTTTAATTTTCTTCAGTATTTGAAGAAGGATTTCTGTTTTTGTGAAGGTATCTAAAATCTCCGTCGCAGAGTTTCCCGTCCGCAACAGCAATATATTCATTAAAATCTACTATTTTGTCAAAAAAAATTAACAAGCTTTTTTTATAAAAGTGTTCTAGAATGATATATCTATGTGATAAAACAGCAAAATCAGGAAGTTTACATGAATATAAGGAGAAATATTGAATTAAACTCTCTAAAATTCCCGTCCGCAACGATTTGAATAGCTTGATATGGCCCAATATGCAAATCTCACAAAAACACTCCTTACACAAGAAATGTTTTTCTGGTCAATCTGACTTACGATAATAGACCTTTTAAATTAGTCTCAGCTGTTATCAATCATGAACTAATCAGGGTTACATTGATAAGGCCTATTTAAGTTCCATTTAAGAACATTAATTCTCAAATAACTAACCATAAGGTTTTTCTGAATAGAGGCAGCCAGCCTCCTCCCCCCCCCCTCCCCCCCAAAAAAAACCCTGAGATACTGATCTTTCTTTATATATTTTTTGGTGGGGGGGGGGGGGGGGGGGGGTGGTAACATAAGGTTATTACACAAGTAATGCTATTATCTAGTCCTAGTTGATGGAGGCTAACATCTATCCTGAAGACTCCTCTATTGTCAAAAACAATTTAATTAAACTCAACCAAAGCAAATGATGTAATAATCCCTTCCAGGCCCATGAGCATGCACCAACAACTACGACTACGATTTCCTGCCTGACCCAGGAATAACAACAACAACACATCACCGACTGAGTGCAGTACCGTCAGTATAGAAATAACCTCTAACTAGGACAAACGGTGCAGCTAGAAGCTGCCCAAGGGATGGATCCCTCATCTGCTCATCATCCCAGCCTGAAAACATATCATACGGGTGCGAAGCCTCGCCTTTTCTGGAATAAGCATTTATATATCAAGCTCCTCTAAATAACTACACAAGATTCTATTAAAAGATCCTCAAGTCCCTTTACTCTGTACAATATGATGAGCTTGAATCGACTCTGAACAGCTTCTATTCTTGGACGTCTAGTTGGTATCTATGTAGAGGAGCAGGTGTAGGAAGATCACTAAAAGGTGCCCTTGATGGTATATAATATTCCAAGAGAGTGCTGTGCACAGTAATGATCGTTTGATGCTATGATGTTCAGGCAGATTGCAGCTCTGGTAAATATTGAACCATATTGCACCATCATAGGAAATATACCTCGCCCCAGCTTGCATAATCTACCAGTATAGTACACAAATAAAGCTGGTGTCAATTTATGGCATTTTCACGTACACACCGAGAAAACCTGTCAGCCAGCATCATGACATGAAAGTATACTACCTGCAACTAACTAGCAGCTGTATCAACTAAAAAAATGTTCCAAGCACATCTTATTTACTGTCAACACATTCATGAAAGAGAGAGACATTCATGTGAATATCTGAATAGAGTTAAAGATGGAATGTCTCATATCTAAATATAGACACTGCATGTACATGCAGGGTTCTACTTTTCAAAAATCAGAGAAACTCACTGATTTTTTTTAGTGCCCCACTGTGATTTCTCAGTGCCCACCAGGTGAGCAAGTATGCCCAATATTCTAAGCTATGGCCTGGGAATTTACATCTGCTAATCTTGTGGCTCGTAACAATTCCTGGTAGTTTTTGCTAACAGGAAATGTACTGGATCGAACAAATTATCTCATCCATGTCTTTGACTGTCACAATCGCACACAAAGTACTCGTATTGAATAAAATTATGGCCATTTTTTTTGTCTACTTGTAAGTTTTTTGTTTTGGTGACTACTGAACACTGCCATAATTCACTTAATCCTGCTTAGCTTTACTCTGCAATGCTGAGTGACCGTTTCAACAATACAATTGTAATTCCACCCTTACCATGGCAATTAGCCCATAGAGCCTAATTTGGACAGATGTGAAGGTATCCCACAGTCACCCTATTAACCCTATGGGTGAATAATAGGTCAGACAACTGACCTGATGTGCCACACAAGAGAACCCTTTCCGCAGTCACCCATGTTAACCCAATAATGATATTGTTGTCTATTATTTAAATAGTTTGACTAGATATAGTTTGTCTGAGCCAAACTTGGCACACCACTCTCCTCCTTTTCGTTACACAGGTCTGTATTTCCTATCCAAACTTGACAAACCTCTAAGCAGCATTGTGTACTGTATAAATATGCCTACTTTCTTTCTCAACTCAATAAAATGTTGATTTTGGTCTTCAGGTGCCCAGTGTAAAATTTGGCCAGAGTCAGTATGAATGTGGGCAATCTCAGGATGGGCGGACTATAGGGTATTTTTCTTGATAACAACTAGTTTGCTGTCAATGCAGTGACATGAAACAATACATATACATTTATATTTGCTTACACTATTTTCTGCTAAACTGTGAAAGAGTACGCACATCAGTCATCAAGTCCATTTTGGGCAGAAAAGTGAAAGGCTGAGAGTCTTTGTTTGGCTGTGCTTCCATTATAAATATAGCATTTCCATGCATAATTGATAAGTAGGCTGCCTGGTTACACTACACCTGCAGATGCAGTGGGTTAAACTTATGACTGCCTGTAAATGCAGGGGAGAACTACAAATGCTGGAACGCTGTGAATTTATGGAATATATTTAATCATACTTTAATAGACATAAAATGCATGCATTTCGCCAGGATATACAAACAAGAGTGCTGCTCGTACAATATGTAATGAATCCATAGCTACGGAGCATATTCCTAAGTGACAAATTGAATGTACCCTAGCCATGTTCTTACTAGCTTAGAGCTGGTAAGTTTTTTTTATAGGTCAGTGAGCAGTGAACCGAACCCAAATGTTCTTTTCAACTGGGCTAAGGGTGATTCAGGTAGCAGTGGAGCCTTATTCAGGATAGTCGGTCATGATCACTAGAAATCAGGGTCTTGGCTAGGATTGAACAAAAATGTCTGTCTGAATCAGCAAGCACAGCATTTCTACCAGTTCAGCTACTTCAAATCCTTATAAAAACTGCATTTAGTAGGTACCCTTTTGTGTCATGAGGGAAAATTAATACCTCAACTATGTCTTAGAAATTAGTGTGTTTGAAAACGATTTGGTGGTCACCCCGAAAAATCATAACTGCAACTTTCGGCATCAAAATATTCACCCATCTGAAAACAAGTTTTTCGGGACACTTCCTGTCCTCCACACGGGTGAAATGACTACTTTGTGAATTTATAGCTGTTAGGAGAGTGAATATATCTAGGCTACCTTTCAAAATACCATCATACAGGTCCCTTAAAAACTTTCTTTCAATATATCTTTCTAGAAAACAATTCCAACAATATGCAAACACAGTCATCCTGAGATCACTATAAAAAGCGGATAGGAAAGTAGAGATCTGCTTGTGTCACAAGTGACGGTGCCTACTATCAGCTGACTAGAAGTGACCCTTCTATTTTTAGATGCCTCTCCCACGCATCCATCATGCAGTGATCACCTCAATGCACACCTTAGGGCTGGCTTAGCCCGATTGAAAAGGGGCGAGTCTCGACAGGTCCTACTGAAGACATATAGGAAAAATACTCTTTATAATACCACAGATTCCTCAGGGTTGCCACCAGAACCAGGGAAACTGATTAACTAGTGCAGAATAAATATTCATGAGCACTGATTAGATGCAGCTAAGCAATTAGAAAGGAAGAGGCTATTTCTGATTCAGATTATTAGACTCAGGGTTGCTGAATCTTATCAATTTACTCCAGAAGAGGATAAGTTTGACTCAATATTTCTGAAAGGTCTTGGTATTATAGTTTGGATTGAAGAATGTCCAGGATTTTTTTTCTGGGAACAGCTGATGACCCAAATATTATGTTGCTCCAGTTCCCAGCCTGGGTCACCTTCATTATTCACAGAGAAAATCCCTGGATAAAGAAAGAATTTCCCATGAAACTCAATTTCTCATGATCTACAATAAACGCCGAATATAGAGGGAAAACTATGTGAGAGGAGCAATGGGAATATCCTTTATGTGGAAATAATAATAGCTCATTAGGGGCTACACAAATCAACCCCCTGAACCCAGAAGAATGGGTCAATCGACCTTGGTTACGGAAAGCTGTTTATAGATGCCAGCATCAGCTGAATTTAGCTTCGTCAAATAAAGCCATAAGTCAAAAGTCGATAACAACTGTCTAAAACAAAATGCATCAGCTGGATGCATGCGCTAAATAATCAAAAATTGCTCCCCGTCTGAGAAATATTAAGTTGAATAGGGGGCAACACTTTCAGATTCTGCATTATTTCGAAGGGGAGAGAGGCGGGTCAGCTGTAACTGAAAATTGCGAAATAGGCGAACATTTTTTCGCGATCTCTCTTAATCGCAAAAGTAATTTCAAAAATGCTTACCTCAAATTGAAGATCTCGACTTGCTCTATAATGCTGTGTTGTTATTTTCAAACTTGAAAGAAGATTTGAGGGGAAATTCTTCACGATATCTTGGTGCAACAAAGCGACTTCTGCGGATCAAAACAAGTCTTCAAGCAGACTAGGTTTGTTGATATGTGACGTATCTGCGAAATGGCACGCGCTGATTGGCGGATTTCAAGTGAAGCAACTCCTTTTATGGTTATCTCATGAATATTAAGTAGGTGATTGTTCCATATATGGAACTGATTATGCAGAGGATGGCATGCAATCATGTTTACATCACGTGATATAAACACGACCTTTCCGTGGTGACCTTTCACCTCTCAACCCGGAAGTAAAAGACATGAAAATGAAACAGAAACACTCATGACAAGTTGGGAGTGTATATTTTGGTGGTTAAAGAACATATGTTATATTTCATAAAAGAGTTATAGAGATAAAAACTCATTCATGTTACAACGTTAATTAGGTAAGCCATTTCTTTCTCCCATAACTGACATATGTCATCTATGTTTGATCCATTCCTGATTCCTTACATTACACTTAAAATGTCCATTGTCAGTGCTGACATCAGCAGTCCAGAACACAGCCAGTATTGAATTTTAAAATAAAATATCTGATATGCATA
This sequence comes from Maea johnstoni, assembly GCA_963942565.1. Lineage (NCBI taxonomy): Eukaryota > Metazoa > Annelida > Polychaeta > Spionida > Magelonidae > Maea > Maea johnstoni. The sequence goes on along the minus strand of OZ012688.1, from coordinate 16,833,794 downwards.
ACCTAAAATGAGAAGGATTCAATAGATATATGAAATGAAGATATAGATAGTCACCAAACATTTACTAAAATGAAAATTGACTTGATTTTGGAAGGAGGTTCCTGGTTTTAGAACTGGAAGTCCAATGCACTTGTGACTGTCTAAGGTTAATGAATGAAGTCCACTCCTCACAAGATTAATTTGGCCACATTTGAAAGTAGAGAAAAGCCAAATTTGACATTTTAAATGGCAATCAACTTTTTGTCATTCTTCTCACGCTCAGGATGTTGAGTATTTACTCATAAGAGATGTTCATTTATGAATGTCGTTTTCGACATTAAATTGTTAGCATTCAACATTGCAATACTTCTAATTGAACTCATGGATGTCAAAAGCGACAATTGTATGTCGAAAACGACATTCTTCAATGTCGTATTACACTCTTTGGAAGTCCAATGTGACTTTTTAGTGTCTAAAATTACAAAGTGGTATTAGACTTTATATATTTGTTGTATTTGACTTCTGGAAGTTGACTACAATGTAACAAGTCAAATTTGACTTATCAAACTGCATATTCAACTTGAGCTGTCAATCAAACAGCTCATTTGATATAATTTAATATGATTTATATTGATAACATTTTTGAACATCGGTCGCACATCAAATGCGAACATTGTCGAAAAGGGGGTTACAGCATTTGATTTATGACGTTTTTCAATTTTTTACGGAAAGTGGGGACCCATTCAGCTGATTAGTTCTACAGCAGAGCCTGAAATTAGGGGGTGCAGGGAGCCCAGGGCTCCCTTGAATTCTCCTGCAGCTCCCTAAATTTCTGCAGGGAGCCCAAAGATCAGAGAGGCCTATTTCTCTGCAAAGATGTTCTGGTTTAAGGCAGCTTTTGAAGATGCTACTTGGATAAAAAAAAAACCACACCTTAATTTCAAGCCCTGTACAGCCACTGATGGTTTCTGATCTGTATATGTCTGATATTTCCCAGGATGCCAGTGGATGTGGAGGATGTTATGAGACTACTGACGACTATTTCTGAGGATGCCAATCTGCGTGTGACCGTTAAGGAGTCGCTGAAAGGAGGTGTCATCGCAGGCTGCATCACCGCTGCTGGGGGGCTGGCTGCGGGACCAGTCGGGCTAGCAGTGGGTCAGTACACACACAGGGGAACAGAGTCATAGCTAGCCTAGCCAAAAGGCTATATTATGATTTTACTTTGTTATATATAGAAGCCTGCACCTTTACTAGATAGGGACTTGTTGCCTACTGTTGGCCATTTAGTTCATACAATTGCCACACGAGGGAGATTGGTGTTGATATTTCCAACTGAGCTCCTAATATACCGCAGTGCCATCTATCCACTATGATAGACACTTAAATATGGCCTGCGAGGCAGGCTAAGTCATAGCCAGCAGGGCAACTGGGTGTTATTCAGACACCCAAACCCTTAAAAATCACCTTTCATGACACCCCATAAATTTTTGAGGAATTACTAAAAATGTCACTTTCACTAGTAGCAGAGCTTAGCTCATAACAATGATACAACTGTCAAGGAAATACTAATCTATTATTATTATTTCAAAACTTAACCCTTATGCTGCTGGAGGGTAATTTGGCCAATACAAAATGATGTAGAAAAATCTGAAAACAGACTGAAACCCTGGCAAATGGGTACTCATCTGAGAGCACTCAGCGAGAGCTATCCAATGAATACCGACATGACAGGGTTTGGATGATTTTCAAAAATCTTTGCATCCTTGTGCTTTGGTTGAAAGTAGCCTCAGCATTGGAAGGGTTAACATGAGGAAAACTGATAAAAATTAACCTTTATTCACCATTTATTATACAGAATGGGAGAATATATATTTCAATTGTTCCCTTAGAAAAGGCACCCAACACCGGCATTTTACACCGCTTTTCTGTTTGGGTAATATCTGTCTCACTAAAGGACCTCTTAGAATTTCTGAAGCTGACAATGCTAAATTTAACAAAATTAGATCCATGGGAGACAAGCAGCATCGTTAAAGTTATTGCTAAGGAATTATATTGTTTAGGAAATATCAATATCACTTTGAATTGCTAAGATTTGAAAGGTAAGGCAAGGCAAGGAAGGTGATGATTTTTTATCTACCTACCTCATATTTCTATATCTTATCATTTCAGGGGGAACATTAGGGGGACTTACAGCAGCTTACTTTGGGAGTGGAAAGTTTGTGTCAGTTGGCACTGTCATCCAAAGAATGGAACCCAAGCAACAAACAAAGCTGTACAATGAAACTATGACTATAATTGATAACCTTTCTTGTGACGATTTCGCCTCGCTCAGTCGCATTGTTTCCGGGGACATCGTGCTTCGCGATCGTCTTGTGGCGACGGTTATCAACCATGTGACTAATGAAATGAGAATGGAGATATTGGATTAAAAATTGATATGCATTTACTATGAAATACTTGGTGCTGAACCGATTTTGATATGGAAGACTTTGGTTACTCGGCCAACTTCACAAATTTAGTCATGTTTGTCGAGACTATCTTGATGCAAAACCAGCGTTTAAACCATTAATGCTTAAGAGTTCTTTCAGAAATTGTTGTCTGAAACTATGATACTTCTGACCATAACTTTAATATTGAGAATTGATTTACTAAATATTTGAAGGAGAGGTGTTGGTAATGTTCTTATTTACAATTTTCCATCAAAGATTTTCCTTTCTTTGATTTTATCTTTTGTCAACGAAGGTTGTAATATTTGTTTAAGTCAGATTTCTCTTCAGTTATTTGAAATATTGATACTAGATGGGGATTATCCTTAATCTATTCATGCCAGTGGCACCCTCTTAATGCCTTGATATTAATGAGCATCTGCCTAATCAAAGCAGATTGTAGAAATATTTGAAGGGGAGATGGATTTTATTCTCTGCTTAAAATCATCCCGCTAATTCCTAGGTGGAGCTCTAAGCATGAAAGGGTTGAAAGTTACAGGTCTGCCATGGTAGAAAAACCACACATGGGTGATAAGAATAGGGAATGGTCACCTTTCGATCTGGAAGGGACTATACAGTATTAAATTTTATGAAAAGTACCAATGGTTTAGTAACTTGGTACATGATACGTTTTGTTACGTTTGGAGTATATATTATGGCTAGCTTGTATTTATCTAGGATACACACGTATATATATATATATATATATATATATATATATATATATATATATATATATATATATATATATATATATATATATATATATATATATATATATATATATATAAAGAGGTTCTTAGTGGCGAGCTGACAGTCTTTCATGATTCTCTAAAACACCTGTAGGTGTCTCTGTGATAGATTTTACAAATCATTTCAATACTCAGGCAACTTTGCATTTGGTAAAGTCGATTTATTAGGGTAGGAATAGGGATAGGTGCAGGTACTCAATATAAAACCAATTACCATGATCTAGTCTAGTGAGAAAAATGATTGTATCAAAAAAGTTTAGTATTGTATTGCATCGGTTAAGCTTTGAAATATATATATAATTGATTTCATTTCTACTTGTAACGTATGTCTTCATGCGAAGGAAGTTCACTATTCATTAGCGAAATTTCCGAAAATGATATTGCAAAATTTAACAAAATAAGGTTCCTGGCAGTATCATTAGAAATATTGTTAAGGTATTGTATTGTTAACCTTTCCAATGCTGAGGCTACTTTCTTCCAAGGCACAAGAATGCAAAAGACTTTTAAAACCAGCTAAACCCTGTCATGTTATCCATTTGATAGCTCTCACTGAGTACTCTCAGATGAGTACCCATGTGCCAGGGTTTCAGTCATTTTTTAGCTTTTTTAATGGTGCCAATCCCCAGACAGGAAAGTCTGGATGTACTGAGGTAGTCTTCGTAAACCTGAGATCAATATTATGTATCGCACTTAATGTATCGCACAATATTATGTATCTTTCATGCCAAATATGTTTTATTTTGCACACCAGAAATGCAGGTACTGGCAGCAGCCATTTTAATCTATTAATAGCTCATCTAAAGCTGCTTGGTACACACTTGTCATTAGCAGTAAGCAGTAAGGTAGCTGATACTGACAAGTGAGTACCAAGCAGCTTCAGATATCAATAGACTAAAATGGTCGCTGCTAGTACCTGCATTTCTTGTGTGTTATAGTGTGTTTAAACGGCAGTACACTTCTTGTATGAAGGTTGGCAGTGTTGGGAAGTAGAGAATACCCTAAGAAACTATTTGGGCCTATGTGTTATTCATGGTGTAATTTCCCTTTAATTGAATGGGGAGTTGAACTTGCTATTAATAGATGGCAGCACGCGACAGGGCACCAGCAACTGCATTTACTCAAGAAGGATAGGATCTCTCAGTGTAGTCCAAAGGAGATTCATAATTGATTATTAGTTTCCTTGGAATTGTTAGAAGGAAGGATGTATTTCAGCACTCTACCAATAACCCTCTTTGAAATAATTTGCAAATTATTGATTATTTCCTAAGATAACTTTGAAGCAAGAATGAGTTAATTGAATGTGGGAGAATGGGTTAATTGAATGTACAAAATTCCATTATGTCGCATAAGTCTATTCACAGAGCATATAGAGAACAATGAAAACTATGAGGCAACTTACAAATGTTTGATACTATTCAAAGTAATTGTCTTTGAAAATGGAAGAGGAATTTCACCCTTTTCATCATGGGACACTTTGGTTTCACAATTTTTGTTCTATGTTACCTTACTACTAGGGATAACATTTTTCATACCTTACAATACTTCATACATTCAACGGATATCTATTAATTTTTTGTGGGAATTTATAGAAAATATATATGTTCACTGTCAGAGTGAAATTTTGCCTGTACAATTTATCATCATGAATATCTTTTAAAATTTACTACACTGACTTGATACTTATTAATGTGTTTGTTACCTTACTTTTCAAGTTACAAACAAAATGCAAAATTAATTTGAAACATGAGACATGAGGTAACCCTTCCTAAGAAAAAGGGACAGGCTATGTTGACCACAATTTTAGGAAGGTGATGGTAAGAGCTTGCAAAGAGGAAATAAATTATTGAAACATTCTAATTCATAATTAATTAAACTGTCATTGTGATTTCATCTATTCCAAAGGTGCTAGAAAATGACTTCTGTCTGCAACTTGGAGAAGAGTCTGATATCGTCTGATGGTGGCTTGAACACAGGGGCTGTTGATTTGGGTCGAGGGGCGTGGCCCAGTATGATATCTGCTGCCTTTTCTGCCAACATTATCGTCGGCCCATTCAGATTTCCACTGACAATATGAGGCATGATTGAGGCATCCACGACACGTAGACCTTCTGTACCGATAACCCTACAAGAGGGATCGACCACCGCCATCGGGTCCGACTCCTGACCCATCTTTGCTGTGCACGAGGGATGATATCCTGTATCTCCCTTTTCACGAACAAAAGCATCTATTTGTTCATCCGTCTGCACATCTATACCAGGCTGGAGTTCTTCTTGACGATACTCATCAAAGGCTTTTTGGGCAAATATTTCCCGCGACAGCCGTATTGCTGCTCTCATTTCAATCTTATCCTGTTCAGTAGACAAGTAATTGAAGTCAATGATCGGGTGCTCTTCAGGGTTAACGGATTTCAGCTTAATGCTTCCTCTGCTGCTAGAACGTGCAGGGTAAACATGCACTTGGTAACCGTGGCAACGACCTGACTGACGCCCATGATCATGTACAACTGTTGGTACAAACTGGAACTGGATATCCGGATGCTCAACCCCAGGATTGCTGCGAATGAAACCACCGGACTCAAAATGTGTAGTTGCACACCATCCAGTTCGTTGCAAGAACCATTCTAAGCCGATGGCCACCATGTTGTGTGGTAGCTCAGCTGAGTACAGGCAAATAGGCTTTGAACATTTTTGTTGCAGACACATCTCCAAGTGATCCTGTAAGTTCTGACCAACCCCTGGTCTGTGGGATACTATAGGAATGTCCAACTTTTTAAGATCGTCCGCATTTCCTATTCCCGACAACATGAGGAGTTGAGGAGAGTTGATAGACCCCCCACAGAGAATCACCTCCTTTTCTGCGTACACACGTTTGGTTTGTCCATACTGTTGGTACTCCACACCCACGGCTTTAGAACCGTCAAAGATGACACGCGAAGCCATGACGCTGTTTTCTGTATCGATATTTGGCCTGTAGAGAATGGGTCGGAGGTACGCCTTAGCAGCACTCCAACGAACACCGCGATGAATGGTCATATCCATCCAGCCGACACCTTCCTGTTGGTAGCCATTCATATCACTGGTAAATGGAAATCCAGCTTGCTGCCCTGCTATAATAAAGGCTTTGTGAAGCGGGTTATTGCTGTTACTTCGTGACACATGCAGAGGCCCCTCGCCACCGCGATAGTCATCTGCATCCAATTCATGTGTCTGGCATTTACGAAAATATGGCAAGCAATCGGCGTAAGACCAGCCTGTGGCTCCCATAGATTCCCAGCGGTCATAGTCATAGGCGTGTCCGCGAATATACACCATCGCATTGAGGGCTGAAGACCCGCCCCAAACACGACCTCGAGGGCAGTACATGACACGGTTATTCATGTGTTTTTGTGGCACGGTATGGTAATACCAGTTATAACGATCATCGCATAGATTATACATCAGAGCGGCTGGCATGTGGATTTTCCATGATTCATCTTTTGGCCCTGCTTCTAGCAGCATAACGGTGTTATCCGAATCTGCCGATATCCTATTGGAAAGTACACACCCTGCTGACCCAGCACCAACTATCACATAACTGTATTGGGGATCACCCGAAGAAATGGTTATCTGCCTATGGTTAGTAGTGGAGAAATTTCTCTTTAAGACATGGAATGGATTTTCTGTGGTCTTAGATGAAGTATGATAACTACGTTGCCCTGTATGGGTTGATAATAGACCTTTGGTATTAGGTGGGTGGTGTTTTTTCACCTGACCTAGAACTATGGGTAGGAGAAAATCAACGCTTGGGACAACGTGGTCAGCGAGAGCGGCCAGATGCTTTGTGGATCCGACGCCACTGAGAACTGCAACGTTTGCACCAAGTTTCGCATGTCTTCCCATTTCCATATCAACCTCAGAATCTCCCACCATGACAGTTTTTGAAGGGTGGACGTCCAGTTCACGGCAGATCTTCAGAGCTTTATCAGGATGCGGTTTCGGTTTCGAGTCCGGGTCGTCACCACACACCACATAATCCACAAAACCCGAGAGACCAAGCACCCTAAGGGCACCCTCAGTGCCAAAGCGAGAGTCCGAAGTGCAGACGGCGATCTTCACACCGTGTTTCGTGAGATCCGTAAAAAGTCCTTGGAGGTTACCCAAGGGTTCAATTTTTTCAGCATTGCCTGTTTCGCATTCGTCCCAGATTTTGTCCATAGCTGCAGTAGTCACTTCTTGTGTAAGCCCCACATCTCGGATGATATTCTCCAGTTGCTTAAAGACCACGCTCTGTGAAGACGTTGCCAGGTGACCAGGACTGCATTTCAGGAGAGTCTTGTTGAATGCTAACACATCGCAAATCTTTCTGGTCAAGTCCAATCCAGTGACTGCATTTGCTCTGGAGTTAGATGAAATCACAATTAATGCATGCATATTTATTTCGGAAATTTTGATCAATCACACCCATGCATTTCAATACAGCTTCTCATTAGACACCTAGAGGTTGAAATAGATCAGAGTATATATGTGCTGTAAAAAGAATAACACAACTTTCAAAAAAATTAAACATGAGGCATGTGAGAAAGTTGCAAGTGTTTTTCCTAGTATTCCAGTTTGCTTCATCCTTAATCTAGTAGACAAATAAATATGTGTAATGGATGCATTTTAGCATGAAGATAAGCATGCAAATGTCAGGCTTAGAAATATAAGTCTGGAGTCTCTGGACCCCGACTTGAAACAGCCTATTAAATAAAAGGAACTGTTATGCAAAGGTATGGTAGTGTCAGAGGTGAAAGTGCACCATTGTCATCAAGACTGTGGCAAAAAGTGATATTTTCAAGTCAATTATGTATATAGCTACTCATGACATTATCATTAAGCTGTAAAAACCTTTGAACTAATGAAATTGAAATCATTCATTCTTTAGGAAAGATGTTAGAAGCTGTTAAGGGTAATTAGGTTTTTCAGAAACCCCTATTTCATCATTAGCATTGATGATTCTATTTAACCCTAATTCCAATGCTGAAGCTACTTTCGTCTGAATCGCAAGAAGGCAAACATTTTTGAAAACCATCTAAACCCTGTCATGTTGGTATTCATTGGATAGCTCTCATCGAGTACTCTCAGATGAGTACCAATGTGCCACGGTTGCAGTTATTTTTCAGCTTTTTTGCATTATTTTGTACGTGCCAATTTAGCCACCGGTAGCATAAGGGTTAATAAAAGGATGAGAATTCAAGTGCGCAATATTACCTTTCAATAAGCTGGACTGCCCATGGTACCCACACTGCATGGACACAGGTAAGTGTTCCATCCTTATCAAAAATCACCAGTGAAGCTTTCTGCTCATCGGAGGCAACAGGTTTAACATCATGAGATTTCGGAAGTGATGTGATATTGGACATCGGAATCACAAACTCCTTACCAAAGCCGGAACAGCGGTACACGTCCCCTTCTCTTTCTATGGGAAGAATTAGAGGTAGGATGTCCTGGACAGTGTCCACTATGTGGTCAGCCTGATGGAGGTCAAGACGAGATCCGATGCCACTCAGCACTCCTATGGACATACCAAGTCCAGCTGATATGCTCATACCGATATCTGTTCGGGTATCGCCGACCATGACGGCCTCTTTCGGGTGGACGCCCAACTGCTCGCAGATCTTGTGGGCATTATGGGAGGACGGCTTGGGTCTGCAATCTTTATCATCACCGCAAACCATGGCATCAATATCCTTAAAAATGCCTAAATCTTGAAAAGCATCCTCAGCTACTTTCCTGGAATCTGATGTTGAGATCCCGATCTTGATATCATGATCTTTAAGGACAGCAAACAGGGCAGGAAGATCTGTGAGCTGACGAACATGGCCCAAGTTTGCTGAGTCCCATTCCTCCCAGTTCTGTTCTACAATCCAGTTGGCTTCGCTGTGCTCTATCCCAGAACTCACAAGTACCTCCTACAAGTACAAGTCAAGAACTTATAATAGGTTAATGAAGACTGAGTTTGTATCAGAGCCTTACCTTAAGATGCCCATCACTAGAAAAGAGAGAAAAGCACAGGCTCAAGTCAGGTGTGGAGTAGCTCCTTTAAGACTAGAAACAGGTCGCTGGGAGAAAAGTAACAATATACAGTTTCCAAGTGAAGAAGGAGAGTGCTTAAGTTGTTTAAAAAAATGTTTTTATTGAAACGGAAAATGATGAACACTTTATTTTGCACTGTCAGCACCCTGACCTAAAAGTACATAGAGAAAACCTTCTGCTTAAGGCTTGCACGGTCTTGCCATCTTTTAATTATTTAATTGATACTGGTGTTCCTACTGTCCAACTGTGACATTAACTTTTTAGTGCCAAAACCTGTTCTAAAATGCTAAATATCAGAACAGATATGTCCCTAACTGATTATATATGATATTTTCATCTCAACATTATTCATTCCTTTTTTATTCATAGTGTATGGTGTCTCATAGGTCAAAGTTGACCATCCATTGTTTTATCATGTCATGTATGTATTATTCAACTATGGGTGAGACCATGATAAAATTTTCTTATCTTTTCTTATCTTATCTTACCTCCAACCCTTTCTTCACCTGACTGGAGGTGGCATGGCCCAGTAGCCCTGTGCGTGTCTTTTGGGTCAGGGGACAAAAGCCCAGAGTGCTATAAACATTTTGTAGAAGACTCAACCCTGATGAGACCTCCAATCTGAAATTTATGAATCAAATAGTACAAATGAGTGGAAGAATTTAAACCCTTCCAATGCTTAGGCTACTTTAGTCCAAAGATCAAGGACGCAAATTTCTGAAAACCATCTAAACCCTGTCATGTTGGTATTCATTTGATAGCCCTCCCTGAGTACTCTCAGATGAGTACCCATGTGCCAGGTTTTCGGTCATTTTTCAGGTTTTTTGCATCTTTTTGTATTGGCCAAACTAGCCACCAGCAGCATAAGGGTTAAAAATTGCCTCACTGATCAACAATTACAATGGCCTAATGGTTAGAGGGCCTGCCTCTCAAGCAGAGCCTCTCACCACTGCCTGGAGTCAAATTTGGTTTGAAGCATGTTAGGAAGATTTCAGTGACTATGGGTTAGACATGCGTACTTCAGTTTCCTCCCCCATGTTAATTAGCTAGTTACTAAGAGCATTAAGTAAAGTTCTAATATCCTAACACTTTGTAAGTGGTGGAAAAAACTGGAGTACCTGGTGAAAACCACCACTTAACCCCAAGTCACTGATAACTTTCTCACATGTCACTAACAAAAATATGACTGCTTGATCCATACTCAGAAATAGCACATGAATGATAAAGCTAAATAGAAGATAATATGGGATTTAAAGAAAGCTGAACAAATGAACTTAACAATATTAACTATATCCCCTCCTGTCAAAAAGGCATGTTTTTATAAAAGAGGCACTGATTCAAAGGGATTTCATTTCAAATTTTATACATAGGGGAGCAAACTCAAGATATTTGTATACAGTGTGTTTGCATAGGATTTTGAGTTAAAGACAATTTCTGTCCTTACCAATGCATCTTTTATTTATTGTAACTGGTTTTCCTTATCCGAGCGGAAGGAAGGTTGTATTGAGGTACAAATATTTTAAAAGCAGTTTTCAAAGGATCAAAACCCACATTATTAGAAATATATGTACATATTTCACCTCTATTTGTGCTTTTTAGGCGAATCCTTAATAAATAAGTTTAGGTAGCAACAGTATGAAATTTTGGTAGCTTTAATTTTGGTAAATAATTTATTTTCTCAATTATTCTTAATCCCTATACTTTGTTAAAAAAGAAAATGTTGTTGATAATTATCTATTGGCCTATTGACCCTTCTATTATGAGGACCACAGGCTGGATCAAATTGTGTACGAAGTTAGCGATCGATTTTCCGTCTAGCTTTCGTTTCAATTGATAATTTCGGCAAATTTCGGCCACAGTGTCTGAGCTTTGATCGCTATTTTCGGAAAATTTCGGCCACCATCAGCCAACGAAAATCGTAATTAATAAATAGTGTCCGAGATTTGCGATAATTTACGGTACTGCAGAAAAGTTTGAAAACAAGGTAAACCCTGCCATGTTGGTATTCATTAGAAAGCGCTGAGTATTAATTGATGAGTACCAACATTTTAGAGTTTTGGTCATATTTCAGCTTTTTTTTTGCATCATTTTGTTTTGACCTAATTAAACATAAGCAATGAAAGGGTTAAAACTGCTTTTAACTTAGAAGCATTTTGTATATATACCAATGACCAAGCCTAAATTGCAGTTTGTTATGGCATTGCCCTTTGCTAACAAAAATGGTAGGAAATTCTTACCTACTGGCTGTTGCTTGAATCCAGGGCGACCATTTAGAGTGAAAACATGTCAAGGTGCCGTTCTTGTCAAATATCACCAGTGAAGGTGTCTTCATGCCCCTACTGCTTTCACCATTTTGTTGCAAATGACAAGATCTTGTCCGAACATGACTGGTTGCAATACGATGTGTGTTCGTGAGAAGACCTGGAAGCATACAGATGTAGAATTGATTTTATTTTAACTAAAATAAAGGTCAATAGTCAACATGCATAAATATAAGAAAATAATATTTCAATATTGATAAATCATTTTTATATCAAAAAATGTCTTGTATTTATCTCTATTAGGAAATAGTTTTTCTAATATAAATAAATGATTTACAAAAATTCGAAGAGGATTTCTAATACTAGTAAATCATTTTTTGATATAAGAAAATCATTTTCTTTTATCAATAAATGACTTTAAATATTAATAAATCAAATGACTTTCAATACAAGAAAATATAAATTAATTAGATAAAGTAAATAGGTTTTCTTATACAGTGGAACCCCTCGAAGTGACTACCCCTCTAAAGTGATCACATTTTGCCAGTCCCAAAATTATTTGAGGGTTTCCAGTGTATTAGAAAATGCTAATTATTATTGCTTTGAACAGCTATCTCCTCCAATCAGAAAGCTTTATTCTACATATAACATTTGGTCACATGGGACACTTTTCCAAAAACACTGGGAACTTTGTTTATATAAAAAATCTGCTGTTTTTGGACAACGGTGAAAACATTTTTTTTTATTTTCTTTCTGTTGTTTTCCAGGAAAACAGCGGAAACAAATCTAATTTTTTTCTGCCGTTCACACCTGCACCATCGTATGGTCCAACGTAGAGAGCGCAGTCAACTACCACTACCTGTATTGGCTGTAAAGCTGTAATCCTTAAATTACATGAGTTAATCTAGTGATCGACACTGTTGGATACCATATAGAATAACTTGCTAAGAAATGTCCCTTACTGCTGGTGAATGTCTTTACTCGAGGGTTACTCGTAATCCACCGTAAATGTCTCGATCTAGAGGCGCCCCCACAGCAGTAGAATAGACTTGACGCCATTGCTTCCGAGCAGGGGTGTAAAATAGATCATTTCTGACCTACTGCCCTCCTTGACTTGAGAGGAGTCGCATGCACTTTGGTTATTAGGGCTGGCCCGTTTAAGGTGTTACGATGCTCTACACCGGTGACACCTATTGAATATTAAACAGTTTAAAATAATCTATTGCAATTTTCCTGACGCCACTGCCAATTTTGAAAAGGAATTGTTACAAAAGATTTATTTCAAATACGTACCATTATGACTAGACCTGCCTATCCTAAACGACTCGGACAGTTTTTAACACTGAGTGATTATCATATTCATCAAATTTGATGATTTGACACATTTTAAGAAAATATGTATGATCATTCATTTATGAACAAAATTGGATTCCTTTGCTAAAACATATATAAAAAGGGGCAAATACGTTTTTGTACCATTTTTTTTATGAAAATGACTGTCAAAAAAGTCCTATTTCTCAAACTTTACCCATCTGTGGTTCGAAAACTAACCTGATGACCTGTCATTTTCTTGATGTCTTCTTGTTAAGAGCATTGTGAAGATAGTTTAGACAAAATTTGGCGAAAATTAAACTCGGCAATTCTGGCTACACTAATTTTAGGTTAAAAACTTGTTTCTTGAAATCCTTGATTTTGCCCCATAATTCCTATATAACAGCAGAAAATAACAAACATTGTAATTCGCAAACGAAGTGCCACTTTAAATTCATGCCACCTATGTGGCTATTTGATCATTCATGCGTCTGGTCTGAGATGACCAAACACAAGTGGATTCGAAACCAGCCGGTCAACCTGAGCAAGCTAGCCTCAACCAGTGTCAACTAATAGCCGCTAATAGCCCAAAAAATGGTGCTCTGCGCATCCACAGCTGGTGGTGGAGATAAGGTTTCTCTGTAATGTAATCGATACAAGAGCCCTGATTAGTCCTTGTTCCCACGCGACCTTGTGCTGATGCCATACCTGCCACTCCTGGCTTGAGTCCAGCCCTTCACTATAGGGCATATAGTAATTGGTCTCTCGCTACATATCCATTCTTTTCTTCATCCAAGGTGTGGTATAAAGTCCGAGGTCCTACCTCCTAAGGGGACCAGCACGATGAGTAATTCAAAATATTTTTGAATGTTTCTATACAGCTCAAAATTGCTTTTAAGGTATACCTAAAAAGCAATTTTTTTGTAGAAAATGCTAATTTCAGGTGTAATCATAATTCAACGTCAAGCACATGTGTTTTAGCTGATGAGTTTTCTCACTGTTTAAACAACTTACGATTCAGGCGACGATTAACGAAAATCCAAATCATCATAATAAGAATTATCAATGTGGATAGCACAGCAGTCTGCCTTTAAGCATCGCAGCATGGGGGATTGTTGCTATTACAAAATTGATGCCGTTTACCGAAAATGGCCCAATTGTAGTACGTTATCCTCAGCTATCCCTACTATTGCGTGCCAGCTTTTCCGAGAGTTCTGAAACCACATCAGACAGTTTAAAGAATCGTTTTTGTCCCAATATGAAAACTGTGAGATATACAGTACAGACATTCAATTCCTGCACCAGTCGACCGGACGTCTGCCAGTGCCTAGTTGTACAAACACCAATGGGTAATATCTCAAAAATAAGCCAAGCACATCAATGACCCTCGTAGCTTGCGAATCAAAGCTACGTTTATTTGTGATGTCATCGATGCAAACTGGGTGACAATCGAGAAGTATCTTGTAGTCGTTGGACGTCACATGTGACGTCCAAGTGGACACAAAGCTCCAATATGTGGACACTGCCCTGGGTGTCACTGTGACATCGCAATTCTATGCCAGTATACCTTAAATGTCCAACTGGTTTGGCGTCCAAGTGGACAGTTTAGCACTTCACTGTGACTGTGACACTGCGCTAAATGTCACTGTGACATCGCCTTTCTGCGCCGGTGATGGACAGTGAGGGGGCTTGTAGTCAAGTGTCCAACAAGTGCAGTTCGACTGATGTCCGCCAGGTGCTCAAAAATCTCCTTAATCATACACAATCGGGGTGTATCGATTAGATCACAACAAGAAATCACTCAATTTGAATACTTACTTCATAAATCTTGCACTTTAGACGTTGAAGAGCACTTACAGTGCCGTTTATACACTCCCCTGCGCCATAGAGATAGTGTCGCAACTGGCGCTGGTGTGTGACTCCTACGTCGGCCTCGCCAGCCGTGGACAGGCAGAGGGGGCTTGTAGTCAAATGTCCAACAAGTGCAGTTCGACTGATGTCCGCCAGGTGCTCAAAAATCTCCTTAATCATACACAATCGGCGTGTATCGATTAGATCACAACAAGAAATCACTCAATTTGAATACTTACTTCATAAATCTTGCACTTTAGACGTTCAAGAGCACTTACAGTGCCGTTTATACACTCCCCTGCGCCATAGAGATAGTGTCGCAACTGGCGCTGGTGTGCTACTCCTACGTCGGCCTCGCCAGCCGTGGACAGGCAGAGGGGGCTTGTAGTCAAATGTCCAACAAATGCAGTTCGACTGATGTCCGCCAGGTGCTCAAAAATCTCCTTAATCATACACAATCGGCGTGTATCGATTAGATCACAACAAGAAATCACTCAATTTGAATACTTACTTCATAAATCTTGCACTTTAGACGTTCAAGAGCACTTACAGTGCCGTTTATACACTCCCCTGCGCCATAGAGATAGTGTCGCAACTGGCGCTGGTGTGCTACTCCTACGTCGGCCTCGCCAGCCGTGGACAGGCAGAGGGGGCTTGTAGTCAAATGTCCAACAAATGCAGTTCGACTGATGTCCGCCAGGTGCTCAAAAATCTCCTTAATCATACACAATCGGCGTGTATCGATTAGATCACAACAAGAAATCACTCAATTTGAATACTTACTTCATAAATCTTGCACTTTAGACGTTCAAGAGCACTTACAGTGCCGTTTATACACTCCCCTGCGCCATAGAGATAGTGTCGCAACTGGCGCTGGTGTGCTACTCCTACGTCGGCCTCGCCAGCCGTGGACAGGCAGAGGGGGCTTGTAGTCAAATGTCCAACAAGTGCAGTTCGACTGATGTCCGCCAGGTGCTCAAAAATCTCCTTAATCATACACAATCGGCGTGTATCGATTAGATCACAACAAGAAATCACTCAATTTGAATACTTACTTCATAAATCTTGCACTTTAGACGTTCAAGAGCACTTACAGTGCCGTTTATACACTCCCCTGCGCCATAGAGATAGTGTCGCAACTGGCGCTGGTGTGTGACTCCTACGTCGGCCTCGCCAGCCGTGGACAGGCAGAGGGGGCTTGTAGTCAAATGTCCAACAAGTGCAGTTCGACTGATGTCCGCCAGGTGCTCAAAAATCTCCTTAATCATACACAATCGGCGTGTATCGATTAGATCACAACAAGAAATCACTCAATTTGAATACTTACTTCATAAATCTTGCACTTTAGACGTTCAAGAGCACTTACAGTGCCGTTTATACACTCCCCTGCGCCATAGAGATAGTGTCGCAACTGGCGCTGGTGTGTGACTCCTACGTCGGCCTCGCCAGCCGTGGACAGGCAGAGGGGGCTTGTAGTCAAATGTCCAACAAGTGCAGTTCGACTGATGTCCGCCAGGTGCTCAAAAATCTCCTTAATCATACACAATCGGCGTGTATCGATTAGATCACAACAAGAAATCACTCAATTTGAATACTTACTTCATAAATCTTGCACTTTAGACGTTCAAGAGCACTTACAGTGCCGTTTATACACTCCCCTGCGCCATAGAGATAGTGTCGCAACTGGCGCTGGTGTGCTACTCCTACGTCGGCCTCGCCAGCCGTGGACAGGCAGAGGGGGCTTGTAGTCAAATGTCCAACAAATGCAGTTCGACTGATGTCCGCCAGGTGCTCAAAAATCTCCTTAATCATACACAATCGGCGTGTATCGATTAGATCACAACAAGAAATCACTCAATTTGAATACTTACTTCATAAATCTTGCACTTTAGACGTTCAAGAGCACTTACAGTGCCGTTTATACACTCCCCTGCGCCATAGAGATAGTGTCGCAACTGGCGCTGGTGTGCTACTCCTACGTCGGCCTCGCCAGCCGTGGACAGGCAGAGGGGGCTTGTAGTCAAATGTCCAACAAATGCAGTTCGACTGATGTCCGCCAGGTGCTCAAAAATCTCCTTAATCATACACAATCGGCGTGTATCGATTAGATCACAACAAGAAATCACTCAATTTGAATACTTACTTCATAAATCTTGCACTTTAGACGTTCAAGAGCACTTACAGTGCCGTTTATACACTCCCCTGCGCCATAGAGATAGTGTCGCAACTGGCGCTGGTGTGCTACTCCTACGTCGGCCTCGCCAGCCGTGGACAGGCAGAGGGGGCTTGTAGTCAAATGTCCAACAAGTGCAGTTCGACTGATGTCCGCCAGGTGCTCAAAAATCTCCTTAATCATACACAATCGGCGTGTATCGATTAGATCACAACAAGAAATCACTCAATTTGAATACTTACTTCATAAATCTTGCACTTTAGACGTTGAAGAGCACTTACAGTGCCGTTTATACACTCCTGGTGTGTGACTCCTACGTCGGCCTCGCCAGCCGTGGACAGTCAGGGGGCTTGTAGTCAAATGTCCAACAAGTGCAGTTCGACTGATGTCCGCCAGGTGCTTGTAAAGTTGTTAAATCAGGGCCATTCATGTATATACCTATCAAATTTGATTACGTACCTGTGACATGTCATTGACTAACAAATAAATATACAATTTCATATTATCTAAAGTTTCTTCTGAATGTGGCCCCCATATGTAAGCTAAAAATATGTAAACAATCGCAGTCGTTTCAAACCTAGCTATTATCAACAATTGGTCTGAGGAGCATAACATTTTAATTCTGCCGAGGAAAGATCAATGATATGGGAAAAGGAATCTCACTTCTATCCCAATTTTTTTTCCGTTAAATTTCTGCGATTATTTCCTTTGGAACATATTGGATAAGTTGTTCTGTCTGTCTTGCTTATGTTTCACTGTTTCACCTTAACCAAGGTGTACCGCCTGAAAGGTCTTCTAACATGAGATATGCATAAGCGCCATACAAGTCCCCTCCATGTCTAAAATTAAATATATTAGGTAAAAAGTAGATGATGAAGGAATTCAGGCTTTGTGGTTATCAAATGTTTACCTATCCCTATCTTATGGAATGAAGACCATTAAAAATTTGAAAGATTGAATAAAGACTAATATGGAGCAAAGAGGAACTCTTTTGTTAATAATATTTTTTTATATTTGATATAGCGCTCTTTCCACCTATGATATTCAAAAGCGCTTTTAAGTGGACAGTGGACAGCTGTCAAGATCCATGTAGTCAAATAAACTCCTTTCGTAATAGTAAGGTTTTCAGCTGTTTCTTGAAGTTTTGCACACTAGTCCGGCAAAGAAAGCTGGATTTTGGGCTGAACATTCTTCTTCATTTTTTTTTCAATTGATTATGGCTGGCAAGGGTACCCACTTTTAGAATATGCCAGATGACGGGTTGGCACCCTTGGGCAATTTGAGATCTTGACCCATCTTTGCCACCACCCATGGTACAAGAATTGGACAAATTGGCCTTTCTCCGGTTTTTGCTGATCCAGATATTAAAATATAAGAGACCTACAGACCCATCCATTTACATAGGCTCGATTTATATAGGAAATAGGTATATAGGTTATCTGGGTCCCTGCTAAGTGTATTTCCTTTGTCTGAGGTCATCAACATGAGGTCTTTGGATGTTGTGGGCGACAGGAAGTCTCAAATATCGAATCCTCCAGTAAACGTTTACCCAAGAAAGTAAACGTATAACTATAACATTCACTGGAATGGTTAAACCTTAACCCAAAAAGTTGAGGTTCACTGAAAAATATTGAAGGTTCTCTGATTGAGGTGAACCTTAACATTTCAGGCGGGTAATCATTTATCAATGAAAAAATATTTGGATAGATGTTCACCTAGTAATAACTAGTTAATGCAATGTTCACCCAAATTATACAAAGGTTAATCCTTTTCAGATCAATGAAACTCCAAACTAGTTGAATCCTTACCGGTCCTTCTTACAGTGTACAGTGCCGACATTTAATTCCTGCACTGAATGTGTAGGGGCCATGGCATAGTACAAAACTGCACGTCTGATTGACACCCAGTTTCCTGGGCACGGATGCATGGATAACCTCACATGCAACTGAACATAGCTTTGATTCGCAAGGTACATGGGTCAGTAATGTGATTGGCTTATTTTTTATGACATCTTAAGATACCTTCGTCTTATCCACCTTTTATGTTATCCATCGGTTGTGTACAACCGGACACTAGGAGACGTCCGATCGACTGGTGCAGGAATTAGATGTCTATAACGTACTAGTAGTTGTCCCTGTCGGCCAATTTCAATAACATGTAGCTGCATATCTTTCCCTATAACGCAATATCAATCACACACAAGTATATGCGTAGCATTGGGCAACTTTTCACTTTTGCAAGTTAATTGATCAAATAAAAGTGTTCAACCAAAACTGTACGAAAATCTTAAACAATTTAGAATATTTATATTGAAAGAAAGATTCTTTATTTTTACACTTTGCGAAATTCGGTACTCTTTACACATCCGTAGGTGTTCCTACCATGATTTATAACGGCTCATGAATGGGAGTTCCGCACTTGTCATTCGCCGGCCGAATATTCGGAAGCCATATGCAGGCAAAGAATTGAGAGCGAAAATCCATCCGAGTCAGGGGAATTCCCCAATATTCATGACATCTGCTTGGGTAATTTTCAGGAAAGTATGTTTTAACATTCGTAACTTGTGGCTAATTGTCAAATCCCTATAATGCCATCCGACAGAGGGCATTAAACCTTGTTATTATTGCTATTCTGATTTTAACCATTTGAGTGTACCATGTGATTAGCTGATAAATTGTCATACTAGCATCGTCCCTATGGCTGATAGGACAATTTGATAGGTTACGGCCTTCTGGCCTATGACAAATATCATGGCGCCCTCTGCAACAGTCAATAAGGCTATACTATAGTATATTCTTTTAGAAATTTGAAGACATTGTTTTCCCACACAATGCAACTAGTGCAAAGACAAAGTGTTATCTAAAAATAAAGAGTAAAACGTATGGCAAAAATCATACATTTTAGCTATCAAGTTATTTGCTACCAGAATGAGCAATATTTCGAAGTTGAATAGTGAAAATCTTATATAAGTCGATGTAACGCTGTTTACCTACAGTTGTTGTCCAACTACAATTATCAATCTATTTGCTTCCTAAATAAATCATTTATAAAAGTAGAGTGGTGAAAGTTATATATGAGTCTATATAATGCTTTTCAAAAAAGACCAAAATGCAAACGAAAATAGTACATTTTAGCTAAGTGACATATTTTCTGACCCCTGTTCCATTACAATAGTCAGGGCGTGATGTCACCAGTGAGACGATGCCACTCTTGGTTGTATCAGTATTGGGAAATGTTCTTATTTTTCCAGTGTTCTTTAGTTGGTAATTTGCAGAATTGATAACTTGTGATACATCTGCAGACATATTCATTTTCGGATGAAAAACAGCACCCATATTACCGACCGGTTCTTTAGGAACTGGTACTATTACACCATTTACGGTAATACTAGGAATGGAGATTTTCCCGAGCATCCGTGGGGTACCTATGACCAGCACCTCTGTCTAGCCTGCATTACATTTCAGTTTATTTTGAGACATCCATGTATCGATGTCGGTATGGCAGTTTTGCAACTTAGCTACATGTTCGTCGACTTACAAGTTCGACTTTTTGTAGTATTGAAAGTATTGAGAACCTCAATAAACTTGGACAAATAGGGACAATTGTAAATGTCAACTGAAATACAAGTTACAGGTAGCCAATGTCTAAGCTTTTGTCCAAGGAAGGCACAGAACATTTCAGGTGCTTAAGGAAAGTGGGATTTTGGAAGTGGGTGTCCTTGATATCTTATTGTCATATTCACAATAAATGACGTTTCATGACATTATTGACCTAAATTATCCCAAAAAGTAGTTAATAATAAAGCCTTAATGACTGTTCACCAGGGCGGTATGGGTATTTAATGTGCGCCTGAAGGCATGCTGGTCAGACCAAGGGCCGAAGTCCCGAGGTCTGGTCAGGATGCCTGAAGGCGCACATTTAATACACATAGTGCCCTGGTGAACAGTTATTAACTTTTTATTATTGCTTCCCTGCATACGACGTTTCTTGTGCTCTTATTGATAGTATCTTGTGATATATAGTGTGCAGACCAACAATAAGCTCTGGAGGGCTTTATGAGGTGACATTTAATGCCCTGCGTAACAGGGAATTTAATGACCAGTCACATGGTACAAATCCTGATTGCTGATTGGAAAACCCAAAGCAAGCAATAATAATGGTAAATCATGCCCTACGTCCATCGTCGATATTGATCAAGATTACTGAAATTGTCTTTGTGCCAAGTTCCACAATTTTTGCAGATGCTTGATTAAGCCAGCAGGGTATATCACACAATGGAATGATCATAACCCTGATGTTTTAAATCATCTTTAATATTAACAATATTCCACTCCCTTGCATTGATTGTATATGATCCATCCATTTAATTACCTTATGTGTCCAATATATTACCATGTACTTTTAAATCATTTTATTATACCTCACTTGAAGATACTGAATCTGTGCCGTTTATCATGGGTTTGATATTGTATTTAACACACATATACACATACGTTTGTTTGCACAAGTTCATCATTGATATGTATATTTATGTTTCATTTTGCAAAATATGAATGTATGTAACACCCTAGGTTAATTCATCTAACCCTTTACCCATTCAGAACTGGAACTTAACCCATTCATGGCAAGAGCACGTTAATGTTATTCATCTATTTTGCAAAATGAAACATAAATATACATATCAATGATGAACTTGTGCAAACAAACGTATGTGTATATGTGTGTTAAATACAATATCAAACCCATGATAAACGGCACAGATTCAGTATCTTCAAGTGAGGTATAATAAAATGATTTAAAAGTACATGGTAATATATTGGACACATAAGGTAATTAAATGGATGGATCATATACAATCAATGCAAGGGAGTGGAATATTGTTAATATTAAAGATGATTTAAAACATCAGGGTTATGATCATTCCATTGTGTGATATACCCTGCTGGCTTAATCAAGCATCTGCAAAAATTGTGGAACTTGGCACAAAGACAATTTCAGTAATCTTGATCAATATCGACGATGGACGTAGGGCATGATTTACCATTATTATTGCTTGCTTTGGGTTTTCCAATCAGCAATCAGGATTTGTACCATGTGACTGGTCATTAAATTCCCTGTTACGCAGGGCATTAAATGTCACCTCATAAAGCCCTCCAGAGCTTATTGTTGGTCTGCACACTATATATCACAAGATACTATCAATAAGAGCACAAGAAACGTCGTATGCAGGGAAGCAATAATAAAAAGTTAATAACTGTTCACCAGGGCACTATGTGTATTAAATGTGCGCCTTCAGGCATCCTGACCAGACCTCGGGACTTCGGCCCTTGGTCTGACCAGCATGCCTTCAGGCGCACATTAAATACCCATACCGCCCTGGTGAACAGTCATTAAGGCTTTATTATTAACTACTTTTTGGGATAATTTAGGTCAATAATGTCATGAAACGTCATTTATTGTGAATATGACAATAAGATATCAAGGACACCCACTTCCAAAATCCCACTTTCCTTAAGCACCTGAAATGTTCTGTGCCTTCCTTGGACAAAAGCTTAGACATTGGCTACCTGTAACTTGTATTTCAGTTGACATTTACAATTGTCCCTATTTGTCCAAGTTTATTGAGGTTCTCAATACTTTCAATACTACAAAAAGTCGAACTTGTAAGTCGACGAACATGTAGCTAAGTTGCAAAACTGCCATACCGACATCGATACATGGATGTCTCAAAATAAACTGAAATGTAATGCAGGCTAGACAGAGGTGCTGGTCATAGGTACCCCACGGATGCTCGGGAAAATCTCCATTCCTAGTATTACCGTAAATGGTGTAATAGTACCAGTTCCTAAAGAACCGGTCGGTAATATAGGTGCTGTTTTTCATCCGAAAATGAATATGTCTGCAGATGTATCACAAGTTATCAATTCTGCAAATTACCAACTAAAGAACACTGGAAAAATAAGAACATTTCCCAATACTGATACAACCAAGAGTGGCATCGTCTCACTGGTGACATCACGCCCTGACTATTGTAATGGAACAGGGGTCAGAAAATATGTCACTTAGCTAAAATGTACTATTTTCGTTTGCATTTTGGTCTTTTTTGAAAAGCATTATATAGACTCATATATAACTTTCACCACTCTACTTTTATAAATGATTTATTTAGGAAGCAAATAGATTGATAATTGTAGTTGGACAACAACTGTAGGTAAACAGCGTTACATCGACTTATATAAGATTTTCACTATTCAACTTCGAAATATTGCTCATTCTGGTAGCAAATAACTTGATAGCTAAAATGTATGATTTTTGCCATACGTTTTACTCTTTATTT
This sequence comes from Maea johnstoni, assembly GCA_963942565.1. NCBI lineage: Eukaryota > Metazoa > Annelida > Polychaeta > Spionida > Magelonidae > Maea > Maea johnstoni. Next base: position 16,810,587 of record OZ012688.1, on the reverse strand, counting down.
TTAGATAACACTTTGTCTTTGCACTAGTTGCATTGTGTGGGAAAACAATGTCTTCAAATTTCTAAAAGAATATACTATAGTATAGCCTTATTGACTGTTGCAGAGGGCGCCATGATATTTGTCATAGGCCAGAAGGCCGTAACCTATCAAATTGTCCTATCAGCCATAGGGACGATGCTAGTATGACAATTTATCAGCTAATCACATGGTACACTCAAATGGTTAAAATCAGAATAGCAATAATAACAAGGTTTAATGCCCTCTGTCGGATGGCATTATAGGGATTTGACAATTAGCCACAAGTTACGAATGTTAAAACATACTTTCCTGAAAATTACCCAAGCAGATGTCATGAATATTGGGGAATTCCCCTGACTCGGATGGATTTTCGCTCTCAATTCTTTGCCTGCATATGGCTTCCGAATATTCGGCCGGCGAATGACAAGTGCGGAACTCCCATTCATGAGCCGTTATAAATCATGGTAGGAACACCTACGGATGTGTAAAGAGTACCGAATTTCGCAAAGTGTAAAAATAAAGAATCTTTCTTTCAATATAAATATTCTAAATTGTTTAAGATTTTCGTACAGTTTTGGTTGAACACTTTTATTTGATCAATTAACTTGCAAAAGTGAAAAGTTGCCCAATGCTACGCATATACTTGTGTGTGATTGATATTGCGTTATAGGGAAAGATATGCAGCTACATGTTATTGAAATTGGCCGACAGGGACAACTACTAGTACGTTATAGACATCTAATTCCTGCACCAGTCGATCGGACGTCTCCTAGTGTCCGGTTGTACACAACCGATGGATAACATAAAAGGTGGATAAGACGAAGGTATCTTAAGATGTCATAAAAAATAAGCCAATCACATTACTGACCCATGTACCTTGCGAATCAAAGCTATGTTCAGTTGCATGTGAGGTTATCCATGCATCCGTGCCCAGGAAACTGGGTGTCAATCAGACGTGCAGTTTTGTACTATGCCATGGCCCCTACACATTCAGTGCAGGAATTAAATGTCGGCACTGTACACTGTAAGAAGGACCGGTAAGGATTCAACTAGTTTGGAGTTTCATTGATCTGAAAAGGATTAACCTTTGTATAATTTGGGTGAACATTGCATTAACTAGTTATTACTAGGTGAACATCTATCCAAATATTTTTTCATTGATAAATGATTACCCGCCTGAAATGTTAAGGTTCACCTCAATCAGAGAACCTTCAATATTTTTCAGTGAACCTCAACTTTTTGGGTTAAGGTTTAACCATTCCAGTGAATGTTATAGTTATACGTTTACTTTCTTGGGTAAACGTTTACTGGAGGATTCGATATTTGAGACTTCCTGTCGCCCACAACATCCAAAGACCTCATGTTGATGACCTCAGACAAAGGAAATACACTTAGCAGGGACCCAGATAACCTATATACCTATTTCCTATATAAATCGAGCCTATGTAAATGGATGGGTCTGTAGGTCTCTTATATTTTAATATCTGGATCAGCAAAAACCGGAGAAAGGCCAATTTGTCCAATTCTTGTACCATGGGTGGTGGCAAAGATGGGTCAAGATCTCAAATTGCCCAAGGGTGCCAACCCGTCATCTGGCATATTCTAAAAGTGGGTACCCTTGCCAGCCATAATCAATTGAAAAAAAAATGAAGAAGAATGTTCAGCCCAAAATCCAGCTTTCTTTGCCGGACTAGTGTGCAAAACTTCAAGAAACAGCTGAAAACCTTACTATTACGAAAGGAGTTTATTTGACTACATGGATCTTGACAGCTGTCCACTGTCCACTTAAAAGCGCTTTTGAATATCATAGGTGGAAAGAGCGCTATATCAAATATAAAAAAATATTATTAACAAAAGAGTTCCTCTTTGCTCCATATTAGTCTTTATTCAATCTTTCAAATTTTTAATGGTCTTCATTCCATAAGATAGGGATAGGTAAACATTTGATAACCACAAAGCCTGAATTCCTTCATCATCTACTTTTTACCTAATATATTTAATTTTAGACATGGAGGGGACTTGTATGGCGCTTATGCATATCTCATGTTAGAAGACCTTTCAGGCGGTACACCTTGGTTAAGGTGAAACAGTGAAACATAAGCAAGACAGACAGAACAACTTATCCAATATGTTCCAAAGGAAATAATCGCAGAAATTTAACGGAAAAAAAATTGGGATAGAAGTGAGATTCCTTTTCCCATATCATTGATCTTTCCTCGGCAGAATTAAAATGTTATGCTCCTCAGACCAATTGTTGATAATAGCTAGGTTTGAAACGACTGCGATTGTTTACATATTTTTAGCTTACATATGGGGGCCACATTCAGAAGAAACTTTAGATAATATGAAATTGTATATTTATTTGTTAGTCAATGACATGTCACAGGTACGTAATCAAATTTGATAGGTATATACATGAATGGCCCTGATTTAACAACTTTACAAGCACCTGGCGGACATCAGTCGAACTGCACTTGTTGGACATTTGACTACAAGCCCCCTGACTGTCCACGGCTGGCGAGGCCGACGTAGGAGTCACACACCAGGAGTGTATAAACGGCACTGTAAGTGCTCTTGAACGTCTAAAGTGCAAGATTTATGAAGTAAGTATTCAAATTGAGTGATTTCTTGTTGTGATCTAATCGATACACGCCGATTGTGTATGATTAAGGAGATTTTTGAGCACCTGGCGGACATCAGTCGAACTGCATTTGTTGGACATTTGACTACAAGCCCCCTCTGCCTGTCCACGGCTGGCGAGGCCGACGTAGGAGTAGCACACCAGCGCCAGTTGCGACACTATCTCTATGGCGCAGGGGAGTGTATAAACGGCACTGTAAGTGCTCTTGAACGTCTAAAGTGCAAGATTTATGAAGTAAGTATTCAAATTGAGTGATTTCTTGTTGTGATCTAATCGATACACGCCGATTGTGTATGATTAAGGAGATTTTTGAGCACCTGGCGGACATCAGTCGAACTGCATTTGTTGGACATTTGACTACAAGCCCCCTCTGCCTGTCCACGGCTGGCGAGGCCGACGTAGGAGTAGCACACCAGCGCCAGTTGCGACACTATCTCTATGGCGCAGGGGAGTGTATAAACGGCACTGTAAGTGCTCTTGAACGTCTAAAGTGCAAGATTTATGAAGTAAGTATTCAAATTGAGTGATTTCTTGTTGTGATCTAATCGATACACGCCGATTGTGTATGATTAAGGAGATTTTTGAGCACCTGGCGGACATCAGTCGAACTGCACTTGTTGGACACTTGACTACTAGCCCCCTCACTGTCCATCACCGACGCAGAAAGGCGATGTCACAGTGACATTTAGCGCAGTGTCACAGTCACAGTGAAGTGCTAAACTGTCCACTTGGACGCCACACCAGTTGGACATTTAAGGTATACTGGCATAGAATTGTGATGTCACAGTGACACCAAGATAAGTGTCACAGTGTAGTCCTTTACTGTCCAGTTGGACGTCACATGTGACGTCCAACGACTACTAGCCGTTGTAGTGACAATCGGTCGTGTATTGTGCCCGGGCTGCCCATGCATTTAGTGCAGAAATTGAATATCGGCACTTGAGTTCCCGCATTGAAGGTCCTTCCGTCCCATGGCTGAGGGATTGGTATGTCATTTTACTTGAAGGAAAATAATTTGATATAAAAATTGTACCAATCTTACAGAGCCAAGAGTTTTCTTACGTACGTTTTATTCCTCGGAATTTCATAAGTTGAAATTAGTTTCACAACCACATCTCAGTTGCTTTTCTCTAAAATTAAAAATAATTTCATACTCTATTCCAAACATAAACCAGTGGAAGAACCACTACCGCCTCTTTTAACGAATATCGAAACTAAGTTTACTTAGGATTCCGCATAGACAGATAGATGGTCGCAGAATAGGCCAATGAATTAGACGTCTAGATGAGTGGAGGACGTTTATAATACTGTTTCTCTTTTCTCCACCATCGGTTATGACGGTGAAAAATAAAAATCTGGACTGATACATCCAGGCCCCAAAGCGTATATTGTAAATGAACTAGTAATTTAGGGTAGAGGATTCCTTGCTAGGTTGTTGGTTATGCTTTTACCCCACTCACATCTCTAGTGTCCACATGGTTTAAAATATATGAATACTAGTATAACTAAATCATAAAGCCACGTGTAAAAAAAATGACAGAATTTTTAGTAGTTCCTGCAAGGTTTCAACGTTAATATCAATTTTTTTTCAAATATTTCCCTATCTGATGAGCCATTTTCAATCAGAGAACATATGCGCACTCCAAAAGTAATACATTCATTCTTATGACTGATACGTTCTCAGAATTCATTCTGTGTCACAACTTGGCTGATTTCATTTTAGTTTTAGGCAGCTTATGTTGTATCAGTGAGTTTTAGTGTGGCCCATATTAGGTGTAATGGCCATCGGCAGTAGATTGTGGGTTGCCAAGATTTCCCATTATTTTTTTTCTGAAATAATTATAGCCCAGATTCCTAGGGTGGACAAAATTTCCGAGAATTTACAGTAAATGGGTTTTCCAAAGCATTCTTAGGGTGATTTGAAAATTGTTGTCTGTGACTATGTCGCCTCTTGAACTGCACTAAGAAACCAAAAGTATTTGGAGGGTTACTCTGATCAGCACTACAACTTCAAATATGTCCAAAAATGCTTTTGTTAAAGAAATATCATCCAAATACAAGGGCATTCTTGGCCACTTCTGGCATAAATGGATTGAAGAAATAAAACAAACGCAAACCCTTCAGAGAACAAGTGCGTTTTATTGTCAACACAAAATCAAGCTGTGTTAAAGAAAAGAAATACCACCAACGAAATAATCACTCAATATGAGTTAGGAGTACAATCACAGTGACCACATTGTGGCTGAAAAACATTATCAGGTAAAACAATATGTGTGTATAAAATAAAGCAAAGAGCTGTGCAGATGTATAGATTCGTAAAGAAGAGCAAAGACAATTAAATGATGTGGTTGATCATGAAAGGAATTGTGTAACATTCGTTACAGATCAAATATGATGCATCAGGATGATTCTGAAGAAGATTATGTTAAAAAAACTAACAATTCCATTAAGTTATATCTTAATTTGGTCCCCTAAATATAAAACATTTTCCTTTGCAGAAAAATACCTTTAATTATGGTCCCCTACATATAAGCATTACTTTGACAAAAGTATGATGTATTTATTAAATCTTACGACAGATCCACTATAGTGCAATATTTGCCAATTTATTTCTTTGTTCAAGAAATCTATTTTAGATCTACAGTAATTGTGTACCCTAAAATACATTTGGTTCATATATGTCAAGATGTACACTTCATTTCTTATTGGCCATAGTCAAACAAGAGTACGATATGAGCCTCAGATTAAAAGCAAAATTACCCATGGTGTAAATATGTGCATCTCATCCTTCTCTGGGACCTGCCCCGATGGCCGAGAGGTATATTTTTGTCACTTTTTCTGCCATATTGCGACTAAGTCAAGATTTGCCAGTTGAAAGAAGTGGAGGAAACCAGAGTACCTGGTGAAAACCACCGCCTAACTCCAAGTCACTGGCAACTTTCTCACATGCCCAGCCAGGATTCAAACCTGTGCATTGGCGAGAGACAGCTTGCAGTCAGTGGCCTTAGACATCATTCGGTCATGCAAGTATATTGTACCAAGCCATTGTACATTCTGTAGTATTATAAAACAAATAAACATTAGTGATGTGTTAAGCTGTACTCTGAACTATTATTTAACCCATACCCACACCTTTCAAGTAAGTCTAAAGCTACCCTAACCTTATCATCATAAAGAACACAAAAATGTTAACCCTTCCAATGCTGAGGCTACTTTTGTCCAAACTACAGAGATGCAAAGTTTTTTGAAAACCATCTCAACCTTATCATCTTGGTATTCATTAGAAAGCTCTCGCCGAGCACTCTCAAATGAGTACCCATGTGCCAGGGCTTCAATCATTTTTAAGTATTTTTCCATCATGTTGTATTTGCGAAATTAGCCACCAGCAGCATAAGGGTTAAAAATGAAAAAAATCAGTAAATAATTCTGCTCAGAATATATGTTATAAAAACAAAACTAACAGGATGCAAGGTGGCTCCTTTTATAAATGAAAGATTTATCATTTTATCGATTATGTTCTCTGGTCAAAGTTTCCATTCAAAAGGGGCCTTATTTACCATGAAAACCCTGCATAAAAGCAAAAAATTATTGAAATTAATATGAACTTGAGTCCCTGATCATTTATCATTCAATATCTAAGGGGTAATTAGCTAAGTGTCAGACACGGGCAAGTGGGCATATTAACATTAATAATATTTGATTAATCAATCGAAAATTTGGACCATTAATCGAGCTAAAATTTCCCGATACCCACTAGAATATTCCAAACATACATCCAGCGAAACAACAACAAGCGGTCATAAATTTCTCAAGTGCATGTGATACTTTTGAATCTTGGTCTTGGCATAAATATTAAGAATGCAAAAATTCTGCACATCCAGAATTAGCTACTCAGCTCTATCAAATCCTTATACCAACTTATTATTATTTATGGTTATTTTTCAGGAAACTGCCTGTCCAAATGACTGGCCGGACTGGTCCTGGTGAAGTTCCTGTTTTGAATTAGATATTCCCATAAGCTTCAGATTCAATTTGAGAAAAACCATGACAATATTACTTGGTCGTCAGGATTTTTCTTCCTGAGGTTTCAGTGAATTCACAGCATATGAACATGATTTGTGTGATATCATTACCCTTATGCCAACTGACACATAAGCATGTGTATGTACGTTTATATGATTAGTGATATTCACCCATTCATGCCTGTAAGAGCCAGAATAATCTCTAATCTGGTAGTATCTTTTTTACCAAGGCCTTTTATTTCTGCCTTTACCCTTTATGATCTTTTCAAGGTTGCTGTCAACTATCTTATTAAACAAAAGATCCTCTTAAGAATTCAATGAATGTACCACTCAATTTCCATTCTTCTGTTGTTAGTCAAGCAGGGCAAGTTGAGGGTTTGTTCAGCTTGCCTGCAATGTTTCTATGGTCATGACTATGGGGCTGCCTGTTATGTCGAGCCCTGCAATGGTTCAAGTCATTATTACTAAAAATTGTCTTTTCATGAGAGTGATGAAATCATTTTTTATGAAGGAACACAGGAAAATCCTATCAAATAGATGATCTTATATTGAGCATTAATGTAAGGCTACGTGGGGTGGAACATGGTCGTTGGGCTCTGATGATATTACGTCTGTCTGCAACTTGGAGAAGAGTCTGATATCATCTGATGGTGGCTTGAACACAGGGGCTGTTGATTTAGGTAGAGGGGCATGATCTAGTATGATATCTGCTGCCTTTTCTGCCAGCATGATTGTAGGCCCATTTAGATTTCCGCTGACGATATGAGGCATGATCGAGGCATCCACCACACGCAGGCCTTCTGTACCGATGACCCTACAAGAGGGATCGACCACCGCCATCGGGTCCGATTCCTGACCCATCTTTGCTGTGCATGAGGGATGATACGCACTGTCCGCCATTTCTCGGATGAACGCATCAATCTGCTCATCCGACTGCACGTCGACGCCCGGAGCGATTTCATCCTGACGATAGGCATCGAACGCCGACTGTGCGAAGATATCTCTTGATAATCGCACGGCGGCACGCAGCTCTTCCTTGTCTGACTCGGTGGACATGTAGTTGAAGTCGATAACGGGATGCTCAGCGGGGTTCGCAGATTTCAGCTTGATGTTTCCTCTGCTCTCCGACCGCAAGGAACCAACGTGTAATTGATATGCATGGCAGTGTCCGGTCTTGCGACCATGGTCGATGACGACCGCTGGGAGAAAGTGGAACTGGATATCGGGATGATCGACGCCAGGTTTGGTGCGTACGAATCCGCCAGACTCCAGATGAGCGGTGGCGCCCCATCCTGTTCTTTCCTTGAACCACTCGAGACCGATGGCGACCATATTGTGCGGGAACTTCCACTGTGCGGAGTAGAGGGTGACCGGCTTCTTGCATTTCTGCTGCACGTAGACCTCAAGATGATCCTGAAGGTTTTCGCCGACACCTGGTCGGTGGGACACCACAGGAATATCCAGCTTGCCCAGATCATCGGCATTTCCGACTCCGGACAACATGAGGAGTTGGGGTGAGTTGATGGACCCCCCACAGAGAATCACCTCTTTTTCTGCGTACACACGTTTGGTCTGTCCATACTGTTGGTATTCCACACCGACAGCTTTAGAACCATCAAATATGACACGTGAAGCCATGACGCTGTTTTCTGTATCGATATTGGGCCTGTAGAGGATGGGTCGCAGGTACGCCTTGGCAGCACTCCAACGTACACCGCGGTGAATGGTCATGTCCATCCAGCCGACACCTTCCTGTTGGTAGCCGTTCATGTCGTCAGTGTAGGGGAAGCCTGCCTGCTGACCAGCCTCGATGAAGGCTTTATGAAGTGGGTTGTTCGTCAACCCTCGGGATACGTGCAGGGGCCCCTCGCCACCACGATAATCATCACCTCCAAGCTCATGCGTCTGGGACTTTTGGAAGTATGGCAAGCAATCGGCATAGGACCATCCTGTGGCTCCTAGCGCCTCCCAACGATCGTAGTCATAGGCGTGTCCGCGAATATACACCATTGCGTTGAGGGCTGAAGACCCGCCCCAAACACGACCTCGAGGACAGTACATGACACGGTTATTCATGTTTTTTTGTGGAACCGTATGGTAATACCAGTTATACTGATCATCGCAAAGATTATACATCAAGGCGGCTGGCATGTGGATTTTCCAGGTCTCATCTTTTGGACCAGCTTCGAGGAGCATCACTTTGTTATCTGGATCTTTCGAGAGTCTATTCGAGAGAACGCAGCCTGCAGATCCGGCACCGACAATGATGTAGCTATACGTGGGATCGTCAGAGGCGATGTTTAGATGCCTAGCTTGGGATGTGGAGAAATTCCTCCTAGGAGTATGGAAAATATTCGAGGGAGTATTGTGTGTTGAGGTATGATATCCCCGCTTTCCTGTGTTCGTCGGTGGGAAGAGTCCTTTACCATGGGGCACTGCGTGGTTGTTTTCTTGCCCTACGACGATCGGCAGAATGTGTTTCACGCTTGGCACGATGTGGTCGGCTTCCGCTGCCAGATGTTTCGTGGATCCCACGCCGCTTAGGACACCGATAGTTGCACCGAGCTTGGCCGATCGTCCCATACCCATGTCCGCTTGGGTGTCACCGACCATGACGGTTTCCGATGGATGCACCATCAATGTCTTGCAAATCTTCAGAGCATTCGAGGGATGGGGCTTCGGCATGGAACCATGATCGTCCCCACACACCACCATATCGATATACTGATTCAAGCCGAGAACCTCAAGCGCTCCCTCGGTACCGATACGCGAATCGGCTGTACAGACCGCGATCTTGATCCCATGCTTTTTGAGGTCGCTGAAAAGTTTCTGGAGGTCATCCAAGGATTTCAGGGTTTCTTCGCTGCTGGTGTCGCATTCCTCCCAGAGTGTCTCCACGGCAACCGCAGCCTCCTCCTCGGACAGCCCCGCCTCCTGGATGACCTGCTGGAGTTTTTTGCGGATGATCGGCATGGTGGATTCGGCGAGGAGACCCGGGCGGCATTTCAGCGTGATTTCGCTGAAGCCCAGCAAGTCACAGATCTCCTGAGTCAGATCAATGCCTGTCACGCTCTTTGCCCTGGAGAAAATAAAATGAGAAGTCAGATGAAAAATTAAGTCGTTCACATATATTTTGCATCAATTTGTTTTTTTTGTCACTTTTTCTGTCATATTGCAGTTAAGTCTTGACTACTCAGTCAGTTGTAAGTGGTGGAGGAAACCAGGGTCTAGATTCGTTTTTAGTGACTAAGGAGTGGGATTATGTGAGGTATACTTCCAATAACTTTTACAGACCAAAAGTTCAGCATAACCTGAGCACTTGTAGAATAAAACGTGTTCAATGTATGCAGTAGCTTAAAGTACGAAGGACATGTTTTTAATGCTTTTTGAAAACAGCTGCTATAGTGGAATGAAACGGTGCTGAAATAGTTTTTGAGTTTCCCTACATAACATTTAAATAACAAATTGCTTTTATCTAGCGAGTCCACTACATTTTGTGAAAAGATTGGAGGAAGGGTTAAGACTAACATAATGAAATGCTTTTATCATGTAAATGCACTACATTTGCACTACAATTGTTAAGACCTTTATTAAGTGAATTCAGTACATTTTGTGACAAGATTGGAAGGGTTATCATTTGAATAATGAATTGCTTTTATAAAGTGAATTCACTAGATTTTGTGATGAGATTGAAGGAAGAATTAAGACTAAAATAATAAATTGCTTATGTTAAATGAATTCACTACGTTTTGTTAGGAAGGGGTTATCATTTGAACAAAAAATTGCTTTTATCTAATAAGTGCACTACATTTTTTTGTGTTAAGATCAGCGGAAGGGTTGAGATTTTGCTCATACCTCTCAGCGATTCCTACGGCCCATGGTGTCCACATAGAGTGAAAGCAGATGAGTGTTCCGTCCTTGTCGAAGATCACAAGAGAGGCTTTCTGGTTGTTGACAGCGACCGGACTGGCCTCGTCCGTATCGGGATGTGTGGTGATGTTCGCTGCGGGAATTACGAATTCCTTACCGAAGCCGGCATAGCGATACACATCGCCCTCTCTTTCCTTAGGGAGAATCAGAGGCAGGATGTCCTGGACAGTGTCCACTATGTGGTCAGCCTGATGGAGGTCAAGACGAGATCCGATGCCACTCAGCACTCCTATGGACATACCAAGTCCAGCTGATATGCTCATACCGATATCTGTCCGTGTGTCGCCAACCATGACAGCCTCTTTTGGGTGGACACCCAACTGCTCGCAGATCATGTGGGCATTATGAGAGGAAGGCTTGGGAAGACAGTCTTTATCGTCACCGCAAACCAAGGCATCGATATTATCCATGATCCCGAGAGTCCGGAATGCACTCTCGGCCACGGCCCGAGAATCAGAAGTACAGATCCCGATTTTGACATTCTGCTCCTTCAGGATGGAGAAGAGTCCTGGAAGGTCAGCCAGCTGGCGAAGATTTCCGAACTCGTTTGCGTCGCACTCCTGCCAGTTGTGCTCTAGAATCCAGAGAGCTTCCCGCTCCTCCAGACCCGAGCTTACGAGGAGTTCCTCCAATCGTTTCTTGATCTGTCCCGACGTGGCCTCGGCCAGCAGGCCAGTGCGGGTCTTCTGGGTGAGGCGACAGAATCCCAGCGTATTGAAGACATGCTGCGAGAGATTCAGGCCAGTGGAGACCTCAAGTCTGAAACAGGAAAGGAAATATTGTAAACCCCTTGAAGACACACAGGACAGTTGAGACCTCAAGTCTGAAAGTTGAAACAGAAAAAAACAAGGGTGTCCAGGTATAAATATTATGCAGCACACTGAGCACAGACAATGATAACATAAATCAATACTAGGAATCAATATATTTACATTTTTAATGAAATCAGCATTGAAGATAAGCGGAAATATTGGAAATGAAGTACTGGAAATTTTACCAAAAGTGTTAAACTGACAAATGGATTGAATGATTTAATCCTCTGTTGCATGCCAGTGTGACAATACAACAGTTGGACACCCCTGGGAAAGAAAATATTGTAATACCCTTGAAGACACACAAGCATGTTTGTGGTGCCCCTGGTGGCAACTAGAGGAACTAAAATACTCAAGTTGTGGAAAAAAATAGAAATACTGTTAACCCTTTTAAATATGCTACCAAAGATAGTAGGTAGAAGTCCCTGACACAGCCCATTTAGTTTCTTCCCATTCGCGATGCATGGTGAGTTAGAGTGATGGCACTCATCCCGATACCATGAATTTTAAATCCTAGGAGTCAATCTGCTCTAGTCTAAAATTTTACAGTCAATACATGCTTTCACATTTTCAACGTCCGCCACTCAACTCACCTGCTGGCCGTGGCCTGAACCCATGGAGTCCATTTCGAGTGAAAGCACGTCAAAGTTCCGTTTTTGTCGAATATGACCAGAGAGGGCTTCTTCCGGCCTCTACTGCTCTGGTCCTTCTGCTGTGTGTTATCCGACTTCCCCAGCACCTGGGTCGAGACTGTGCGACCGTTGGCAAGGAAACCTGCAATCAAATAAGAAATACTGTAGACAAGCAGAGTGTTTGGGCGTCATTTGGACACCCAAACCCACAAAAACTACCCTTCAAGACACCCAAAAATATTTCAAAGAAATTTTTGAAAATGTCAATTTCAAGCATGATATTGAATTAAATATAACTCCAATGACATTGTACTATACTAAGTATATTGTGGTCTCCCCTGAGAAATTTACATTTTGGGCACCAAGTTTCTAAATCCTGGCTAAGACCCTGTTGTATTTCCTTATACTTTTTACACACCTCAGACAAAACTAATGATGGAATAATCAATTGTCAAAATGTTTAACGTTGAACCCTTGGAAATTGACTAAAACTTGATTGGACTAAAGCTGCGCATGTATTATGGTCAAGATTTTAGGAGGAATTTTGTCATCTTTGAAATATTTCATGTTAATATGATTCCGGCGCCATTCCATAAGGATGTTATGCCTTTCCCGAGCAGTATATCCATGTTTAAGATTGTTACCAGATATAATTGTGATCTCCCTAGAAGATAGGACATCCATAAATTCTACAGTGGCTCTTTCAAAATCCTGACTAAAACCCCAGGAGGATCACTACACAAATGCAACTCATCTTAAGTTTAGGATGTTAGATGCATAACAACATTGTATAATTCCATAACTTCAATTTAGTTTTTGAAATTTTTTTTTTTCCTAAAATCTATAGGTAAGATTACTATTTCAAAATCGGTTCTTGTCAATGAAAGAGATCCTTATGCATAAGTCCTTGGCAGCTGGTCCTTGGGCTCATGACTATCAGTTGAGGGAGCCCAAAACAGGTTTAACCCTTCCAATACCACTCATGCATATACATGTATGAGTTTGTGGTAACATAACCTAGAGATCCATGCAACAATATATGTGTGCAAGAAAATCTCATTCATTTAAAGAAAAGCCTTGCCTAACTAAAAGAACCCCTACATAGGTTGTATACTAGGCAGAATGCTGTGCCCGAATCAAGTTTCATTTTGATAATATATGTCATATGCCTATGGTGGACCAAAATTTTACAAGATCATCAAACATAAACAACCTGGTATTCAGTTTTGGCAAATAATCACCACTACAATCTGTGGGGAGAATTACAATTTGGACACACAATGGTTAATATATTGTATGGGAAGAGCACATACTGTTCGACAGCTTCACACATTAAAACTGATAGCACTGTGAAGCATAGTCTTAGCAAGGATTTGGAAACAGGGTGTCCAGAGGTTTCATAGACTTTTGAGTGTCCAAAATGTGGTACAAAGTTCACACTACTAATGAAATTGACCCTATATATCTACAGATTTTGCTTTTTTATGCCAGTAACTGCTTGTTTGTATTGAAGGAGTGACACAACATGCACTATCTTGAGTATCTTCTAGGAATGGTCATTATCAGCAAATCCTGACATTAACTTTTGGGTGTCCAAACTGTCAAAAAATAGTGTTCTGGGTGTCCAAATGACACGCTGGGCGCAGAGGTGACTAAGCCCCTGCTGTGAAGTATTGGAAAAATATCTAAAGATAGATTGTTAAACCCAACAAGAGCAATTGATTTTGGTCAAATATTTCACAACACAAATTGCTTTGTTTACAAGATGATGTTAAATGTGTCACAGTATTTGTCCTGTCATGCACCCCTGGCCAGGAGTGATACTTATCAAACTGAATCCCCTGATATGCACGCAATACTTTCCGAGGCTTACCAGTATTCCTCCAAATAAACACATGTGCACGTAGCAAGTTAGGAAAAAATTCAACAGAAGGGGTATTGGCAATCTTCCATTTAGCGCACCCCACACACAGTGCCTTCCAACACTTTTCAGAAAAAAGGGGGTGCGATTATTTGGAGTCTGTGCACTTAATTGAAGGAATATGGTATGTATAAAGCATTAGAGCAGGTACAATACACGCCATATTAACCCATTAATGCAGTTACCCTAGAAGTTGTCAGTCATTTGGATCTAAAATACTTCTCATCAAAAGTTGGAATTGACAATGAAAATGTAAAGGGAGAGGTGTTGGAACTTGGAAGTGTTCTATTTACAATCGTTCATAAATTTCCCAACTATGCTTTTGCTTGAATTGGGTCAAAATTTTCAGGCTGCTTTTTACCACTAAGCTTCAGTCAGTTCAGTGGGTCAATTAACATAAGAAACTAACAACTTGAAAGAAAACTAGGACAAATACACGGGTCAGAGGAACAGACAGTTTCTGACACAGAGTGAAATATACACCAAATTACTTGACAGAATAGCATTAGATAGCATCTCGATTCAATAGTAGCTAGGACGTCCAAAAATGTTTATGGTTGTGTAAGGCCACTGGGCCATCACCAAGTTTTTTTGCCCTGTTTAACACTAAACCTATTCATGCCTGTAACGCTCAAAACCACCTGAGATATTTGGTGATATCCCTCCAACAAAAGCAACTTTCAGAAAATACTTGCGGGAGAAATGTAAATAAGAAACTAACTACGTACTCCCATATGAATATTTCCTGTTTATGGTTAATTCCAAAGTTATTTTCAAAAGTATCTAGACGACAATAGTGAAGAAAATGAATGAATGTGTCAGCTCTACATTTGAAGGTGGGTCTTAGAGACTCATAACTACAATGACTCTCCTCAACTGTCTTTCCTCTTATACTATTAACTGGCTACTTATGATTTATCAACGCCTCAGGATTTGTGGCATTAAGGTACATATTGCTGATATTGCAGTAGTGCCAATTATCAGGGCTCAACGTTTATAAGTAAATCTTGCACTAGCCCAGTAGGGCTAGTTGCCCAAAAGTTTCCTACCCCTGATTTTTTTCCTCGCAATTGATGACCAAGAAAGTGCTGAAAAATCCCATATTCACTATTTACCAATTCGCGATCCACCCTCACCCTGTAAATATGATTTAAAATTTATATGTCACTGTATTATTTTGCACTCTATTTTTAAATATTAATTTGTATGAAATTTGTATTTCCTTACCTCTCTTTAGGGCATGTGATGTGGGTACAGATGTCGCCAAGCGCAGCAGACCGAAACTTGTCCGAGAACTCGCCATCTTGCTCCTCCTGGTTTATAAGGTGTCGTCTCTTTCTGAGCTGCTTGACATTACACACTCTTTGACCTACAATATAGAGAGTGTAGATTACTTGACAGGGCTCGAAATTAGCTGAAGCGGGGAGCCCAGGACTCCCTTGAATTTTACTGCGGCCCCCTGAAATTTCTGCAGGAAGCCAAAAGATACCGGTTTCTAAATATATGCAACCATAGCCTTAGCCAGCACGCCCAGCAGGGTGTCTTTTGGACACCCAAACCTGCTAAACTCACCCCTCAAGACACCAAATATTTCTGGGAGAAAGTTCTTAATATATCAATTTCAAGCATATGATTTGATTTTTTCCACCTTGGTATAATTCCTGTAGTATTGTATAATGATGTTTTACCTTATTTTAATAAGAAAATACATACTGTAAAGTTTGAAATATTAATGTGGAAGTAATATTTATAGCGACTTAAACGAGTTGGTCTGATTCGCTAATAATACGATCCGGTAATATTTGTTCTGTTTTGTATTCGAAATGCGTATCTAGACACAATTACACATGGTCAGTTGATAACCATACGTACATACATAGACATACGTGTTGTGATATGTAAATATCTTGGTGGATCTGAGCTCTGTGATTGCAATATACCAATCAAGACGGACCTTCAATGACACGTGAGTTCGATAAACAGCCGCGTAGTGATGCTAGTTTAGCGTGTAAAATCTCTGTGGTTCTAAGGAATTACGATTGCAATAGACCTATTTTGACAATCACTCGTACTCTTCATAGCCCAATCTGGTTGTATTTAACCCTTAATTTCACTTGTTATAGGTGGTTGCGTCATAATGAACAAAGGTCTAGTCAGTATCGTCGGGCAAATTAGTACATGAATTAGAACACCACTACTCAGATGGTGGTTTTGAAGATGGTTCACACGAGAATATTACGATCCGCTATTATGGGAAAATGAATTGATTCGCTAAATACTAGTATAGACTCGCTCATATTTCAGACTTTACAGTATTTATGTTTGCAATCTGAGTATATTATGTTCTCCCTTGAAAAAGAGTATGTCCAAAAATATGACCATTGTCAACTTTGGGCACCCAGTTTCAAAATCCTGGCTAAGACCATGTATGCAACACCTTTAGGTAGCTTTTAAAAACACAGTTGGGTCCTTAATTTCGAGCCCTGCTTGATGACGAACTTAGTTAGCAATCTATTCATAAGCTTGACAGCGCATATCATGAAATATGCTACCACCAGCATGTAGAACAAATGAGGAAAATAAATCAGTCATAACAATTATTCATTTACGTGTCAATAATATTTGCAATTGTAGGAGATGAAGGGGATAGAGAGGATTGATAACATAGTAGGTCTTTCCAGGATTTCGAAACTGGGTGCCCAAAATGGGCAATTGTAAAATGTTTGGGCGTCCAAATTTTCAAGGGGGAAAACAATATACTAAGATTTCAACCATAAACATGTATAAATTTATCAAAATAAGGCATGATATCCTTATACAATGTCATGGGAATAATATGAAGATGAAAAAATTCAATTATATGCTTGAGATTGACATTTAAAGAAATTCCTCACAAAAATATTTAGGTGTCCTGAGGGGTGCTTTTTAAGGATTTGGGTGTCCAAAAAGACAACCAGACGCCCTGCTGGCTTAGACCAAGTAACATAGTAGGTCTTTCCAGAGAGAAGGGGTATAAAGTTTAGCTTGTACTAGGCACACATGGCTTCTTTAATCACTCCTGGGGTTAAAGGTTTTTCTTACCCTTTAATACTTACAGCGGCTGAAAAAGTATGACAATTTTGGAAATATATTTCAGGTGAAAGCATAGTTTGGAAAATATTTGAAGGAGGAAATTATTGGGAACACTTTCAACAACCATCCTTCAATATTTTGTGAAATCGTTCTTAATTCCAAAGTCATTTTCAAATTATTGCAGATCCAGATGACACTTTTTCTTTTTCAAGAGGATCCTTCAAGCATTAGGGTTAGGCAGGTAACCACACCAATAGACCCTACCTAGGACTGTCATTGATATGACAAGTATCGATCGATCAAAATAATTTTTACAATTAATTGAGAAAAATATTGTCAATTGTTATGTCACTTAATCGAAACACATTTTTTCAGCCTTTTACACCATTTGTAGCCAACGCTTATAAGAATTTTGAAGAGAAACTCAAGTATTCAACCAAAAAGTGTTGAGAAAACCTTCATTGTCTTCGCATTGTGAGAATCTTAGGATCCTAGCCACAAAAATAGTGTGGAACATGTGAAAATATTATATTAGTGCAGTTCTTCAAAATCGACTCGAAATAATCGGAATCGCAAAAAAATAAAATGTCAATGATTGAATCGAAAAAGAATGGATGTCAATGACAGTCCTAACCCTACCCAGGGATGATTACAAGTCACTCTTGAAATTTTCCTCTGTATCTTCAATACTTTTGACAATTACTTGGAAATTAAGATTGATTTTTCAAAATATTTTAAGGGGGGTCAATAATAATGTTCTGATTAAAATTACCTCTTCAAATATTTTCCCAGCCATGCTTTTTGATGGCAATATAACAACGAAATTGTCAGACTGCTTTTGCTTTTTCAAGCATAAATAGGCAAAGTGCTGTACATCAGGTAATTCTGTTCTATTTTGCCAAAGCATATACAGAAAAATGCAGTTATCAGTCTAGTAATGCATCCACATCAGTTCAACATCTCACTAAATGATGCAGCTTGAATTCTTGAATGCTGTACATTTTCACCATCGTGAGTTTAACCCTTCCAGTGCTAGGGCTACCTAGGTCCAAAGCACAAGGACTCAAGATTTTTGAAAAACAACTTAACCTTGTCATATTGGTATTCATTGGATAGCTCTCGATGAGTACTCTCAGATGAGTACCTATGTGCCAGGGTGCACCCTTGATCTCTCCTGGGGCTCCTTCAGATTTTTAAGAAGGAAGCCACACCAAAGATCCATATATGGTAACAAGGCTTGAAAATCTGCAAATGTCATGCCCAGAGCCTGGGGCATCAATGATCTCTCCTGGGACACCAATACTTTCTTAAGAAGGAGTAAGCTACATCATAATAATAATATTAATAATAATATTGTCATTTGATATTGCGCCCTTTCCATATAGACATGCTCAAAGGTGCATGGGTTTAAAGTTGAGCTTGTACTAGGTGCATATGGCTTCTTTAATCACTCCTGGATTGTTTTACCAATCATAGACAATATCATATCATATCATATATCATATCATAGACAATATCATATACATGTATGATAACAAAGCTCAAAATCTGCATGTGCCCAGAGCACCATTGATCCCTCTTGGACACCCTCAGCTCCTTAAGCAGGAAGTCACACCATAGACAATGGCATATATGATAACATTTAGCTTACATTCTGCATGTGCCAGCAGGGCATCTGGGTGTCATTTAGTCACCCAAACCCTCAAAAACACTACATCTGGACAGCTACACTTCCTGTGCGGAATTGTTCGTATTGTCAATTTCAAGAATATGATATTTGTTCATTTCAATATGATTCTCATGATATTTTTTCAAAGTATCAAGTTGTGTAATGTGTATGATTGATGCACAATTTCAATAAGTAAATAATCCAAACATAGTGCGCCCTCCATTAAATAAGGATGCCCCAAAATTTTATAATTGTGAACTTTTGGCTTCCAGTTTCTAAATCCTGGCTAAGACCATGGTGGAAACCTCCCCCTTTTGACAGGACATTTCACTGTCACATATTTCTTTTTCACCTGTAGCATGTGACCAACAAACAATAAACCCCTAACAAGCAACATATCTGTCAATATTTGGCACCAAGTCAGAGCTTAGTACCAAGCATTTCTACATATTAGGCATCTATAAAGGTCTAATGGCAATTTCCCAAGAAAACATGAAGGTGAATACCAGAGGTCAGGCTTTGGTTAAAATGTCTAAGAGACCACCGGACTTCAGGTCTTCAAATCGCCATAGCCCGACCCAAGATCTCATAGCCCTAGATTTTCTAAATGCTGAAGTTCCACGGCAGTCATTCCCTAAAACAATTTTGAAGGCGTAACCTATCTTTTCACTTTTCTATAGCATATTGGAATTGTACCAAAGGACAACTGATGTGTCAAATGTTGTTCTTTAACTGTTTTTATCATTGATATTGCTCTAAGCATGATCTTAAAGTTTGCCTTTTCTTATAGCCAGCCGGGCTACAAAGGCAAATATTGTTATAGCCCAGCACAATTTTTTGTAGCCATTGGCTATGGGGCTAGTGGCTAGCTGGACCCCTGGAATACACTTCGGAATATGGCTCAAAAAAGTGGGAAACACAGGAGGGATCAAGTTTAAGCCTATGGCCTAAAATAAAGAGTTGTCTTTCCTGTAAACCTTAAACAAGTTTTTACTAAAAAAAATCCCTATCCTAAAGCTTACTCTGTCCTTCCTACTCCCAATCAACATGCGTAAAACACACATTTTTGAACAAAAATCGAAAAAAAAAAATACCGACCAACTTGGCTTATTTTTTTAAACAAATCCCAGAAAACTTGTTTGTAAACATTTTTTCTAGGCTTAAGTCACTTTTGTGCAACCAGCCCCAGCCCTGGGAACATGCAGATTTCAAGCCCTGCCTTAATACATTTAAATTTAAGGTAAACAACAAATCTCTTCCTTCCTTGACCAAATATTGATGTGATTTACCTGGAAATCCTGGTATTTTCCTTGGGTTGTCTTTTTGTACTGAGTAAAAGCTTATTATCAGAAAGCATTGTTTAACCTGACTTGTCTTGCAGAATAACACATAAACTTTCCTATATTTCTTCCTTTATCTAGTTGCTGTTAGTCTGAATCATCATTCACTACAGTGTCTTAGCCAGGATTTAGAAACTCTGTGCCTAAAATTGGCAGTTGTAAAATTTTTAAGGGGCATCACAATATACTCATATTTAAACCATAAACATGAATAAATTCATCAAAATAAGGCATGATATCATTAAACAATAACATGGGAATTATAAAGAGGTGAAAAATCTCAATTTAAGCTTGAGATTGAGATTTTTAGAAATTCAACACAAAAAAAATTGGTCTTTTTAAGGGTTTGGGTGTCCAAAAAAGCACCCAGACCCCTGCTGGTGAAGACTATGGTTCACTATCAAGTAGTTGGTTGGTTGGTTATATAGTTTGGAGACTGAGAGTGAAAACCAGGACCTTCTGTGTATCTTAATTTGTCAGATGTGTTGGCCACCCTAGGAATATGAGCCACTATAACCCATTTGTAAGTCGCTTTCAACAGCTTATAAGGTCATATCGCGAAGAGACCTGATCCAACAGTAAATGTCTATTTCTGCATCTAACCCACAGTTAACACAGGGTTCATCAAACTTTGAGCTAAACTGAAAACTTCAATGGCTATATTTAGATCTCTATTTTGTTAAATTGGAGGGATTAATTAGACAAGAATATTGTTAGCCATGAACTAGGATATTCAGGCAGAAGCTTGCAATAAGAGGGTACCATTATTCCATTGTATGGTGTGCATTACTTATGTACTCTAAGAGAGGACCAAAACATATTGACAAAAATAAACAACGTTTGCAACCATAAAAGCTGAAGTTTTGTTCAGTGTACTATCATAGGGAAAATACAGGTTTATCATTGTTTCCCTTATTTGGAAATCAAGATTAACCCTTTAGGATTACAGTCAAGGTCAAACCTTGATTTGCAAGTGATTACAGTTCACTCAGGGCGAGCAGGCATGATAACAAATTGCAATCAGGGTGGCAGCTCACCAACCTAGATAAAGTTGTCCCAACCCCAAATGATTATCTTCTAATTATTATAATCGTTCCTATCCATGGATGTGACATGTATTGACCATCCTAATTCAAGGGGTCCCAGTCCTTGACAAATACTTATGATTAGTCGTTAGCTGTACTATACCCCTGAACCCTGTTATTATACAATAGATACTAAGAGCTGACAGAGTAGCCAGGTTCTTAGAATGAGTTAGGTACAATGCCCCCCACTACTAAGTAGGCTTGATGTCTCTCTCAAACTATAGATGGCAGCACTGTTTACATGAGTTGCAGTTGTTACATGCATCTGCTCAAGGGTGTCACACCTGGAGGATTTATTCAGAACTAAACCTGGAGTGAAATCAACTCAGGAGAGAGCCAGATAAGACAGACTTGCAGCAAGTCTAAGAGCTGAGCTGTCAGGGCTGAGGTGACAACACCAGGGTTCAAAGTGACCATCTCAATCTCATGTGTTGTAGAATTGACCAATGAAAGGGGATTCTCCTGTATCTGATCAACCAATCAGAATACTATATGCATTGAAATCATGCATCTAACACATGGTCACTGGGTCATGATATCTGGTTTTATTTTTCCCTTGTCATTGTTGACATTTCTAAGTAATCAACAAATGTGGGTCAAAGTGGCCGATTTTCAGAAAGGCTGTCTGCATGAATCACTGTTTGCTGATGACTTTATGCTGGGCCCTGCCTAAAAAACAATCTTCTTTCTTTGCATTACAATAAAGATTTCCACATGTATGAAAAAATTGTATCTTAATTCCTGTCACGCAAGCTGTTTGCATTTTACCCGTGACATTCTATTATTCTATATGACATTATTGTTATATCAATCTTGAGCGGTGAGGTTGATCATAACATGTGATGCCATTGGACTCTGGGCAGACTGGGACCACTATGGAAATAAGTTTCTAACTTTTAGTGTATAAATCCTGTGTCTGGTTAGAATTCTATTGCATAGCAGTTAATGACTCTCCAACTAGTCACCTTTATACATGATTTTTTGTATGCCAAATGCTATGTAATACACATCATACTAGACCAGATCAAATCAAATCAATGTCCCTGATTTTACAAGTTGTTTATGTAGAAATGTATGTGACACCAGCAGGCCTGGATTAAATTATGACTTGACCATCTATCTCTGTGAAGCAACCATTTCCTATTGAATAGTGCGTTTCCCCATAAGAGGGGACACCTAGCTAGAGATTTGGAAAGTGGACCACTCGGTATCTCCTGTGTAATGGGGTGCGCCTGCAAGCCTAAATGGTAGCCAACTCTAATTTCTAACCTACCTATACCTGTGAGCTTATACTGGTCACTCAGCCTTAATAACATAGGACCCAGGACAGGGTCTTAGGGTCTGTTTCAACTAGGGGGGACGGCAGCGGTTTTCTCTTAGATTACCGCAGCCAAAATTGTTCTCCTCTATTTTCCCTTTACCCATTTCCACTTGTCGGCGACGCAGCTGGACAGTTTTCAGGTGCAGCGGATCCCGCCGCAGCAAGATCTGGATCGCTCCTTTGAGCGATACAAGGGTTGGTGCAGATTTATAGTCAAGACGTGGGTGTTGTTGCCAAAGTGGAGGCAGTTGGGTGCTCTTGAACAAAATATCTTGTGTACCTGTTGAAACAGCGGTGTACTTGGCAAATTCGTTTTCACTGCTTAAGCAATTGAATTGTCTGGCGCTGTCTGCGAGATTGAGTCAGATTTGCGATATGGAGTTGCACTCCTGTTCTTTATTATATATACCAGGCCTCGACGCTAACTAAAACTGTTACTGGCCCTGTAGGACCAGAAACACCTAAGATCTACTGGTCCTGCAGAATTTTTACTGGTCCTACCAATTTTTCTTTGAAAAAAAGCATTACATAAAATCCACAGACAACATTTATTTTCATTTATTTCATCTTCATTTATTTCAAAAACAATGGGCACATTCTTGAGGGGAAACTTGTTAACAAGAATGTTCCCAAATGTTTACTGGCCCTGTAGGACCAGTTGAGGTCTTTTTTGCTGGCCCTAAGCCATTATGAGAATTTTTTACTGGCCTGGGGCCATAGGACCACTGTTAGCGTCGAGCCCTGTGTACTTGATACTAATTTTCTCTTTTTCTTTGTTTTCCAGGCAATTCAAGCATCATCGCCCCCATTGATTTGGGCCAGGAAAGACCAATCAAAAAAAAATAATAATAAATAAAGGCCCATCTACTGAGCTGGAGCAAGTTCCTGTGGCCAACCCCAAGCACCTGTGGGCCCTATAGTAACTTCCAGTCATTTTTTATTTTAAAACCAAGGTGTTTTTATCGAGACTAGTACTGTTGAATGATCATAGAATTTAATAATTTTCCTGATGAAATGGGCAGAAACTCAGAATATAGGAGCGATCATAATATAGGGGTCAGTAACCTCATGATCATGATGATCATGATGCTCATAAAATATACTGACCTAGAAAAACAAGACCGGCTGGAAATGTAGGGAGGGTTTCTATACACGCTCATTAATTGATAGGGAGCTCCATCTACATAAATGGCAACATCATTACCTAAGAGCATCATAAATATTGAAGTTGATTCGACAAAAGTCATAGTTCACGAAGATTTAGTTATTTACCTTAATCAAAGAAATCACTTGCAGAGACGTTGCCGAGCGGTTCACCTGGGGACTGACTGGTCGCCACACTGAAAAGACTGGACTCGGCGACTGACGATTCCACGGAAATTTCCGGAGGTCACATGATCGACTGGCGCCATCTATTGTTGATTATGAGAGTTAATACCTAATATCATCTCAGGTGTTCAATATCACCAGTGACTTAGAACTCATATAAATACATTATTCTCCCTGATATTACTTGTTTCTCCATATATACATTTAATATTCTCATACCTATGCCTACTATTCAATGCAGTATTCTCTAAAATACTTAAGCCAAAGGTGTCTGCAAGTCTAAATTACAAAAGAAAAGAAATGCAACAATGTTTTGTTGAGTTTCCTAATCCCAATCCCTTATGAGGAGAAAAGGTAGTTGGGATGAGGAAACCCTCCAAAACATGATGATATATTTTTGTATCTCTTTATTTTGTCTGACTGACAACCCCTCCCCCTCCTCTGCACTATGATTTAGTCTGTTTATGGCTGGAAAGGATCCCACAACCCTTAGCGAGAGGAGAGTGAAGGATGCCTGCACCAGTTTTATTTTTGTCCTCGGTTTCTTAAAAAAAAATTGGATATGTTATCTTTGGTGTGATAATTTGAAAATTAACTTCTTTTTTTTTTTTATAAAAAGTAGACCAAAATAGAACATGACATGTTCCTTTAGGCCAAAACTAAAGAAAATGTAAAAAGAAATGGGCTGTTTGGCCGCTTATTTTGTTAGAGACTGATTTATGTTTTTCCAAAAGTGGTCATTTTAGAGAAAAGAGGCCACCATGTTACGCATGTTTTGATTTTCCACTCATATTGGTTTGTTAGTGCACAGAACAAGAATTAAATAGTCTATCTTTATAAATGTTGATTTGTAGTTTATAGGGTAGGTCCTCATCCCTTCTAATGCTTAGGCTACTTTCGTCCGCAGCACAAGGATGCAAAGATTTTTGAAAACCATTGAAACCCTGTCAAGTTGGTATTCATTGGATAGCCCTGGCTGAGTACTCTCAGATGAGTACCCATTTACCAGGGTTTCAGTTATTTTTGCATCACTTTATATTGGCCAAATTAGCCACCAGCAGCATAAGGGTTAATATGGCATATTTTCAACACAGACTAAGATAAATGACATAACATACTAACGTGGAGGACCTGCCCCAATGGCTAGGCAGTCTAGCACATACGAATATTGACTTCTTCGTGTCTGATATCTACACTAAGGCCAGACTATGACACAAGTAAATGTGTTTTCCCTCAGGACCTGTGGATTCCTCTGTCATAATTTAGGAAAATTAACAAAATTCATCCCAATCAGCACTGGGCAAGTTGCAATTCCTTGATTGAAAAGTACATAAACTCCTAGATTTGTAATATTCACATGTGTAGCGGGATAAAGCCATCTATCAAGGGGATGATGGTGATTGTTTTTTGGCGTTTATTTCTCAAATGTGAATATGTTTGATAGGCCACTTCAGTGGATTAATATTTTTGTTGCATTGATTAATAAGTTGTGTTGATGTGTTATCTATATTTCAAAGAGGAACTTGGGGAAGAACAAATCATAGGTTTATATGAAAGTTCATGAACATAGCTCAACATCTGTCATAAACACAGAGAGAAATCTAGAATTGCAATTAGTGAATAGCACCTCCTCTGAGCCAAGACCGCCGCCATTGTGAATCCGGGTCATCACCCCCTGCTGTGGTCAGTGTTATTGGGTAGCAAAGGAGCTTAGATAAGCACAGAGCTAGGGGCAGATTGCCACCCAATTGAAAAACATGGCCGCTGCCAGGGGCTGGGAAGGATGATGGCAATATGCAAAAAGCTCCCCTCATGGGATCACTGAGAGAAAAAGAAGGGCAGCATCCTGTTCTTGAAGTGTATTACTTTCATATAAGCTGATATGTATGTGAGCCTTTAGGACCCCTTTAAGAAATATTTTAGTATAGGGGAGCAGTACGAAAACCCTGCCACTTAAAGAAATATGTCAATGTTCAATTTAGTAAAAAATTTAGGTAGCCATTATCAGAGACGTATATTACCTAGATGAATGGACCAATGAACGTTCCTGCCATTATGGGGTTGCTTTTAATGAATGTTTTTCTTTAGTATTTCATTACTTAGCCTATACAAAGTATATATTACCCGAGTAGTCTTCAAAGAGTACCATCCCTGCAGGGTGCAAGTGAGGAGTAAACCTTGAGCAAGGGTCATGCCTCAGGGATATTGGTGCTAGACTTTACAAACCACATGCTAGCTTCGCACCCCAATCTTATCATTTTAAGTCATTTAACCCTTGCTAGTCCAAATCGTAATTTTGCCTACAACTGCCTGATACCAAGTTGTAATGGGAATTATTGGCCAAAAGCAAGTACCAAGTCGTTCATGTATGACGATATTCTGAAATTTAGCTCCATACTAGTCAAACTACATACCAAAATGAACCTCATATCAAGCGCAATGTTCTGGTAGCCAATTGCATTAGAATGCTGTCTTGAAATAAATTTGATCATCTCTCACGCACATATGCATGCATGGTTCCCGAAGTTTGTGTTGTAAAAAATGCATATATTTGGTGTGTGGCATTGGAAGGGTTACGAAAACAGGAAAGCTGCACATTCCTTTGTTATTGGTTCAAAGTATCATAAAACAAATTCATTAGCATTTGGAACATGTTTTTATTCCATTATGGAACATCTTGTTTCAAGAAAATACACAATCACACAGTTTTTCACATGTGCAAAAGAATCTATATACAGCAATATTTCTATGTACATTGCAAATCCCATGAATAGCTCTATATAACTCCAATCTCTCTGTACATTTCTGATGATATGCAGTGCAAGTAAAATAGGAAAGAAACATAATAAGGTGTACAGGCTTGATTTCAAATAGTACATCACAAAAGTGGTCAGATCATTGCGCAAATAATAATAATAATGTCTCCTTCACAACAGATACTTCAAAGTAAGCTTTAAAACAACTATAACAACATTCTGCTTTTGTAAATTGGTATTTCTCTTTTCTATATCTTGATTTTTGAACCGATTCTTTTCCATTTCTATAGCTAGCCTTATACAAGAATGTGCACATACCACTTGAACTGAATCATTGTACTAGTTTTGCTTTGATACATTTTTCAAATATTCCAGACAAAAGTAGGCAAACAAAAGTCCTGCCAAGCATAAATTATAGTTTGACTTCTAATCAATTTCAAAAGATGGTGAACCAGGCAAAGTTTGCATGTATTCAGTTACAGTGCATTTTAAAGCATGACTACACAGGTTCGCAGAACAAACAAATCTTTGGTATATGCATTTGTACAATGTGAAATATACCTTCCTTTTTCATGCAGAAACTTCAAGAGCTAATATTTGGAGGTTAATCTTAGCCCAGATTTTGAAAGTGGGTGCCTGATATCATAAAAAGTGTGTGTATACCCCATTCTACTGGAGTCAATGATATTTTCAGATATTACTTAGGCCTAAAAAAAAAATTGTTTGTTTCCTGTAACGGTCTGAAAAAAAATAGGGTAGGTAGGTCGGTAAAATTATTATTTTTTGATTATTTTTTTGGTCAAAAATGAATGTTTTATGCATGTTTTACGTTGATTGGGAGTTGGGAGGGCGGAAAAAACTTTAGGGTAGGGATTTTTTTGGATAAAAACTTGTTAGGGTAGGGTTACAGGAAACAAACAACTTTTTAGGCCTTATCAAGAAAATGTAAAATACAAATAAATTATGCTAAGGCATTTACATTGATACAAAAAACTCAAAATATTTGCTTAAAAATGTCAATTTAAGAAATTCTCCACCAAAATATTTGGGTGTTCTTAAGTGTAATTTTCAAGGGTCTGGAGTCCAAATGATGCCAAGGGCTTGGGGTCCAAATGATGCCAAGAAACCCTGTAGGCTAAGGCCTTAATCTTGAGAATAACTCAAGTCACTCATACATCAGACAAGGCAAATCCAGAAAATCTTGAATACTTCAAATTCCTCAAGGGTGCCATAGTGGCACCCAATGGATTCTTGACCTGGATAGACAAGTTCCAGAGTCAAAATAAATTTAAATTAACTTTCCTCTAAATTTTGCACACCTCAGCCAAATTTTGGCATTTGGCCCCAGACTATTAAAAGAATGTTCACTGTAAGAAATTTTTCCTGCAGGTAAAAACCAACATATTCTAACAACTGCTTTTCAAGAGAATGGTACTGGTAGCAATAATTGTATTTCATATACTAAACCAATATAACTCTGGAAGCCATACTTTGTTGAACCCTAAATGCCCTCACAAAGCACCAACTACCGGTAAGGCCTAAAAAAGAAAGATGTTCGTTTCCTATTACCCTACCTTACCTACCCTAATTTTTGGCCCCTACCCTAATGTTTTTATTGCACAAAATTATATTTTTTTAAAAAGCAAGGTAAAAGTTTGTAATTGCTTCATATTGCCAAGCATGGCCTCCAAAAGAAATTGAAAAAAGAAAGAAGAAAACATCAAATATCAGCATATAATACTAGTTCAGTGGATTTCAATATATCTAGATACCCCACTACTTTAAATGTTGCTATTTTGCTTTACATTTGCATCTAATACAGCATGGAGATGAGAAAAAATATATATGATAAAATAAAATAAATTCGCTACCTACCTAGCCTATTTTTTTCTAGCATGTAATAGGAAACGAACATATTTTTTGTTTAGGCCTAAATATTATACATTATAATTAGAAGTATCTAACAGAGAAAAGTTCACTGCATCATAACCAACACTTTCTCTATGATTATATAGAAATAAATTAATACAACCATAATTTTGCAATCTATCTCAGTTTCTATTAATCTATCATGAAGAACTGACAGAGAAAAGAAAAGGTGGGAGTGGGACCTTATAAAGATATATCATGCTTCAGTGTACTTTATCAAAAAACAAATTTCAAGCAAAAACATAGGTTTGACTTTATTGAATTTCTTGAGAGTAAAACATAACTTTCTAAAATCAAGTATTCAGGTAACTGCACATCATTTCTTTTGAACCAGCAACTTGAAATAACAGATGATGATTAGGAAAATGTAAATCAAGCTGTTTCTGATATTTAGGATCACTGCAGTCTTAGCCATCAGGGTGTCAGTATATTTTGGATACCCAATCCCTCAAAAATTACACATTAAAGGCCCGTTCCCACATCTGCGATCTAGTGTAGCGGCGGCACAGCGACCGCAGCGAATTTTGAATCGCTGCGGTCGCTGTGCCACCGCTACGTAGATCGGTGTGGTCGTCTCACTCGTTACGTACTCGTTAATCTATCGTTACCCTAACGACCTATGGAAAGTTCAGTTAAGCGGCAAGCCCTGTTCCCACATCTGCGATCTAGTGTAGCGACCGCACAGCGAATTATAAATCGCTGCGGTCGCTTCACTAGATGGCAGATGCGGGAATGGGCTTAACGATCTGGTCGCTACAAACATTAATTGGGTCAATCTACAGCGATTCATAATTCGCTGCGGTCGCTGTGTCGCCGCTACGCTAGATCGCAGATGTGGGAACGGGCCTTAAGACACCAAATTCCTTTAGGAATGAATTTCTAGAAATGCAAATTTCTAGCAAATAATTTTTATTTTTTCCCTTCAATGTGAATACTAGGACATTATTACAGTATTTTCAGTTTCTTAAATAAGAAAATGTACCCTTATGGTTATAAACTGAAAATTTTACTGTCTACCTTAGAATATTGGACCCACCAAAATTTTAAGATCAACTTTTAAAATCCTGATTAAGTTTATGCTGCAGGGACTGCCAATACATTGGCAATAATACCACACCTCTAGTACAAATTAATTCAATATTATACATTTTACCTAAAACGTTTTACCCAGGATGGTTGACAGTACATGTAACTGGGTAGTGGTTATTATGCAAATTAAAATTATGGGCGGATAAATGAGTGCTCAGATTAAGGAAAATACAGAAAAGCTTGCTTATCACAGACAAATAGGGACCAAGCAAACTTGTCCGAGGTAACCAAAATCTGAGTTTATGTCATTAACATTTGATTGGATAGTGAATGATTTGGGACCAGTACTTTTGTACGAGATACATGAAAATCTTGGGTAGGCGTGGGTACTGGGTAGCTGTATTTATTGCAAATATATCTTAAATATGAAATTGGTTGGTTGAGACCGGGGGTATAGGCAGTACTTAGCAATCCTGACTTAAGCTTTTCTAAACTAGGAGCCAATGATTCATGGCTGGGTAGCAGTGGGGAAATGCATCAAATAACAAGAAGTTTCATGGCAAAGGTCTTGGAGCATGTCCCATCTTATTTTTTTAATAAAGTGCCTAGTTTCTTAACTTTATATGTTCCAATTTGTCCTCATATTTACAAGGTGAATAACTTAAGAAATTTGCTTTTGATTTCCTTTACAAAACTAATATAAAGATGAGCATATATTGAGAATAGTAATCTATTAACCAGGAGAATTAGAGGCTCAAGCAGAAGGGGGCTTAGACTTTTTCTTCAACAGCTAAAAATTATAAACATATATTTTCTGGTTGAGAAAAGGCATGTCATCTTTGAGTGAGATCCTAGTATTCAAATATTTTGGAAACTGACTTTTTTTTTTCTGATATGGATAAATTCAAATTATTGAAATATTCTCGACCAAAACTTGGGGGATCCCGAAATACACTTTTTAATGATGCCAGGGTTAGACTTTCCCAGGGGCATGCCCCAAGATCTTGCTCTGGGCCCCTAGATGTTTGAGACACTAGGCCCAAAATTGTATACACGTCAAAAATTCTGTTTTTGATCACTTATTTTTTGTCAAAAAAACTTTTCGGGCGGCGGGGCCCTTAGCCTGAAAACTAAGTGTCAGACCCGGGATGCCCTGTCCAAATGATGCTGAGACACCTCACTGGTTAGGCACTACTGCAGAGCCCTACCAAAGGTCTACTGCGAAACATATGTAGCAACTGTGTACCCAGGAGGTAGAATAACTTCCTGATACTGCAGAGTCTGCTCCTGCTGATTTGAGTCCGACATGCCACCATCTACAGCGTGGACTTGAGGTATGACAATGGACTGTTGACCGGACATCATGGACACAGGCACGGCGACAGCAATGTGTTCTTCACCCACTTGCTGGCCGGCCTGTTGTAAAATATGCTCTGCACTCTCTGCAGAGACACTCTGTACCTGAACCTGCTGTAGCCCACCTTCTGCATTGGGTTCATTGATGATCACAGTCTGAACTTGAGAGTTATCCCCAACTTGAATCTGAGCCATGATGGTCTCGTAGGAGAGTTTCTTCACCACGTTTTTCATTGTGCTATTTCCCATGCAACCAAGTCCTTTCCTTTTCGAGGGCGGTTCCCCAGCCCCGTGTTGTTTTAATAAATGCTCTTTGAGCTTGTCAAATCGTGTTGAGGCAAAATCACATTGGGTGCAGCAATGGGGTTTTGTTTGTGTGTGTAAGAGCATGTGTCGGCGCATGTTTTTCACCAGAGAAAACGACTGTCCACACACTTCACACTGATGAGGTTTTTCTCTTGTGTGTGTCAGCATATGATATTTCAAATTCTGTCTTTTCGTAGCCTGAAAACCACAGCCAGGATGATTGCACTTGTATGTTTCTCCAGTATGAATAAGACGATGTGCTTTAAGCTGACTCTTGTGTGCTGTGGCATAGCCACAAACATCACAAAGATGGCTCTTTTCAGAGCTATGGACCACTTGGTGATTCTTCAGGGCGTGCTTCCATTTGAAGCCCATTGAGCATATGTCACAAACAAATGGTTTCTCATCAGAATGCTTTGGTAAGTGGAGATTCATTTGGGTTCTCGTTTTAAATCGGATCTCACATACAGGGCAGAAAAAAGGCATGTCACCTGTGTGCCTTTGGAGATGCTCTTGTAGGTCTTCGTAACTCTCTGCTCGGTGGTCACAAAAGCTACACTGGTTTTCCAAGTGTTTGTGCTCCCTCTGGTGTACCGTTAAAACTTTCAGCTTCATAGCAAAGAAGTCACATTTGTCACATGAATACTTAAAGCCTCCATGCTTCGACTGATGTCTCCGCAAATGGTACATGTTTGTGGTGGCATAGTCACAATATGGACAATTGTAAATCTTTAGCCCATCTCTCATTTCAGGTATTTCACCATCATCCTTTTCTTCATTTTCGTCCCCTTCCACTGCCTCTTCTTCTTCCTTAGGCATTTCTTTTTTAGTCTGGACTTGACGTCTCCTTTTAAGGCCTCCAGAAATAAAACTATTGTTTATTGCCGATTTCCTTTTGGGTCTCCCGCTTGACATATATTGTATGACCTCATCTTTGATCACTTCAGGAGTTTCTTGTTTTACTGTGGGCTGCTTTTTGGTATATTTCCTTTTTGGTTTAATCTGTTTCTCTTTACTTTTAGGGGTTGGTTTCTCAACAGCTGTCTCAATGGCTTCTTGATTTTCTCTGTCTTCAACAGGAATGTCACTTGCAGCTAATTCTGCTGGGTCTATTAGTATAGATTGGAGGTCCTTATGATCATGACTGTCAGTTTTCGTTTCCTGTACACCACTGTCAACTAGAGTAGTCGACTCAGGAGGTTCTTCTGTCCTTGTTTCCACAGGAGAAGGTTCCACACTCGCAGATTCAGTATTTGCAGTTGCAGCATCCGAGATTTCTTTTAAGAACTGTTCGCAAAATCCAACTACATTGTCCATCTGCATTATTTTCGCAATTTCTAGAACTTGATTTACATTAGAATATTTGATTTCTAAATTGCCACTATATATGAAGTCCACGACATTCGTGACAGCTTCTTCGTACAGCGAATCTGGTTCGTTACCCTCAATCTGGATTTCAATGATTTGTGGTAACCGCTGTGAGAATTGGCGCGGTATGTCTTGGCCCAAAAATGTGTTGAAATATGGACTTGCAGCCGCAAGAATGTTTGAGTGCGCGTACATCTCCTTTCCACATACCTTCATGATAACATCACAAAATAATGAACTCTGCTTTTGGTTAAAAAGAGCCGTTATAATCGTGTAATTCTGACTTTCATCTTCGAACACCCGACTTTCCATGTCGGTCGACGCCATTTTTGGATGCGGAGTAAAATTTTCTAGGATTTGATTGGTTCATACGAATCAGGACATAACGTGCCGACAACAGGTTTTCACAAATAAGGGAGGGTGCAGTCTTGAAGGTGATTTGAACTCTCTGCTTATGAGTTATAACAGAGACAGATAATAGTAGGTCTAACAGTTTCTGTTAATAATTAGAGAAATCTATAACGCCTGTCAATAGCTATGCACTTTCTTTATTAGAGAACTTTTGTGTCTGTTCCTTGCTGAGCTCAATAATTATCTAAATCAGGATTCAGGGAGTGTAGATAATCTGTATGGATTTTCCATGTGAAATAAATGGCAATTTCCCATTTGTTAGTGACCGGCACCCTCCCCACTAAATGTGCCCATGAACTGGCACAGCACCCAATGTACCCTACTTTCCTTTTTACAATACCAAGAAGAATCACCAAAGAAAATTCTATACATATATTCTATGTATATGGCTTAATGGTCAAAGTCGAAGGCTATAATGCCCATAGGCTTCACCAGGCTGGCTGTCTGTGGGTTGCAAATTTAGAAGTTCTGGTGTTGGTTGAAAAGCTTTTGGACGCGCCCTCATCATTAAGATTAACACCAGATTAACACTGCTTTGTATACGCAATGCAGCTCAGGCTTAACCCTTATGCTGCTGGTGGCTAATTTGGCCAATACAAGCTGGATGATGCAAAAGACCTGAATAA
The DNA here is from genome assembly GCA_963942565.1 of Maea johnstoni. Lineage (NCBI taxonomy): Eukaryota > Metazoa > Annelida > Polychaeta > Spionida > Magelonidae > Maea > Maea johnstoni. The sequence goes on along the minus strand of OZ012688.1, from coordinate 16,777,014 downwards.
CTACTGAAACCTGGGAGTAGTAGGGGATCCATCTCTCTGCTGAAACGCTTGCAAATTAATGTATACTCATCTAAGAGTTCTCGACGAGAGTTATCCAATGAATACCAAATATGACAGGGTTTGGATGGTTTTATGGTTTTCAAAAATCTTTGCGTTCTAATGCTTTGGACGAAAGTAGCCTTAGCATTGGACGAGTTAATCTCTATAACATTTCCCTGTCAAATCCATTAGTTAATTTTAAAAAAAAGATAAAAGAATTCCAAGAAAAGAAAAGAAAGAAAAATTATCCTCATGTCGCACCAATCTCTGGTGGTAAATGTAAAATAAGAAAATATTTGAAAATCATAGAGCACATTAGTATGCATAGAATTTGTACAGCCATATATCTAGCTGTTTAAAAACGTGCACACGAAGACCATTTTTCACTATTAAGATTTAACAACAGAATAATTAGAGATCATATAGATAACACATAACTGAATTATGGGTCGTTTTAAAAGTATCAAATTACAGTTAAATGATATTACAATCAAACAAATGGTCGCCAAAGAGATTGTTCAGAGAAATAATAATAATAATAATAATAATAATAATCTTTATTTCACGAGGGTAACACAGTCAAATACAAGATTTGATTTTCGCTGTGGCCCTCAGATTTAAGGATTATACATTCAATTCTTCAGGCCACAGAGTTGAAAATTGTTCTTCAAGGTATAGTTTCTTGAATGATGAGAGAGATGGTGCCATTTTCATATTTAAAGATAAGGAATTCCATAATACTATGCCTTGGTAAGTGAATGAATGTTTAAATAGCTCGATTTTGATCGGTGGAGGAACCAAATTATGAGATGTATTTGATCTTGTAAGGTGACCATGTTGATCTGAGCAGAACTGAAACATATTTTTCAGGTATATTGGACTCTGTCCATTGACAGATTTATACATTAGAATAGCAGTATTAAATTGAACTCTGTTAAGGAAAGGTAACCATTTTAGTGTTTTGAATAGACCCCTGCTTGGATGAGAGTAATCAACATCAAGTATATATCTTGCAGCTTTCTTCTGTAGCTTAAGCATTCTTGTTTGAATTTCGGAGCTAGAGTGGCCCCAAATGGTATTACAGTAATCAAAGTGAGGAAGTATGTACGCATTGAAAAAAAGATTTCTTGTTTTAAGATCCATGTACAATTTCAGTTTTTTTAAAGCGAAAATCCCTTTTGATATTTTCTTACATACATGGTTGACATGTTCGTTCCAATTTAAAGTATTAGTCACTAATATACCCAAAAGTTTTTGTTCAGTGACAAGTTTTAATTTTGAGTCATTCAGAAAGAGGTTGAGATTAAAATTCTCAATAGATCTTGTTTGTTTTTGTTTGGTGGATATCACCATAGCTTTTGTTTTCTCCACATTTATAATCATTTTATTTACTTGGCACCATTTCTCAATATTCTTAAGATCATTTTGTAAGCTTGATTCAATAGTTGACAGTTTATGACCTGCAAGTGATATTGTAGAATCATCTGCAAAAAAATCAATATCATTTTTTATCACCAGAAAAAGGTCATTTATGAATATAAGAAACAAGAGTGGTCCAAGAATAGAACCTTGAGGTACTCCTACATAGGTGTGCTCTGGACCTGACAAAGATGGTCCAATAGAAACCTTTTGATAACGATCAGAAAGATAAGAAGAGAACCATTTAAGTGAACAACTACCAAGCCCATATGTTTCAAGTTTCTTCAGTAATATTTCATGATTCACTACATCAAAAGCTTTCCTAAAATCTAAGAAAATAACTCCAATAATTTTGTGGTCATTAATTGCACTTAGCCAGGTATCCATCATTTTGGTTAACGCTGTTTGGCAAGAATGCTTTGGTCTGAAACCTGATTGAAAAACATGGAATAGGTTCCAATCAGAGAAATATTGATAAAGTGTATCATGGACATGTCTCTCTAACACCTTTGATAATGTACTCAAGATAGAAATAGGCCTGTAATTGTTTAAATCACCTGGTTCACCACCCTTGTGGAGGGGGGTAATCTTAGATTCTTTCCATTGCGATGGGAAGATGCCACTCAAGATACTTTGATTGATAATACTGGTGATAATGGGAGATACTACATTAGCACTCATCTTTAGGTATTTCGGGGAGATTTCATCTAATCCGCATGCTTTGTTAACGTCTAAGGAGCTGAGAAATTTATGCACAAAATAATTACTCACAAGTGGTATGTCAAAGCTATTCTCTAAAGGCATTTTGGTTTTGACATAGTCATCAAGATTGATTGAATTATATGGCAATTGAAAGTGATTTTCAGATAAAAGTTTGTGTGGAATAGAGGGAAAATAGCTATTAAAAGTGTCTGCCACATTTGAAGATTTTCTATCAGGCTTTTTAACCTCAGACACTGACTCTGGAGCAGGCTTTCTTGATTTTGGGTTTAGCTCATTTATGAATTTCCACATTTGTTTTGGATTACATTTGTTTTCTTTAAGGTTTTTTGTGAAGTAAGACTTTTTTGCATTTATTTTAGTCAAATTTGCTTTTCTTTTCCAGAATTTATACTGATCAAAATTTCCTTGGGCTTTAAATTTGTCACGTTTTGAGATGGCGGTCATAACTTCATCATTCATCCATTGGGGCTGATTGTAGTGTTTGACTCTTTTTTCTATCAGAGGGGCATGCTTGTCTAAAATGTTCAAGAATAGTTTATTAAAAGAAGCGACCATATCTGAGGGATTTGATAATGCACTTATTTCAGAAAAGGGAACTTTAGATAAATCTCCCAAAAATTTGTCTACATCAAATTCTTTCATATTTCTATACTTGATCGTTATATGTTGGCCATTTTTTTGCCTTTTTGATTGAGCATTTATGCAAGCGCATATTGGATAGTGATCACTTATCCCTATTTTTGGAACAGTTACCTTTTTAATCAAGCTTACTTCAGATACATATACATGATCAATGGTTGTTGATGAGTTGCTTGACACTCTGGTTGGTTCTTGAACCATTTGCGTTAACCCCAGATTATCAATACAGTGAGACCATTTTAAATTAGTGGTATCATAAGGAAAATCAATATTAAAATCACCGAGTAATACAAGTTCTTTTCCTTCATATGAACATTTTTCTACCATATTTTCGAATAATTCTATCCAATCAGTACAGGAGTTTGGCGGTCTATAAATAAAGGAAAGTAAGATTTTCTTTCTAAAATCGTTTTGAAGCTCAATCCACAAGGCTTCTATGTTATCACTCTCTAGATCTTTTCTTCTTTTATATTTGGTACCATTTTTAATGTATGCTAGAATGCCTCCGCCATGCCTTTCTACTCTATCTTTTCTCTCATGGTGAAAACCATTAATCTCAATGAGATTAGACGGATAGTTCTTGTTAAGAAATGTTTCTGTCAATCCCATGATATCAACATCTTGGTTACCTAGAATATATTTTAACTCATCATGCTTATTACTTATATGTTGAATGTTCAGATGAATAACCTTGGTTCCTTTTTTCGGAAGTTCAAACAAAGATTGCAATTGAAAATAAATAGGAAATCGCCACCGAAAGGAAATGCTTCTAAATGGGTGTTTTGTATAACAATCAGCACACTTATCTAAATAGGAACTACAGTCAATATAATCTAAAACACGATTGCTATCATGATACACACTTTGAAAATCACAAATATTAATGTATTCTACAAAGTTTGAAATCTTGGCATTGTTAGATTTGGATATCTCTTTGTGTAAAAAATTCCATTGCAGCTGTTTATACACTGGAAAACCGAAGGGGTTAAATTTACATTTCCTGTCATAGAAATCTTTTGCTTTGTATTGTCTATAGGAGTAGATATTCATATAATGTAGATAATTTAAATGGTTAATATCTGTGTAATTAAACACACTAATTAAACTAGAATGACCCAAGGAATATCCTTTTTGATTAGATTTAAAGTCATCAGAATTAGTAAGTCTGATATTTGGGCAAAATGAGCTCAGACCCATATGAGTTTGTGTTGAGTATGGGTGAATTTCACCTAAGTCATTAAGCACATCATAGAAATTAGATGTGTGAATGTTATAGTAAGTTTTGTGATCATTTTCCATTAACTCGGCACACACATCTTGGCCATTGTCCTAACGGATACAAAACTTCTGTTTATGACCATGAATACCACATCTCCTGCAGATGAGGGCTTCAGAATATATGCACCTAAGGGAAGTGTGATTCAATTCACCACAATGAAAACACCCTCTGAATTCCCTCCGAGTGTTGTTATTCTGTGATTGATGAAATGGATGCTTGGCTTTTCTTGACTGGAAGGACAGACCTCTATTTCTCTGTTCTTCTCTGCTTGGTTTTCTGCCTGAGTGAGACAGAATTTCCATTCCTAATTGATCTGCAAGAAGTTGACTTCCTGCTGGGTTTAGGTGTAGACCATCCCGGTTGTAGAAATACATGTGTTCACCTGAAAAGAGCTGTGGCGGTGATGTTGTGAACTGCACCCCATGTTTGGCGGCCAGGTTGGCCAGTATGGTGTTTGCCTCATGGGTGTACTCATGTAGATAGTCATAACGTGGGGGTATTTCACAAATGTTCACATTCTTGACACTTGAGCAGCATAATTTTGCAAGTGAAATCATCTGGTCTGCCATTTCTGTGAACATTAAGATGGGCTTTTCCAGATCATTTGTTCCCACGATGAAGGTGATGTTGTCGTAGAGATTTACTTGCTGACGATGAATTTTTTCAAGTGTGGTAATCGCTTTTTCCATAGTCGGGGCTCGTAATTTTTTCACACTATTAGTCTCTTTAAATGGCTTTGTAAGCGAGTCACCCATGAGTAGAGTTATGCATGAGGTGTTGCCCACCAGGTTACTGTTAATTTTATCTTCTTGTCCCGTCATTGCTCCCGGAATACCTTGGGATGGTGGTGGTATTTTCTCTACATTTTTTGTTTTTTCATGCGAGGATTTCGGATTTTCGAATTTTGAGTCGATTTGGGAATGTCCAGCCTCTTTCGCTAATGCATTTTCACAAAGAACTTTTGGGATTGAGGCTGAGTAATTCATTGAATCTTTTGTCCCTTGGTCTGTTTGAGAAGCAGCAGTGTGTTTGGGTTTCTCATAAGCTGGAGGCATGTCAAGTTTATCCAGTCGATTTGTTAATTCACGTACCATATCAGCAAGTATATCAAGATCATCTGCTGAGGTTGATAGTTCATGATTGAAAAGATTTTCAGTGTCTGACAGCCAGGTTCTTGTTGGAATTGACAGGTTGTCTACGGTTGATTTTAGGCTGTGTATGGCTCCATGTAGGAGCAGGGAGCTGATCCTGTATTCCTTCTCATTTAGAAATAGATCACTTGAGTCAGGCGAGGAGAGTTTTAATGGAGTAGAAGTCAAAAGGTCCTGCTCTGATGTTGAGGAAGTAGATCGTTGAGGACTGCTTGAAGGTGACATCTTCCTGAAAGGTGATTTAATAGCGGATGCTATTTTCTTCCAGAATCCGGATTCAGTTTTAGGGCTCTCTATTTCTTCCATTTTGCATGACTCTAACAAGTGAGGAAATTCAGATTGCACCCACTGTTTGTGTGTTGGGCCCTGGACATGGATAGTTCCATTTAGGTAGAGAGTTACATGAACATCTTTACCTTGAAAAATGAATCTATGAATTTCTCCATTCTCCTCTTATTTTCTAACAATATCGTTTTCATGACAGTCATTAATTGCTTGAGAAAGTTTTGGTATGAATTTGTTGTCTAGCCTTATTGTATGTGAATATAAGTTCTCAGTGATTTTCACTGTTTTGAAAGTTTCAGGAGTCCACACAGTAGTCATGTTTGGGGAGGAAGGGGTTAAATAGGAGTTGGCAGAAAAGCCACTGAATTCAGTGGAACTGTCCGACATATCAAACAATGTGAGTGAGTCTTCCATAATGAGGCTGATAAAGGTTGTCCAGAGTTGTCCAGATGGTAGATAAAGAACTGTAGTAAATAGCTAGCCTGTTTGCACAAGGCTAGCCTGTTGCTTCTTTATGGCTGCTTATCACTTCACACCACTGCTATCAAAGTCGTAAAATTTTATGGCAGTAACGGTTCTTGTAGAGTAGCTGATTTTGAAGTCCTGATTTTAGTAAAATCTAGGATGTTTTTTGATTAAAAAAGTCCTTTCCGGATTAATAAAGTCCAAAGTTTTCACCTGTGCTTGATCCTTATGCTTAATGTGAGATCCTTGCAGATTCCTAGTGTCCTACTATTCCTAGTTTGGGTTCATTTCATCAAAGTTGCAGGAGCTCTGTTACTGTGTGTGTGTGTGTGTAATTGTGCTTTGGTATTTGTGAAAGAAGACAAAGAAAGAAGACAAAGCTTGAATGTCAAGAAAGAGGAGAAAACCATTCTGAATTAATATTGTCAGGCAGGTTCGTCGAACCCCTTGGACCATAGCTATATGCCCTCTTTTGATTAAGGCATTGACAAGATGACCATTAGATGTCCAGGGGGGGGGGGGGGGGGGTGTATAGATTGAAAAAAATAATCGTGCCCTGAAATTCTTTGAAAAAAAAAATTGAGCCCTGATAATCAGTGAAAAAAATAATTGAGCTCTGACTCCATGAAAAAAATTAATTGTGCTCTGGCCAGACGGCCCTGCACACCAAAAAAAGGGTCTCAGATAAGGCTGAGAATGCATCTCAGACCATCTAGAACCCTCTGGCTTGCGGCACCCAGACCCCGACCACAATGGCATTGTGCCACAGGCAGACAGGCCTGCACACCAAGAAAGGGTGAAAAAGGTAGATTGTTTTCTCAAAACAGGAAGATTTTTCATTTGGAATAACTCAATTTAGGGCTCAGATAAGGCTGAGAATGCATCTCAGACCATCTAGAACCCTCTGGCTTCTGGGGCCCCCAGACCCCCGGACGCAATGGCACTGCACCACAGGCGCGTAGGCCTGCACACCAAAAAAGGGGGAAAATGGTAAATTGTTTTCTCAAAACAACATATTTTCATCTGGAATCACTCATTTGGGCCTCGGATAAGGCTGATAATGCATCTCAGAGCATCTAGAACCCTCTGGCTTCTGGGAGCTGCATTGGCAGCGGCGGACGGCCCCATATGTGCCAATGGCAAACGGACTTGGACACCCTAGGTCCCTGAAAGTGATGAAAAAAATTGAGCCCTCAAAATCTGCCAAAAAAATAATAATGGAGCCCTGAAATGATGAAAAAATAATAATCAAGCCCTGAATCTCAACGAAAAAAAATAATTGTGCCCTAAATTCTATACACGCCTAAATAACGTTTGCGTCTGTTTCTTTACTGAGCTTAATAATTGTCTACTAGTATATAGAAATAATGTGATGGAGAATAAGATGTCGTTAAATGGAATGGAATAACTGTGTTTTGTTATTTGCTTTGTGCTGAATACATGTGTTGTACATGTAGAATCTATAGAGAGGTTACAAAAACGCATTTCTCTTTAGATAAATGCTTATCATGATATTTCATATTTTCATAATATATTTTGATATTCTAACATTGAAACGTGTTTGGGAATTCATAGCATTGAGTGTTGTTTTTTTATTATCGGGTGACAAAACTTCACGGTGCGTAGTTTCTTGGTGACGAAATCTCCAGATTTCTACTACATAGATAGATGAGAGTCTATGATGAGGAATTGAATGTTTACTGCAGCTGAAATATTAAAATGGGATAAGGGTTTGGTGAAACACAAATTTTGTCCAGTTGACAAATAGTATAAACGTTATATAAGCGAAATGCATTACTTGTCAAATCAATGGAATGGACAGGCACCTGCAAGAGTATTGCAGGTGGTTTTGTTGAGTGTAATTAATGCACTGCATCTTTTTCTATGATGCAACATAGTCATATTTTAGGTGTCAAAACATTATCATATTGTTGTAACAACAATACGTAATAATTGAGGAATGTGATTTTTTACTCATAAATAACTGATAGTCCCCACCCGTATTTCATTAGAAATATTAGGTATCATGCTCATTATACCGTAAGTGCTCCTTGCTGCGGGACTGAAACAATTAAGAAAACAAGAGGCTGACGGAATGTTTTTATTTGGAATCGGGGGATTTTCCCCGTTTGACATCCCTCTTGCTTCTTGAAAATTTGTGAAGTTGATAATATGGCTTCCACGATACAAAAATTGAAACAGGAGGCGGATCTCGACGATGCACTGAGCACGGACGGAGCAGACAGCGAGCTGTCGCTAGCAGATGACACGGACGAGTTCTCTCTCTCATTCAGTGGAACTCTGCGTTTTGATGATGAGGATGGCAATTCTAACACCAAAAAGCCAGCTGTCAATCCAGGTATTTAAGACTATCACGCAAATTTCTACAAAAATCTGTAGTCTTTTAGCTTATTTACTATATCTTATTTGCACTTCAATTTGTAATTATTCATTTAGTTCCTTCAAACTAAAATTTTATTTTATTATTTCATTCATTTTATTTTATAATATTATTTTTATTTATTTATTTTAGTCATTTTTATTTATTTTATTTGTTTCATCTATTTCATTTATAAGTTTTATATATTTATTTATTTTATGTTATTTATGTTATGTATTTTATTTGTTTATTTATTTAATTATTCATTTTTTATTTATCAATTCTCAAAGTTTTTTTTTATTTATTTGTTTATTTTTATATTTATTTTTTATTCACCTGAATATTTAATCATTTTTTATCAATTCATTTATTGTTTTTTTTTGTCTTTTGTCATAGTTTATTTATTGAAATATTCATCATTCAGTCATACATGTATTTCTATTGATATTCATTAGATATCAATATCATCATTAATATGATGCTGGTATGGCCAGGAAACGAGCGCTAAGTTTCGGATGATTTCATTTTTCTTTTTTTTTGTCTGACTAAAAGATAGCATAGATTGACTGAAAAAAATGGGTTCATATTATTATGATTTCAACCTGTTGCGGTGGCAGCTTTTCCACTACCATCATTATTGTTATAATTGCTATTATTTTTATCATTATCATTATTATTATTATCATTACTTTTAGTCATTAGCAGTAAGGTAACCCCCAGTGCTTCTATTTTGTGTCTATTAGGAGGTGTTTGAACAGCAATATATACTTTTTGTATGAAGGTTGGCACTGGTGGTAACTTGGGTTTAAGTAAAGAATACCATAAGAAACTATTTTGGCCTCTTTTTTATACATGGTGGAATTGTCCTTTAAGGGAGTAATTGGAAGGGAGTAATCAGAAGGTTGATTTCTGCCTTTTTGCACTGTTTAAGACAGACTCTGCATACGCTCTACTTTAACCACACCCGCCACCTGCCCCACATACACAAGTCCAGTCTTTATTACATATGAACAATAATCAATATTAACCCTTCCAATGCTGAGGCTACTTTCATCCAAAGCACAAGGATGCAAAGATTTTTGAAAACCATCTAAACCCTGTCATGTTGGTACTCATTAGAAAGCTCTTGCTGAGTACTTTCAGATGAGTACCCATTTGACTGGTTTTCAGTAACTTTTTAAGTTTTTTGCATCATTTTCTATTGGCCAAATTAGCAACCAGCAGCATAAGGGTTAAATAGAATTTGTTCCAATAAAATTCTGACCAGCCAGTTAAGTATTATTTGGGAGATAGGTCTCCAACCAAGCCTCTTTATATCAGGACCCAAACATCAAATCTTGTTTAGAATTTAGATATTTTGGGAATTTTAGCTTAATTCTGATATTGTCATTATAAGTACTATACACATCGCCTGTCAAGGATATCTCCGGGCATGAATGGGTTTAACCACTTATAAAGGTACAATAGATACTCTCAGCCAGGGTCTTAGCCAGGATTTAGAAACTGGGTGCCCAAAATTGGCAATTCTAACATTTCTGGGCGTCCAATTTTTCAAGGGAGATCACAATATACTCAGATTACAACCATAAACATGTATTTACTTAATGAAATAAAACTTAAAGCCCAGAAACAATGTCATTGGAATTATATTGAGGTGAAAAAAGTTCAAATATATGCTTGAAGTTGACATTTTAAGAAATTCCCTTAGAAATATTTAGGGTGTCCTGAAGGGGTATTTTTGAGGTTTGGGGTGTCCAAATGACACCCAGACGCCCTGCTGGCTAAGCTTAATAGACTATATGCTCTCAGCATGAAATCTGGTATCCATGATTCACCCTGAGCTGAGTCAGAATCTCCTAAGATCACAGTTATGCTCATTTGACCCCTACATGCCTGGCTGTCTCCTTGAGATTGGTTGTCTGGTTTATAATACTGTAGAAAATAACTTTAAAATTAAGCAAAATTATAAATATATATTTGAAGGAAAATTCATTGTAAGTTTCTTATCGCCATTTTCTCCTTCAAATATTTTTCTGAAAATAGCTATTTTAAGTGAGGAGATTTTTGCAGCTAAAGGCATGAAAAGGGTTATTAAGCTGATGGAGTGTCAGATTTCTTACAACAGAAATTTAGTAGCTGTAAAAGATGGGGTGAAAAAAGACAAGCAAAAGGCATGATTGTTCAACATACTGATTAGAATGAAAAGTATTAGTCGATTCCAGTTGAAATTGCATGTTTTTTCCCCTAATTCAGGGGAGAGGGGGTATCAAGAAGAGTATTTGTAGAACACTATAAGCAAATTAAGAAAAAGGAGTCACTCACATGATGACAGGAAAAGATATGATGATATAAGTAATATAAGATAAAAATATAATTATGATTTCTCAATTCTCATCTATTTGAAATAAAGACGTGATATTAACCTTCCAATGCTAAGCCTACTTTTGTCCGAAGGATACAAAGATTTTGAAAACTTACTAAACCCTATCATGTTGCATGGTATTCATTGGATAGCTCTTGCAGACTACTCTCCCATGTGCCAGGGTTTCAGTTATTTTTCAGATTTTTTGCATCATTTTGATGTGGCCAAATTAGCTACCAGCAGCTTAAGGGTCAATAAAAAATGTGTGTTCAACTTTGACATGCAAGACACCAACTGGTGAATGTTCAGTTCTAACTCAAAATGAAATAGAGTGCATTGCAACTTAATAACATCAACGTTTACACCTGAATTGATAATAATGATTCTCATAATACTATATCAAACAGGGAAGTGAACTATGGTTATATATGAGCATGACCTAGATTTGGCTATAGGTTTATCAAACTTTATAGCAGAGTGCATTAAACTCTTAGTCTAGTGGTTAACATTGGTAAATGCTGGATACTCCTATTGTCGTTTTGCTTATGCTGATAGATGTATCGAAATAATGATAAAGAAATATGATAAAATTTAAGATATCTATCTATCTATATATATACATATACATGTACATATATATATATATATATATATATATATATATATATATATATATATATATATATATATATATATATATATATATATATATATATATATATAAATATATATATATATATATATATATATTTATATATATATATATATATATATATATATATATATATATATATATATATATATATATATATATATATATATATATATATGTATATGTATATGTATGTACATACATATATTCATATTTCTCAAAAAAGCAGGTCACAGTAGGGGATCAACTGATACACCCTGCTTGCGGCCAATAGGCGAGCTGTATTCTATATTAGAGAGACCGTCCCTTCTTCCAGGTACTGAATGAATAGCCCTGCAAGACTAATCATTAGTGGAACTATTTGGTTAGTGTATACACATGAAATGATTGCTTTTAGACACATTTTCCCTGCTTCAGTATTCAATTGGAATTCTGACTGCCTCCTGCTACGTGAGATACAGGTTAAGTATGTTGCTTATGAATATTTGCTGATCCAGGGCAAAACACCTATCTTGTTGAATGGAAGTAAGAGAAACAAATTACTCCAAGGACTGGTGAAGCCATTCTCAATTTGCGCTTATTTATAACCATAAAGAAAATAACAACAACAGAAAATAGGGTCTAAACTCAATTGGCAATTGTGCCAAGAAAAACTTACCTGTATATCTAGAGTTGGAGATTTTAATGTAGTTAAAGCCTTAAAGGGGAACTAAAGGCTCACATATATATATATTAGCTTATATGAAAGTAATACACTTCAAGAATAGGATGCTGTCCTCCTTTTTCTCTCAGTGATCCCATGAGGGGAGAATTTTGCATATTGCCACCAGCCTGCCCAGGCTCTGGCAGCCCCTGCTAGCAGCCATGTTCTCCAGTTGCTATCAGCTGCGACTCACTGAGTGGCAGCCCACTTGCTGTCCCCTACTCTCTGAGAAGTGTATCATAAACTGCTGTGTTTTACCCACCAACTCTCTTTGAAAGTTGCATAAAAACTTGTATGAGTATCAAACAGGTAAATGGTAAAATCATGAGCAGCAATTGGCTGTACAAAAAGACAGGGTGGTAGAGTTATTTTTCATATAATTCCTGTTGGTAAAGTCAGACAAAAACTGTGGCTATGCTGATTTGCCAATAGGTGTCAGACATGCAGCTGTTCACACCACATAGTTTTAATATTGAACGGTTGAACTTATAATATCACATGCCGTAATCGATATCACATGGTATCCAGCAATGTTAAGTTTTTGATTTTTTACTAATCATGGAAGAGCAGGTGATAGATTTGTTACACCCTGTTTGAAAGTGCGGTCCGGCCTGCTATCCACCCTCAGTTATCTGTATCCCACTCGGCTCTGCCTTGTGGGAATATGGATGACTTAGGCTGGGAGTAGTAGACAGGGAGTGGGCACTGTGCATGCGTCATCAAATTTCGCTGCCTCCGACTATATGAGTCATAGATAACCTGTGTACCGCAGGATTGGCTGCCTGCTAAAAAAGACACCTGACCAATTCTTCCCCAGGCAACACCGCGTAACCCGAGGCGCACATCACCTAGGTACTAGCATGCTGTGCCTATGGGGTTGCGGATCAAGGGGATGTATTTCTCTGACTTACGGTAGATACAACAAAGTTAAAGCACTGAAAACATACACAGGGTCTGACACTTAGATGTTAGGCTAGGGGCCAGAAAAGCTTTTTGATCAAAAAAAATAGTGCTCAAAAATAGGATTTTTGGTTAATACACATGCTATTTGGGCCCCTAGTCTGAAATTTCTAGGGGCCCACATCAAAATCTAGGGGCATATGCCCCTGGGCCCCTGGGAAAGTCGAACCCTGCATACATGTTCCTGAACCATTCCCATGGCGATGGAAATTGATGCCAGTACCACTGTAAGTTGCTATTGATATATGAGTTCAAAGTCCACATGCCTAAGAAACTTCCATGACATTGAAACAGACTTCTACTGTACAGTGTAGGGTTCTTATAATCAGACTGCAGAAGTGTAAGAACTCCTTCACAAGGGCCCCCTTAAATCCTGACTATTTTGTTTTGTGGAAATATTCTTGTCACCAGTGCATTTTTCAGAAAATATTCAACTGAAAACTTAGATCAGTACCATTGTTAACCCTCATGCTGCTGGTGGTTAATTTGGCCAATACAAAATGATGCAAAAACCTGAGAAATGATTGAAACCCTGGCACATGAGTACTCATCTGAGAGTACTCAGCGAGAGCTATCCTATGAATACCAACAGGGTATCGATGGTTTTCACAAAACTTTGCGTCCTTGTGCTTTGGGCATAAGTAACCTCAGCATTGGAAGGGTTAACCCGAAACTTTCTTTATGAATTTGGATTACCCTATTCGTGCTAAAACCCATCAATCCTTGAGAGTTACTATTGAAATTGTTGTCTGGATCTCTGATACTTTTGATAATAACTTGGAAATTAAGAATCAATCATCAACATATTTGAAGGGGAGTTGAGTGTATAATGTTCTGATTAACATTTCCTCTCCAAATATTTTCCCAATTGTTTTAGCTTGAAATTTGAGCTTTCAATCAAAATTGCCAAGCTGGGTTTGGCTGTAGCCTAGATTTCTAGGCTGTTATATGTATTTTCTGTAAGCATCAAATATTCAAGACGAGGTGGCCAGAGTGGTCCATTTAGTTTACACTTATATCACCAGGATTAAGTTTGATTATATCACTCCAGTACTGAAGGAGCTGCACTGGCTACCAGTCAGGAAGAGAATTGAATTCAAGATTCTCCTACTGGCGTACAAGTGTTTGCATGGAACTGCACCTTCTTACCTGAGGGAATTGCTGAAAGAGTATGTCCCACCCCGGACACTGAGATCAACATCCAAGAACTTACTCTGCGAGCCGAGAAACAATATGAAAACCTACGGTGACAGATCGTTTAGTGCCTGTGCCCCAAAACTATGGAATCAGCTCCCATATAATATTCGGGCAGCTGGGAGTGTGGCAATTTTTAAACGACAACTGAAAACACATCTGTTCAAAGATGTATATATATCAATTAACTATGTGGATATCAACATCTATCCTTTGACAATGGAATGGAATGCGCCTTTGAGCATGTTTATATGGAAAGGGCGCAATATCAAATGACAATATTATTATTATTATTATAACACCTATAGAGATCTGAGGATCAGGTGGTGCCATCTATCTACCATACCTGGTACTGCACCACACTGCTTGGTCAGCACAGAAGGAAATGTCAACTTTTTAGGGACTAGGAACCTAGTCTAGGATTTAAAGTAGATAAGTAGCTAAATCTGGACAGGCGGAAATTTTGAAATTGCTGTTTTGGACAGGCATTTTTGAAATCCTGGCTAAGACCCTGGGTGCGTTGACTCATTTATTGTTTACTTGCCGACATATGGTAGCTAATCTCCGACATGGAGATCATAAAGCTCCTAGTATGAAATGTAACACCACGTAAATACACTGCAGCATCTAAAACTCTGACAATATGTTACTAGTATTGTATAACATGTTAATGTTACCGCACAGGGCTCGACGCTAACTGTAAACCTATGGCCCCAGGCCAGTAAAAATTCCCCAAAACGACTTTGGGCCAGTAAAAAATGACCTCAACTGGTCCTACAGGGCCAGTTAACATTTGAGGACATTCTTGTTAAAATGTTTCCCTCCGAGAATGTCCCCAAATTTTTTTGAAAAAAATGAAGATAAAATAAGAAGAAATAAATGTTGTGGTGAATTTTATGCAATGTTTTTTCTCGTTATGTTAAAGAAAAAAAATGTAGGACCAGTCAAAATTTTGCAGGACCAGTAGATCCTAGGTACTACTGGTCCTACAGGGCCAGTACCATTCTGAGTTAGCGTTGAGGCCTGCGGCAGTTTGATTAATGTCTACTTAGTGTGTACTGGGTACTGGATCTAGTCCACACTACATGGCAGGTAAGATTTCATCATGTAACTTCAGAGATACTATAACAGAAGGGAAATTGAATATTTTTTTCATCAGTACAGAGAAAGCTATAGCAGGAAAACAGCTAATTAGTACAAGTATAGTACATACAGAAAAAATAAAATCACTCTCATGTTCATTCTATCACACCTTAAGCAGGGCAGGTCAAAATTATGTTGGGTAGGTAGAAATTAAAGTTTACCTGCCCTACTTGGCAAGTGCCTCTAAAGGTTAATGTTGAGCCCTGATATTAGAGGGAACATCTGATAATTACTAAATATTCCTGATGAATGTGAGGGTTATGTTTGGGCAGAGAAGTACATTAGCTTATCTCTGAGTTATTTGTATCTCTGGTTTAAGCCCACCTGTGTCCCTAGCAGAGCACTTTTTACTACCTATGAGGTTGGGGGGGGGGGGGGGGGGGGGGGGGGGGAAGTAGCTCAGTTAGTTAGTTGTAGGACTAGTAATCAATAGGTCGCTGGTTCAATTCCAAACCTTTGCACTTTGGTCTGTCCTTGGGCAAGACAGTTTATTCCGTATTGCCTCAGTTTACCCAGCTGCAAAAATGGGTACCATTAGTAAGGCAGTGCTTAGAGCTTGTTTGCATATGCTTCCAGTTGCTCTGGACTATCCCCCGGGGGGATTGAACTTGTCTCCATGTGTACAGGCCTGCGAGGGGAGAAAGGTCGTGTGAACATTTCGGTGGATACAAGACTATAAACTGAATACCTTTTTTCTACCTTGATGTTGAAATATGGTGTAGGACCCAAACCTCTGAACGCAATGTTTGTTGGGATAGGACTTTGACTATAAATAGACAGGGCTCAAAAGATTGTCAAAGAAATTGCAAAATTATGCAAAAAGTAAAAGAATGTCATATGAACCTTATTCTTGGATAAATTGTGCAAGTGGAGTTTTTGTTATGTTAACAGGGCTAAAAAAAAAAGAGTTTGTCGGGAGCTGGGGGCCAGGGGCTCCCATGAATTCTGTTTCCCCCTCAAATTTCTGCAGGCAGCCCAATGATGTACTGGTCTCTATACACAACATCTCTACGTAGCTTTAGATGATGCAATTGGGCTCCCTGGATAAAACAAGTACTGGTTTCTATACACAACATCTCTACGTAGCTTTAGATGATGCAATTGGGCTCCCTGGATAAAACAAGTACTGGTTTCTATACACAACATCTCTAGGTAGCTATAGATGATGCAATTGGGCTCCCTGGATAAAACAAGTACTGGTTTCTATTAGTGTTCGTCCGATTGTTCGAACAAGCCGAACAGCGTTTGTTTGTGCCTCCGATTATGATGATCGAACGCAATTTCACATGTTCGAACAAAAAAACGAACATGGATAAAAATTCTATTCAAAGAAATAGCTGGACTTTCGGTAGTCCTGCCTGTCAGAAAATCTGAGAAAAAAATGTTTAGCTACCTATTTATTGCCCCACCAAAGAGGAAACACTGCTGGACCGCTCCAGATCCACCTCTCTGAGCGTGCTGAAGCGATGTTACGATGCCGCCATTGTTGTTGTGGTTATCGGCACACCATAGCGCAAATGCGCATGACATGATTACGCTAGTGTGTGTTGATACCGCTAGGTGTCGCGGTACCTTATGACTAAAGTAAACAGCAATGGCGACACGGAAAACCATGTACACAACTTCGATTATTAATCGGTCATCGGTCGTTCAGATGGACTGATGATCGATCTTGAAAATTGTGACCGATTCCGAACACTAGTTTCTATACACAACATCGCTAGGTAGCTATAGATGATGCAATTGGGCTCCCTGGATAAAATCTTGATTTCGAGGCTTGGTTAAGATTATTTCTATACTTTCACTTCAACGGCGTAGACAGCTTTGCAATTTAATGTGTGTGTGTGTGTGTTTGTTTAGTCAAATTTCAACCTGAATCCACCCAAGAGTGAGTCACCTACGACTAGCACCAGCGTTGTGCCATTACATTTTAGCCCAGTCTTCTCCAAGGCAACCCAGTGCCTATCCTGTTGCAAAATTAATGGCAGTTCTGTCGTTATTGCCATGTTTCGGCTGAGCAAATATCAAACATGTCACTGCCCTAAACCGAGCTTAACGGTACTTATAATGACTGTAATGGGATGTAGTAGCTCTTCATAACTATAAAAAGTGATCCCCCGTTGCCAATTTTTTACGATGCCTGGCTCAGAAGCTTGAGTTCGAAGGGTCGAGACTCCACTGGATCTCCACAAGGGGGTTGGCATGGTCGCTATATAAATGTGCAGCACTGTGGAGGTCTTTCTATGGTCCTTTCGCAACTGAAAGACCCCTTAGAACTATTCGTAAAGAGAAGGGAATTCCTTCCTCAGGTTCTGGGTTTCTATCTCGACTCAATATGACAGAAGCTGTTGAAAGTGACTCCACTGGATCTCCACAAGGGGGTTGGCATGGTCGCTATATAAATGTGCGGCACTGTGGAGGTCTTTCTATGGTCCTTTCGCAACTGAAAGACCCCTTAGAACTATTCGTAAAGAGAAGGGAGTTCCTTCCTGGTTCCGGGTTTCTATCTCGACTCAATATGACAGAAGCTGTTGAAAGTGACTCCACTAGATCTCCACAAGGGGGTTGGCATGGTCGCTATATAAATGTGCGGCACTGTGGAGGTCTTTCTATGGTCCTTTTGCAACTGAAAGACCCCTTAGAACTAATCGTAAAGAGAAGGGAGTTCCTTCCTGGGTCCGGGTTTCTATCTCGACACAATATGACCGAAGTTGTTGAAAGTGATGTAAAACCATACCTTCCTTCCTTTCTTTATGGTTATAAAACATTTATATGAGAGCCAGGACTGGATAACCCATTATCATGGTCCGACAAAAAAAGATAACAGAACAATATATATTTACTGATATAGCTATAACAATTCCTCTTCAAATATTTTTCAATGATTCCTCAGGCTCTATTTGATGAGATTGTATTGAAATTTGTCTGTGTGTGCACTCCAAAGGCAAATGGGTCAAATGTGGTATTAGTCATACAAATGAGGTCTGATAGATAATTGAAAATTAATTGAAACTAGATTCATTGCCTAAGTCATGCATGGTCACAATGCTGTAGGCTATAACATTCTGCAGATGTATGTTGTCGAGGAAATTGAATTATCAGAATCAATTTGGGATAACTATATACTCATTGGCCTTATGAACGTATTGCTACCACTTCCATACTTTTTAGTTTACTGAAAACTGAGCTTGCCTACCTATTTCATTCATTAAAAGTGTCAAAATTACCAAAACTGTATATATATATATATATATATATATATATATATATATATATATATATATATATATATATATATATATATATATATATATATATATGCATGTATGTATATATATATATATATATATATATATATATACATATATATATATATATATATATATATATATATATATATATATATATATATATATATATATATATATATATATATACATATACACATATATGTACTATATTGTATGTGTGTGAATTTGTCTATGTCTGTTATTCAGGCAATGGTCCAAACACTTCCCATCCAATGGTTGCAGCTTTTATTCCGGCTGAAAAGAGGAAGGCGTAAATTCTTTACAATCTCCTCCGAGAAGCCTTTAAAAGAGAACACTCGAACACTCCGGCTTCTCGCTCTATATTTATAGCATTGGGACTTAAAGCACCATTGACAAGATTTCAATCAGTAGTCAGCGCTGCCAGTACTTAAAGTGCTCTAGTGTCCCACTTTTTAAAGCCCGCTCTCGCAGTTTAATTAATGTAGTGTTGAGATTTAGTGTGCCTGATCGGAAAGAGAGGAAATTGCGTTATCAGCTTTTGGAAGTCGCAGGCTTTGTAAGGGGCAGGGGGGTGGGGGGGGGGGGGGGATTTTGGCGAGCGGCAAACAGGAATAATCCATAGCAATCACTAGCTGGGGTAATTGAAAGTGAAGGAATTCCTCGCCGTTATCTAAACGCCTGTCTGTTTGATCGCGGTGTCATCGCTTGCCGACTGAAGGAAGGATTCTCAGGGGGCTGCAGGATTTTGTGATTAAGGAGAAAATCATCGCTGATCTGCAGATTTCTTGTTTAGTTAAGTTACACAATAGGACAGCTGACAAGTGCAGCACACTGCGCTATAGTGGTTTTAATTTTGGAATTTCAATTATCATCACATTTTCTGCCATACTGAGACTAAATCTGGACTAATGTAAAGGTCCCAACAAATCTTTCAATACATCTCTCTCCATTAACACTCAGAGCGGCCAAAACAGGCCTGACAATTTGTTAAATATTTTACTCAAAGAAGCATTTTTTGGAAAACATTTGAAGGAGAAATGTTGATCAGAAGCCAATCACCAACTCTCCTTCAAATATTTTGTGAACTTTCACTTTATACCCAAGTTATTTTCAAAAGTATGAGAGTAGCAGACGATACTTCCCAAAGTACCTCCGAGTGTGAATGGGTTAAGCATGAATAGGTAAGGGGAAAGCCTGTGTATGTTGCCAGGGACTTAGCTTGGACCTGTCAGGGCAGTCATGCAGGCCTAGCTGTTTTTTGGATGGGCAGTTTTTTTGAAAACCTCTTCAGAAAAGTGAAAATATCCACAAATAATGACTTCTTGGGGTTAATAACAAAATCCTTTCCGAACAAATCATTTTCTTATACATGACCCTTCTTGACAAAATAGGTTGTTAAATTTAGTTGGTATAAAGATTTCAAGTAGCTGCATAACTAAATGTGGGTAGGCAGAAATTTTGTGATAGCTGTTT
>OZ012688.1:16643675-16756675 GCA_963942565.1 Maea johnstoni | reverse complement strand
GAAGAGAAATGCGTTTTTGTAACCTCTCTATAGATTCTACATGTACAACACATGTTTTCAGCACAAAGCAAATAACAAAACACAGTTATTCCATTCCATTTAACGACATCTGTTTATCTTATTCTCCATCACGTTATTTCTATATACTAGTAGACAATTATTAAGCTCAGTAAAGAAACAGACGCAAACGTTATTTAGGCGTGTATAGAAGTTAGGGCACAATTTTTTTTTTCGTTGAGATTCAGGGCACGATTATTATTTTTTCATCATTTCAGGGCTCTCTTTTTTATTTTTTTCGCAGATTTTGATTTTTGAGGGCTCAATTTTTTTCATCACTTTCAGGGACCTAGGGTGTCCAAGTCCGTTTGCCATTGGCACACATGGGGCCGTCCGCCGCTGGAAATGCAGCTCCCAGAAGCCAGAGGGTTCTAGATGCTCTGAGATGCATTATCAGTCTTATCCTAGGCCCAAATGAGTGATTCCAGATGAAAATGTTGTTTTGAGAAAACAATTTACCATTTTCCCCCTTTTTTGGTGTGCAGGGCTACGCGCCTGTGGTGCAGTGCCATTGTGTCCGGGGGTCTGGGAGCCCCAGAAGCCAGAGGGTTCTAGATGGTCTGAGATGCATTCTCAGTCTTATCCGAGCCCTAGATTAGTTATTCCAAATGAAAATTCTTCCTGTTTTGAGAAAACAATCTACCTTTTTCACCCTTCCTTGGTGTGCAGGCCTGTCTGCCTGTGGCACAATGCCATTGTGGCCGGGGTCTGGGGGCCGCAAGCCAGAGGGTTCTAGATGGTCTGAGATGCATTCTCAGCCTTATCTGAGACCCTTTTTTGGTGTGCAGGGCCGTCTGGCCAGAGCCCAATTATTTTTTTTCATGGAGTCAGAGCTCAATTATTTTTTTTACTGATTATCAGGGCTCAATTATTTTTTTCAAAGAATTTCAGGGCACGATTATTTTTTTCAATTCTATACACCCCCCCCCCCCCCCCCTGGACATCTAATGGTCATTTTGTCAATGCCTTAATCAAAAGAGGGCATATAGCTATGGTCCAAGGGGTTCGACGAACCTGCCTGACAATTCATAATGGTTTTCTCCTCTTTCTTGACATTCAAGCTTTGTCTTCTTTCTCTGAACAATCTCTTTGGCGACCATTTGTTTGATTGTAATATCATTTAACCGTAATGTGATACTTTTAAAACGACCCATAATTCAGTTATGTGTTATCTACTAGTATATGATCTCTAATTATTATGTTGTTAAATCTTAATAGTGAAAAATGGTCTTCGTGTGCACGTTTTTAAACAGCTAGATATATGGCTGTACAAATTCTATGCATACTAATGTGCTCTATGATTTTCAAACATTTTCTTATTTTACATTTACCACCAGAGATTGGTGCAACATGAGGATAATCTTTCTTTCTTTTCTTTTCATGGAATTCTTTTATCTATCCTTTTTTTAATTAACTAATGGATTTGACAGGGAAATGTTATAGAGATTAACTCGTCCAATGCTAAGGCTATTTTCGTCCAAAGCATTAGAACGCAAAGACTTTTGAAAACCATCCAAACCCTGTCATATTTGGTATTCATTGGATAACTCTCGTCGAGAACTATAACTGAAGATGAGTACACATTAATTTGCAAGCGTTTCAGTAATTATTCAGGTCTTTTGCATCATCTTGTATTGACCAAATTAGCCATCAGCAGCATATGGGTTAAGCCTGAGCTGCATTGCGTATACAAAGCAGTGTTAATCTGGTGTTAATCTAAATGATGAGGGCGCATCCAAAAGCTTTTCAACCAATACCAGAACTTCTAAATTTGCAACCCACAGACAGCCAGCCTGGTGAAGCCTATGGGTATTATAGCCTTCGACTTTGACCATTAAGCCATATATAATTTTCTTTGGTGATTCTTCTTGGTATTGTAAAAAGGAAAGTAGGGTACATTGGGTGTTGTGCCAGTTCATGGGCACATTTAGCCGGTCACTAACAAATGGGAAATTGCCATTTATTTCACATGGAAAGTCCATACAGATTATCTACACTCCCTGAATCCTGATTTAGATAAGTATTGAGCTCAGCAAGGAACAGACACAAAAGTTCTCTAATTAAGAAAGTGCATAGCTATGGACAGGCGTTATAGATTTCTCTAATTTTTAACAGAAACTGTTAGACCTACTATTATCTGTCTCTGTTATAAATCATAAGCAGAGAGTTCAAATTACCTTCAAGACTGCACCCTCCCTTATTTGTGAAAACCTGTTGTCGGCACGTTATGTCCTGATTCGTATGAACCAATCAAATCCTAGAAAATTTTACTCCGCATCCAAAAATGGCGTCGACCGACATGGAAAGTCGGGTGTTCGAAGATGAAAGTCAGAATTACACGATTATAACGGCTCTTTTTAACCAAAAGCAGAGTTCATTATTTTGTGACGTTATCATGAAGGTATGTGGAAAGGAAATGTACGCGCACTCAAACATTCTTGCGGCTGCAAGTCCATATTTCAACACATTTTTGGGCCAAGACATACCGCGCCAATTCTCACAGCGGTTACCACAAATCATTGAAATACAGATTGAGGGTAACGAACCAGATTCGCTGTACGAAGAAGCTGTCACGAATGTCGTGGACTTCATATATAGTGGCAATTTAGAAATCAAATATTCTAATGTAAATCAAGTTCTAGAAATTGCGAAAATAATGCAGATGGACAATGTAGTTGGATTTTGCGAACAGTTCTTAAAAGAAATCTCGGATGCTGCAAGTGCAACTGCAAATACTGAATCTGCGAGTGTCGAACCTTTTCCTGTGGAAACAAGGACAGAGGAACCTCCTGAGTCGACAACTGTAGTTGACAGTGGTGTACAGGAAACAAAAACTGACAGTCATGATCATCAGGACCTCCAATCTATACTAATAGACCCGGCAGAGTTAGCTGCAAGTGACATTCCTGTTGAAGACAGAGAAAATCAAGAAGCCATTGAGACAGCTGTTGAGAAACCAACCCCTAAAAGTAAAGAGAAACAGATTAAACCAAAAAGGAAATACACCAAAAAGCAGCCCACAGTAAAACAAGAAACTCCTGAAGTGGTCAAAGATGAGGTCATACAATATATGTCAAGCGGGAGACCCAAAAGGAAATCGGCAATAAACAATAGTTTTATTTCTGGAGGCCTTAAAAGGAGACGTCAAGTCCAGAGTAAAAAAGAAATGCCTAAGGAAGAAGAAGAGGCAGTGGAAGGGGACGAAAATGAAGAAAAGGATGAAGGTGAAATACCTGAAATGAGAGATGGGCAAAAGGTTTACAATTGTCCATATTGTGACTATGCCACCACAAACATGTACCATTTGCGGAGACATCAGTCGAAGCATGGAGGCTTTAAGTATTCATGTGACAAATGTGACTTCTTTGCTATGAAGCTGAAAGTTTTAACGGTACACCAGAGGGAGCACAAACACTTGGAAAACCAGTGTAGCTTTTGTGACCACCGAGCAGAGAGTTATGAAGACCTACAAGAGCATCTTCAAAGGCACACAGGTGACATGCCTTTTTTCTGCCCTGTGTGTGAGATCCGATTTAAAACGAGAACCCAAATGAATCTCCACTTACCAAAGCATTCTGATGAGAAACCATTTGTTTGTGACATATGCTCAATGGGCTTCAAATGGAAGCACGCCCTGAAGAATCACCAAGTAGTCCATAGCTCTGAAAAGAGTCATCTTTGTGATGTTTGTGGCTATGCCACAGCACACAAGAGTCAGCTTAAAGCACATCGTCTCATTCATACTGGAGAAACCTACAAGTGCAATCATCCTGGCTGTGGTTTTCAGGCTACGAAAAGACAGAATTTGAAATATCATATGCTGACACACACAAGAGAAAAACCTCATCAGTGTGAAGTGTGTGGACAGTCGTTTTCTCTGGTGAAAAACATGCGCCGACACATGCTCTTACACACACAAACAAAACCCCATTGCTGCACCCAATGTGATTTTGCCTCAACGCGATTTGACAAGCTCAAAGAGCATTTATTAAAACAACACGGGGCTGGGGAACCGCCCTCGAAAAGGAAAGGACTTGGTTGCATGGGAAATAGCACAATGAAAAACGTGGTGAAGAAACTCTCCTACGAGACCATCATGGCTCAGATTCAAGTGGGGGATAACTCTCAAGTTCAGACTGTGATCATCAATGAACCCAATGCAGAAGGTGGGCTACAGCAGGTTCAGGTACAGAGTGTCTCTGCAGAGAGTGCAGAGCATATTTTACAACAGGCTGGCCAGCAGGTGGGTGAAGAACACATTGCTGTCGCCGTGCCTGTGTCTATGATGTCCGGTCAACAGTCCATTGTCATACCTCAAGTCCACGCTGTAGACGGTGGCATGTCGGACTCAAATCAGCAGGAGCAGACTCTGCAGTATCAGGAAGTTATTCTACCTCCTGGCTACACAGTTGCTACATATGTTTCGCAGTAGACCTTTGGTAGGGCTCTGCAGTAGTGCCTAACCAGTGAGGTCTCTCAGCATCATTTGGACACCTGGGGCATCCCGGGTCTGACACTTAGTTTTCAGGCTAAGGGCCCGAAAAGGTTTTTTGACAAAAAAATAAGTGATCAAAAACAGGATTTTTGACGTGTATACAATTTTGGGCCTAGTGTCTCAAAAATCTAGGGGCCCAGAGCAAGATCTTGGGGCATGCCCCTGGGAAAGTCTAACCCTGGCATCATTAAAAAGTGTATTTCGGGATCCCCCAAGTTTTGGTCGAGAATATTTCAATAATTTGAATTTATCCATATCAGATTTTAAAAGTCAGTTTCCAAAATATTTGAATACTAGGATCTCACTCAAAGATGACATGCCTTTTCTCAACCTGAAAATATATGTTAATAATTTTTAGCTGTTGAAGAAAAAGTCTAAGCCCCCTTATGCTTGAGCCTCTAATTCTCCTGGTTAATAGATTACTATTCTCAATATATGCTCATCTTTATATTAGTTTTGTAAAGGAAATCAAAAGCAAATTTCTTAAGTTATTCACCTTGTAAATATGTGGACAAATTGGAACATATAAAGTTAAGAAACTAGGCACTTTATTAAAAAATAAGATGGGACATGCTCCAAGACCTTTGCCATGAAACTTCTTGTTATTTGATGCATTTCCCCACTGCTACCTAGCCATGAATCATTGGCTCCTAATTTAGAAAAGCTTAAGTCAGGATTGCTAAGTACTGCCTATACCCCCGGTCTCAACCAACCAATTTCATATTTAAGATATATTTGCAATTAAATACAGCTACCAAGTACCCACGCCTACCCAAGATTTTCATGTATCTCGTACAAAAGTACTGGTCCAAAATCATTCACTATCCAATCAAATGTTAATGACATAAACTCAGATTTTGGTTACCTCGGACAAGTTTGCTTGGTCCCTATTTGTCTGTGATAAGCAAGCTTTTCTGTATTTTCCTTAATCTGAGCACTCATTTATCCGCCCATAATTTTAATTTGCATAATAACCACTACCCAGTTACATGTACTGACAACCATCCAGGGTAAAACGTTTTAGGTAAAATGTATAATATTGAATTAATTTGTACTTGAGGTGTGGTATTATTGCCAATGTATTGGCAGTCCCTGCAGCATAAACTCAATCAGGATTTTAAAAGTGGATCTTTAAATTTTGGTGGGTCCAATATTCTAAGGTAGACAGTAAAATTTTCAGTTTATAACCATAAGGGATACATTTTCTTATTTAAGAAACTGAAAATACTGTAATAATGTCCTAGCATTCACATTGAATGGAAACAATTAAAATTATTTGCTAGAAATTTGCATTTTTAGAAATTCATTCTTAAAGGAATTTGGTGTCTTAATGTGTAATTTTTGAGGGTTTGGGTATCCAAAATATACTGACACCCTGAAGGCTAATACTGCAGTGATCCTAAATATCAGAAACAGCTTGATTTACATTTTCCTAATCATCATCTCTTATTTCAAGTTGCTGGTTCAAATGAAATGATGTGCAGTTACCTGAATACTTGATTTTAGAAAGTTATGTTTTACTCTCAAGAAATTCTATAAAGTCAAACCTATGTTTTTGCTTGAAATTTGTTTTTTGATAAAAGTACACTGAAGCATGATATATCTTTATAAGGTCCCACTCCCACCTTTTCTTTTCTCTGTCAGTTCTTCATGATAGATTAATAGAAACATAGATTGCAAAATTATGGTTGTATTAATTTATTTCTATATAATTTGTGAACTAAATAATCATAGAGAAAGTGTTGGTTATGATGCAGTGAACTTTTCTCTGTTAATAGATACTTCTAATTATAATGTATAATATTTAGGCCTAAACAAAAAATATGTTCGTTTCCTATTACATGCTAGAAAAAAATAGGCTAGGTAGGTAGCGAATTTATTTTATTTTATCATATATTTTTTTTCTCATCTCCATGCTGTATTAGATGCAAATGTAAAGCAAAATAGCAACATTTAAAGTAGTGGTGTATCTAGATATATTTAAATACACTGAACTAGTATTATATGCTGATATTTGATGTTTTCTTCTTTCTTTTTTCAATTTCTTTTGGATGCCATGCTTGGCAATATGAAGCAATTACAAACTTTTACCTTGCTTTTTGAAAAAATATTATTTTGTGCAATAAAAAGATTAGGGTAGGGGCCAAAAATTAGGGAAGGTAGGGTTATAGGAAACGACCATCTTTTTTTTTTAGGCCTTACCGGTAGTTGGTGCTTTGTGAGGGCATTTAGGGTTCAACAAAGTATGGCTTCCAGAGTTATATTGGTTTAGTATATGAAATACAATTATTGCTACCAGTACCATTCTCTTGAAAAGCAGTTGTTAGAATATGTTGGTTTTTGCCTGCAGGAAAATTTTCTTACAGTGTTCTTTTAATAGTCTGGGGCCAAAATTTGGCTGAGGTGTGCAAAATTTAGAGGAAAGTTAATTTCAATTCATTTTGACTCTGGAATTTGTCTATCCAGGTCAAGAATCCATTGGGTGCCACTAGGGCACCCTTGAGGAATTTGAAAAATTGAAGATTTTCTGGATTTGCCTTGTCTGATGTATGAGTGACTTCAGTTATTCTCAAGATTAAGGTCTTAGCCTACAGGGTTTCTTGGCATCATTTGGACCCCAAGCCCTTAGCATCATTTGGACTCCAGACGCTTGAAAATCACACTTAAGAACATCCAAATATTTTGGTGGAAAATTTCTTAAATTGACATTTTTTAGCCAATATTTTGAGTTTTTGTATCAATGTAAATGCCTTCGCATAATTTAATTGTATTTTACATTTATTTTCTTGAAAAGTAATATCTGAAAATATCATTGACTCCAGTAGAATGGGGTATACACACAATTTTTATGATATCAGATTTGGGGCACACACTTTCAAAATCTGGGCTAAGATTATTCTCCAAATATTAGCTCTTGAAGTTTCTGCATGAAAAAGAAAGGAATATTTCACATTGTACAAATGCATATACCAAAGATTTGTTTGTTCTGCGAACCTGTGTAGTCATGCTTTAAAATGCACAACTGAATACATGCAAACTTTCCCTGGTTCACCATCTTTTGAAATTGATTAGAAGTCAAACTATAATCTATGCTTGGCAGGACTTTTGTTTACCTACTTTTGTCTGGAATATTTGAAAAATGTATCAAAGCAAAACTAGTACAATGATTCAGTCCAAGTGGTATGTGCACATTCTTGTATAAGGCTAGCTATAGAAATGGAAAAGAATCGGTTCAAAAATCAAGATATAGAAAAGAAAAATACCAATTAACAAAAGCAGAATGTTGTTATAGTTGTTTTAAAGCTTACTTTGAAGTTTCTGTTGTGAAGGAGACATTTGCGTAATGATCTGACCACTTTTGTGATGTACTATTTGAAATCAAGCCTGTACACCTTATTATGTTTCTTTCCTATTTTACTTGCACTGCATATCATCAGAAATGTACAGAGAGATTGGAGTTATATAGAGCTATTCATGGGATTTGCAATGTACATAGAAATATTGCTGTATATAGATTCTTTTGCACATGTGAAAAACTGTGTGATTGTGTATTTTCTTGAAACAAGATGTTCCATAATGGAATAAAAACATGTTCCAAATGCTGATGAATCTGTTTTATGATACTTTGAACCAATAACAAAGGAATGTGCAGCTTTCCTGTTTTCTTAACCCTTCCAATGCCACACACCAAATATATGCATTTTTACAACACAAACTTTGGGAACCATGCATGCATATGTGCGTGAGAGATGATCTAATTTATTTCAAGACAGCATTCTAATGCGATTGGCTACCAGAACGTTGCGCTTGATATGAGGTTCATTTTGGTATGTAGTTTGACTAGTATGGAGCAAAATTTCAGAATATCGTCAAACATGAACGACTTGGTACTTTCTTTTGGCCAATAATTCCCATTGCAACTTGGTATCAGGCAGTTGTAGGCAAAATTACGATTTGGACTAGCAAGGGTTAAAGACTTAAAATGATAAGATTGGGGTGCGAAGCTAGCATGTGGTTTGTAAGGTCTAGCACCAATATCCCTGAGGCATGACCCTTGCTCAAGGTTTACCCCTCACATATTGCACCCTGCAGGGATGGTCCTTTTTGAAGACTTCTCGGGTAATATATACTTTGTATAGTCTAAGTAATGAAATACTAAAGAAAAACATTCATTAAAAGCAACCCCATAATGGCAGGAACGTTCATTGGTCCATTCAGCTAGGTAATATACGTCTCTGATAATGGCTACCCAAATTTTTTATTAAATTGAAAATTGACAGATTTCTTTAAGTGGCAGGGTTTTCGTACTGCACCCCTATACTAAAATATTTCTTAAAGGGGCCCTAGAGGCTCCAATACATATCAGCTTATATGAAAGTAATACACTTCAAGAACAGGATGCTGCCCTTCTTTTTCTCTCAGGGATCCCATGAGGGGAGATTTTTGCTTATTGCCATCATCCTTCCCAGCCCCTGGCAGCGGCCATGTTTTTCAATTGGGTGGCAATCTGCCCCTAGCTCTGTGCTTATCTAAGCTCCTTTGCTACCCAATAACACTGACCACAGCAGGGGGTGATGACCCGGATTCATAATGGCGGCGGCCTTGGCTCGGAGGAGGTGCTATTCACTAATTGCAATTTTAGATTTCTCTTTGTGTGGAGCTCTAGGGCTTCTCTGTTTATGACAGATGTTGAGTTATGTTCATGAACTTTCATATAAACCTATGATTTGTTCTTCCCCAAGTTCCCCTTTAAAATATAGATAACACATCAACACAACTTATTAATCAACTCAACAAAAATATTAATCCACTGAAGTGGCCTATCAAACATATTCACATTTCAGAAATAAACGCCAAAAACACACAATCTTCATCATCCCTTGATAGATGGCTTTATCCTGCTACACATGTTAATATTACAAATCTAGGATTGTTTGTACTTTTCAATCAAGGAATTGCAACTTGCCCAGTGTTTATTGGGATGAATTTTGTTAATTGTCAGATTGATGCTAAATAATGACAGAGGAATCCACAGGTCCTGAGGGAAAACATTTACTGTGCCAGAGTCTGGACTTAGTGTAGTTATCAGACACATAGAAGTCAATATTCTTATGTGCTAGACTGCCTAGCCATTGGGGCAGGTCCTCCACTTTAGTATGTTATGTCATTTTTCTTAGTCTGTGCTGAAAATATGCCATATTAAGAGGACCTACCCCATTAACTACAAATCAACATTTATAAAGATAGACTATTTAATTCTTATTCTGTGCGCTAACCAACCAGAATGAGCGGAAAATCAAAACATGCGTAACACGGTGGCCTCTTCTCTAAAATGACCACTTTTGGAAAAACATAAATCAGTCTCTAACAAAATAAGCGGCCAAACAGCCCATTTCTTTTTACATTTTCTTTAGTCTTGGCCTAAAGGAACATGTCATGTTCTATTTTGGTCTACTTTTTATAAAAAAAAAAGAAGTTAATTTTCAGTTTACCACACCAAAGATAACATATCCACTTTTTTTTTTAAGAAACTGGGGACAAAAATAAAAATGGTGCTGGCATCCTTAACTCTCCTCTTGTTAAGGGTTGAAGGACCCTTTCCAGCCATGAACAGAGTAAGTCATAGTGCAGAGGAGGGGGAGGGGTTGTCAGTCAGACAAAAATATATCCTCTTGTTTTGGAGGGTTTCCTCATCCCAACTACCTTTTCTCCTCATAAGGGATTGTGATTAGGAAACTCAACAAAACATTATTGCATTTCTTTTCTTTTGTAATTTGGACTTGCAGACACCTGTGGCTTAAGTATTATAAAGAATACTGCATTGAATAGTAGGCATCGGTATGAGAATATCAAATGTATATATGGAGTGCAAGTAATATCAGGGAGAATAATGCATTTATAGGAGTTTTAAGTCACTGGTGATATTGAACACCTGAGATGATATTAGGTATTAACTCTCATTATCAACAATAGATGGCGCCAGTCGATCATGTGACCTGCGGAAAATTTCCGTGGAATCGTCAGTCGCCGAGTCCAGTCTTTTCAGTGTGGCGACCAGTCAGTCCTCAGGTGAATCGCTCGGCAACGTCTCTGCAAGTGATTTCTTTGATTAAGGTAAATAACTAAATCTTCGTGAACTATGCCTTTTATCGAATCAACTTCAATATTTATGTTGCTCTTAGGTAATGCTGTTGCCATTTATGTAGATGGAGCTCCTTATCAATTAATGAGCGTGTATAGAAACCCTCCCTACATTTCCAGCCGGTCTTGTTTTTCTAGGTCAGTATATTTTATGAGCATCATCATGATCATGAAGTTACTGACCCCTAGTAATTCATGATCGCTCCTATATTCTGAGTTTCTGCCCATTTCATCAGGAAAATTATTAAATTCTATGATGATTCAACAGTACTAGTATAGATAAAAACACCTTGGTTAAAATAAAAAAATGACTGGAAGTTACTAAAGGGCCCACAGGTGCTTGGGCCACAGGAACTTGCTCCAGCTCAGTAGATGGGCCTTTAATTTCTTATTTACTTTTTTACTTTTTTTTTGATTGGTCTTGAGATCGTTCCTGACCCTAATCAATGGGCGATGACGCTTGAATTGCCTGGAAAACAAAGAAAAAGGGAAAATTAGTATCAAGTATCTATATATATAATAAAGAACAGGAGTGCAACTCCATATCGCAAATCTGACTCAATCTCGCAGACCGCGCCAGACAATTCAATTGCTAAAGCAGTGAAAACGAATTTGCCAAGTAAACTGCTATTTCAACAGGTACACAAGATATTTTTCTCAAGACCACCCAACTGCCTCTGCTATGGCAACAACACCCACGTCTTGGCTATAAAATGCACCAATGCTGAGCGGCGGATCTTAATTCATAAGGCAATACCAACGATCAGCGGCAGATCTTAATCCCTATGATATCTGCATTTGAAGACGAAAATGGAGAGAACCAAAAGATTCCAGTAGTCGGTGTGGAACTTTTAGTCCCACCTGTTTCCATTTCGAAATAGTATCCGAAACCCATGTGGTTTCAACTTTCAAGATGTTTTTTTTTAAATATGGGGTGCCTTAAAATTCTGTTATCAAATAGGGCTACTACTCCTGGGCAGGCAAAAATTTTTGGACAGGAAAAAAATTCCAATTTAGACTTTGGGGGTGATGACCAAATATTTTCCATATAAATCATATTCTAGGACATACATGATTTGCAAATTGCCCTTCTTGAGACAATAGGATATAGAATGTAGTTGGTATACAGATTTGTATTAGATAAGGTAAATCTTGACAGTCAGATATTTTGGAATTGCTGTTTTCAGACAGGCATTTTTAAAAATCCCGGCTAAGGGAGCGTTTCCACTAGGCGGGACGGCGAGCAGGAGGCAGCGGTTTCTCCATTAGAAAGCCTTTTCTGTCCCGCTTCATCCCTGGCGATGGGAAACTGTTGCAATTTAACCCATCGCGAAGTGGCTTATTGAAAAAATTGACATCCACTGTCTGATCTATTTGATTGGTTGATGTCGCAAAACCGCGGGGGTTTCCCGCTTGTATCGCTCAAAGGAGCGATCCAGATCTTGCTGCGGCGGGATCCGTCATGCACTTGAAAACCGTTCAGCTGTCGTCGCCGACAAGTGGAAAGGATTTAAGGGAAAATAGAGGAGAACAATTTTGACTGCAGTAATCTAAGAGAAAACAGCTGCCCTCCCGCCTAGTTGAAACAGGCCCTAAGACCCTGTCCTGGGCCCTATGTTATTAAGGCAGTTTACCTGAGTGACCAACTTATAAGCTCACAGGTATAGGTAGGTTAGAATTGGCTACCATTTAGGCTTGCAGGCTCAATGGTCCATTACACAGGAGATACCGAGTGGTCCACTTTCCTAGGTGTCCCCTCTTATGGGGCAACACACTATTCAATAGAAAATGGTTGCTTCACAGAGATAGATGGTCAAGTCATAATTTAATCCAGGCCTGCCAGTGTCACATACATTTCTACATAAACAACTCGTAAAATCAGGGACAGTGATTTGATTGATTTGATTTTATTTGGTCTAGTACGATGTGTATTACATAGCATTTGGCATCCAAAAAAATCATATATAAAGGTGACTAGTTGGAGAGTCATTAACTGCTATGCAATAGAATTCTAACCAAACACAGGATATATACACTAAAAGTTAGAAACTTATTTCCATAGTGGTCCCAGTCTGCCCATAGTCCAATGGCATCACATGTAATGATCAACCTCACTGCTCAAGATTGACATACCAATAATATCATATAGAACAATACAATGTCCCGGGTAAAATGTGAACAGCTTGCGTGACAGGAAGATTCACTTTTTTCATACATGTGGAAATCTTTATTGTAATGCAAAGAAAGAAGATAATTGTTTTTTAGGCAGGGCCCAGCATAAAGTCATCAGCAAACAGTGATTCATGCAGGCGGCCTTTCTGGGAATCAGCCACTTTGACCGACATTCATTGATAACATAGAAATGTCAACAATGACAAGGGAAAAATAAAACCAGGTAACATGACCCAGTGACCACATAGTGTTAGATGCATGATTTCATTGCATATAGTATTCTGATTGGTTGATCAGATACAGGAGAATCCCCTTTCATTGGTCAATTCTACAACACATGAGATTGAGATGGTCACTTTGAACCCTGGTGTTGTCACTTCAGCTCTGGCAGCGCAGCTCTTAGACTTGCTGCAAGTCTGTCTTATCTGGCTCTCTCCTGAGTTGATTTCACTCCAGGTTTAGTTCTGAATAAATCCTCCAGGGGAGACACCCTTGAGAAGATGCTTGTAACAACTGCAACTCATGTACAAACAGTGCTGCCATCTATAGTTTGAGAGAGACATCAAGCCTACTATGTAGTGGGGGCATTGTACCTAACTCATTCTAAGAACCTAGCTACTATGTCAGCTCTCAGTATCTATTATATAATAACAGGGTTCAGGGGTACAGCTAACCACTAATTATAAGTATTTGTCAAGGACTGGCACTCCTTCAATTAGGATGGTCAATACATGTCACATCCATGGATAGGAAAGATTACAATAATTAGAAGATAATCATTTGGGGTTGGGAAAACTTTATCTAGGCTGGTGAGCTGCCACCCTGATTGCAATTTGTTATCATGCCTGCTCGCCCTGAGTGAACTGTAATCACTTGCAAATCAAGGTTTGACCTTGACTTAAATCCTAAAGGGTTAATCTTGATCTCCAAATAAGGGAAACAATGATAAACCTGTATTTTCCCTACTATGATAGTACACTGAACAAAACTTTAGCTTTTATGGTTGCAAGTGTTGTTTATTGTTGTCAATATGTTTTGGTCCTCTCTTAGAGCACATAAGTATCGCACACCATACAATGAAATAATGATACCCTCTTATTGCAAGCTTCTGCCTGAATATCCTAGTTCATGGCTAACAATATTCTTGTCTAATTAATCCCTCCAATTTAACAAAATAGAGATCTAAATATAGCCATTGAAGTTTTCAGTTTAGCTCAAAGTTTGATGAACCCTGTGTTAACTGTGGGTTAGATGCAGAAATAGACATTTACTGTTGGATCAGGTCTCTTCGCGATATGACCTTATAAGCTGTTGAAAGCGACTTACAAATGGGTTATAGTGGCTCATATTCCTAGGGTGGCCAACACATCTGACAAATTAAGGTACACAGAAGGTCCTGGTTTTCACTCTCAGTCTCCAAACTATATAACCAACCAACTACTTGATAGTGAACCATAGCCTTAGCCAGCGGGGCGTCTGGGTGCTTTTTGGACACCCAAACCCTTAAAAAGAACCCCTCAGGACACCATTTTTTTGTGTGGAATTTCTAAAAATCTCAATCTCAAGCTTAAATTGTTAATTCCCATGTTATTGTTTAATGATATCATGCATTATTTTGATGAATTTATTCATGTTTATGGTTTAAATATGAGTATATTGTGATGCCCCTTAAAAATTTGGACACCCAAAAATTTTACAACTGTCAATTTTAGGCACCCAATTTCTAAATCCTGGCTAAGACACTGTAGTGAATGATGATTCAGACTAACAGCAACTAGATAAAGGAAGAAATATAGGAATGTCATACCTGTCAACTCTACTGATTTGATCAGTACTCTCCTGATTTCAGACCCAAATTTGGTGTCTCCTGATAAAGCACCTGATTTGAAGAAATCTACTGATTAGCTACTGATTTGCTGATTTCCAAAAAATCCTCCACCTGTTTCCCAGCAAGTAGATCAGTGACTGACAATGATTGGAATTTTGTCCATCAAAGTGGAATGCAGTAACAAGTCTACTGTAGTGGTCAGTGGGTTTAATATGCGTCGTTGAAGCCAAGAGCTAAATATATGTCAGTGATTGAGTATGAACAAATAGACTTTTAGTCAAACATGCCTCCAGTAAAAGCGACTTTTTCCTTGTGTAACGGGCATAAAAATCTGATTATCCCTCATTCTAAGCAGATAAAACTCTCCACAAACAAGGCTTCATATTCAAAATTGCTCTCTAAATAACTTTAGAACATACCAACCTGTGTACATTAGCTGGTACAAGCATGTTAAGTTTATATTCGGTCTACTAAAGAACTGCACTATCGCTGTCGAATTTTAAAAAACTGATCTTATGCCACCTCGGGGTAATAGGTAGCCTAGATTTCTAGGCTGTCATATGTATTTTTTGTCATGTAGTTTTTGTTACCAGGCATCAGATAGTCTATGTAGCCATATGTTATGCCTGATTTTCAAGCCAAGTGCAAAAACCTTCATAATATGCTGAACATAGAAGTATTTGATCTTAAGATCACATAATGTAAGTGTTGTCCATTATGATATTTTCAGTTCTAAAGCTATCTCTGTGTGTGTTAATGATTACATATAACACCATACAGCAACTGTGATTTGCTTCATGAAATAATAGTTATTTAATGTACATGTTTGTATGGTCATTAATATAATGGTTTATTATACCTCACGTGAAGATTCTTGATTCTGATTGGTCAAGGGCCATGGATTAATCGGCATGATTTCCTCACTACTTAGTAACAGGCTGTTGTCCTGCACAGCTCGTGATTAACATGTTAATCACGGCAACATGCAGCCGTGAATTAACATGTTAATCACCGCTACCGGTCAATGAGCTCGATGCGCATGCGTGCATTAAATGCGTGCATTAAATTTCAGCCATCGCCTACGTGAAATCCACTAGGCTGACCGCCTTAACTTTAAAATTGTGCCTAACAGGCACCAGGCAACGGATATTTATCAAATAAAGATATAATTATACAAACAAATACGGTATGGTACGAACGTGACTGTTTTTGGGGGTGTTTCAAGTAATAGATATGAGCGCCCAGTTTTCTTGTCGCAGATGCTATTTTATAAATGCTCGGATCTCTAAGTTAGAGTCTAACTGTGATGAGGCCAATGGACAGCATTTACTAAACAACGGCCGGTACCACAGTTAGAGTTGCTCGAACTAATAAAGACAGTAAAAGTACAAACAAACAAATAAGGTTCAGTGTCTTGCTAATAAATAAGCACCTAGATTAATTAAGAGGTGGTATCAATAAATGGAGTTTAAACGTTTTCTGATACAAATTTTATTTGAAAAAGGAAGCGAAACATCGATTAGACTCATTTGTTCATGTTTTCAGAAAATTTTCTGAGTCAAACTGAAAATTTCCTCCTGTTGTACGTTTTGGGGCTTCTGTTGCACTCTGATGCGTCAATGCAACAGTTGGACATCCCTGTTATTATAATTTGAAAATTTTTCACAAAAGAGTATTTATCCAAAATTTCTTGTGTTTGTCATTTTTCCCCTTTTGTGTTTTGTATGTTGTTCGGTATAATAAAACAAATATGACATCCCTGTGTGGTGTACAACAGGAATAACTCCCCCTCGAGAGGATTGTCGCCCTCGGGCGACAATCCTCTCTCGGGGGAGTTATTCCAGTTGTACACCACACAGGGATGTCATATTTGTATAATAGTTCTAGGCTTAAAACTACTATCCTGACCCCTAGTGACCAGGGTTGGAACTAAACAAAATGTCGCAAAAGAAGACCCAACAGCGAACTGCGTGAAATCTCCTGATTTGGGATGGTTGAATGTTGATAGGTATGGAATGTTTGTGTGTTATTCTGCAAGACAAGTCAGGTTATACAATGTTTTCTGATAATAAGCTTTTAATCAGTACAAAAAGACAACCCAAGGAAAATACCAGTATTTCCAGGTAAATCACATCAATATTTGGTCAAGGAAGGAAGAGATTTGTACCTTAAATTTAAATGTATTAAGGCAGGGCTTGCAATCTGCATGTACCCAGAGCCAGGGCTGCTTGCACCAATGTGACTTAAGCCTTGAAAAATGTTTACAAACAAGTTTCCTGGGATGTTTAAAAAAATAAGCCAAGTTGGTCGGTATTTTTTTTCCGATTTTTGATCAAAAATGTGTGTTTTACACATGTTGATTGGGAGTAGGAAGGACAGGGAAAGCTTTAGGGAAGGGATTTTTTTAGTAAAAACTTGTTTAATGTTTACAGGAAAGACAACTCTTTATTTTAGGCCATAGGCTTAAACTTGATCCCTCCTGTGTTTCCCACTTTTTTGAGCCATATTCCGAAATGTATTCACCTTCATGTTTTCTTGGAAAATTGCCATTAGATCTTTATAGATGTCTAATATGTAGAAATGCTTGGTACTAAGCTCTGACCTGGTGCCAAATATTGACAGATATGTTGCTTGTTAGGGGTTTGTTGTTTGTGGGTCACATGCTATAGGTGAAAAAGAAATACGTGACTGTGAAATGTCCTGTTAATAGGGGGAGGTTTCCACCATGGTCTTAGCCAGGATTTAGAAACTTGAAGCCAAAAGTTCACAATTATAAAATTTTGAGGCATCCTTTTTTAATGGAGTGCGCACTATGTTTGGATTATTTACTTTTTGAAATAGTGCATCAATCATACACAACTTCATATCTTTGAAAAAATGTCATGGGAATCATATTGAAATGAAAATATATCATATTCTTGAAATTGACATTTCAAAAAATTCCGCACAGGAAGTGTAGCTGTCCAGAGGTATTGTTTTTGAGAGTTTGGGTGACTAAATGACACCCAGATGCCCTGCTGGCACATGCAGAATGTGAGCTAAATGTTATCATTAGGGATGGGGACCGGGGACCGGTTCATATGTGATACCGGCCTGAGCATTGTGGTTAACCAGTCAAAAACAGGACCTCCTTCTACACGGTTCGGTTTTCTATGCATGCACAGGGTTCCTGGAGGCATAATAAAACTGTCAGCACCTACCTCATCGCTGGCCTCACAATATCTGCCAAGCGCGACGATCAAACAGCCATTTCAAAATCTCTCAAGTCTGGTACCCTGCCCACTTTCACTATGCTCAGAAGCCTTCTGAGCGTAGAGAAAGTGGCCAGGGAGCTAGTATATAGGAACTTTCCAGTTCAGGCAAGTTCAGCCACGCATTCCATTGCGTAGTTTCGTATCCAAGAAATGTCATATATAAACCCTTTAGGAAACCGTGATAAAACCGAACCGTAGAAGCAAAACCGAGAACCGAACCGAACCGTAGAATTCTCAACGATCCCCATCCCTAGTTATCATATATGCCATTGTCTATGGTGTGACTTCCTGCTTAAGGAGTTGAGGGTGTCCAAGAGGGATCAAGGGTGCTCTGGGCACATGCAGATTTTGAGCTTTGTTATCATACATGATATTGTCTATGATGTAGCTTAATCCTTGTAGAGATCATTGATGCCCCAGGCTCTGGGCATGACATGTGCAGATTTTCGAGCCTTGTTACCATATATGGATCTTTGGTGTGGCTTCCTTCTTAAAAATCTGAAGGAGCCCCAGGAGAGATCAAGGGTGGACCCTGGCACATAGGTACTCATCTGAGAGTACTCATCGAGAGCTATCCAATGAATACCAATATGACAAGGTTAAGTTGTTTTTCAAAAATCTTGAGTCCTTGTGCTTTGGACCTAGGTAGCCCTAGCATTGGAAGGGTTAAACTCACGATGGTGAAAATGTACAGATCTCAATAATTCAAGCTGCATCACTTAGTGAGATGTTGAACTGATGTGGATGCATTACTAGACTGATAACTGCATTTTTCTGTATATGCTTTGGCAAAATAGAACAAAATTACCTGATGTACAGCACTTTGCCTATTTATGTTTGAGAAAACACAAGCAGCCTGACAATTTCGTTGTTATATTGCTATCAAAAAGCATGGCTGGGAAAATATTTGAAGAGGTAATTTTAATCAGAACATTATTATTGACCCCCCTTAAAATATTTTGAAAAATCAATCTTAATTTCCAAGTAATTGTCAAAAGTATTGAAGATCCAGAGGAAAATTTCAAGAGTAACTTGTAATCATCCCTGGGTAGGGTTAGGACTGTCATTGACATTCATTCTTTTTCGATTCAATCATTGACATTTTATTTTTCGATTCCGATTATTTCGAGTCGATTTTGAAGAACTGCACTAATATAATATTTTCACATGTTCCACACTATTTTTGTGGCTAGGATCCTAAGATTCTCACAATGCAAAGACAATGAAGGTTTTCTCAACACGTTTTGGTTGAATACTTGAGTTTCTCTTTAAAATGCTTATAAGCGTTGGCTAAAAATGGTGTAAAAGGCTGAAAAAATGTGTTTCGATTAATTGACATAACAATTGACAATATTTTTCTCAATTGATTGTAAAAATTATTTCGATCGATACTTGTCATATCAATGACAGTCCTAGGTAGGGTCTATTGGTGTGGTTACCTGCCTAACCCATTAATGCTTGAAGGATCCTCTTGAAAAAGAAAAATTGTCATCTGGATCTGCAATAATTTGAAAATGACTTTGGAATAAAGAACAATTTCACAAAATATTGAAGGAGGTTTGTTGGAAGTGTTCCCAATAATTTCCTCCTTCAAATATTTTCCCAACTATGCTTTCACCTGAAATATATTTCCAAAATTGTCATACTGTTTCAGCTGCCGTAAGTATTTAAGGATAAAAAAATCCAGGAGTGATTAAAGAGGCCATGTGCACCTAGTACAAGCTCAACTTTAAACCCCTCCTCAGGGCTCGACGCTAACAGTAGTCCTATGGCCCCAGGCCAGTAAAAATACCCGAAAACATCTTCGGGCCAGTAAAAAAAGACTTTGACTGGTCCTACAGGGCCAGGACACATTTGGGGGTATTTTCATTAACAAGTTTCCCCTCAAGAATATCCCAAAATGTTTTTGAAATAAATGAAGATAAAATAAATAAAATAAATGTTGTCTGTGAATTTTATGCAATATTTTTTCTTTTTATGTGAAAGAAAAAATTGTAGGACCAGTATATCCTCGTTGTTACTGGTCCTATGGGGCCACTACCATTTTGAGTTAGCATTGATGCCTGCTCCTCTCTGTGAGGACCTACTATGGTTAGTTATCAATCTTGTCTATCCCCTTTATCTCCTACAATTGCAAATATTATTGACACATATATGAATAATTGTTATGACTAATTTATTTTCCTCATTTATTCTACATGCTGGTGGTAGCATAATTCATGAAATGTACTGTCAAGCTTATTGAATAGATTGCTAACTAAGTTCGTCATCAAGCAGGGCTCGAAATTAAGGACCCCAACTGTGTCTTTAAAAGCTACCTAAAGGTGTTGCATACATGGTCTTAACCAGGATTTTGAAACTGGGTGCCCAAAGTCGACAATGGTCATATTTTTGGACATACTCTTTTTCAAAGGGAGAACATAATATACTCAGATTGCAAACATAAATACTGTAAAGTTTGAAATATGAGCGAGTCTATATTTAGCGAATCAATTCGTTTTCCCATAATAGCGGATCGTAATATTCTCGTGTGAACCATCTCCAAAACCGCCATCTGAATAGTGGTGTTCTAATTCATGTACTAATTTGCCCGATGATACTGACTAAACCTTTGTTCATTATGGCGCAACCACCTATAACAAGTGAAATTAAGGGTTAAATACAACCAGATTGGGCTATGAAGAGTACGAGTGATTGTCAAAATAGGTCTATTGCAATCGTAATTCCTTAGAACCACAGAGATTTTACACACTAAACTAGCATCACTACGCGGCTGTTTATTGAACTCACGTGTCATTGAAGGTCCATCTTGATTGGTATATTGCAATCAAGGAGCGCAGATCCACCAAGATATTTATATATCACAACACACACGTACTTATGTCTGTGTATGTACGTATGGTTATCAACTGACCATGTGTAATTGTGTCTAGATATGCATTTCGCATACAAAACAGAACAAATATTACCGGATCGTATTGTTAGCGAATCAGACCCACTCGTTTAACCCTTTATCACTCAACGCAACAATGTTGCCATGTCCCCTGCACTGCATGAGGGGTTACTCCTCAGAGACATTGTTGCGCAGTGCGTAGTGCACTGCAGTGCATAGGGAGCAGTGCTTTAAACAAGTTAAACGAGTAATTTCCATTTTTTATTTGTATCTTTCATTTCGTTAAATATGATATTATTTGTGTTTAGAATATTTTAACTTAAAAGTCTGATTTTGCGCTTGACGCACTGTCAATAACGCACCTCAGCAAGTTCGTCTTCGTTGAGTGGTTAAATGAGTGGGATATCATCGTCTGATTCCCATGGATCGTGAAGGGGACAATAGTCGATCCTCTTCCACTCTTCATCGAAATTATCCTGGTTCAAACTAGCCATTTGATGGCAGAAACAACGAAAAAACACAGGAGAATATCAATGGTTTTGTGTGTTGCTAAGGACGCCACAACACGACGACGTCACTGGCGGGAATTCCCCATGACTTCCATATTTGGAGGGGGTTTTCCCGTAGTTTTCCCGCCGAAAATCACGGACTTCGAGTCCGAAAATAAGCATTAAATAACTATAGATTACGATTAAAAGGTAAGGGCAATAATATTGTATCTTTATTTAACAATCATTTGTGTACCAGCGATCTAAGATCGTGGTACCCAAAATACGCCAAAACTCGCTTCGTAGGAATAAGTGCACAAATACAATGACGCAATAAGTCGCTACTGAGGAAGTGCAGCTGCACTCATGTTACGAGTTATTGCGTCATTGAGTGATAAAGGGTTAAGTCGCTAATATTACTTCCACGTTAATATTTCGAACTTTACAGTATGTATTTTCTTATTAAAATAAGGTATAACATCATTATACAATAATACAGGAATTATACCAAGGTGAAAAAAATCAAATCATATGCTTGAAATTGATATATTAAGAACTTTCTCCACGAAATATTTGGTGTCTTGAGGGGTGAGTTTAGCAGGTTTGGGTGTCCAAAAGACACCCTGCTGGCTAAGGCTATGGTTGCATATATTTAGAAACCAGTATCTTTTGGCTCCCTGCAGAAATTTCAGGGGGCCGCATTAAAATTCAAGGGAGTCCTGGGCTCCCCGCTTCAGCTAATTTCGAGCCCTGTCAAGTAATCTACGCTCTCTATATTGTAGGTCAAAGAGTGTGTAATGTCAAGCAGCTCAGAAAGAGACGACACCTTATAAACCAGGAGGAGCAAGATGGCGAGTTCTCGGACAAGTTTCGGTCTGCTGCGCTTGGCGACATCTGTACCCACATCACATGCCCTAAAGAGAGGTAAGGAAATACAAATTTCATACAAATTAATATTTAAAAATAGAGTGCAAAATAATACAGTGACACATAAATTTTGAATCATATTTACAGGGTGAGGGTGGGTCGCGAATTGGTAAATAGTGAATATAGGATTTTTCTGCACTTTCTTGGTCATCGATTTTCAGGGCGAGGAAAAATATCAGGGCTAGGAAAATTTTGGGCAACTAGCCCTACTGGGCTAGTGCAAGATTTACTTATAAACGTTGAGCCCTGATAATTGGCACTACTGCAATATCAGCAATATGTACTTAACCCTTTCATACCTGGAGATCAACTTGACTAGTAGCAGTTTTGGCTGATACGGGTATGAATGGGTTAATGCCACAAATTCTGAGGCGTTGATAAATCATAAGTAGCCAGTTAATAGTATGAGAGGAAAGACAGTTGATGAGATTTTGGGAAATCCTAGTCATTGTAGTTATGAGTCTCTAAGACCCACCTTCAAATGTAGAGCTGACACATTCATTCATTTTCTTTGAACTATTGTTGTCTAGATACTTTTGAAAATAACTTTGGAATTAACCATAAACAGGAAATATTCATATGGGAGTACGTAGTTAGTTTCTTATTTACATTTCTCCCGCAAGTATTTTCTGAAAGTTGCTTTTGTTGGAGGGATATCACCAAATATCTCAGGTGGTTTTGAGCGTTACAGGCATGAATAGGTCCAGTGTTAAACAGGGTAAAAAACTTGGTGATGGCTCAGTGGCCTTACACAACCATAAACATTTTTGGACGTCCTACTATTGAATCTAGATGCCATCTAATGCTATTCTGTCAAGTGCGAGGATGTATATTTCACTCTGTGTCAGAAACTGTCTGTTCCTCTGACCCCTGTATTTGTCCTAGTTTTCTTCCAAGTTATTTGTTTCTTATGTTGATTGAACCATTGAAGCTTATAGTGGTAAAAAGCAGCCTGAAAATTTTGACCCAATTCAAGCAAAAGCATAGTTGGGAAATGTATGAAAGATTTTAAGTAGAACACTACCAACGCCTCTCCCTTTACATTTTCATTGTCAATTCCAAGTTTTGATCAGAAGTATTTTAGCTCCAAATGACTCAACAACTTCTAGTGTAACTCTAAATCAGTATAGTGGGTTAATATGGCGTATATTGTACCTGCTCTAATGCTTTATACATACCATATTCCTTCAATTAAGCGCACAGACTCCAAATAATCGCACTCCCTTTTTTCTGAAAAATGTTGGAAGGCACTGCGTGTGGGGTGCGTCTAAACAGAACATTGCCAATACCCCCTTTCATTTTTCTCCAACTTGCTACGTGCAGGTGTGCTTATTTGGAGGAATACGGTAAGCCATGAATGTATTGCGTGCATATCAGGGGATTCAGTTTGATGAAATAAAGTGTCACACCTGGCCAGGGGTGCATGACAGGACAAATAGTGTGACACATTTTTTGCAAGGTGCTCTTCGGGCGCCTAGCAAAGAAGAATCTAGGCGCCAACAAGAAATATCAGGAGCCCCAGTCTTACAATCAGCTCTCTCGCAATCAGCTGTCCTGACTGACATCCTCCTGGAAGCCATGCATATGATAACTAAAGACTTAATTTCTTAATTCCTAGAGTAGGTAGTCTAGGTGAAATTCTAGGTGCAGATTTGAAAATCTTGACGCATTTGCGCCTATTGCACCTGTTAAGGGTACACCCTGGCATGAGTGGTATTGGAAGGGTTAAAACTGTTTTGGGCTCCCTCAACTGATATTCATGAGCCCAAGGACTTAGCCAGGACCCTCTGTATCATAGATCCAGACACCTTGCCAATGAGATCCCCAGAAGTGAATGGGTTATTATATGTGTCATCGTTGTGAGTCTGATAGTCTGGACAGGTTATCTTTCATTTTCAGGTTATCAGTACTCTGCCGCACTAGCTGTTAAGTGCTGATAACAGGTGTCATGATCATTGCATAAGGATCTCTCACATTGACAAGAACCGATTTTGAAATAGTTATCTTACCTATAGATTTTAGGAAAAATATTTTTTTTCAAAAACTAAATTGAAGTTATGGAATT
The DNA here is from genome assembly GCA_963942565.1 of Maea johnstoni. Taxonomy (NCBI): domain Eukaryota; kingdom Metazoa; phylum Annelida; class Polychaeta; order Spionida; family Magelonidae; genus Maea; species Maea johnstoni. The sequence continues at coordinate 16,732,355 of OZ012688.1, read as the reverse complement.
ATACAATGTTGTTATGCATCTAACATCCTAAAATTAAGATGAGCTGCATTGATGTAGTGATCTTCCTTCTAGGGTCTTATTCAGGATTTTGAAATGGCCACTAGAATTTGTGGATGTCCTATCTTCTAGGGAGATTGCAATTGTATCTGGTAACAATCTTAAACAGGATATACTGCTCGAGAAAGGCATAACATCCATTTACATCCTTATGGAATGGCACTGGAATCATATTAACAACAAAATTTTCAAAGATGCCATAATTCCTCCTAAAATCTTGACCATAATGCACACACACACACATGCGCAACATAAACTGTACACAAGCTTGAGTCCACTCAAGTTTTGGTCTCTTTGCAAGGGTTCAACGTTAAACATTTTGACAATTGATTATTCCATCATTAGTTTTGCCTGAGGTGTGTGGAAAATCAGATGAAATACAACAGAGTCTTAGCCAGGATTTAGAAACTGGGTGCCCAAAACAATATACTTAGTATATAGTATGTCATTGGAGTTGTATTTAATTCAATTACATGCTTGAAATTTACATTTTTAGAAATTTCTTACAAATATTTTTTTGTTGAAGGGTGGTTTTTGAGGGTTTAGGTGTCCAAATGACGCCCAAATGCTCTGCTGGTTAGGGAACCAAACAGTTACTGGGCTTTAAATTTAGAGTTGGTGGCAACCGAGAGGGTAAAAGCAATGGACCCTTCCAACATTTAGTACATCTCTCTAGTATTAAGAAAAACACCTGTCTGCCGGATTGAAAAAGTGACGGTTCATTATTTAGAGGTCATTTGAAGGTCAAACTCTTAAAAAAAGGCTTTTTCTCAGTAAACGTAATTAGATTCAATGGTTCTTTGCTGCAATCACAAACATTCTTATTTCATTTGTATAGAAATATTCATTTTGACCTTGTGGTAATGTATTATTATGTTTGTGTGATATACAAGGTCATCTCAAGGTCAAATAGGGGTCAAATAATTTTAAAATGGGCTTTCGAGTTAAAGTACTAAATTTCTAATCTACTTCTATGACAATCTTGTGCATTCTTCATTTTTTGCTATTGGGCTATTAGCATTGATCTGTAGTAGTCTGATTTCTCTTTTGGGAGATGTTCAAGGTCATTTCAATGTCAAAAATATGCCGAAACGTTGAAAAATGAACTCTTTTCTGAGTAAAAGTAATATGTTTTTAACATATTTTTAGGGCAATCACATACATTCTTCTTCTTATGGTTTTGGACTATTGAAATTGATCTGGTAGTTACTTGATTTCTATTTTGGTTGATATTCAAGGTCATCTCAAGGTGAATAAGGGCAAAGAAAAGTTGAAAAAATGTGCTTTTTCTGGGTAAAAGTACTAGTTTTTTAATCGTATTTGTGGTAATCACATGCTTTCTTCCTTCGTATGGTACTGGACTATTGATATAATCCGAGAGGGTACAAGCTATGGACCCTTCCAACATTTAGTACATCCCTCCAGTATTAAAAACAACTGTCTGCCGGACTAAAAAAGGGACAGTATATGATTAAGAGGTCATTTGAAGGTCAAACTCTAAAAAATGACCTCTAAATCATATACCATCAAAGCATCACTTTTTCAGTCCGGCAGATAGGTGTTTTTTGATACTGGAGTGATGTACTAAATGTTGGAAGGATCCATTGCTTTCACCCTCTCGGGTGCCACAGAATTTTAAAGAAATGGGGTTTGGCTCCTTGACTATAAGACAATCGCCTACATTATCTCTTATTTGATTGCAGGTTTCCTTGCCAACAGTCGCACAGTCTCGACCCAGGTGCTGGGGAAGTCGGATAATACACAACAAAAGGACCAGAGCAGTAGAGGCCGAAAGAAGCCTTCCTTGGTCATATTCGACAAAAACGGAACTTTGACGTGCTTTCACTCGAAATGGACTCCATGGGTTCAGGCCACAGCCAGCAGGTAAGTAAAATGTGAAAATGTGAAAGCAGTAATTGACCTTAAAACTTTAGACAGGAACAGTTTGGCTCCTGGGATTTGAATAAAAGTAAGGAACAAATAAATCCCTGTGCGTGCAGGTGCTTGTAATAGTGTGCAAGAGGTACACTCTCCAGGCGAGGAGGGCACTATCCCTAGGACATCTAAATATTTTTGTGAGAATTTTATAAAAATTCAATTTCAGGCATATGATTGATTTTCTTTACTTCAACATAATTCCTATGACATTTCATAAGTATGTTATGCCCTATTTCAAGAATTAATACATGTATATGGTTGTAATCTTAGTGACTGGTCTCCCTTGAGAGATGAGACCCCTATTAAGAAATTATTTTACAATTGCCAATTGCCAATATCCTGGCTAAGACCCTGCTTCTACCTAATATCCTTGGTAGCATATTTAAAGGGGTTTACAGTACTTCTATTTTCATTCCATAAGTTGAGTATTTTAGTTCCTCAAATTGCCACCAGGGGCACCCAACACATGCTTGTGTGTCTTCAATGGGTTTACAATATTTCCTTTCCTGTTTCAGACTTGAGGTCTCAACTGGCCTGAATCTCTCGCAGCATGTCTTCAATACGCTGGGATTCTGTCGCCTCACCCAAAAGACTCGCACTGGCCTGCTGGCCGAGGCCACGTCGGGACAGATCAAGAAGCGCTTGGAGGAACTCCTGGTCAGCTCGGGACTGGAGGAGCGCGAAGCTCTCTGGATTCTTGAGCACAACTGGCAGGAGTGCGACGCGAACGAGTTCGGAAATCTTCGCCAGCTTGCGGACCTTCCCGGTTTATTCTCCATCCTTAAAGAACAGAATGTCAAGATCGGGATCTGCACTTCCGATTCTCGGGCGGTGGCCGAGAGTGCCTTCCGGACACTTGGGATCATGGACAATATTGATGCCTTGGTTTGCGGTGACGATAAAGACTGTCTTCCCAAGCCTTCCTCTCATAATGCCCACATGATCTGCGAGCAGTTGGGTGTCCACCCGAAAGAGGCTGTCATGGTTGGTGACACACGGACAGATATCGGTATGAGCATATCAGCTGGACTTGGTATGTCGATAGGAGTGCTGAGTGGCATCGGATCTCGTCTTGACCTCCATCAGGCTGACCACATAGTGGACACTGTCCAGGACATCCTACCTCTGATTCTCCCTAAGGAAAGAGATGGTGACGTGTATCGCTATGCCGGCTTCGGTAAGGAATTCGTAATTCCCGCAGCGAATATCACCACACATCCCGATACGGACGAGGCGAGTTCGGTCGCTGTCAACAACCAGAAGGCTTCTCTTGTGATCTTCGACAAGGACGGAACACTCATCTGCTTTCACTCTATGTGGACACCATGGGCCGTAGGAATCGCTGAAAGGTATGAGCAAAATCTCAACCCTTCCGCTAATCTTAACACAAAAAAAAATGTAGTGCACTTATTAGATAAAAGCAATTTTTTGTTCAAATGATAACCCCTTCCTAACTTGTCACAAAACGTAGTGAATTCATTTAACATAAGCAATTTATTATTTTAGTCTTAATTCTTCCTTCAATCTCATCACAAAATCTAGTGAATTCACTTAATAAAAGCAATTCATTATTCAAATGATAACCCTTCCAATCTTGTTACAAAATGTACTGAATTCACTTAATAAAAGTCTTAACAATTGTAGTGCATTTACATGATAAAAGCATTTCATTATGTTAGTCTTAACCCTTCCTCCAATCTTTTCACAAAATGTAGTGGACTCGCTAGATAAAAGCAATTTGTTATTTAAATGTTGTGTAGGGAAACTCAAAAACTATTTCAGCACCGTTTCATTCCACTGTAGCAGCTGTTTTCAAAAAGCATTAAAAACATGTCCTTCCTACTTTAAGCTACTGCATACATTGAACACGTTTTATTCTACAAGTGCTCGGGTTCTGCTGAACTTTTGGTCTGTAAAAGTTATTGGAAGTATACCTCACATAATCCCACTCCTTAGTCACTAAAATCAAATCTAGACCCTGTTTTCCTCCACCACTTGCAACTGACTGAGTAGTCAAGGCTTAACTGCAATATGACAGAAAAAGTGACAAAAAAAAAATTGATGCAAAATATATGTGATCGACTATTAATTTTTCATCTGACATTTCATTTTATTTTCTCCAGGGCGAAGAGCGTGACAGGCATTGATCTGACTCAGGAGATCTGTGACTTGCTGGGCTTCAGCGAAATCACGCTGAAATGCCGCCCGGGTCTCCTCGCCGAATCCACCATGCCGATCATCCGCAAAAAACTCCAGCAGGTCATCCAGGAGGCGGGGCTCTCCGAGGAGGAGGCTGCGGTTGCCGTGGAGACGCTCTGGGAGGAATGTGACACCAGCAGCGAGGAAACCCTGAAATCCTTGGACGACCTCCAGAAGCTTTTCAGCGACCTCAAAAAGCATGGGATCAAGATCGCAGTCTGTACGGCCGATTCGCGTATCGGTACCGAGGGTGCGCTTGAGGTTCTCGGCTTGAATCAGTATATCGATATGGTGGTGTGTGGGGACGATCATGGCTCCATGCCGAAGCCCCATCCCTCGAATGCTCTGAAGATTTGCAAGAAGTTGATGGTGCATCCATCGGAAACCGTCATGGTCGGCGACACCCAAGCGGACATGGGTATGGGACGATCGGCCAAGCTCGGCGCAACTATCGGTGTCCTAAGCGGCGTGGGATCCACGAAACATCTGGCAGCGGAAGCCGACCACATCGTGCCAAGCGTGAAACACATTCTGCCGATCGTTGTAGGGCAAGAAAATAACCACGCAGTGCCCCATGGTAAAGGACTCTTCCCACCGACGAGCACAGGAAAGCGGGGATATCATACCTCAACCAACAATACTCCCTCGAACATTTTCCATACTCCTAGGAGGAATTTCTCCACATCCCAAGCTAGGTACCTAAACATCGCCTCTGACGATCCCACGTATAGCTACATCATTGTCGGTGCAGGATCAGCAGGCTGCGTCCTTTCAAATCGACTCTCGAAAGATCCAGATAACAAAGTGATGCTCCTCGAAGCTGGTCCAAAAGATGAGACATGGAAAATCCACATGCCAGCCGCCTTGATGTACAATCTATGCGATGATCAGTATAACTGGTATTACCATACCGTGCCACAAAAAAACATGAATAACCGTGTCATGTACTGTCCTCGAGGTCGTGTTTGGGGCGGATCTTCAGCCCTCAACGCGATGGTATATATTCGCGGGCATGCCTACGACTACGATCGCTGGGAGACGCTAGGAGCCACAGGATGGTCATACGCTGATTGCTTGCCATATTTCCAAAAGTCCCAGACGCATGAGCTTGGAGGTGATGATTATCGTGGTGGCGAGGGGCCCTTGCATGTATCCCGGGGATTGACGAACAACCCACTTCATAAAGCCTTCATCGAGGCCGGTCAGCAGGCAGGCTTCCCCTACACTGACGACATGAACGGCTACCAACAGGAAGGTGTCGGCTGGATGGACATGACCATTCACCGCGGTGTACGTTGGAGCGCTGCCAAGGCGTACCTGCGACCCATCCTCTACAGGCCCAATATCGATACAGAAAACAGCGTCATGGCTTCACGTGTCATATTTGATGGTTCTAAAGCTGTCGGTGTGGAATACCAACAGTATGGACAGACCAAACGTGTGTACGCAGAAAAAGAGGTGATTCTCTGTGGGGGGTCCATCAACTCACCCCAACTCCTCATGTTGTCCGGAGTCGGAAATGCCGATGATCTGGGCAAGCTGGATATTCCCGTGGTGTCCCACCGACCAGGTGTCGGCGAAAACCTTCAGGATCATCTTGAGGTCTACGTGCAGCAGAAATGCAAGAAGCCGGTCACCCTCTACTCCGCACAGTGGAAGTTCCCGCATAATATGGTCGCCATCGGTCTCGAGTGGTTCAAGGAAAGAACAGGATGGGGCGCCACCGCTCATCTGGAGTCCGGCGGATTCGTACGCACCAAACCTGGCGTTGATCATCCCGATATCCAGTTCCACTTTCTCCCAGCGGTCGTCATCGACCATGGCCGCAAGACCGGTCACTGCCATGCATATCAATTACACGTTGGTTCCTTGCGGTCGGAGAGCAGAGGAAACATCAAGCTGAAATCTGCGAACCCCGCTGAGCATCCCGTTATCGACTTCAACTACATGTCCACCGAGTCAGACAAGGAAGAGCTGCGTGCCGCCGTGCGATTATCGAGAGATATCTTCGCACAGTCGGCGTTCGATGCCTATCGTCAGGATGAAATCGCTCCGGGCGTCGACGTGCAGTCGAATGAGCAGATTGATGCATTCATCCGAGAAATGGCGGACAGTGCGTATCATCCCTCATGCACAGCAAAGATGGGTCAGGAGTCGGACCCTATGGCGGTGGTCGATCCCTCTTGTAGGGTTATCGGTACTGAAGGGCTACGTGTAGTGGATGCCTCAATCATGCCTCATATTGTTAGCGGAAATCTAAATGGGCCTACAATCATGCTGGCCGAAAAGGCAGCAGATATCATACTAGATCATGCCCCTCTACCTAAATCAACAGCCCCAGTGTTCAAGCTACCATCAGATGATATCAGACTCTTCTCCAAGTTGCAGACAGGCGTAATATCATCGGAGCCCAACGACCATGTTCCACCCCACGTAGCCTTACATTAATGCTCAATATAATATCATCTATTTGATAGAATTTTCCTGTGTCCTATCATAAAAAATGATTTCATCAATCAAGAAAAGACAATTTTTAGTAATAATGACTTGAACCATTGCAGGGCTCGACATAACAGGCAGCCCCATAGTCATGACTATAGAAACATTGCAGGCAAGCTGAACAAACCCTCAACTTGCCCTGCTTGACTAACAACAGAAGAATGGAAATTGAGTGGTACATTCATTGAATTCTTAAGAGGATCTTTTGTTTAATAAGATAGTTGACAGCAACCTTGAAAAGATCATAAAGGGTTAAGGCAGAAATAAAAGGCCTTGGTTAAAAAGAAACCACCAGATTAGAGATGATTCTGGCTCTTAAAGGCATGAATGGGTTAATATCACTAATCATATAAACATACACACACATGCTAATGGGTAAGTCGGCATAAGGGTCATGACATCACACAATTCATGTTCGTATGCTGCGAATGCACTGAAACCTCGGGGAGAAACATCCCATCGACCAAGTAATATTGTCATGGTTTTTCTCAAATTGCATCTGAAACTTGCACAGTATCTGAAGATTATGGGAATATCTAATTCAAAACAGGAACTTCACCAGGACCAGTCCAGCCAGTCATTTGGACAGGCATTTTCCTTAAAAATAATCATAAATAATAATAATTTGGTATAAGTTGGTATACGGATCTGAAGGAGCCGAGTAGCTAATTCTGGATGTGCAGAATTTTTGCATTCTTAAAATTTATGCCAAGACCAAGATTTCAAAAGTATTACATGCACTTGAGAAATGTATGACCGCTTGTTGTTGTTTCGCTGAATGTATGTTTGAAGTATTCTAGTGGGTATCGGGAAATTTCAGCTCGATTAATGGTCCAAATTTTTGATTGATTAATCGAATATTATTAAATTTGATATGCCCATTTGCCCGTGTCTGACACATAGCTAATTACCCCTTAGATATTGAATGGTAAATGATCAGGGACTCTTAGTTCATATTAATTACAATACTTTTTTGCTTTTATGCATGGTTTTATGGTAAATAAGGCCCCTTTTGAATGTTAACTTCCACCAGAGAACATAATTGATAAAATGATAAATCTTTCATTTAGAGAAGGAGGCACCTTGCCTCCTGTTATTTTGGTTTTTGTAACATATATTCTGAGCAGAATTATTTGCAGATCTTTTTCATTTTTAACCCTTATGCTGCTGGTGGATAATTTCGCAAATACAACATGAAATACTTTAAAATGATTGAAGCCCTGGCACATGGGTACTCATTTGAGAGTGCTTGGCGAGAGCTTTCTAATGAATACCAAGATGATAAGGTTGAGATGGTTTTCAAAAAACTTTGCATCTCTGTGGTTTGGACAAAAGTAGCCTCAGCATTGGAAGGGTTAACATTTTTGTGTTCTTTATGATGATAAGGTTAGGGTAGATTTAGACTAACTTGAAAGGTGGGCAGGGCTCGACATTAAGGCTAGCCCTGTAGCCTCGGGCTAGTTATTGAAAGTCAGGGCTAGTACAGTCTACTTGTGAGTAGCCCTGAGGGGCTAGAAAGAATAAGAATATCAGCGTTTAAAAAAAGTATGAAGCCCTCCTTTGACTCTGCATACCTGGATGATAATATAGCTTAATTTAACACAATACTCACATATTCTTTTCATGTTATCAACAAAGGTCACTATTTGAAAAAAATTGTCCTATCAGGGCTAGCAAAAATATTTCAGGGCTAGTAAAAGTTACGGTAACTAGCCCTGTTGGGCTAATGAAGTGTTTCCTTAATGTTGAGCCCTGGTGGGGGTATGGGATAAATAATAGTTCAGAGTACAGCTTAACACATCACTAATGTTTATTTGTTTTATAATGCTACAGAATGTACAATGACTTGGTACAATATACTTGCCTGACAGAATGATGTCTAAGGCGTTGCCACTGACTGCAAGCTGTCTCTCGCCAATGCACAGGTTTGAATCCTGGCTGGGCATGTGAGAAAGTTGCCAGAGACTTGGAGCTAGGCGGTGGTTTTCACCAGGTACTCTGGTTTCCTCCACTTCTTTCAACTGGCAAGTCTTGACTTAGTCGCAATATGGCAGAAAAAGTGACAAAAATATACCTCTCGGCCATCGGGGCAGGTCCCAAAGGAAGTTGAGATGCACATATTTACACAATGGGTAATTTTGCTTTTGATCTGAGGCTCATATCGTACTCTTGTTTGACTATGGCCAATAAGAAATGAAGTGTACATCTTGACATTTATGAACCAAATGTATTTTAGGGTATACAATTACTGTAGATCTAAAATAGATTTCTTGAACAAAGAAATAAATTGTCAAATATTGCACTAAAATAGATCTGTCGTAAGATTTGATAAATACATCATACTTTTGTCAAAGTAATGCTTATATGTAGGGGACCATAATTAAAGGTGTTTTTCTGCAAAGGAAAATGTTTTATATTTAGGGGACCAAATTAAGATATAACTTAATGGAATTGTTAGTTTTTTGAACATAATTTTCTTCAGAATCATCCAGATGCATCATATTTGATCTGTAATGAATACTGTAAAACCCTTTATTACCACGCACATTTATTTTCACGTAACTGCCGTCTGAATCGGATCGCGGCCATTTTATTACAGGCATGAACTGTATTTCCGCTGAATTGGGCATTGTTATGCTATTTTGAACGTATATCAGCGCCAGTAATATACGCGTTATCACCACCTAGCGCGAAAGGCGTGAAATTAAAAGGAGCGCGATAATAATGGGTTTTACAGTATTACACAATTCCTTTCATGATCAACCACATCATTTAATTGTCTTTGCTCTTCTTTACGAATCTATACATCAGCACAGCTCTTTACTTTATTTTATACACACAGATTGTTTTACCTGATAATGTTTTTCAGCCACAATGTGGTCACTGTGATTGTACTCCTAACTCATATTGAGTGATAATTTCGTTGGTGGTATTTCTTTCCTTTAACACAGCTTGATTTTGTGTTAACAATAAAACGCACTTGTTCTCTGAAGGGCTTGCGTTTGTTTTACTTCTTCAATCCATTTATGCCAGAAGTGGCCAAGAATGCCCTTGTATTTGGATGATATTTCTTTAACAAAAGCATTTTTGGACATATTTGAAGTTGAAGTGCTGATCAGAATTACCCTCCAAATACTTTTGGTTTCTTAGTGCAGTTCAAGAGGCGACATAGTCACAGACAACAATTTTCAAATCACCCTAAGAATGCTTTGGAAAACCCATTTACTGTAAATTCTCGGAAATGTTGTCCACCCAAGGAATATGGGCTATAATTATTTTACAAAATTATTCGTGGGAAATCTTGGCAACCCACTATCTTCTGCCGGTGGTCATTAAACCTAATATGGGTCACACTAAAACTCTCTGACCCAACATGCATGAGCTGCCCAAAACTAAAATGAAAACAACCAAGTTGTGACACAATAAATTATGAGAACGTATCAGAATGAATGTATTACTTATGGAGTGCACACATGTTCTCTGATTGAAAATGGCTCATCAAATAGGGAAAATTCTGAAAAAAAAAGATGGAGAGGAACGTTGAAACCTTACAGGAACTTTAAAAAATTCTCTCAACAGAATACAATTCTGTTCGACAGAATTGTATTCTGTCCAACAGAATTGTATTCTGTCCAACAGAATTGTATTCTGTCCAACAGAATTGTATTCTGTCCAACAGAATTGTATTCTGTCCAACAGAATTGTATTCTGTCCAACAGAATTGTATTCTGTTGACAGAATTCCAGATGTTAGAACGGCGCCCCATACACGGTTATATTACTCCGACCTCAATTACACAAGTTGGATACCTAAGTGTACATTCAATTAACACTTATCTATTCTGCGACAAGTTCATTTACAATAAACGTTACGGTTTTGGGGGCTGGATGTATCAGTCCAGATTTTTATTTCACAACACGATGGTGGAGAAAAGAGAAACAGTATTATAAACGTCCTCCACTCATCTAGACGTCTAATTCATTGGCCTATTCTGTCTATGCGGAATCCAAAGTAAACTTAGTTCCTATATTCGTCAAAAGAGGGGGTAGTGGTGCATCCACTGGCTTATGTTTGGAATAGAGTATGAAATCATTTCAATTTTAGAGAAAAGCAACTGACATGTGGTTGTGAAACTAATTTCAACTTGTGCAACTCCGATGAATAAAACTTAAGATAACTTTTGGCTCTGTTAGATTGGTACAATTTTTATATCAAATTATTTTCCTTCAACTAAAATGACATATCGATCCCTAAGCCATGGGACGGAAGGGCCTTCAATGCCGATATTCAATTTCTGCATTAAATGCATGGGTAGCCCGGTCACAATACACCACAGCGCGACCGATTGCCACCCATTTTCCTTGTTATTGATGCATTGATATCATCACAAATAAACGTAGCTTTGATTCGCAAGCTACGAGGGTTATTGATGTGCTTGGCTCATATTTTGAGATATTACCCATGGGTGTTTCTAACTTTCTACAGCTAGCCACTGGCAGACGTCCGGTCGACAGGTGCAGGAATTGAATGCCTGTACTGTTTGTTTCACAGTTTTCATAATGAGGCACTAAGACACTATACAAAGACAAAAGCGATTCTTTAAACTGTCTGATGTGGTTTCAGAACTCTCGGAAAAGCTGGCACGCAATAGTAGGGATAGCTAAGGATAACGTACTACATTCTGGATACTTTGAAAATATATATATATTGGTAGATTGGGCCAATTGGTACAGGTTTGCCCTTTCTTATATGTTTTAGCAAAGGAATCCAATTGTATTCATAAATGAATGATCATATATATTTTATTAACATGTGTCACATCATCAATTTAATAAATATGATAATCACATTCAGTGTTAAAAACTGTCTTTTAGGATAGACAGGTATAGTCATAATAGTACGTATTTAAAAGAAATATGTTTTTGTAACAATTTCTTTTCAAAATTGGCAGTGGCGTCATGAAAATTGTAATAGATTATTTCAAACTGGTAAATATTCAATAGGTGTCACCGCTGTAGATCATCGTAAGACCTTAAACAGTTAAACGGGACAGCCCTAATAACCAAAGTGCATGCGACTCCCCTCAAGTCAAGGAGGGCAGTAGGTCAGAAATGATCTATTTCACAGCCCTGCTCGGAAGCAATGGCGTCAAGTCTATTCTACTGCTGTGGGCGGGCCTCTAGATCGAGACATTTACGGTGGATTACGAGTAACCCTCGAGTCCAGACATACACATGCAGTAAGGGACATTTCTTAGCAAGTTAATCTATATGGTATCCAACAGTGTCGATCACTAGATTAACTCGTGTAATTTAAGGATTACAGCTTTACAGGTAGTGTTAGTTGACTGTGTTCTCTACGTTGGACAATACGATGGTGCAGGTGTGAACGGCAGAAAAAAATATATTTTGTTTCCGCTGTTTTTCTGGAAAACAACAGAGAGAAAATTTTGAAAAATATTTTCACCGTTTTCCAAAAAAGCAGATTTTTTATGTAAATAAAGTTCCCAGTGTTTTTGGAAAAGTGTCCCATGTGACCACATGTTATAAGTAGAATAAAGCTTTCTGATTGGAGGAGATAGCTGTTCAAAGCAATAATAATTAGCATTTAAAAATTAGAAAATACATTTTCTAATACACTGAAAACGCTAAAATAATTTTGGGACTGGCAAAATGTGATCACTTCGAGGGGTTCCACTGTATTAGAAAACCTATTTACTTTATTTAATTAATTTAGATTTTCTTGTACATGTATTAAAAGTCATTTGATTTATTAATATTCAAAGTCATTTATTGATAAAAGAAAATGATTTTCTAATATCAAAAAATGATTTACTAGTATTAAAAATCCTCTTCGAATTTTTGTAAATCATAAAAATTATGTTAGAAAAAATATTTCCTTATTAAAGATAAATTCAAGAAAAAATTTTGATGTAAAAATGAATTATTAATATTAATAAATTATTTTCTAATATTTATAAATGTTGACTATTGACCTTTATTTTAGCTAAAATAAAATCAATTATACATCTGTATGCTTCCAGGTCTTTTCACGAACACACATCGTATTGCAACCAGTCATGTTTGGACAAGATCTTGTCATTTGCAACAAAATGGTGAAAGCAGTAGGGGCATGAAGACACCTTCACTGGTGATATTTGACAAGAATGGCACCTTGACATGCTTTCACTCTAAATGGTCGCCTTGGATTCAGGCAACAGCCAGTAGGTAAGAATTTCCTACCATTTTTGTTAGCAAAGGGCAACGACATAACAAACTGCAATTTGGGCTTGGTCATTGGTATATATACAAAATGCTTCTAAGTTAAAAGCAGTTTTAACCCTTTCATTGCTTATGTTTAATTAGGTCAAAACAAAATGATGCAAAAAAACTGAAATATGACCAAAACTCTAAAATGTTGGTACTCATGATCATCTGATAATACTGTGCTTTCTAATGAACACCAACATGACAGGGTTTACCTTGTTTTCAAACTTTTCTGCAGTCTTGGCCTGTGGTCTTCATAATAGAAGGGTCAATAGGTCAATATATAGTTATCAACAACATTTTCTTTTTTAACAAAGTATAGGGATTAAGAATAATTGAGAAAATAACTTATTTACCCAAATTAAGACTACCAAAATTTCATACTGTTAGTCTGTTACTAACTAAACTTATTTATCTAGGATTCGTCTAAAAAAGCACAAATAGAGGTGAAATATGTACATATATTTCTAATAATGTGGGTTTTGATCCTTTGAAAACAGTTTTTAAAATATTTGTACCCCAATACAACAGCCTTCCTTCCGCTCGGATAAGGAAAACCAATTACAATAAAGATGCATTGGTAAGGATAGTAATTGTCTAACTCAAAATCCTATGCAAACACACTACATACAAATATCTTGAGTTTGCTCACCTACGTATAAAGTTTGAAATGAAATCCCTTTGAATCAGTGACTCTTTTATAAAAAATATGCTTTTTGACAGGAGGGGATATAGTTAATATTGTAAAATTCATTTGTTCAGCTCTGTTTAAAGCCCATATTTTCTGAAGTATCTTCTGTTTAGCTTTATCATTCATGTGTTATTTCTGAGTATGGATCAAGCAGTCATGTGAGAAAGTTACCAGTGACTTGGGGTTAAGCGGTGGTTTTCACCAGGTACTCCAGCTTTTCCCACCACTTACTAAGTGTTAGGATATTAGAACTTTACTCATGCTCTTAGTAACTAGCTGATTAACATGGGGAAGGAAACTGAAGTACACATGTCTAACCAATAGTCACTGAAAACTTTCTAACATGCTTCAAACCAATTCGAATCCAGGCAGTGGTGAGAGGCTCTGCTTTAGAGACAGGCCCTCAAACCATTAGGCCATTGTGATTGTAGATCAGTGAGGTAATTTTTAACCCTTATGCGGCTGGTGGCCAATTTGACCAATACAAAAAGGTGCAAAAAACCTGAAAAATGACCGAAAACCTGGCACATGGGTACTCATCTGAGAGTACTCAGCGAGGGCTATCTAATGAATACCAACATGACAGGGTTTAGATGGTTTTCAGAAATTTGCATCCTTGATCTTTGGACTAAAGTAGCCTCCGCATTGGAAGGGTTTAAATTCTTCCACTCATTTGTACTATTTGATTTATCAATTTCAGATTGGAGGTCTCATCAGGGTTGAGTCTTCTACAAAATGTTTATAGCACTCTGGGCTTTTGTCCCCTGACCCAAAAGACACGCACAGGGCTACTGGGCCATGCCACCTCCAGTCAGGTGAAGAAAGGGTTGGAGGTAAGATAAGATAAGAAAATTATATTATGGTCTCACCCATAGTTGAATGATACATACATGACATGATAAAACAATGGATGGTCAACTTTGACCTATGAGACACCATACAATATGAATAAAAAAGGAACAAATAATGTTGAGATGAAAATATCATATAGAATCAGTTCGGGACATATCTGTTCCGATGTTTAGCATTTTAGAACGGGTTTTGGCACTAAAAAGTTAATATCACAGTTGGACAGTAGGAACACCAGTATCAATTAAATAATTAAAAGATGGCAAGACCATGCAAGCCTTAAGCAGAAGATTTTCTCTATGTACTTTTAGGTAAGGGTGCTGACAGTGCAAAATAAAGTATTCTTCATTTTCCGTTTCAATAAAACCATTTTTTTTATACAACTTCTCTTTCTTCACTTGGAAACTGTATACTAGTATTGTTACGTTTCTCCCAGCGACCTGTTTCTAGTCTTAAAGGAGCTACTCCACACCTGACTTGAGCCAGTGCTTTTCTTTCTTTTCTAGTGATGGGCATCTCAAGGTAAGGTTCTGATACAAACTCAGTCTTCATTAACCTATAAGTTCTTAACTTGTACTTGTAGGAGGTACTTGTGAGTTCTGGGATAGAGCACAGCGAAGCCAACTGGATTGTAGAACAGAACTGGGAGGAATGGGACACAGCAAACTTGGGCCATGTTCGTCAGCTCACAGATCTTCCTGCCCTGTTTGCTATCCTTAAAGATCATGATATCAAGATTGGGATCTCTACATCAGATTCCAGGAAAGTAGCCAAGGATGCTTTTCAAGATTTAGGCATTTTTAAGGATATTGATGCCATGGTTTGTGGTGATGATAAAGATTGCAGACCCAAGCCTTCCTCCCATAATGCCAACATGATCTGCAAGCAGTTGGGTGTCCACCCGAAAGAGGCCGTCATGGTTGGCGATACCCGAACAGATATCGGTATGAGCATATCAGCTGGACTTGGTATGTCCATAGGAGTACTGAGTGGCATCGGATCTCGTCTTGACCTCCATCAGGCTGACCACATAGTGGACACTGTCCAGGATATCCTACCTCTAATTCTTCCCATAGAAAGAGAAGGGGACGTGTACCGCTATTCCGGCTTTGGTAAGGAGTTTGTGATTCCGATGTCCAATATCACATCACTACCGAAATCTCATGATGCTAAACCTGTTGCCTCCGATGAGCAGAAAGCTTCACTGGTGATCTTTGATAAGGATGGAACACTTACCTGTGTCCATGCAGTGTGGGTACCATGGGCAGTGCAGCTTATTGAAAGGTAGGATGGCGCACTTGAATTTTCATCCTTTCATTAACCCTTATGCTACCGGTGGCTAGATTGGCACATACAAAATAATGCAAAAAAGCTGAAAAATATGTGCAACCGTGGCACATGGGTACTCATCTGAGAGTACTCAGTGAGAGCTATCCAATGAATACCAACATGACAGGGTTTAGATGGTTTTCAAAAATGTTTGCCTTCTTGCGATTAAGATGAAAGTAGCTTCAGCATTGGAATTAGGGTTAAATAGAATCATCAATGCTAATGATGAAATAGAGGCTTCTGAAAATCCTAATCACCCTTAACAGCTTCTAATACCTTTCCTAAAGAATGAATGATTTCAATTTCATTAGTTTGAAAGTTTTTACAGCTTAATGGTAATGTCATGAGTAGCTACAATGTATATACAGAATTGATTTGATAATATTACTTTTTGTCACAAACAGTCTTGATGACAATGGTGCACTTTGTCTTCTGACACTACCATATCTTCGCATAACGGTTCCTTAAGAAATGCCCTTTCTAGAAATTAAATGAAAAAGAGGGTCTCTATGCTTACTTTTGAATAAAAGCAGTGCCATCTTTAGGTTGTTTCAAGTCAGGCAGGGTCCAGAGACTCCAGACTTATATTTCTAAGCCTGACATTTGCATGCTTATCTTCATGCTAAAATGCATCCATTACACATATTTATTTGTCTACTAGATTAAGGATGAAGCAAACTGGAATACTAGGAAAAACACTTGCAATTTTCTTACATGCCTCATGTTTAATTTTTGGGAAAGTTGTGTTATTCTTTTTACAGCACGTACACACTCTGATCTATTTCAACCTCTAGGTGTCTAATGAGAAGCTGTATTGAAATGCATGGGTGTGATTGATCAAAATTTCCGAAATAAATATGCATGCATTAATTGTGATTTCATCTAACTCCAGAGCAAATGCAGTCACTGGGTTGGACCTGACCAAAAAGATTTGCGATGTGTTAGCATTCAACAAGACTCTCCTGAAATGCAGTCCTGGTCACCTGGCAACGTCTTCACAGAGCGTGGTCTTTAAGCAACTGGAGAATATCATCCGAGATGTGGGGCTAACCCAACAAGAGACTTCTGCAGCTATGGACAAAATCTGGGACGAATGCGAAACAGGCAATGCTGAAAAAATTGAACCCTTGGGTAACCTCCAAGGACTTTTTACGGATCTCACGAAACACGGTGTGAAGATCGCCGTGTGCACTTCGGACTCACGCTTTGGCACTGAGGGTGCCCTTAGGGTGCTTGGTCTCTCGGGTTTTGTGGATTACGTGGTGTGTGGTGACGACCCGGGCTCAAAACCGAAACCGCATCCTGATAAAGCCCTAAAGATTTGCCGTGAACTGGATGTCCACCCTTCAAAAACTGTCATGGTGGGAGATTCTGAGGTCGATATGGAAATGGGAAGACTTGCGAAACTTGGTGCAAACATTGCAGTTCTCAGTGGCGTCGGATCCACCAAGCATCTGGCCGCTCTCACTGACCACGTGGTCCCGAGCGTTGACTTTCTCCTGCCCATAGTTCTAGGTCAGGTGAAAAAACACCACCCTCCTAATACCAAAGGCCTATTATCAACCCATAAAGGGCAACGTAGTTATCATACTTCATCTAAGACCACAGATAATCCATTCCATGTCTTAAAGAGAAATTTCTGCACTACTAACCATAGGCAGATAAACATTTCTTCGGGTGATCCCCAATACAGTTATGTGATAGTTGGTGCTGGGTCAGCCGGATGTGTACTTTCCAATAGGATATCGGCAGATTCGGATAACACCGTTATGCTGTTAGAGGCTGGGCCAAAAGATGAATCATGGAAAATCCACATGCCAGCAGCCTTGATGTATAATCTATGCGATGATCGTTATAACTGGTATTACCATACGGTGCCACAAAAACACATGAATAACCGTGTCATGTACTGCCCTCGAGGTCGCGTTTGGGGCGGGTCTTCAGCCCTCAACGCAATGGTGTATATCCGCGGACACGCCTATGACTATGACCGCTGGGAATCTATGGGGGCCACAGGATGGTCGTATGCTGATTGCTTGCCATATTTCCAAAAATCCCAGACCCATGAACTGGGTGCAGATGATTATCGCGGTGGCGAGGGGCCTCTGCATGTGTCACGAAGTAACAGTAATAACCCGCTTCACAAAGCCTTCATCACTGCAGGGCAGCAAGCAGGTTTTCCCTTTACTAATGATATGAACGGCTACCAACAGGAAGGTGTCGGCTGGATGGATATGACCATCCAACGCGGGGTACGCTGGAGTGCTGCTAAAGCATACCTCCGACCCATCCTTTACAGGTCTAATATTGATACAGAAAACAGCGTCATGGCTTCAGGTGTCATCTTTGATGGTTCTAAAGCTGTCGGTGTGGAATACCAACAGTATGGACAGACCAAACGTGTTTACGCAGAAAAGGAGGTGATTCTCTGTGGGGGGTCTATCAACTCTCCTCAACTCCTCATGTTGTCAGGTATAGGAAATGCGGACGATCTTAAAAAGTTGGACATACCTATAGTGTCCCACAGACCAGGGGTTGGTCAGAATTTACAGGATCACTTGGAGATGTGTCTGCAACAAAAATGTTCGAAGCCTATTTGCCTGTACTCAGCAGAGCTTCCACACAACATGGTGGGCATCGGCTTGGAATGGTTCATGCAACGAACTGGATGGTGTGCAACTACGCATTTCGAGACCGGTGGTTTCATTCGCAGCAATACTGCGGTTGAGCATCCGGATATCCAGTTCCAGTTTGTACCAACAGTTGTACATGATCATGGGCGTCAGTCAGGTGGTTGCCACGGTTACCAAGTACATGTTTACCCTGCACGTTCCAGTAGCAGAGGAAGTATTAAGCTGAAATCTGTTAACCCTGAAGAGCACCCGATCATCGACTTCAATTACTTGTCTACTGAACAGGATAAGATTGAAATGCGAGCAGCAATCCGGCTGTCGCGAGAAATATTTGCCCAAAAAGCCTTTGATGAATATCGTCAAGAAGAGCTTCAGCCTGGTATAGATGTGCAGACGGATGAACAAATAGATGCTTTTGTTCGTGAAAAGGGAGATACAGGGTACCATCCCTCGTGCACAGCAAAAATGGGTCAGGAGTCGGACCCGATGGCGGTGGTCGATCCGTCTTGTAGGGTTATCGGTACAGAAGGTCTACGTGTAGTGGATGCCTCAATCATGCCTCATATTGTCAGTGGAAATCTAAATGGGCCGACAATCATGCTGGCCGAAAAGGCAGCAGATATCATACTGGGCCACGCCCCTCGACCAAAATCAACAGCGCCTGTGTTCAAGCCACCATCAGATGATATCAGACTCTTCTCCAAGTTGCAGACAGAAGTCATTTTCTAGCACCTTTTGAATAGATGAAGTCGCAATGACAGTTTAATGAATTATGAATTTGAATGTTTCAATAATTTATTTCCTCTTTGCTAGCTCTTACCATCATCTTCCTAAAAAGAAAAATTCCTCAAATTCTGGTCAACATTGCCTGTCCCTTTTTCTTAGGAAAGGTTACCTCATGTCTCATGTCTCAAATTAATTTTGCATTTTGTTCGTAACTTGAAAAGTAAGGTAAGGCCACTCCAATTTAATTACTTGTCTTACGAGCTTTTTTTGGAAAAAAAATCCTGTCAGACTCCAAAAACAAAGAAAAAAAAAGTCACCTTTGGTGTCTTACGGACGAAAGTGGTTTTGAAATTTTCTGTCAGACTCAAAAAAAAAAAAAAAAAAAAAGTGCAAGTATTAAGAATATTCTTTGTAAGGGTGATGCAATCAACTACAGGAAACTATCATTGCTGTAGTAGAGCCTCAGACTTGAGGATGTATATCTCCTTCACTTCAGGTTACAGGGATCAATTGATTGATTGATTTTATTTAGTTGAGAATAGGCTGGTAGAATCATATCGCTACCAGTCCTAGTCGGCAGACTCTAAAAAAAATAAAATAAATAAAAAAAGTCACATTTTTCAACTTTTTTTTTTATTCCAAAATGGCTCATTTCCTACCTCCTGAGCTCGTAAGACAAGTAAATAAATTGGAGTGGCCTAACAAACACATTAATAAGTATCAAGTCAGAGTAGTGAATTTTAAAAGATATTTATGGTTATAAGATGTACAGGCAAAATTTCACTCTGACATTGAACATATATTTTTTATAAATACCCACAAAATATGAATAGATATCAGTTGAATGTATGAAGTATTGTATGGTATACAAAATGTTATCCCTAGTAGTAATGAAACAGAGAACCAAAATTGTGAAACCAAAATGTCCCATGATGAAAAGTGTGAAATTCCTCTTCCATTTTCAAAGAATTACTTTGAATAGTATCAAATATTTGTAAGTTGCCTCATAGTTTTCATTGTTCTCTATATGCTCTGTGAATAGACTTATGCGACATAATGGAATTTTGTACATTCAATTAACCCATTCTCCCACATTCAATTAACTCATTCTTGCTTCAAAGTTATCTTAGGAAATAATCAATAATTTGCAAATTATTTCAAAGAGGGTTATTGGTTGAGTGCTGAAATACATCCTTCCTTCAAACAATTCCAAGATAACTAATAATCAATTACGAATTACCTTTGGACTACACTGAGAGATCCTATCCTTCTTGAGTAAATGCAGTTGCTGGTGCCCTGTCGCGTGCTGCCATCTATTAATAGCAAGTTCAACTCCCCATTCAATTAAAGGGAAATTACACCATGAATAACACATAGGCCCAAATCGTTTCTTAGAGTATTCTTTTCTTCACACCACTGCCAACCTTCATACAAGAAGTGTACTGCCGTTCAAACACACTATAACACACAAGAAATGCAGGTACTAGCAGCGACCATTTTAGTCTATTGATATCTGAAGCTGCTTGGTACTCACTTGTCAGTATCATCTACCTTACCTGCTAATGACAAGTGTGTACCAAGCAGCTTTAGATGAGCTATTAATATATTAAAATGACTGCTGCCAGTACCTGCATTTCTTGTGTGCAAAATGAAACATATTTGGCATGAAAGATACATAATATTGTGCGATACATAAAGTGTGATACATAATTTTGATCTCAGGTTTACGAAGACTACCTTAGTACATCCAGACTTTCCTGTCTGGGGATTAAAAAAGCTAAAAAAAATGACTGAAACCCTGGCACATGGGTACTCATCTGAGAGTACTCAGTGAGAGCTATCAAATGGATAACATCATGACAGGGTTTAGCTGGTTTTAAAAGTTTTTTGCATTCTTGTGCCTTGGAAGAAAGTAGCCTCAGCATTGGGAAGGTTAACAACACAATACCTTAACGATATTTCTAATAATACTGCCAGGAACCTTATTTTGTTAAATTTTGCAATATCAGCTTCGGAAATTTCGCTAATGAATAGTGAACTTCCTTCGCATGAAGACATACAGGTAGAAATGAAATCAATTGAATATATATTTCAAATCTTAAACGATGCAATACAATACTAAACTTTTTGATACAATCATTTTTCTCACTAGATCATGGTTATTGGTTTTATATTGAGTACCTGCACCTATCCCTATTCCTACCCTAATAAATCGACTTTACCAAATGCAAAGTTGCCTGAGTATTGAAATGATTTGTAAAATCTATCACAGAGACACCTACAGGTGTTTTAGAGAATCATGAAAGACTGTCAGCATACCATCAAGAACCTCTTGATGGTATATATATATATATATATATATATATATATATATATATATATATATATATATATATATATATATATATATATATATATATATGTATACTAGATAAATACAAGCTAGCCATAATATATACTCCAAAATTAACAAAAAGTATCATGTACCAAGTTACTAAACCATTGGTACTTTTTATAAAAGTTAATACTGTATAGTCCCTTCCAGATCGAAAGGTGACCATTCCTTATTTTTATCACCCATCAGGGCTAGACGTTAACTTTAGCAGCGACTTGCCCCGTAGGGCAAGTGAGATTCAAATTTCACTTGCCCTACTCCAACTTTCACTTGCCCTTGAAAAATTGTAAGTTTTACAATATTTCATTTAAAACCAAGTAGAACATGGTTCTGGCATGTGAAAGCATATTTTCTAGGACAAGATTGGATGCCAGACCACAAAACTTGCACACATTCTCAAAAAGTAAACCAGAAATATACAAAGCGTACTTTCCCAGTGGGGCAAGCAAGATGCAGTTTTCACTTGCCCCACAGCTTTAATTTACAAATTCTACTTGCCCGGGGCAATGGGGCAAGCACCAATGTCGAGCCCTGCCCATGTGTGGTTACTCTGCCATGGCAGACCTGTAACTTTCAACCCTTTCATGCTTTGAGCTCCACCTAGGAATTGTTGGGATGATTTTAAGCAGAGAATAAAATCCATCTCCCCTTCAAATATTTCTACAATCTGCTTTGATTAGTAAGATACTCATTAATATCAAGGCATTAAAGGGTGCCACTGGCATGATTAGATTAAGGATTATCAACATCTAGAGTCAATATTTTAACTGAAGAGAAATCTGACTTAAACAAATATTACAACTTTCGTTGACAAAAGATAAAATCAAAGAAAGGAAAATCTTTGATGGAAAATTGTTAATAAGAACATTACCAACACCTCTCCTTCAAATATTTAGTAAATTCATTCTCAATTTAAAAGTTATGGTCAGAAGTATCATAGTTCCAGACGACAATTTCTGAAAGAACTCTTAAGCATTAATGGTTTAAACGCTGGTTTTGCATCAGTCTCGACAAACATGACTAAATTTGTGAATTTGGCCAAGTAACCAAAGTCTTCCATACCAAAATCGGTTTAGCACCAAGTATTTTGTAGTAAATGCATATCAATTTTTAATCCAATATCTCCATTCTCATTTCATTAGTCACATGGTCGATAACCGTTGCCACAAGTCGATCGCGAAGCACTATGTCCCCGGAAACAATGCGACTGAGCGAGGCGAAATCGTCACAAGAAAGGTTATCGATTATAGCCATAGTTTCATTGTACAGCTTTGTTTGTTGCTTGGGTTCCATTCTTTGGATGACAGTGCCAACAGACACAAACTTTCCACTCCCAAAGTAAGCTGCTGTAAGTCCCCCTAATGTTCCTCCTGAAATGATAAGATATAGAAATATGAGGCAGGAAAATAAAAATCATCACCTTTCTTGCCTTACCTTACCTTTCAAATCTTAGCAATTCAAAGTGATATTGATATTTCCTAAACAATATAATTCCTTAACAATAACTTTAACGATGCTGCTTGTCTCCCATGGATCTAATTTTGTTAAATTTAGCACTGTCAGCTTCAGAAATTCTAAGAGGTCCTTTAGTGAGACAGATATTACCCAAACAGAAAAGCGGTGTAAAATGCCGGTGTTGGGTGCCTTTTCTAAGGGAACAATTGAAATATATATTCTCCCATTCTGTATAATAAATGGTGAATAAAGGTTAATTTTTATCAGTTTTCCTCATGTTAACCCTTCCAATGCTGAGGCTACTTTCAACCAAAGCACAAGGATGCAAAGATTTTTGAAAATCATCCAAACCCTGTCATGTCGGTATTCATTGGATAGCTCTCGCTGAGTGCTCTCAGATGAGTACCCATTTGCCAGGGTTTCAGTCTATTTTCAGGTTTTTCTACATCATTTTGTATTGGCTAAATTACCCTCCAGCAGCATAATGGTTAAGTTTTGAAATAATAATAATAGATTAGTATTTCCTTGAAGTTGTATCATTGTTATGAGCTATGCTCTGCAGCACTAGTGAAATTGACATTTTTAGAAATTCCTCACAAATTTATGGGGTGTCATGAAAGGTGATTTTTAAGGGTTTGGTTGTCCAAATGACACCCAGATGCCCTGCTGGCTATGACTCTGTTCCCCTCTGTGTGTACTGGAGTCTTAGCCAGGATTTAGAAACTGGGTGCCCAAAATTGCTAATTCTTAAATTTTTGGGCTTCCAAATTTTTAAGGGGGACCACAATATACTCAGATTTCACCAATAAACATGTATAAATCTATCAAAATAAGGCATGATATCCTTATACAATGTCATAGGAATAATATGAAGATAAAAGAATTTGATAACATGCTTGAGATTGACATTTTAAGAAATTCCTCACAATTTTTTTTTTTTTTTTTTTGGGGGGGGGGGGGGGGGGGTGTCCTGAGGGGTCCTTTTTAAGGGTTTGGGTGTCCAAAAAGACACCCAGACACCCTGCTGGCTAAGACCATGGTGTGTACTGACCCACTGCTAGCCCGACTGGTCCCGCAGCCAGCCCCCCAGCAGCGGTGATGCAGCCTGCGATGACACCTCCTTTCAGCGACTCCTTAACGGTCACACGCAGATTGGCATCCTCCGAAATAGACGTCAGTAGTCTCATAACATCCTCCACATCCACTGGCATCCTGGGAAATATCAGACATATACAGATCAGAAACCATTAGTGGCTGTACAGTAGGGCTGTTATTGACATAATTTTTTTTTGATTCAATCACTGACATTTTATTTTTCAATTCTGATTATTTCGATTCGATTTTGAAGAACTGCACTAATAGAGTATTTTCACATGTTCCACACTATTTTTGTGGCTTGGATACTAAGATTCCCACAATGCAAAGACAATAAAGGTTTTCTTAACACTTTTTGATTGAATACTTGAGTTTCTCTTCAAAATTCTTATTAGTGTTGGCTCAAAATGGCAAAAAAACGGTGTAAAAGGCTGAAAATATGTGTTTCGATTAATTGACATAACAATAGACAATATTTTTTTCAATTATTGGAAAATTATTTCGATCGATCGATACAATGACAGTCCTACTGTACAGGGCTTGAAATTAAGTTTTTATCCAGGGAGCCAAATTGCATCTTCAAACGCTGCCTTAAAGTGTTGTGTATAGAAACCAGAACATCTTTGCAGAGAAATAGACCTCTCTGATCTGTGGGCTCCCTGCAGAAATTTAGGGAGCCGCAGGAGAATTCAAGGGAGCCCTGGGCTCCTTGCACCCCCTTATTTCAGGCTCTGCTGTGGAACTAATCAGCTGAATGAGTCCCCACTTTTCGTAAAAAATCGAAAAACGTCATGAATCGAATGCTATAACCCCCTTTTCGACAATGTTCGCATTTGATGTGCAACCGAAAAGCAAAAATGTTATCAATATAAATCATATTAAATTATATCAAATGAGCTGTTTGATTGACATCTCAAGTTGAATATGCAGTTTGATAAGTCAAATTTGGCTTGTTATGTCCATTATAGTCAACTTCCAGAAGTCAAATACGACAAATATATAGTCTAATACCACTTTGTAATTTTAGACACTAAAAAGTCACTTTATACTTCCAAAGAGTGTATTTACGACATTGAAGAATGTCATATTCGACATACAATTGTCCCTTTTGACATCCATGAGTTCACATTAGAAGTATTGCAATGTTGAATGCTAACAATTAAATGTCGAAAACGACATTCATAATGAACAATATCAGCTCTTATGAGTACTCGACATCCTGAGCGTGAGAGAAATCACAAAAAGTTGATTGCCATAAAGAAATGTCAAATTTGGCTTTTCTCTACTTTCAAATGTGGCCAAATTAATATTGAGGAGTGGACTTTATTCATTATTATAGCGCACTGCTATGAAAAAATCTAGGCTTGGAAAACACACTATGTACAGTGAGAAGCTGTTTCTGTGGCTTTAAAGTGGTCCCGGTTCACAGCAGGGAGCCGGGACCAAATCCAGAATGAGGCTCCAGAGCCGGGACGAAATCCAGGCTCAGTAACCACTAGAAAACATGATTTTTGTGTCATTTTTCACAGAGTTGTTTGAATTTTTTATCACTCAAACTCGCTATAATAGCCATTAAGACCTGCCACTGAGCCTTGGTGCAGATTTATAGCCTCGCCGTGGGTGTTTGTTGCAAAGCTTCGGCCTAGGCGGCCTCAGCTTTTGCAACAAACACCTACGTCTTGCACCAAGTCTCAGCGGCTGATCTTAATCCCTATAACCAAAAGTTGATAAACATACAGTCATATCACAAATGCATTGGATTTCCAGTTCTAAAACCAGGAACCTCCTTCCAAAATCAAGTCAATTTTCACGTTTGTAAATGTTTGGTGAATGGTGACTATATATATCTTCATTTCATATAACTATTGAATCCTTCGCGTTTTAGGTTATGCATATCAGATATGTTATTTTAAAATTCAATACTGGCTGTGTTCTGGACTGCTGATGTCAGCACTGACACAGTAAAAGCAATGCCAATGGACATTTTTAGTGTAATGTAAGGAATCAGGAATGGCTCAAACATAGATGACATATGTCAGTTATGGGAGAAAGAAATGGCTTACCTAATTAACGTTGTAACATGAATGCGTTTTTATCTCTCTAACTCTTTTATGAAATATAACATATGTTCTTTAACCACCAAAATATACACTCCCCAACTTGTCATGAGTGTTTCTGTTTCATTTTCATGTCTTTTACTTCCGGGTTGAGAGGTGAAAGGTCACCACGGAAAGGTCGTGTTTATATCACGTGATGTAAACATGATTGCATGCCATCCTCTGCATAATCAGTTCCATATATGGAACAATCACCTACTTAATATTCATGAGATAACCATAAAAGGAGTTGCTTCACTTGAAATCCGCCAATCAGCGCGTGCCATTTCGCAGATACGTCACATATCAACAAACCTAGTCTGCTTGAAGACTTGTTTTGATCCGCAGAAGTCGCTTTGTTGCACCAAGATATCGTGAAGAATTTCCCCTCAAATCTTCTTTCAAGTTTGAAAATAACAACACAGCATTATAGAGCAAGTCGAGATCTTCAATTTGAGGTAAGCATTTTTGAAATTACTTTTGCGATTAAGAGAGATCGCGAAAAAATGTTCGCCTATTTCGCAATTTTCAGTTACAGCTGACCCGCCTCTCTCCCCTTCGAAATAATGCAGAATCTGAAAGTGTTGCCTCCTATTCAACTTAATATTTCTCAGACTGGGAGCAATTTTTGATCATTTAGTGCATGCATCCAGCTGATGCATTTTGTTTTAGACAGTTAGTATCGACTTTTGACTTATGGCTTTATTTGACTAAGCTAAATTCAGCTGATGCTGGCATCTATAAACAGCTTTCCGTAACCAAGGTCGATTGACCCATTCTCCTGGGTTCAGGGGGGGGTGATTTGTGTAGGCCCTAATGAGCTATTATTATTTCCACATAAATGATATTCCCATTGCTGCTCTCACATAGTTTTTCCTCTATATTCGGCGTTTATTGTAGATCATGAGAAATTGAGTTTCATGGGAAATTCTTTCTTTATCCAGGGATTTTCTCTGTGAATAATGAAGGTGACCCAGGCTGGGAACTGGAGCAACATAATATTTGGGTCATCAGCTGTTCCCAGAAAAAAAATCCTGGACATTCTTCAATCCAAACTATAATACCAAGACCTTTCAGAAATATTGAGTCAAACTTATCCTCTTCTGAAGTAAATTGATAAGATTCAGCAACCCTGAGTCTTATATTCTGAATCAGAAATAGCCTCTTCCTTTCTAATTGCTTAGCTGCATATAATCAGTGCTCATGAATATTTATTCTGCACTAATCAGTTTCCTTGGTTCTGGTGGCAACCCTGAGGAATCTGTGGTATTAGAAAGAGTATTTTTCCTATATGCCTTCAGTAGGACCTGTCGAGACTCGCCCCTTTTCAATCGGGCTAAGCCAGCCCTAAGGTGTGCATTGAGGTGATCACTGCATGATGGATGCGTGGGAGAGGCATCTAAAAATAGAAGGGTCACTTCTAGTCAGCTGATAGTGGGCAACGTCACTTGTGACACAAGCAGATCTTTACTTTCCTATCCACTTTTCATAGTTGTCTCAGCTTCAGAATGACAATATTTGCATTTTGCTGGAATTGGTTTCTAGAGAGATACATTTAAAGAAAGTTTTTAAGGGACTCGTAAGTCTATGATAAACATTTTTACAGCTGGTCTAGATATTTTCGCTCTCTTTGCTGCTGTCATTTCACAAAGTATTCTGTTCTGTTGGACAGGTAGTGTCCCGAAAAGCTCCTTTCCAGATATTGTTTCATATTTTGATGAAGAATTTCGATTATGATTATTTGGGGGTTATTACTAAATCGTTTCAAACAAATTATCTTCTAAGACATAGTTGGGGTATAAATTTCCCCTTATGACACAAAAGGTTACTAAATGCAAGTATAAAGATTTGAAGTAGCTGAGTTGTTAAAGCTGAACTGATAGAAATGCTGTGATAGCTGTCAGACAGACATTTTTATTCAATCCTAGCCAAGACCCTGATTTCTAGTGATCATGACCGACTATCCTGAATAAGGCTCCTCTGCAACCTGAATCACCCTTGGCCCAGTTAAAAAGAGGGTAACATTTTGGTTCGGTTCACTGCTCACTGACCTAAAGAAAATTCCAGCTCTTAGCTAGTAAGAACGTAGCTAGAGTACATTCAATTTGTCACTTAGGAATATGCTCCGTAGCTATGGATTCATTACATTTTATACGAGCAGCACTCTTGTTTGTATATCCTGGTAAATTGTGTGCATTTTATATCTAAGTATGATTAAATATATTCCATAAATTCACAGCGTACCAGCACGATTTTTGCGACCAAGTGTTGCAGCAAATAAACATACAATACAATTTGTAGTTCACCCCTGCATTTATAGGGAGTCATAACTTCATAAGTTTAACCCACTGCATCTGCAGGTGTAGTGTAACCAGGCAGCCAACTTATCAATTATGCATGGAAATGCTATATTTATAATGGAAGCACAGCCAAACAAAGACTCAAGCGCCTTTCACTTTTCAGCCCAAAATGGACTTGATGACTGATGTGCATAATCTTTCACAGTTTAGCAGAAAATAGTGTAAGCAAATATAAATGTATATGTATATTATTTCATGTCACTGCATTGACAGCAAACTAGTTGTTATCTAGAAAAATACCCTATAGTCCGTCCATCTTGAGATTGCACACATATACTGACTCTACAAAGGGCAAATTTTACAATGGGCACCTGATGAGCAAAATCAACATTTTATGGAGTTGAGAAAGAAAGAAGGCATATTTATACAGTACACAATACTGCTAAGAGGTTTGCCAAGTTTGCATAGGAAATACAGACCTGTGTAACGAAAAGGAGGAGAGCGGTGTGCCAAGTTTGGCTCAGACAAACTATATCTGGTCGAAATATTTAGACAACAATAGCATTATTGGGTTAACATGGGTGACTGCGGAAAGGGTTCTCTTGTGTGGCACATCAGGTCAGTTGTCTGACCTATTCACCCATAGGGTTAATAGGGTGACTGTGGGATACCTTCACATCTGTCCAAATTAGGCTCTATGGGCTAATTGCCATGGTAAGGGTGGAATTACAATTGTATTGTTAAAAAGGTCATTCAGCATTGCAGAGTTAAGCTAAGTAGGATTATGTGAATAATGGCAGTGTTCAGTAGTCACCAAAACAAAAAAGTTACAAGTAGACTAAAGAAAATGGCCATAATTTTATTCAATACGAGTACTTTGTGTGAGATTGTGACAGTCAAAGACATGGATGAGATAATTTGTTCGATCCAGTACATTTCCTGTTAGCAAAAACTACCAGGAATTGTTACGAGCCACTAGATCAGCAGATGTAAATTCCCAGGCCATAGCTTAAAATATTGGGCATACTTCCTCACCTGGTGGGCGCTGAGAAATCACAGTGGGGCACTAAAAAAAATCAGTGAGTTTTTCTGATTTTTGAAAAGTAGAACCCTGCATGTACATGCAGTGTCTATATTTAGATATGAGACATTCCATCTTTAACTCTATTCAGATATTCACATGAATGTCTCTCTCTTTCACGAATGTGTTGACAGTAAATAAGATGTGCTTGGAACATTTTTTAGTTGATACAGCTGCTAGTTTGTTGCAGGTAATATACTTTCATGTCATGATGCGGGCTGTCAGGTTTTCTCGGTGTGTAAATTGACACCAGCTTTATTTGTGTACTATACTGGTAGATTATGCAAGCTGGGGCGAGGTATATTTCCTATGATGGTGCAATATGGTTCAATATTTACCAGAGCTGCAATCTGCCTGAACATCATAGCATCAAACGATCATTACTGTGCACACAGCACTCTCTTGGAATATTATATACCATCAAGGGCACCTTTTAGTGATCTTCCTACACCTGCTCCTCTACATAGATACCAACTAGACGTCCAAGAATAGAAGCTGTTCAGAGTCGATTCAAGCTCATCATATTGTACACAGTAAAGGGGCGTGAGGATCTTTTAATAGAATCTTGTGTAGTTATTTAGAGGAGCTTGATATATAAATGCTTATTCCAGAAAAGGCGAGGCTTCGCACCCGTATGATATGTTTTCAGGCTGGGATGATGAGCAGATGAGGAATCCATCCCTTGGGCAGCTTCTAGCTGCACCGTTTGTCCTAGTTAGAGGTTATTTCTGTACTGACGGTGCTGCACTCGGTCGGTGATGTGTTGTTGTTGTTATTCCTGGGTCAGGCAGGAAATCGTAGTCGTAGTTGTTGGTGCATGCTCATGGGCCTGGAAGGGATTATTACATCATTTGCTTTAGTTGAGTGTTTAATTAAATTGTTTTTGACAATAGAGGAGTCTTCAGGTTAGATGTAAGCCTCCATCAACTAGGACTAGATAATAGCATTACTTGTGTTATAACCTAATGTCGGCCCCCCCCCCCCACCAAAAAAATATATAGAAAGATCAGTATCTCAGGGTTTTTTTTTGGGGGGGGGGGGGGGGGGGGCTGCCTGCTTCTATTCAGAAAAACCTGATGGTCGGTTATTTGAGAATTAATGTTCCTAAATGGAACCCTGATTAATTCATGATTGATAACAGCTGAGACTAATTTAAAAGGTCTATTATCGTAAGTCAGATTGACCAGCAAAACATTTCTTGTGTAAGGAGTGTTTTTGTGAGATTTGCATATTGATGTTTTGGATCAATAAATATTAAGTGTGTATTGAATTTTTGGATGCTTTAAGGAAGGGCTAGAGACTCCACAGTGTATTGAGGTTTTATGTGGATATGCTTTAAGGAGCAACCTTGGAATGGCCAGGAAATTTATTCATCATCTAGTTTCTCTACGTAAGATGCTCAACGTTCAGTTATCTTCGTCGTAGTATTCCGGAAATAAACAACCAGCCCAGTTCTCCCAGCTGGACATAGGTATCTTCTGCAGGAGGGCGCCCAGGTCCTGTTGCTATGGTTACCATCGCCATGGTGACAATAACATCACACTAGGTATGGATTTCAGCTTAACTACAGTACGCACTGAGTAAATCGAGTCCTAGAGTTTATAATAGATTAGACTTCCACTGATGTTGTGTAAGTAAAAAAACATCACAGCTGACGTCAATAAGCACGTACCCTGTACACAAGACCTGAGGGAGTGCAATGAGTGCTCCGTGCGCTGAGGCGAGGAAGGGAAAAGGGAAACGCTGGTGGTTGAATCCTCATTAGTTATGCGGCTATTGATTTTGGTGGGAGAGTGCAATCCATAAATTCCATTCCCTGTATGTTACAGGGTGAGGAGCGTACATTACACTGCGTGCACTGTAGCCTGGCTCGCAGCCTGAATTCAATAGGGATGATGGGACTGTACATACCAGATGGCAGCACAGGGGATGAGGGGGTCGAAATAAAGGGGGTGCCAGAATTCTCCCGCTGCTCCCTCAAACTTCTGCAGGGAGCCCATAAATGTGATGGTTTCTATATACATAACACCTTTAAATAGCTTTTGAATTTGCAATTATAGGCTTCATGGAAAACAAACTTAATTTCAAGCCCTGGGATGCTGGATTCTGTGATTCTACTGTGGCTCCACCTTACAGCCAAAAATGAACTAAACTTGCATTTATGTAAACTCAGATCATGTAGATGGTTCGTTGAGTCATAGCAAGTCTATGTGCACTGGAGCTTTAGGAATAGAGGCGTATGATTGGCTGTTGAATAGTAGTATTGCATCATTGTTTGTAAGGCCTCCAGTCAATAGATATGTATGCTTTGTCCTACTTATGACTTACATTCATACAGTTCAGCTATTTGTTTTGACTGAAGCTTTTGATCTTTATCCCTGTAAAGGTTGTGCTTATCTCAAATGGATGCACTTAAAAAGGAATTTGATCTGTGCATTTTTCAGTAGCTTCAATATGTTAGCTGCACAATTATAAGGTGGGGCTAAACCCATTCATACTCCCAGCTCAAGGTTGCCTGGCAAAAAATTCAATAAGTATTTAGGAAAAAGTGACATATTTGAGAATTTTTTATTCATATAATATGCACGTAGTTTCATCAATTGTATGGACCCTAGTAAGGTTCATTAACCCTTCAAATGCTGAGGCTACTTGCATCCAAAAGCACAAGGACGCAAATATTTTTGAAAATCACCTAAACCCTGTCATGTTGGTATTCATTGGAGTCTTGCTGAGTACTCTCAGATTAGTACCCCGCTGTGCCAGGGTTTTAGTGATTTTTAAGATGTTTTGCATCATTTTATGCTGGCCAACTAGCAATTTATGCTGCTGGTGGCTAAGGTCGCCAAAACAAAATTCTGAAAAAATCCTGAAATATCACATGACTTTTGTTGGGCAAAATTTTATTGGATTGTCTAACATGAACAATCTGGTAGTGGACTTTGATCAATAATTCCCTTTTCAATTTGGCATGGATCAGACAAAATTTATAGGGAAAATTGCAATTTGGTTTTTGGACTCATACGGGTTTTAAAGTGAGTCTGTGTGACAGTACGGCTTG
The DNA here is from genome assembly GCA_963942565.1 of Maea johnstoni. NCBI lineage: Eukaryota > Metazoa > Annelida > Polychaeta > Spionida > Magelonidae > Maea > Maea johnstoni. The sequence goes on along the minus strand of OZ012688.1, from coordinate 16,699,688 downwards.
TGCTGTCTGGTAAATGGGTGCATTCAGTTCAACTAGAGGACAGTGTGTGTTTTTGCCTCAGTCGCCTTGTTATCATACCAAATGACCTGCCAATAACAGTTCCCTGATAAGGCAGTTTTCAGGCACTCAGCAATAATCTTGTTCCCTGCAGGGCTTGTGTATGATTAGGGACCTATATGTGTGTGTGTGTGTGTGTGTATGTATATATTCATATTGGGGCTTCAAATAATTTATCTATATATATTGAGATCTCCAAGTAGAACGTCCAAAAATTTCAAGATTACAAATTTTGGGCACCCAGTTTCTAAATCCTGGCTACGACCCTGTAATCTACAGGATATATAGTTTCGCTGGCATTCTACAGGATATATATAGTTCCGCTGAAGCAGCAAGTAAACAATGGCTGCCAGGTGAGCTGGGAGTACAGAGCTACCTGAGAGGTGCTGGTTATAACCACGCACCTGTTCTCTGGCAGCTGCCAACCTGGCATCGATGCACAGTTATTCGCGACCAAACTGCCATCATCATCCATGGTGGCGCTTACATGGTCGGCAGCTAGCTGGCCGCTTGGCTTGACATTTAGACTAGCCAACCGTAAACTGAACCAAAGCATTAGGGATTGTGAAACGGGGGCTAGCTAGCTTAGCTCACTATTGTATTACATTGTCATAGCTTATGTTGTATTTGTACCTGGCCTGGTACTAGTTGGATTTGGATTGGAAAATAACATTTTGACATTTAGACTAGTATAGGCTTTTAACTATATCGAGCATGAAACAGGGGCTAGCTAGCTTAACTCACTATTGTATTAATACATTGTCATAGCTTATGCATTTGTACCTGGCTTGGTACTTATTGGATTTTGATTGGAAAATGACATTTAGACCAGCAGACCTTAAACTGTATCGAGCAATAGGTAAATGGCACAGAGGCTAGCTTGCTTTGCTCACTATTGTTATCTTCATAGCTTATATTGTATAAATGTGCCTGGCTAGATAGTAGATAGTAGACACTAATTGGATTTTGATCGAAAAATGACACATTTTACTTTTAGACTAGCAGACCTTATACTGTATCTACTATCTAGCATTAGGTATTATGAAACATAGGCTAGCTAGCTGTGTTAGCTATTGTATGGATATTGGTATACATCATCATAGGTCATGTTGTATTTGTACCTGGCCAGGTACTACTAGTAATTGGATCTTGATTGGAAAATGACATTTGACATTTAACACTAGCAGGCCATAAATTGTATTGAGCATTAGGTATTAACCGTATTATGAAACAGAGTCTAGCTAGCTGTGTTCACTATTGTATCGATATTGGGATACATTGTCATAGCTTATATCGTATTACCTCGCTTGGTACTAATTAGGCTTAGATCCTTATTAGATAGCAGGTTTGATTTGAGAATGCCTGCTGATTACACTCTTGCCCCCTAGCTAGCTAGGATCTCCTATTAATGATCTCAGGTCATGTAGGACGTTTAGGCCTAGATAAAGGTGTTTGTTCCCTCTAATGGTCAAAAAGAAAAAGGGTTGGTAGGTGGGTAAAATATATGTTTTTTCAAATGCTTGACATACGGGCATGCAGCTCCAGTTGCATGGTTAAAAAGGGTGTGGGTATGCAGAATTAGGTCAAGGTGACAATGAAAATACCCGGGTTGCATAAATCCACCCTAAGCTCTAGAAAAAGGGTCCCTAGGCCTAGAGGGTTCTTTCTTGAGGGCGTATGTAGGTTAAATTGAAAATAGTGCAAAATTTTCCTAAGGTGCAGCTTTTGAGTTGTTAGATTAAAGGCGAATTGTTAATTAGAATGTATAACCAGCCTATATGCGTGTGTGGCATTGGAAGGGTTAACACTCAGATTTTGGCACGCAATCTGTGTTTAGTCTAATAGAGTTAATATTGGCAGCCATCTTACCCCCAGCAGAGCTTGTATAATAAGATTGATTGGCATCGGTTCAGCAAGCCTGTCACAAGTCAACTGGCTAGCTTGAAACAATGCACTGGCTTTTGTCTCCGAGCTATGGTAGTGAAGTTAAACACATTCTGTCATATAGCTGCTTATAAAACCTGATGTTCTTTAATGATACCATACCAACTTTTGACCATTACGCTGCTGGTGGATAATTTTGCCAATACAAAATAATGCAAAAAACTCTTAAAATGACTGAAACTCAGGCACATATGTACTCATCTGAGAGTACTTGGTGAGAGGCTATCTAATGTATACCTACACAAAAAGGTTTAGATGGTTTCCAAACATCTGTCCATCCTCCAATGCTTTGGACGAAAGTAGCCTTAGCATTGGAAATTGGAAGGGTTATAAGCACATTTAAAAAGAAAATGGTAGGAGAAAGGTGAATTGGGCTCATCATTCAACTCACCTTTGAATATTTAGCTGATTGACTTAGTTTTTTCATCAACTGTCATGTACCCTTTTAGGATTACTAACTCCCCAGATTTCAGTAGCCCCTTCACCTAAAGTAGTATTAAATAGCCATGGGCAACAGGGCTACCATGTATGTTGAGCCATGCAGTGCACTGCTTTGGACAATTAACCCTAATGATGCTGGTTGCTTTGATATTTAGCAATTAATACAAATTATGCAAAACACCCGAAAAATTAATTGAACCCTGGCACATGGGTATTCATATGAGAGTACTCAACAAGAGCTTTCCAATGAATACCAACATGACAAGGTTTTGATGGTTTTCAAAAATCTTTATGTCCTTGTGCTTTGGGGGTAAGTAGCCTCACTTTTGAAAGGTTTGATTAGTATCTAGATGCAATTAGGATGTGGGCACAACAATTAGCGATAATTAGTGGTACCAGGTGGCCAGATTCAGAGGAAATCAGTTTGTCCCTTTTATCCCTTTAACCCGCCTCCCACCAGGGGTCCTCTTGAGTGCATAACCTTGGAGCCATCTCATAGGGAGGTCCATGCCCATTTAAACAAATTTATATTTTGACAGCGAAACCAAGGTTATTTCCAGGGAGTTTTGATCATTTTGGCACTTAAACTGCAAAAAATTCATGTATCAAAAGAGTCACCCAAATGTTTTTTCAGGAATCTTGGAAATATTCATTTCAAGGAAATGATTACAAATTAACATTTTGACATTGAAGGTTAGGCCCTAGAATTTATAAATTGTAGGACCTAGCTACCTTTCACACACTTGATGCGATTTCACTATACTAGGAATAATTTGACGTTTGAATGAATGGTTTTGAGATATGTTGTCAAAATACTAAAAAAAAAATATGAAACCCAAGTTTTTAATTATTGCCAATTTTGAACAACCTATATTGGTTTAGTCCCTGCATTTAGCTGCCCTCCTTTTCATTGCTAACCAGAAATGTGTCAACAATGAACCCAAGGAAGTAAGACCTGTAACCTGTCACCTTTTAAAAGTATTATGCTACCAAAGCTTCAAGGCATTATTATGACTCGAGGATAGGTTTCCCAAGTCATTTCTTGGGATCTTGCTGATTCACACTCATCCACCATTCGTCCACCTATTGTTGGTCACTCTGCCCCAGGACAGACTGTGAGCATCATCCACCCCCTGGCTGACCACTCACTGACCACTACATAACACATGTCACGTGACGCACCATGTGCCAGTGCTGGACACTATAGATACAGGATCGGATTTCCTATTGGGGCCATTAAATGTCCACATTTCTCTGCATTAAATCTAAGCACTCACCAGATTGGTTTACTAATTAATTTGTGATTTCATGGCTTCCCACAGGGCTAATTTTCCCTCAAGATAAGATTGTTTTAGCCAGATTTTTAAAAATATCTCTCTGAAACAGCAATCACAAACTTTATGGTAGATCATAGCATCTTCACATTGCAACCATAAGCATATATTCACTTGTATTTAGGAAAATATATAATGCCTTTAAGTAATGCCCAAGTATTTACTATGAAGTGAAAATTTCAAGTGATGTGCTTAAAATTGACATTTTAAAGAAATTTCAAACAAAATATTTGGATGTCCTGAAGTGAGATTTTTAAAGGTTTCGGTGTCCATATGATGACCAGAGCATGGCATCCCATTTATTAACCCTTCCAATTCTGAGGCTACTTTTATCCAAAGCACAAGTATGAAAAGATTTTTGATAACCATCCAAACCCTGTCATGTTGGTATTCATTAGAAAGCTCTCACTAAGTACTATCAGATGAGTACCCATATGCCAGGTTTTCAGTCATTTTTCAGCTTTTTTGCATCATTTTGTATTGGCAAAATTAGCCACCAGCAGCATACAGGTTAAGAGAGACAACAATATGCTAAGATTATTGTGGGTGTGGATGTCCAAATGACGGCCACACATCCTGCCGGCTAAGACTATACCCAGGCTCCCTTCCGGCTCAGGCCCTGTGGTCAGTAGAGCTCTAGTTGAGAGGTCAGATTTCCTGTGCCGGCTGGCCAGTGAACATGTACATTCCTAAACCGATTACACCTACTGCCCTATTAGGTACTGTTTACGAGGACAGCTAGCCTGTGGTCTGTCAGTATTACGCTGCTTTACTCGGGGAAAGAAACAACACAGCCTTGCAGTACATTCTTTCCAGTAACTAGTGCTACAGTACAGCATAAGATATTTAGATGGACATGATTAAGTACCCCTGACTACCAATAGATGGCCCCACTGTCGTAGCCAGAAGGGCATCTGGGTGTCATGTGGACTCCCAAACCCTCAGAAATCATCCTTCAGGTCACCCAACTTTTTGAGAGGGTAATTTTTTACAATGTCATCTGGCATGAAATTGCATGTTTTCACCATAATATAATTCCCATGACATAATATAAGTATGTCATGCCTTAGATAAATACATGTATGTGGTTGTAATCTGAGTATATTGTGGTCTCCCTTGAAAAATAGGATGCCCCAAAATTTTAGGCACCCAGTTTCTATAGATCCAGGCTAAGACCTTGGATGGCACCAGATGTGAGGAACATAGTGGAATACTATAGTTATGGCACCACTAAGCCTTCATGCCTGTGTTTAAGGTTCTGGCTTGACTGGTAGGTTATGTACAACCATATGTTGGCTAAGATTATGTGCTTACCCATCATAACTGTAAGCAAATGAGTTTCCCTGATTGTGGGATGCCAATTAAGCCCTTTCTGGACTTTTATATATCCTTGCAGCTGACACCACCTGGTGTTAGCATCATGGAAAAATAACATGTGTAATTGAATTGCATTCTTACCAATTGTTATGTGCATCAAAGCTCCTAATGCAACATAACAGCCATACACCTTCATAGGTACTGCATCGTACCAACATTTACATATCCATTGAACTGGAGTTATGTGCGCGTGCCATGCACTGATGCCCATTGTTTTTGGTATGCTTGTGTGGCAGTGGTAGACACTGATAGTGTGAAAGGCTTGTTTTTGTGTACAGTCAACTCATTGTGTTGACTTAATTGTATTGAAAAAAACAGGTGCCAATTTCGAAAAATGCAATATAAGCTTAGTTTTGTTATTTAGTTGGTTGGAAAATAAAATAAAATAAAACAACCACATCACAAACGTGTTCTTTCTAAGAGAGCTACATATGATTATCTTTAATCTTCCAGTTCTCGAAATTATTGAAGAACTCAATTTCTGTTATTTATCGCTTGGCTACTTGATAAGGCGCCAATGCAAGTTTTATGGAAATACGAAATATGTGAGGTCCACTGCATTTGTTAACTCTTAACCCATTCACACTTAAGAGTTTCTCTAGAAATATTGTCTGCTATTTTCATACTTTTAGAAATAATTTGGGAATAAAGCGAAAGATCGCAAACTATTTCAAGGAGAGTTGTTGTTTAACTTCTGATCAACATTTCTCCTTCAAATGTTTTCCAAAAAATGCTGTTGTAAGGAAAATATTTCCAAAATCATCAGGCCTCTTTTGGCCGCTCTGAGTGTCAATGGGTTAATGCTGCTGGTGGCTAATTTTGCCAATACAAAATGATGCAAAACACCTGAGAAATGACTAAATACCTGACACATACTCAGTGATTGCTATTCAAAGAATATGAACATGACTGGTTTAGATGGTTTTCAAAAATATGTCTGTCCTTGTGCTAAGGACGAAATTAGCCTCAGCATTGGAAAGGTTGAAAATCCTGGCTAAGACTCCAGGCCATCATGGATGGTTGAATTGTAACTCTTGGATAGATATAGACACAAACATACCAATAGCATACCTTCCAGGGATTCATTTGGTGCAAGTACACAGAGAGACGTTTTTAGTATCTATGGAGTAATATAGATATGGATGAGTGCCATGCTAACATAGGGGCCTCTGCAAGCAGATTCTATTTAGAGAAGTGAATTCACTGCAGAGGAAAGGGAGAATCCTAAAAAAGATGCTCATCATGTGCTTGCTTTTAAGATTGTTGCCACACCCACATCCATACACGCACACGCATATCCTTACACTGTAAACAATTGCTGAGGCATCATTGAGGCGGAATTTGTGGAAAAAATCATTTATATGCTTGAAAACAGCATTTTTAAGATTTTACTCATAAGACATTTTAGATGTCATGAGGATTGATTTTTGAGGGTTTTTGGTGTCCAAATGATGCCCTGCTGGCAAAGACTATGCATTGATGTAAATAAATTCCTTTAGTTCAAGGATCAGTATACTAATGTGTGGCTTACCACCAAGCAGACTATTGATTTGGTAATATTACTTCTACATGTATGCACAAATGCCCAGCTGGTAGTCCTGGCGTGGCCCTTGCCAGGGTGGTCAGTGGCTATTGGTCAGCATGGGTCTGATTGGGTCAGGCTTCAGGTTTTCAAATTGCCATAGCCCCACTCGAGCTCTCATAGCCTTAGATTTTCTAAATGCTGCAGTGCCATTGCAGTCCTTCCCTAAAACAATTTTTGAAGGCCTCGAAAGAGGTATCTTTTCACTGTTCTTTTGCATATTGGAATTTAGTACCTAAGGACAACTGATGTGTCAAGTGGTGTTCTTCAACTGATTTTATTACTGATATTGCTCTGAGCATGATCTTAAAATTTCACTTTTCTTATTGCCAGTCGGGCTAGAAAGCCAAATATTATTATGGCCCAACACAATTTTTTGTAGTCTCGGGCTTTGGGGCTAACTGGACCCCTGAATATAACTTCTACATGTTTGCACCAATCAATGTCCAGCTGGCAGCCATGACGTGGCCCTGACCAGGGTGGTCAGTGGCTATCTAGCGGTCAGCTGAGTTGAGTATGTGGACACTGGCTGACCGCCAGGTGTAGACATGCAGGGCCAAGTACACTGCTGACAACAAAACCCAGATAGTTCCCTGGCTATGTGCTATTATTATAAGTATGGCCATGCAGAAGTCAAAAGTTCAGCTCTTTATTGAAAGTTTAAAGGATCAAGTTGCCATCAGGCTTCTAACAAGGGGTTTATTATAAACTGGGGTAACCTAAGGACTCCTGGATGTAAGGAATTAATCCTTTTGCTGCTGAGGTTATTTTCGTCCAATACACAAAAAAGCAAATAATAATGAAAATCAGCAGAACCAAGTCATGTGGGTACTCATATGAAAGCTCTCGCTGAGTACTCTCAGATGAGTACCCATATGCCAGGGTTTCAGTCATTTTTCAGGTTTTTTGCATCATTTTGTATTGGCAAAATTAGCCACCAGCAGCATAAGGGTTAATCCGCAAAATTGTCTTCCGAAGTGACGTTCCCAAATTGGTCAATCATACGATTTTTGTGAGACACAGAGAAACATAACAATCAAAAACAAAATTTATGTCTTTTACTACCAATACAATGAATGCATCATAATGTCTGGTCAAGTTTCTATCATTAACACAAGAGTAAAATTTGTAATCACTTCCTTTTAATTGACACATATTAATGGCATTCATAAGCAATAAGTTGGGGTGTGCATGTCAGGGGCTTAGGCGCCTATGCGTCCAGCGTGTCATTTGGACACCCAGAACACTGTTTCTTGACAGTTTGGACACCCAAAAATTCATGTCAGAATTTGCTGATGATGACTTTTCCTAGAAGATGTAGGAGCTGTAGTGTCACTTTTATAAGACACACAAAGCAGTAATTACTGGCCTAAAAAAGCAAAATCTGTAAATATATAGGATTTATTTTATCAGTTGTAAGTACTTAGTACCACACTTCGGACACAAAAGTCTATGAAACCTCTCTTTGGACAGTGGACACCCTGTTTCCAAATATTGGCTAAGACCATGGTGCATGTCACCTTGTTGCCTGCTGGCCAAGACTAAGTATGGCCTCACAGCTATCTGACTAATCAGATTTAGCCAGACCTTTGAAACATGTGACCCTGGGTGCTTGGATATCAAGGTTCTTCTGAGGTTACCTTATTTAAACTTAAAGATTAAAAGAAAACAGCAGATCATTGCTGACTTGTGGTCAAGATATGTATGTCTGGAGGCAATCCAATTCCTTAACCTCCATTTACCTAAGTGCTTTTCATAACTGCAGATATTTTCTACAGTATGTTCCATATATACCCAAGAGAAAATCAATTCTTTTCAAAAAAGCATATTCCATATAGACATTTAAAATGTGAAATGCAGTCTATATGAAATGCAAAGTTCATTCTAAACTACATGCAGAATTCAATATACACATGCTACTTTGACAATACTATTAAAGATGGGCAAAACAAAATCAGTCATTTGCTTGCAGAAAGCATGCTAATTGACCTTCCATTATGATAGCGCTTTTGAACATTATAGGTGGAAGGGGCGCTATATCAAATATCAATTATTATTGATTATTATTATTATTATTATAGCTAGCTAATGAAAAGCCAGTTTTTCTGACAATTGACTGATCTCTTTAGCCACTAACGTATCTCTTCTGTGCGTCACTGCAGTACTTATGGAAAACGAATTTCAGTCCCTCATGGATAGAAAAATGGAATGTAAGATCACAACTTCATGAGTAGTGAAATGGCTCAATCTTCTTGTATATTTCATAATACTTTGTCTCTCAATCCTGTACATTTCATACTTATTTTCTGTCTCTCCTTGCAGCAAGTGACCTTTGACCTCTGAGACGACTGGTGACCTTTGAACCCCCGTGACCTAAGAACTGCAGCTGATATCATGTATTCCTGGGCATCGTATCTGTTCTCGGGTTCACCCGCCCCAACCAACGAAGAGGAGGAAAAAATAATATTTAAGACAACGCCTGCTGAGGATGAATGGATGTTGGTGGATGCAAGTATGTATACTGTTTAAAGCTTGAATTAATTTGTAGTGCTGAAAATTTCGCTTTACAGCCCTTCTGGAGGGTATTTGAGATACTTTTAATTTGCGCATTCAAGCACTTACACTATAAAAGAGACACTAATATTGTATAATGAACACATCTTGAAATATGCACGCTTAATCAGTGCTGCAAAAATGTGGCACTTACTTTACATAATGAACTCATTTTTTTTGATATATACACAATGTATTGGTGTTTCTAAAATTGCACAAAAATCTTTTCATTTTCTCGAAAGAACATATTCTTGTAATTGTTATATACACACTGAACCTGTGTCAACTGCTAAAATTTGACACTTAAGATGCTGTAAGGAACACATTGTCTTGTAATATACACTTAAATCTGCTTGAAGAACACCTTAACTGTATGCATGCATATCAGACTTTTGTACATCTGTATAATTCTAGTATTATATTTAGTGTGTAATCGTGCCATTGTTATCTTGGCTTATTAAAATTACATTTATTGTTGCTCTAGAAAATCATTAAATATGCACAAACCATATTGTCTTGTACCACATTTAAGTTGTATAAAACTGCCTAAATGACTTATTCTTGAAAAACCAATCCGTCATATAACATCATTGAAAATATTTTTCCAAAACTATTCAATTTGTTTATGGAGGTAATTTTGTTCTATTTGTGAAAGGAGCATGTTTGGAGTTACATCAAGCACATGTTTTTGCACAAATTTACATGCATGCTTATAATAGAATAGATTCATTAAATTTAAATTAGTGATGCAAAAAATCCAAAGCTCCTAACTTTCTGCCCAGGCTAACCCGCAAGTGTCAGGGGAACATTTAGAAAATAGATCTTGTTTGAAAGGAATTGGTTTTTGCATATACTAGTATATATATTTTTTTCATTTGAAATTTTATTTTGTTGTCACCGGATATGCATGCATGCTTGATATTGTTTGATGCAATATAATGTGCCGCTTTATTTTTCTTTTATTGATGATGTATTATTTTGATTTAGTTGCAGTTGTGAATGTGAAGCCTATCAGCTTTTTGTTAACATCCTCTTCTACACTAACCAATGCTGCAACGTGCACCCCTACCCCCACGACTCGCCCCCCCCCCCCCCCCCCCCTCAAACCACAATAATCATTACCTCTCAGAATCTAGGAAAAAAAACATTTGCCATTTTTAAGCATAAAGCCTATAGGTCAAAATGAATGGACATTAATTGATATTTTTTGTGATTGCCGGAAGTTTCACAAAGTATTATCACTGGAATAGTGGCCTCACTGTGCAAATGATTAGACATAAACAAACCAGGGCTAGGTGAATTCTTGGTAATCATAATGACATGCTCAATTTCTAGAAAAAAGGGAAGATGTATATTTTCATCTTTTAGTTTAATAGTAGGCAATACAATAAAAATCTGTGATTAAGCATTTGTATGGCTCCCCAAAACTCAAAATATATGTCAAATGTTTGCTATCAATTACCCTTTTTGCACAATAAAATTAAGATTATTTTAAGGAGTGAACTAGTATCACAGCTAGCCAGCACTATTGCTTTGTGCACTGCTACATTTATTATGCACTCCTTCTTTTGTAATATATGAGAAAATCACATGATCATTAAAAGGAATGTAAATTCATTTGCAAAATCTAGCAGAATAAATAATAAATAATAATATTTACACGTTTCTTTGAAAAAGCACGCTAATTCAAAATGTAGAAGATTTGATTTGATATTTGGATAAAGGAGTTATGGTATTTGATGCATATTGAATTTTTTATGTTTGAAAAAAATATATATTTTCTTGACTTTTTGGGCTTGAAGTAATATTCCAGCATGAGTTATATTTATTTGGCTTTTGATAATTTGCAGAAAAAGCAACAATTTTTAATTTCTTTATTTTTGATTTTTTTTTTTTTTTTAGGAGTATAGGTAGATAGGAGAGGCAGGCTGTCTTGGTGTGTTTTCTAACGGTTTATTTTGTTTTCAGGCCCGCTTCCTTCTTCTTCGCCACTAGAGGGCAGCACGGAGTGGCCCACGATCGAGGAGAGCAGGGGCGAGGAACGCCTTCGGGAGGAGGGAGAATCTCAAGCTGTCCTGTGGTCGCTTAGCAACTCTAACGCTTCCCATCCCCATCCTCATCCCTCCAACAACCCTCATTATCATAACGTACATTTACAACAAAAAGACCATTGTTTAATACCTGACTATGTCGCTCCCGATGAGAGCTGGTTAGTAACGCCACCTGCCTGTTTTACTCTAGGAGGTTCGTCACCGCATCGCATGGAGGAAAATCCGCTGGAGAACTTACTCATAGAACATAGCAGCATGTCCGTCTACGGCGATAGCAAGGAGAACATCTCCCAGGTGGAGACGGCGCAGCCTTCCAAGACGCGTGCAAGTGCCAAGAAAGACGTGGTGAAAAAGGGAGACAATAATAAAGACGGGGAGTTGTCGGAAGCGTTCATCAAGCAAGAACTGAAGGTGGAATTCCTTAAGCGCGTCAGGGAGAATCTTCCCCGACAGAAGGCCCGCAAGGCAAAGGAGCATCGCGATAACTCCAAAAAGCAGATGCACCGCCTCAACAAGACGCCCGTGCGCCCAGTTCTCTCGCAACGCAACGTAACTAGGAAATTCATCAGCCAGCCTGGCAAGAGATGTTAAACATCTCGTCCATGCAGGCGTGGGTGAACCGGACGGATTTGACGATATCGACCCTTACTGTGATCATGGACTTTGATTTTTAGCACACCCCCCTAACCCTTGGCAGCACTGAACATTGTAATATTACGATATAGATCTTGAAAAAACGAGAGAGCCCTTCGTTACGAAATGGACGCGCGCCATCCCAGTGTATTTATGACCCAACCTGTACATATATAGAGTAAGAAGGGAGTAGCTTAGATAGAGAAACGTTAAACTATTATTGGAGTTCCTGACCTGAGGGACTGACGACGCCCAGCTATACATACATGGTTTAAACAGTAATTAGCCTCTGCCTAGACTTACGAGACAAGTTTGGCTCGGTCTTATAGTTGGTTGTGTATGGAACGATGTGTTGATGAATGTGTTGTTTTTTTCTTGGTGACATTGTTAGATGTTATAGCCTGTTGACGCAAACAGGTCTTTTTTTAATTTTACCTGCTGTTAATTAATTCATTACTTAATTAATACCTTGTCTAACTAACCACTCTTTTCTCATGGCTCTGGAAGCTTGACTTAATACCCTTTTGGTTTTGCTAGACATGTAAATTTTTTCACGGAACAGATTCATTATCAAAGTACCATGGTATGCTGATAAGTTTATATATATTTATAACTGCCCTTTAAATGAAAGGTAAATGTCCTTCTAGTTATTGTTATATTTTACCCGGTTTTCACACTTTTATCTTTCATCCATATTTTATTTGTTTTTATTGACAGTACTCATCAGATGCCATGGTGCTTAGAGGATGAATGGGTTTTAACCCATTCACACTTAGAGTTTCCCTAGAAAGTGTCGTATGCTACTCTCATACTTTTGAAAATATCTTTTGAATAAAGCAAAAATTCACAAAATATTTGAAGGAGAGTTCTTTTCTGGCTTGTGATCATTATTTCTCCTTCAAATGTTTTCAAGAAAATGTGTTTGTAGGTTAAATATTTAGAAAATCGTCAGGCCTGTTTTGGCCGCTCTGAGTGTTAATGGGTTTTAAGCCGTTCACACTCAAGAGTTCCTGGAGAAAGTACTGCTACTTTCATACTTTTGAAAATAACTAGAGCATAAAGCAGTCGTTCACAAAATATTTGAAGGAGAGTTGTTGTTTGGCTGCTGTGTAACATTTCTCCTCCACATATTTTCCAACAAATGCCTTTTTGTTAGAAAAATATTTCCAAAATTATCAGGACAATTTTGGCCGCTCTAAGTGTGAAATGATTTTAAGTATCTCTTTCAATATCCATACCTATATTTTTATCTGGAGAATAGCATATAATCTTGCCACTGGTTTTTGTGATATCTCCTTTTCCATATGTTAGTCATAAAATAGCATGCATTGAGAGTTGATTACAAACAAATGGTACTGGCACTGCACTCATAAGGGTATGATCCTACCAACTGATCTCATCCATTTGTTTATGATTTAAGTGCCATTTGTGCCATTAATATATTCTAACTCAATGCAAATGCTGTGAATTTAATTGGCCACTATGACAGGGGTATACAGCATTCTGTATTTTAATGATCTTTGTCTTCTAACTTAGGTATTCACAAATATTAAAAAGGAATACCAGACAGAAGTTAAACCCGTTTAAATCGACCGTGGTTTGGGAATACAAATATTTTAAGAAATACCCGACAGTAGTGAGACCCGTTTAAATCTACTGTGAATGGGAATACAAATATTTTGAGAAATACCAGAATGTAGTGAATCCTGTTAAATCGAGCATGAATTGGAAATATCCTCAGTGTACTAGACACACTTTCAATTCACCTAAGAATAAGTCATTGCATAAATTATCTTTGATTCTTTATTGACTATTACCCATCAGATATAAAGTATGTCTGTATTCTAAGAATGGGAAATACCCACACTAGTCTACTAGACACAAGCTTTCAATTCACATGAGAATAAGTTTTATCACAAAACATCTTTATTTCTTCATTGGATATTTTCCCACAGGAGTAAATTATTAGTCTATAATCTGAGAATGGGAAGTACTGTCAGTGGTCGAATCACTGATCACAGATCACTTGAATTTACCTGAGAAGTATTCGTATCATTAAGTGTCTTGATAGACTATTCCCCTGCCAAATTATAGCATTAAGGTATATTTCTATGTAGGAATTGAGAGCGTAGGTTCTGTAGTCGGGTAGTCTTAATTAACAGGTGGTGTTTTAAGCAGGGTTGACTGAATAGCTTCTCACAAATTGCTTATTCTTAGTCTTTTAACTTACCTTTGGCGTCACTCTTGTTTGTTGTGTGCCCATCGAGTATCAACTCAAAATACTTAATGAAAATCCTTTCTCAATTTCTTTTGGATCTTTACAAGATCAAAGAAAATCCAATAAGGATACTTAAAGAATACAAAAAAATATTGTTTAATAATTACTAGTATAGAAATGAGTGGAATGTTATTCTGTTAGGTCAATAAATATTTAATTTTTAAGAGATGAACTTTTCTTATGATAAAGCTTCTTCAATGTAATAGTCTAGGCCATTCAGGCTGCAGTGTTAAATGTCTTTTAAAAGAAAAAAAAAAGTCTTGTTATCACTCTATTTTAAAGTCATGCCTATCGTGATTTAAGCCTAAACGTTGAGGTTTTAGCTTCTGCCATAGATCTAGTATACTGAAATCAATGAACGAGTTCTACTCGAAAATCACTCATGAATTCTTGATAAAGTTTTACTTTTTTTGCCCTGTGGTTGAACTGTGCCATAAGTGAAATTATCATGCAAGCCTGACTTGGATAGAAAGTAAACATCTAGTTATTCATTCATGTTGCTATGTGATGTTGTTAACCATATTAAATGGGACGAGGCTCAATTCATTACATGTGTATCAATTGAATTGTTATTATTACACACAATTTCATCTACAAGCCCATCACCTTAAAGCCTTGTACTATCTGCATTATAATGCAATAACTTGGTGCTACATGAATATTAATGACTGAAGACCTTCCATAGATTATGTATGTTTGTCACGATGATATACAATGTTCTGGGACATTTATGAAATGCCCCTCATTTCAATTG
The DNA here is from genome assembly GCA_963942565.1 of Maea johnstoni. NCBI lineage: Eukaryota > Metazoa > Annelida > Polychaeta > Spionida > Magelonidae > Maea > Maea johnstoni. The sequence goes on along the minus strand of OZ012688.1, from coordinate 16,684,684 downwards.
TAACCCAGCAACCTCCTCAGGATAGAGCATGGCTCAAATCTTACCCTTTTACCAAAATAAACTTGGGAGGCGGGACTATTTTGATGGAATTTTTCATTTCGAAGTATTACAAGGAGAAATGTTGGTCATAACGCAAACAAACAATTCTTCTTCATTATGTGAATTTAGACTTCCTAAGTTATTTACAATTCTCCTTAAAATATTTTGTGAATTAGGACTTCCAAAGTTATTTGCAAAAGTATCATAAATCCAGACTTCATTTGTCCAGGAAATCACATGAATAAGTAGAATCTTGAGCCTATCATGCTCATCTTCCTTCGTAACTTTTTGTTTGCTTGGCAAATTCTTCATCTTAATTCTGGAAATGAAGTTATCCGCACATATGTGGCCCGAATTACGGGTTCATGAATCGCTGTCCAATCCATCTAACTATTCCTTCCATCAAGTCCTTCGATATGAGGAGGTTGCTATTGAACAGTTACTCCACCTAGTGGGGGTCGATGACACTAAGCTCATCCAGTATCGTTTACACCATAATTGTACCCTCACCTGTAAAAATCATCCATTTGGGAGGTATGCTTATATCAAAGCACTTTTAAAGAGGTGAGTTTAAACAGTATTTGAATGACCACTGTTTGTGTTATATTGGTTGAGGGAGCTAGATCTACTGTAATTTCTCGGAAATTTAGACCAATTTGGGCCACTATGATTATTTCGCAAAATTATTTATGGGAAATCAGGGCAACCCTCAATCTATCTTCGGTTGCCATTTCACAAAATATTGCTGATACAACATCAAGGTATTTTCAGAAAACATGGGCCACACTGAACCCATAAACATTTTGATTGATAAATAGTGTCCCAAATTATGGAGAATTTATGGTAATGGTGAATACCTAATTGTGTTTTATGGTAAGGAGAACATATCAGAATAGGACCTCTATCCAGTCTTTATATGAATGCTTTTAAAAGTACATGTACACCTCTATATTTTTAAGCAACTGACCACCCGCCCAGGCCTTTTGCTATCCATATTAAATCAGCTAAGTGCTCTAAAGAACCCCTTCCTCTTGAATTTTTGAAGCTGCTTTATAAATGATCTGAATACACTTAGCTGTACACTTACAACCCTCATTTCTTATTTTCTTCAAGCCAGTGAGAGTCAAGAATTTTATTTTATATTTTCGGCAACACCTTGTGTTATTTGTTTATCAGAATCCAACCCGCCTCTTTCAAATATTTCGAGAACTTATGCTCAATTCCTTAGTACTTTGTCAAGTGTCATTGCCCCAGATGACACTTGTCAAAGAGACCTCCAGGCATGACAGGACAATAACAAAGATATGGAGTTTTCTGTGTTGAAGGGGGCGAGCTCATCTCAGGAATAACACCCCCCCCCCCCCTTTCTCATTACTGTGTGTGACATAACACACTGCGCTCTGTCATAGAATATACAACACTGCCAAATCGAAAACAGATAACTCGCCTGTTTTACCCATCATCAGATTTGACTCTTTCATCATCAAATAACCAGCAGATTTTGCATTCAAAACTTCAGAGAGAATATGTAATCTCATACTTGACTTCAGTGATTCAATATTGCATTACTTTTACTTGATTTCAGATACATTTTGAATATGTGAATTCATACGTAACTTCAGTGATTCGATATCATATTACTCTAACTTGATTTCAGATACATTTTCAATTTTCATACGAGACATTTTCTCTTGATCAGAAACCTACAGATTAGTTATGAATGTGAAATCTCTAACTACATGGCTTATCGATTGTATGCCTTTGAAGTCCAGTGATGACTAAGAAATATATGTATTTTCAATATATCAATATCTTTACAATGTAATGTTACTGTTGTTTATCATAGGCCATAATTCTTACAATTGTGACAAAAGTTAAAGGGTACAACCGTACCAGTTACTCTGGTACATATTACGGTACGTACACCTGTGAGATTACCACCGTCAGAGGGATGGATCTCTTTTACGCTAAATGTTCACATGGAAACGGTTACTTAGCAACAGCGTTCACATGGAAACGGTTACTTAGCAACATCATTCACTTGGAAACGTTCACTTAGCAACAACGTTTACTTAGCAATACGCTCTTCTCAGATACGTTGGCAATACGCTAACGCTCGGATGACAACAAAAATGTGATCACTAGTTAGTGAATGATATAACTTCTAGACATGATTACCATATGTCCAATGGATCGCTGTGTTCCATAGTGTGTTTTAGCTATGCAAAATCTCCTGCTATACCTGTATATGTGTGATCTTGTGCATGGATGTGTGAATGATCCGTTTAGTCCTTAGTCCTGCTGTATGAAATATTGAGGGTCAGCGAATCATCTGCGACGTAAGCTTGTGCAGATAATAAATTATTTACTTGAAAGCATTATTCGATTTGTTTTGTCATATATGCGTTGCTATGCTTAATCATTTTAACTCATTCATGTCTGTAGCGCCCAAGAATGGAGGGAATACATCTGTGTTGAATCCATTAACCCTTATGCTGCTGGAAAAAAAAATTGTCAACTCAAAATGACACATAAGGCTGGAAGATTTCGGAAACCTTGGCATATTGGTACTCGGCAAGAGCTATCTAATGAATGCCATCATGACAGGGTTTTAATAGTTTTCAAAAATCTTTTGCATCCTTGTGCTTTGTACGAAAGTAGCCTTAGTATTAGAAGGGTTAATGCTTGGAGTGCACAAAAGTAGCCTGATAACTCAAATAAAATCTTGCAGGCTTAAGTTCAGTTGGAAAAAAATTGATTGAGGAATGTTTTGCAGACCACTACCAAGAACTTCCCTTGAAATGTTTTGTAAAATAAGTCTTAATTCAAAAGTAAATACATAAAGTATCATAGGTCCAGATGGTCTCGGTGAACTAATTCCAAAACTGACGGGTGAATTTCAGCTGTGGTATGACAAAAATGCTTGGCTAGCTCCAAAACTAGTCATCCTTTCACTCCTAAAGTTGTTATTATTTTAATCAGAATATTCTCCTCTTTTAAATTAAGCCAAAAAAATTAGGTGTCATATCATGATTTTTTTTTTCTATGGGCCAACATAGGTCCGAGTGGCAGATTGGCCCTCTAGTGGTCTAAGTCAGAAACAAGTCAGCATACAAACAAACTCGATCACTTCCAGCTTGGTATTCATACGCCCGAGCCTTTATGGGCAAAAAACAAAAGCCCAGTCCCTACCCATTCCAAAAATACCATATTTGTTGAATCAAGTTGTATATATCTCCATTTATAGGCCTCAATCGTCCCTACCCCCAGTGTTAATAGGGACTATGTAATGGTACTACTCGAAGGGATAACCATTTAGTTCACCGAGACCATATGACAACTTCTAGGGAAAAACTCATAATGGCTTAACACTGCCCAAAGTACATCTTGTGAAATACTTATTGGAGAAATTGTCATCACAACTTAAATTAAGCCTAAAGTTAATTTCAAATATTTCACAGATTCAGAAGATACAACTCAAGGAAAACAAGACATGAATGGGCAGATTGAACCCTTATCTCATTAATTCCATAGAAGTCCTACAAGTTGTACATGTATAACCTTTTTAAACTAATCATATTTGTGTAGTCTTACAAAGTGAACGTAACCCATTAATGCTAATGTGTTCCTCCAAAAATTGTCATCTGAATCTGAAAAACTAAAATTAACCAAACTTAGTTGCATAACCTTACGTGTATTATAGTGTATCACAAACTCATCTTAGCTGTTTTAGGATATCAGTAGAAAGAGGGCCGTTTTGAAACTAAAATTTATGATCTCTTAAAGTAAAAATCTCAGCTTGGTAAGTTACACAATCCAATGAAATAACAGTTCCATCAGGTGGAAGCCGATAGAATTAAGACCAACAGTCAAGTTTGATCCTTCGTAAAAGACCATAGGGTAAACACATGTAAAAATCTGAAAATGTCCCTTTATTCACCAATTAAGCCATCATATCTTAAACAACATACTTCATCAATAATGATACAAACATATGTTTTCAGATATATTTTGTAAAGTGACTAGTATTTGAACACAATAATCATATGCAAATAAATCTCTGTTTGACTAGCTTTCACATAATAGCATTCATTCGAAATAGATAGATTGATTTGGTTATGTCTTTGTATACCAGTAGACACAGTCCTGATTAAGCCAAGGTTATTTCGCAACGTTCATTAAGTCCTCAACTCGTTATCATTATGTCATCTTCTCCACTAATTATTACTGAGTTTTTTCACAACATTTGATGTCCTTGACTCTACATCATTCTATCATCTTCCCCTGCTATAAATCTTGTCCTGAGTAAGACAAAGTTATTTCACAATGTCCATGAAGTCCTCAACTCGTTATCATTCTGTCATCTTCCCCATTAATCATTCCTGAGTTTTTTCACAACATTTGTGATGTCCTTGACTACATCATTATACCATCTTCCCCTGTTAGTCTAGTTTTTTCATGGCCTTCATGAAGTCCTTGACCCTTTAATGGTCTACGTCATTCTGCCGTTATCCGCCGCTAATTTGACATCTTCCCCGCTAATTTTGCCTGAGTGTTTTCACAGCCTTCACAAAGTCCTTGACTCTCTGATGGTCTACGTAATTCTGTCATCTTCTGCTACTATTTATGCCTGAGATTTTTCACAACCTTCGTGAAGGTCTCGATTCTGATGGTCTATAGCATTATGCCATCTTCCCTCACTAATCATTCCTGACTTTTTTCACGGCCTTTGTGAAGGTCTTGACTCTTTGATGGTCTACATAATTCTTTTATCACCCTGATTTGTTGGTCATTCGATCTGCCATCTTCCGCTGCTGATTATGTTTGAGTTTTTTTCACAGCCTTCACTAAGTCCTTGACTCTTCTATGGTTTAGATCATTCTAGTGATTCTACCATCTTCCGCCACTAATTTTTCACGAGGCTTTCAAAAAAATAAAAATAAAATTTTCACGACCTTCATGAAATCCTTGACTATTTAGTGGTCTACATCGATCATTCTGACATCTTCCGCTGCTAATTATTCCTGAGTTTTTTCACAGCCTTCACGAAGTCCTTGACCCTTTGATGATCTATAACATTCTGCAATCTTTCACAGCTAATTTGACATCATCCCTGCTAATTTTCCCTGAGTTTTTTCACAGCCTTCACGAAGTCCTTGACTCTTTAATGGTCTAGATCATTTTGCCATCATTCCCAGCTAATTTGCCATCTGCTAATTTTGTCTGAGTTTTTTCACCGCCTTCACAAAGTCCTTGACTCTTCGATAATCTACATCACTCTGCCATCTTCCACCATGCTTGAAGTGTGAACCAATGATCAGAGCACTGGCCGACATATACTCGTCCACGTTAGCCACGGTCACTCCTGAGCCTATCAGAACAGGGATTCCTACACCGTCCTGCACAGCTGAAAAATGAAAATAAGGAAATGTTAACCCTACCAATGCTAAGGTGACTTTCATCCAAAGCATAAGTACAAATCTTTTGAAAACTATCGAAACCCTGTCATGTTGGTATTCATTGAATAGCTCTCACTGAGTACTCTCATATGGGTACCCATGTGCCAGGGTTTCAGTCATTTTCTAGGTTTTTTGCATCATTTTGTATATGCCACTAGCAGCATAAGGGTTAAAGAAAGAACATTCATTAAAGCATTCATGCATGGAGATTTCCATGACAAGTGTTGTGATGAACAATTCTTCTTCAAATATTTTCTAAATATTTCTTTTTTTAGAGAGATATCACCAAAATTGTCAGACAGTACTTCCGGTTGCGCATCAGGTGTGATCGAGAAATGGAATACCTATCGTAAGCTCCCGTTAACCCATTCGTGCCTGACAATATTGGAGATATCTCTCCAATAAAAGCAATATATAGAAAATATTTGAAGGAGAATTGTCATTAGAACTAATGCTTAAAGTATGACAGGTCCACACAACACTGGTCGAATAGATATCCAGATATAAATGTGTTAATGCAACCACTTTTACGATGTTTCAAAGACACTGCACAATCGGTTATTTTACGGAGGTTTGTGATTTAATTACCATTGTGTGCTGTTAGGGATATGGGCGGTTATGATGTAAATTGATACTGCCTGAGCAGTTTGAGATAGTGCATGAGTAAAACTGTGGGGGAAGTCTCTGAAGTTAATCTATTTGTGCCCACCAAATAAAAATCAGCAAGCCCTGCAATTACAAACTGATAACAAAATTATCTTATTACAAGGCTAAAAAACTATTTATGGACAAATGAAATCATCCAGGTTGAGCATCAAATGAACCAATATTCTGCTGCCCTCTATTGACAATAATAGACACTGATGGGATAGTCAGTACTGTGCTGCCATCTTTAGACAAAAATGAACATTAGGAGGATGTAAACAAAGGACAAAAGAAAGTCTCCGTATAAACAATATCCATGTTCCCAGGCAGCTTTACTATTTTTCATGATTCCAAATTGTGCTGCAAGGAATTGACCAACGCACTTGTAATATACACATTTGTATAACCAATTCAAAAACTACTGTAATTTTAACCAAATACAGCGGGTTGAAAGTTTCAACTGTATGCGGATATATATGCCAAGTTTATATATATGATGATTGTTATCTGGATATTTTGTTGTATCCACAAAAGAAAAAGACATAAATAATAGTGATTATCCATTTCAAAAATCAATATTCATAATCCTAGTTATGGTCTTGGATTCGAGTATTCTGGCTACGGGGATTTCATCTTGATATATATGGCATATGTGGCCATGGTCTTAGCCAGCAGGGCGTTTGGGTGTCTTTTTGGACACTCAAACCCTTAAAAAGAACCCCTCAGGAGGGTCTCACTAAAAGACAAACGCCAACAAACGCCACTGAACGCCAACAAACGCCACTGAACGCCAACAAACGCCACCGAACGCCAACAAACGCCACCGAACGCCAACAAACGCCAACAAACGCCACCGAATGCCAACAAACGCCAATAACAAATGTCTCCCAAAAATATTGGTAAACAACAAACGCCACTAAATGCCACTGCACGCCAACAAATGCCACCGAACGCCAACAAACCTCAATACCAAATGCCTGCAAAATATAACGGTCAACAACAAACGCCACTGAACGCCAACAAACGCCACTGAATGCCAATGACAAATGCCACCTAGAAATGTTAATAAACAACAAACGCCAACAAATGCCACCAAACATCAACATTAGAAACCTTTTGTGCATAGCCTGCTCTCTTTTACACATGCATAATTGGACATTTTTGAAAAGAGGTGTTTGAATCCAGTTCAATTCAATTGTTTATTTTATATTGTCTGTAAAATGTTGTTCAGAATCATTAAGAAATTGAATTTGTGCATGTCTGCAGCACCCTGCAAGCTAAATCAAAACCATTGCAGGAGGGATAGTGCATTAGAAAAACTTGGTTGAGGTGGGCAGGGGTTGTTTTGTTTTTTCGAAAACATTCAGTACGGTGTAAGGGGCATTCCACAGTAATTTCGTCCTGACTACTCATTTTGTCATCCTTTGAAACTAAAGTTCATTTAACATGAATCTGAAAGAAAACTTTGCAAAGTTTTTAGAACTGGTTTTGGTTTTTCCCTATGATCGCCCAAATATAAGTTATTGACTTCGAAAGTGGAATTAGTGGAAAAATTTGTGTAGACTACATGGGACATGACATTTTATTCATTTTCTTAAGGTTCTATAATTGTTGTTTAAATATCAAACAGAAATGAGCCCTAGTTGTTCATTTTTTATCTCTTATTTTATTATCTCTTATATGCACATACATAGAATGCTGCCTTTACATATTCTCCTCCTATGAGTTAAAATGAATAGTGTGATGCAGTTTTCCTATAGAAAATCTCTCTGAATCAAGAAAAGACGACAATTAAAATCTGTCTCGTGATAGACATTGCATGTCTATCACAGGACATCACACTCAATTTTCTTTGTAACTACAGAATATTTTACCATCTAAAATATATCAAGTAGAAGCTAAGTACTTTTGTAATGGATTATACACTAAGCGTGAATGTCATAGTGCATGTATTTGAGGACTATTTTGCAAGCGAAAAATGTTTTGAAAAATCCACATCCATTTTGTATCCTGTGATAGAGGGACATAATTTCATAAAAAGCTGTATTTCGGCTGACATAGTAGTCTTTAGTTGTTCTAAGTTATTTTAAGTTATTACACAAATGCTTATAAGTACAATGGAATCAATTGTGCATGTAGTGATAGCCGTTTTAGAATGATATATAATTTATAAAATTCAAAATTTTTCATTATATCCCTATGAAATGCCTCACAAACACTATTCATTAGAATTAAAATGAAATTGTAAATGCATCTTTATTTAGAAAGGCAGATATTCTACTTGTACAGAAGTTTTTAGAAGGTTAGGAGTGCTGACACTCTTATCAGATACCCTAAAACTGTTGTGGAATTTTTGTCTCGTGATAGACTGTGCCGTGATGAGCAGACCTTGTTTCATAAAGGCTCATTTTTTCTTTATAACTACAGAATATTTTACCATCTAAAGTATATCATGTAGAAGCTCAGTATTTTCATAATGGATTACAATAGGCATTAATGTCATAGCTAGGATGGGGACCGGTTCATATGTGAAACCGGCCTGAGCATTGCGGTTAACCAGTCAAAAACCGGACCTCCGTCTACACGGTTCGGTTTTCTATGCATGCACAGGGTTCCTGGAGGCGTAATAAAACTGTTAGCACCTACCTCCTCGCTGGCCTCACAATGTCTGCCAAGCGCGACGATCAAACAGCCATTTCAAAATCTCTCAAGTCTGGTACCCTGCCCACTTTCACTATGCTCAGAAGCCTTCTGAGCGTAGAGGAAGTGGCCAGGCAGCTAGTTTATAGGAACTTTCCAGTTCAGGCAAGTTCAGCCACGCATTCCATTGCGTAGTTTCATATCCAAGAAATGTCATTAATAAACCATTTAGGCAACCGTGATAAAACCGAACCGTAGAAGCAAAACCGAGAACCCCATCCCTAGTCATAGCGCGTGTATTTGAGGAGAATTTACCAAGAGAAAAATGTTTCGAAAAATCCACCCCCATGTTGTGTCCCGTGATAGATGCCTGTATTTGCTTAATTATCACCTTCAATTATGAAGGAATTTTTCAAACAAAGAGTTCAAATGATATACCTTAAAGCCAGTCTGTTTCATATAGCAAAATTATCAAGCAATGAAATGGTTAAAGATTAAATTGCCTTTGAGTTGTCAAATTTGTCCCGTGATAGACAGAAGGCTTATTGTGGAATGCCTCATCAGTACAATTGTTTGTGGTTATAAAAGACCAATCGAATTTTGTATTTTGATTCAAACACATTCAACTTATGGAGGTGGTAATGGTTTATTTAGGCTATGCACAAAAGGTTTCTAATGTTGGTGTTTGATGGCATTTGTTGGCCTTTGTTGTTTATTAACATTTCTAGGTGGCATTTGTCATTGGCATTCAGTGGCGTTTGTTGTTGACCGATATTTTTTGCAGGCATTTGGTATCGGGGTTTGTTGGCGTGCAGTGGCGTTTAGTGGCGTTTGTTGTTTACCAATATTTTTGGGAGACATTTGTTATTGGCGTTTGTTGGCATTCGGTGGCGTTTGTTGGCGTTCAGTGGCGTGCAGTGGCGTTCGGTGGCGTGCAGTGGCGTTTGGTGGCGTTTGTTGGCGTGCAGTGGCGTTCGGTGGCGTGCAGTGGCGTGCAGTGGCGTTCGGTGGCGTTTGTTGGCATGCAGTGGCGTTCGGTGGCGTTTGTTGGCGTGCAGTGGCGTTTGTTGTTTACCAATATTTTTGGGAGACATTTGTTATTGGCGTTTGTCGGCATTCGGTGGCGTTTGTTGGCGTTCAGTGACGTTTGTTGGCGTTCGGTGGCGTTTGTTGGCGTGCGGTGGCGTTTGTTGGCGTTTGTTGGCGTTTGTTGGCGTTTGTTGGCGTTTGTCTTTTAGTCAGACCCCCTCAGGACACTCAAAATTATTTTGTGAGGAATTTCTTAAAATGTCAATTTCTAGCATGTAATTGAATTTTTTCATCTCCATATAATTCCAATGACATTGTATTTTAGAATATAATTATGTAGATGTGTATGGTTGAGTATACTGTGGCCCCCCCTTAAAAATTTGGACACCCCAAAATTTTACAATTGCCAATTTTGGCCACCCAGTTTCTAAATCCTGGCTAAGACCCTGCATGTGGCTCCCTCTGGTGTCAAACTCAGAACTCTAACTCTCCCCTTACCTGCCACCTCGTTAGTGTCTGTCACCGTCCCTGTTGATGTTCCTGTGATGATGACGCCGTCGCTAAGGAAGTATTCAGCAGCCTTTGCGGTCTCTATGATATCAACATCACTTGTTATACTATGTGAACTGAAAAGATAAATATCCATAAAGTATGTGACACATTTAACCCGTAATATCCAGTTAAGATGAATAAAAGAATGGATATGTAGCGAGAGACCAATTACTATATGCGCTATAGTGAAAGCCTATAGCTATGCTAGCCATGTCGAATCTGGCCTTATTGTGACATCAATAGGAGACAAAGACCAATGAGAATACTCTCGTATTATTTGCATTACAGAGACACTTGCTCACCAACATGTGCAAAACGCAACTTTTGGGCTATTCGCACCAGCCAGCCTGTTCAGGTTGATCTGCTGGTTTCATATCTATTTGGGTTTTTTTCATCTAAGGGTAGGGTCTAAAAAATACATAGACATACAATAGAGAACAAGCTGATTTTCCAATTAATTCTTTGTTACCAGTAACGTTTTTTCCCAGAAATGTGAGAATTTGTACATGTAGAATGGGCATTTTGGTGTAGAAATCAGAACTCAATTGACTCTCTTTCAAATATTTTTACAGTTTATAACTGATTCTTAGCGTATTTTCAAAAGCATCATAAGTCCAGATGCCACTTGTCACAAATATATCCAGGCATGAATGGGTTAACTCATTTATTTCCAGTGAGCCCAAACGATAGACTAGATTAAGAGCAAGGCATTGATCAATCATTCATGATACATAATTATTTGGCAAAATTTTAGAGGGAGCACAATTGGTTGGGATGCTCTTGTTGGACAGATTTTAAGGGACATCCAGCATTCTTTGAAAGATTAAGCACATTGGTGACAACTAAACTAGTAGTTAATCATTTGAGAAAAAAATGTTGGTACTCATTATAGATAGCAGAAGAATGCATAAATATGTTGCTGAGTTTTATATTGAAAAGAACGAAAAGGTTGGAGTAGCAACACCTTGGTAGAAGGTATCATAGAAGTATCTTGAGGGTGAAACAGCATTGTGTTTTGGGACAAGTATCTCAGTAACAGACCTACACACCATAGAAGAGGGTACCACAAAGGAGTCGGGGGGGGGGGGGGGGGGGGGGGGGAGGTAACTTGAAGGAGAAACAACATTGTGTTAAATTGGTACACAAATCTCAGTAACAGACCAACACACCCTGATAGAGGGTACCACAAGGGCGGTAACTTGAGAGAGAAACAGCATTGTGTTTTGGTACAAGTATTTCAGTAACAGACCTATACACACCCTAGCAGAGGGTACCACAAAGGAGGGGGGGGGGGTAACTTTGAGAGAGGAACAGCATTGTGTTTTGGTACAAGTATCTCAGTAACAGACCTACACGCCCTAGCGGAGGGTACCACAAAGGAGGGGGGGGGGGGGGGTAACTTTGAGAGAGGAACAGCATTGTGTTTTGGTACAAGTATCTCAGTAACAGACCTACACACCCTAGCAGAGGGTACCACAAAGGAGAGGGGGGGGGGGTAACTTTGAGAGAGGAACAGCATTGTGTTTTGGTACAAGTATCTCAGTGGGCAGCTATGAGTTTTTGGAAAGGTCCCACTGGTACCAGGAGCAAATATGTTATTCCCTGTTACTCTTGCTACTGTTTGATCAACTCAGTTGCCAGGACACTAGAGCTGAACACAACAATAATGTTTTGTTTTGGTTGGTACCCGCCAAATACCTATGACGTGTATGTTGTACCAGTTGTACAAGCAAATTCATTGCTAGAAGTTGTTTCTCCTAAATGCCATTTTGACATGAGCTTATCCCACTTATCAAAACACATTTGACTTGACGCATTTCGTATAGAGATGCTTTGGAAATCGCAGCAACTAATTCACCATCTGATTGGCTAAAATTACCATGTATCAAGATTCACTTGCTTTACGCTCAGTATGTAATCCAAGAAAATTTAAGTTCTCTAGTTCACTTTCAAGCTGGTTAGCCCTAACTTGGCCCTAAATAACCATGGATAGAGGTGGAATTCAGTTTCGGAGAAAGAGATTTGTGTGTGGAGAAGGCCATTTTCAGAGGAGAATTGAATCAATATCCAAATCCTTAAAAATCACCTCACAGGACCTCCAAATTATTTTGTGAGGAATTTCTTAAAATATCTTTTTTAAGTATGATTGATTTTCACCTCAGCTTTAATTCCCATGACATTGTATAAGGATATTATTTTATTAGGTTAACACATCATTATGATTGTAATTTGAGTATATTGTGGTCTCCCTTGAAAAGTAGCCCAAAAGTTTACAATTGCCAATTTTGGATACCCACTTTCTAAATCCTGGCTAAGACCCTGGTTCTCTGAATTATTTTCAGAATTGGTATATATTTTCAGACAAAATTAGGTAAAATGAAGGCAACTGAAGTCATCTGATATGGAGAAGAGTAGGATAATTACAATCCTTCAATAGTTTAGAATCTTCAGCTTTATCAGAGACATGAAGACAATCTCAAGCATATATCTCTGGTTTCAACAGAGAGGTACATTTATGCATGTCTCTACTGTAACCCTTGAGCAATTATTTTCTAAAATGCCTTTTCCTGCAGATTCCTCCAATAAAGTTAGACTTTCAAAATTGAATGTATATCAATATACACAAGCTGAGAATACAATAATTGTTTTGCTCAAGAACTGTTTGTGTGCTCAAGAGGTAGATACTTGGCTACATGAATGGGTCCAGGCTTGCACTAGCTAGGTCACGTTGAATGCAACTTGGGTAGTTGATTGTGTTTCTGAATTGGGTATCCGAATCCAGACCAAAAACAAACCCTTGGATTAAACCCCACCGAGGCCCCCCACACAAAGAGGAGGCCAGGGTTGGGATTACAGGTAATTCACCACATAGTTGCCTTCACTTTACTTGCAATAAACATCAGGTAATTGCGTTGATTGCAATCCTGCTCACAGCATGCGCAGGCATAGCTGGCAGGATTACAGGGTTAGAGAGGAACAATCAGCCATTATTTACCCTTATGCTGCTGGTGGCTTACTAGTATATTAGGCCAATACAAGATGATGCAAAAAACCTGTAAAATTAACTGAAAGCCTTGCAAATAGGTACTTATCTGAAAGTATTCAGCGAGGGCTATCAAATGAATACCAACATGATAGGGTTTAGATGGTTTTCAAAATTCCTTGCATCCTTTTGCTTCGAACAAAAGTAGCCTCAGCATTGAAAGGGTTAAACTATAGGGTTAGAGAGGAACAATCATCCATTAAGGCTCATTGGCATCATACATGCTGGAGGGTGGAGCTAATTGAAGTTGTGGGTCTGATCAGAGAGGTATACATGTACATTACCACTACCTGACTTACATTTTCTCCTTTATGTATAAATAGACAAAGATTTTGTGGTTTGTTACTGACCTACATTTTCACCTTCAAATGTTAATACGAGGAGAAAGGCTTTTGGTTGTATTCTGATTAAAATTTTCCGACAAATATTTTCAAGAAAAAAACATGCCTTCATCAGGAGGAGATCACCACGAAGGGGAGGCCTGAGCCGTAATGGGTTAAAAGATGTATAAAATATTTGTGAAAATTATTTCTAGAAAATACTTTCATTATTTATTTTATCAGTCATTTTTAAAAGTATCCAAATTCCACTCTTCACAGGGAATTTTTTCCCAAAAATTTACTTTAAGTTAGAGAGTTATTGTTACTATTTTGTGTTAACTCATTAATGCTCACAGCGGCCAAAAGTAGCCTCACAATGTTAATGATATTTTGTAAGCAAAAGTCTAGTCAGAGAAGTATTTTCTGGAGAAATGTCAATGAGAACATTACCTACACCTATCCATCATTAAATATTTTGTAAAACCATTCTCAATTTCAAAGTTATTATCAAAGGTATCATAGATACAGACAACAATTTCTGGAGGAATTTCCAAGTATTAATGGGTTAAAGGCAGGATTGGGTTAATGGGTTTAAATACTGGTATTATTTCTACAAGATATCTTCATTCTTTATTCCATACTCATTTTCAAAAGTATCCAAGTTCCATTTTCCAAAGGGAACTTTTTTTCCAAAAATTTGCTTTAAATTAGAGAGATATTGTTACTATTTTGGTGTTAAAGACAGGCTGGGGTTAATGGGTTTAAATACTGGTACAACAGAACCATCAGGCAGACAGACTTAATTCCAAGATTCGGGGCAGCAGTTGCAGCAACACTGATAACAAGCTTGAGATTGTGCCAGGTCTGTGATCAGATGAGGAGCCCATTGTCTTCGGGTCTCAAGACAATGTCCCAGGAGAACCTATCAAGGCAAATCATCATAGGCTGTTGTTCTCTGCGACTCGTAGCAAAAAAGGGGTAGGCCAGATTGTCTCACCGGGGACCCGTGTTCAATCAGAGACCTGTGGCGTGCTAACGGCGATCGGAACATCACCTGTTTAGCGTACAGGGTCCCTCGTCACCAGCAATCTGTGCGTTTTCTTTGACGGGGTTGATTGTTGTGATAGGGTGTTTGGGCAGCTAGGGTGAAGGGTGAAGGGTTCTAGAAGGGTTCTCTTGTTTTAGAGGGGGCACACACATTCCTACAACAGATGTCAGGGGATTGGGGAGCTGGGAGACAAAGGGTTACACAAGCCCCCTTTATTGACTCTCACTTCTAGGAGAATGCCCCTTTAACTTTAACCCATTCATGCCCATAGAAGCCAAAAACGTCCTTAGAACTTTGATGATATCTTTCAGCAAAAAGAAAAATTGAGAAAATATTTCAAGGAGAAATGTTCATCAGAACACTACCAACCACTCTCCTTGAAATCTTTTGTATAATCAGCCTTAATTTCCAAGTTATTTCTTAAAGTATCCTAGATCCAGACGCCAAGTTCAAGAGGAACTCTTAAGCATGAATGGGTTAATTGAGTCATGCTTGCAGCACCCCCTTGAGTCATGATGATTTCTTGAAAACTTCCTTATACGATCATCCAAGAGGAAATATATTAGTCTTGATCATAAGGCAACCTATTTCTCTCCAATACAATTTATGTAAATGTATGCTGCTAGTGGCTAATTTAGACAATACAAAATGACGGAAGAAACCTGAAAAATGAGTCATTGAAGCACATGGGTACTCATCTATCCAATGAATACCAATATGACAGGGTTTAGATGGCTTTCAAAAATCGTTGAATCCTGTGCTTTGGGCAAAAGTAGCCTCAGCATTGGAAGGGTTAAAAAATATCATACATCAAGACAACACTTTTCAACGGGAATCTTAAGGGTTCCTTTGGAAATTGTTGTATGGATCTAATGTATTTTTGATAATAACCATGGAATTCAGAAAGATCTTACAAAATATGTAGGGTAATTAGCCATATATCAGACACTGGCAAGTGGGAATATTAAAATTGATGATGATCCTTTATAATCAAAAAATTGATCATTGGACGATTAATGGATCTGAAATATTCCAACGATTCTCAGCACTTTTTCCTACCTGTGCTTTTTCTTGATATCTGTAAAGATCTGTATGTGTTCAGCTTCGATAGACTTCCTGTATCGCAGCAGCTCACCAGCACAGGAATTCATTAACCCCTCGTCTGCTATGTGGGAAAAAACAAACCCCTCTGCTCGGATAAAATCCAAACCTGCAAATATCCAGCCAAATTAAGAAGTTAAATAAGTGAGATGCAGTGTCATTGATTGTTAAGAAATCAATCAAGTAGGATCAATCCAAAAGAGAACAAGAATGAGAACAAGAGAGTTTAAAAAATGAAACAACAACAATAACAACACCCCTGCCAATAAGAAGAACAACACTAATAATAAAAACAACTACAACAACACAACTTCAACAAAACCAACTACTATAACAACACTAACTTCAACAACGACAACAACATTAATAACAACAACATTAATAACAACAACATTAATAACAACAACAGCAACAAAAACAACAACAAAAACAACAATACTGACAATTATATCAAATTTATCTTAATAATGATAACTTAGATTCTGTGATTGAATGTTTTTTAAGTAGAACTTTTTTCTTTGGTACATACTAAACCATTTTCTACTTCCAGAATAAGTGACTGATTGAGAGGTTTCATGACCCCCAACTTCACATTCTGTATAATTCTGGAATCGTGTGACAGTTGGACTCTGGTCTGAGTCGAACATGATTCAACATTTTCTTAAAATGTCACTTTCTTTGATTATATTAAAGGTAAAAGTAATCATTCAATTCAATTTCGAACCCCCTTTTCCCAATTTGAGAAAATTCCTAATTATTGTACATTGAGCTGCGAAGACCTGGTATATTGAAGTCATTCTTCACTAAGAAAACAAGTGAACAGTATATAGGTTTAAATCATTCGAAATTAAAACAGTCATGAAAATGAATGCACTTGCAAGGAAACTCCTTACATACCTCTGAGTGAGACCTTTCTGATTGTAGTATCATCACAATGCGTTCTAATCAATCCATTAAATAAATCACATAAATAAATCACCTGCAGTAGAAAACATTGAATTAGTAAATAACAAGGGACAGGTAAAACTTTAATGCATATAGTAACAATAATTACAAGTAAAATATACATAGAAAACACACACAAAACACATTAGACACACAGTCAAAACATTGAATTCCACTCAAAAAGATAAAACAAGCTCACCAATATTTGGAATTTAACATATCTGATCATTAATTGAACTTCCATCGATGGCCATACAAAAAGGATTTAAATATTTCAACAGTGTCATAATCAACTGGTTAATTATTTGACTACAATTTTTCTTTGTAATAAGATGTTGAGCTACTAGAGATTTTATTGGGGCTAGAAGATTCATGTGGCTACTAGCCCTACCAGGCCATAGGGCATTGATGGTATTCTATTATCAGTCCCTGACTGTATTTGAGTATTTTATGAGTAGGGATAAGTATCAGGACTCGATGCAATACCAAATATCACTATTGAATGGGAAAATGTATTGTATTGTGAAAGATAAGTTAACCCTTCCAATGCTGAGTCTACTTTCGTCCAAAAATTTCTGAAAACCTTCTAAACCCTGTCATGTTGGTATTCATTTGATAGCTCTTGTCGAGTACTATCAGGTGAGTACCCATTTGGCAGGGTTTCAGTCATTTCTCAGGGTTTTTGCATCATTTTGTATTGAAAGAATTAGCCACCAGCAGCATAAGGGTTAATGATACAATATTGATATCTTTTAAATGATGAGATATCTTAACCATCTTTTAACTACTCTTCACAGAATAAAAGACAAATGTTTGTGGAAGCCCGATGTGATTATTAATGTACTTTATGACGGTCTTTGTCACATTTCACATTTATTCCGTATATGTTGTACAGTACCTGGATCTTTTATCCTGATTTCTACTAGATCATAAGCAGAAAGTAGTCTTAACCCATTAATGCCCACAGAGGCCACATACGGCCGGACAATTTTGATGAAATCTTTCATCCTAAAGCATAATTGGCAAAAATATTTGAAGGAGAAATGTTGATCATAACATTACCAACAACTCTCCTTCAAATATTTTGTAAAATTATTCTCAATTCAAAAGTTATTGTCAAAAGTATCTGAGTTCCAGACAACAATTTCTAGAGGAACTCTTAAGTATTAATGGGTTAAAGAGTGAGTAAGTCTAGTAAGAGCAATTTGTTTATTTCAATGTCATCAAGTTGCAGGCTGCAGGGAGTATTAAATCAAGTGGCGCCTCGCCGCCTGTTCTTGTGTAGCTCAATTACAAATAGACTCTTGTTTCTGATATCCCAAAGGGTTATCGTTAATCATATTGTGAAAAATAATTTGAAATTATCCGATACTTTTTCTTATCGATAATCGATATTATAGCATACCTATACTAGAGAATTTCAGGAGTTGATACCCAATAACAATTGTTAAAGATTATTTGAAATGATCCAATACTTTTCCTTATCAATAATCAATATTATCACATCCCTATAGGCTATACCGTAAATTCACAGAAATTTAAACCACCCTAGAAATTTTGGCCACTATGATTATTTCGCAAAATAATTATTGGGAAATACGGACCACCCTTGATTTATTGCTGGTAGCTACTTTACAAAGTATGAACAACTATTACTCTGCTTTGTCAGTATTTTCATAAAACTTGGGCCATCCTCAACCAAAAAAATTGTAATTATCAAAAAGTGTCCCAAATTCTTGAGAATTTACAGTACTAGAGAATTTCAGAGTTGATTAACACTACTCACTCGCAGCCTTTGCCACAGCCATGGCTTGTTTGTTGGCACCAGAGAGGATCTGTACACCAACAGGGAGACCCGGACAGACCTGACGCACCTCCGAACATATCACGCTCATCGCTGCGACGATCTCTGGCCCCATGCTTTCAGACAATACATAGGGTGTGTCATGCATATTCTCCACAATTATTCCATCCTAAAAAAAGAAGTGGAAGTATATGGGCATTTAAGCTTAGATGAAAAAAAGAATGGATATGTAGCGAGAGACCAACTTCTATATATGCGCTATAATGAAGACCTGTCTATCCCAGAGGTCTTGAATCTGGCCTCAGTGTGATGTCACTAGGAGACAAAGACCAATGAGGGCACTCATATCGTTTACATTACAGAGAAAGCTGCGCAGAACGTAACTTTTGGGCTATTTGCCGCAGCCTGATTGTTTAGGTTGACCGGCTGGTTTCATATTTATTTGTTTTTTTTTCATCTGAGATTTAAGTTATCGATCGTTTTCCATGAACTGCTTTTCTATTATATCAAAAAGTGATCAAAAATTGTAGATGGAAATGTTTATCCTCATTTTTTCTGCCCTTCTACAGCTAAGTTATATGGATAGCCAGTTGTAAATGGTCCAGGAAACCATAGAATCTGGGGGTTTGGGTTTGGGGGTGGGAGAAACCATGCTGGAGTTAAAACAGACGAAAATGTCTGATTTCCTCTGATGAAAAATGAAAGTAATAGGGGTGCATCTTCATACATGCCCCCTGGTGGAAACGTGAAGTACTAACCACTCCTGCCTCTAGGTAGATCTGTGCTTCATCGGTTGCTGTCTTCAAGATCTGATGCATGGGGTGACGGCTTCCAGGGGTTCCTGAAAATAACAAATAAATGAAGGACAAATGGAATTTATTTACCAATCACTGGGACAAAATTATGACATGTTAGTGCTGCATCTACAAGAAAACAATGGTATCAAGAAAATGGAAATGTAGCGATGATATAAATTGCAAAAAAAGACAGAATTATGTAATTTTTTGACACCAGCAACAATAGTTTTAACTTCACCAGTTAATCCATTCACATCTGAAACATACCTGAAATCATACATACACAAATATCCTTTTTTTAACAGTGTATTTTTTTTTTGAAATATTAGACTGAGAGTTGGTGCTCTTGGTATGTAACACAATCACTCTTATCTTTATTGCAATAGCTCTCCATATAAACATGATGGTTTCTCTTTACAGATTCAAATGGTTTAAGAGTATACTGGGTATATCTTGTGTTCCCCTCATTGCTCAGAAGTTCTTGCAACTAAAGATTAGCCCTTGTGAGTCCAGATTGTAAATTTCCCAACAAGCGTCTAGTGTGAAATTGTAAGGGGTATTATTGGCCAAAATTCAGTCCAGTTTATTCATGTTAGACAATCTCATAAAGTTTGAGTTCACCCTAGTCATGTGACATCAAAATGAACTTTAAAACGAGCACAACATTCTGACAGCCAAGTGCCTAATCTTCAAGCTATGTAGGGAGCCTTTTAGATTGGTGACCTACGCTCTTCTTTAAATGAAATGGATTATCTTGTAGGCTTACAAGCGTGCAAGGTTTACTAGGTTATGTTACCACAAACTTATATCTGCATGTGTATGAATACACTGAACTGCAAGTATTTCTTATACCCATTAATGCTCACACCAGCCTAAAATGTTCCAAGAATTTTAATAAAATCCTGAGACAAAAGCACTATTGGAGAAATATTTGAAGGAGAAATGTGAATCAGTTTTCCACTAGAAACTCTCATTCAAATATGTTATAAAACTATTCTTAATTACCAAGTTGTCTTTAGTGGTATAGATCCAGATAACAATTTCTAGATGAACTATTTCTAGTATGAATGGGCTAATTGTCCTCTTTATTCTTAGGGGGAGACCTTAGTAAGTTGCAGATATGACTAATCAAAGTGAGGTTCTCTACTAGAGTTAGTAAGGCCTAAAAGTTGATTGTTTCCTGTAACTTTACCCTAACAAGTTTTTATTCAAAAAAATCCCTACCCTAAAGATTTTTTGCCCTCCCAACTCCAAATCAACGTAAAACATGCATAAAACACACATTTTTGACCATAAAAATAATGCAAAAAAATAAAAATTTTACCAACCTACCCTATTTTTTTCGGACCGTTACAGGAAACAAACAATATTTTTTTTCTTGGCCTAACCAGGGCAAGAGCAGATTTGTCTCCTAGGACTTACAATACAGGAGCAAATAGATGTGTACATGTGCAGTACGCTGATCTATTTGCCAGATCTATTAGCCAGGATTTAGAAACAGGGTGCCTAAAATTGGCAATTGTAAAATTTTGGGTCGTCCTGATTTTTAAGGGGGACCACAATATACTCAGATTTTAGCCATTAACATGTATGAATTTATCAAAATAAGGCATAATATCCTTATACAATGTAATGGGAATAATATGGAGATGAAAAAATTCAATTATATGTTTGAAATTGACATTTTAAGAAATTCTTCACAAAATATTTTGGGTGTCCTGAGGGGTGCTTTTTAAGGGTTTGGGTGTCCAAAAAGACACCCAGACGCCCTGCTGGCTAAGACTATGGTACTGCACTTCATGTGCAGTACGCTGGTTACAGATGCACAACATCAAGGTGGATCTGGGCAGGCACCAAAATAATTTCCGGAACTAACTTGCCTCACCGGGCAAGTAGTTTATGATTTTTACTTTCCCAACATAATTTTTGACTTGCCCGAAATAATTTATAACATATGCTAGAAAGGCATGTATTGTATATCTTGGATTTAAAGATTTGAAAACCAGTTTCTTTTCAGTTTTTGTTGCATATTTTGGGGTATTTAGACCATTTACTATTTAAAAAATGTGTTTTGTGTTCAGAAAGTCAGCTTGCCCATTCGGGCAAGTAAAAACTAAAATGTACTTGCCGGAAAGCCCTTTTTTCAAAAATTCACTTGCCGGGGCAAGCGGGCTAGTACTTCTGTCGGTGCCTGCTGGGGGGACCAATTTTTTGAAACATATGTGCCCTGAGATGCATTTTAGTGCACTATTAAGTTAAATGAGGGTAGAGAAAAAAACTTGGTTAGGATTAGATGTAGTGGCTTAGCTAGAAATTAGAAGCTGGGTCTCCACAAAATTGACAATAATGAAACTTTTTGGCATCCCGTTTTTCTGGGGAGACAACAACCTGGTCAGATATCGACCATGACCATGTATTTACTTGAGAGGTGTAATTTAGCCTTATTTACCATCATAAAAAATTACACTGAGAAAAAAATATTTCCTTGAAATTCTTCACAAAACAGCGTCTTAAAGTGTGATTTTGAGGGTCCGAATTGCGGCCATATTAGATGCATCAGACCTCCAATAGCCTTGGTTTTCTAGCACAGCAGCATGGCTTAATTGATCTTAATCCCAATAACATGTCAGCCATTTTAGATGCTAAGATGGGTTGAAATGTATAAGAAGTATTAAGAACACAATTTACTGCAGAAATCAAAGCTTTTTAGATTTGATAATCCTTTTCTCTTCCTCATTTTATTTGTGATGTTCTCAACCAATGAACTGAAGTCATCAAAATCAGTACCAAACAAAACTTTGCAACCAGATATTTGGAAGGAGCCAAAAAGATCCCTGGGCCTTACAGTGTTCCAACCATCAAAGCCAATTTATCAATTTTCAAACAAAATGCTACCCAACACATATTAAATACCTGGTAATGCTTTAACATGAATCATTCCAACTACATTAGACTTTAAACGACCAAATAACTTTAAAAACTGGCTGCTACTCCTCATTTTCCTACTACTTCTTTTAAGTTCTAAAAGTCAGAGGATTCCTCATGTCATGAATGTGGCCAGCTGTTGACCTTTGACTTAAGTCAGCCTCATAACGACCTTCACCTTCAAAATATTGGACCAATCAGGGTTAAGATAACTGGGTCAAAATGGCGCACGTTCACTCAGAGGAAATCAAAAATCGCGCTCTTTTGTCTTTTTCTCCAGAATTTTCATACCGCTTATTAAACTCCCTTAAATGGTCAATGCACGGTTTATTCTTCTTTAAATTGCAATTTAGTTGAATTGTGAACAATTTGTTGTTCAAAAGATATGCTTGTTTAAAACTGGTCACCCTACCGGTCGGTTGATCAACTTCGACTGTGTACATGTAAATCCTCATCAAAACAATGACCATTGAGACAACGAAAGAATTGTGTAAATGAATGAAAATCACAGATAAACAAATTAAAAGTTTGTTAAAAACTTGTTTTGAGTTGGATTATTCAAAAGAAACTGCAGTTCATGTCCACTGAGTCGCACACAAGGCAAATGTTTTCTCCCTGTCTGATTTCAATTTTCGCTCCACTCTCAACTTCCTGTTGACATCTCGGTGGACGCGAAGATTTTTTTTGAATTAAAGTCTCCACTTGCGACATCGGTCGATCAGATGACGTGTTTAAAACATTCTTTGATATATGATCATATAGTTTTATTGATTCGTGAAGGATATTGTGCAGAAAATATCCGCGCGAAAATAATTACACAAAACATAGGCCTGCGCCAAAATCGATGCGCGAGACCATTGGCGGGATACGGGATCTGCAGCTGTCCGCTCAGTTGACGACGAATGGTACGAGAGGTTACTCCTATTTCTACGCGTTGAGGAATAATTTCTATTTAATCTATAATTCGTGGGCTGACACAATCCTTGATTATCGATTTGAAGGTGATTGATCACCTTATAACGATTGCGTGTTGGATATTTGTAAAATTTAACCGGCATCGACTCAAAACTTGTACAAGTTCCCGGGACGATTGTTTGATTCCGATACGCGACGAGCCGGAATCGCACCCCGCTCAACACCAGTTGCAGTGTTCATGTACTTGTTTCGAAGTGCCATAGCAATCCTTTGTTCATAACGTAGCATATGTATGATGTTAATTAGATTTATCATTTCATTAACTGAAATACGTAAGTGCAATCACGAAATATTGCGCCTATGCTAGTTGATCAGGTACTTGTTCTTTTCGGCGCTTCATTCATCCAACTCAGGACGTACAACTTCAACATCAAAATTATTTTTTCAGGTAAAAACTGCATAGGAATCTTACAAAAGGACGATGTCCCGGAAAAGGTAAGTAAATCTTTTACAGTTTTATAGATTTTATTTTGGAATTTTTTTTTTCTTTAGATATGAAAAAAAAATATTATTATGGATGTCGAGCCATGACATTTCATTTTCAATATGGTTTCAATGACACTTCTAAACTTCGATGTTGTTTCTTTTTAGCTCCCGTATTCAGACGAAACAGAAGGATGATTCCACAGAAAGAGAAGTTTGCCGAATCCTTCGGCGGAAAAGAAAAGCTACAGATGCTGTAAGTACCCTTTATCCTTTTTTCCATTTTGTTGACACCATTTTCTTCTAAGTTCATAGTTGTCGTTTAGAATTCTTTGTTAAATTATTTTTGCTATAACAAGTTTCCTTTTTTTAAATTTCATAAGTTCATTTCGACTAATGTTTGATTTTATAGGAACTAGACAGTGGTGGAGAAGTAAATAAAAGGCGGCAGCAGTTTCAGATCCAGGTAGGCGGATTTTTATTGTCAACTCGTTCGCGGAAAAATTAACCCTGCACTGCCACATCTGTAAACATTTCGCGCCATGACAGCACCCGCCAATTTCGTTGGGGGGAGTTAAACTTCATTGTGCGGGTCGATCGCTTGTGTTTTGGCTTCAAATGACTGGATTGACATCCTTTCTTGAAATATAAACTGACGATAAGACTTTTGGTGGGATAGTTTTGGAGTATTTGTATCTTAAACCTGGGCCCATTGGCCCCTTAAAGAAACCCAGTCCTAATCTAATGAATATGCATACCCTAATGTAGGGGTCAACGCATACTTGGCTTATACATGTTTAATGAAAAAAAGTTGAAGTGTGCAAGTGCTGGTTATTTTTCTTTATGCCAGTTATTTTTCTATATATATTGTCATTATATGTAACTTTCATATTTGTGATCTTTATTCAAATGATGTGTCTAATTATGGAAAGTGTGGTTACAAAGGAACTCAGACTGGTTGACCCTGGTTCTAGGGTCACAGAATGCAGGAACTCTTTAGGGGGTCTCTGCATACTGCTGCAGTTGGAGGGAAAACTGAGTAGTTCCCATTGTTTGTTATATATTCATTGTATGATGCTGCTTACTATGAGAGTTTTAGTGAAAAATGCCAGAGAAAGATAGGTTTGTTTCTCCATGTCATAACCTGCATTTCTAGCATGTTCTATTTATACTTCTATGGATGGTTGACAGGTTTGGTGGGGGACATTGTAAAATGTGTTTTGTAGGTATATCCCTTTTAAAAGCATTACAATGTTTCTAGATTTTCCCCCTTATATATACTAAGATATTTTAAATTAAATTGCCATGGAATAATTTCATGAGTAATGTATATTTATGAACCCATTGCATATCCATTGATTATGATAACCTCAAACCTCAAGTTAATATCCATACCCTATGGCTATTTCCTCTTCTAAGTGTTAATTCCTTTAGAGGAGTTTCTTTGGAGATATTTAATTTCAATGTTTGGCTTGAAAATTAAATTTGAATTTCTGGAGATAAATCAAAAACAATGACAGCCTTGAACAGTGTCCCTTATTTCTCTAAGTTGCTGAAACATGTTGGTTATAAGATAAGTATGCCAAGTATGAAACACTTTGGAGAGGAGATACATTAGATGTCAGTTTCACACATGTAGGCGGGTAGTCCCCCAAACTATAGCTGTCTAGATAGAAAATGCATTCATACAGAAGCTTTTCTCATCTAACTTAATAGTAATCCCCAGTGGCAAACAGTCAGGTCTGGGACCATCACATGACAGGTCAGTTCACAGTGTGTATCTAACTTGTGTTGGTGTTGATTATAAATAATCTAAACAACATGAAGGAACATCTTCAGCAGCCACAACGCTTGTTTGGAGTATAAAGATAATGAAATTGTCTATTTGGTAGTGTTCTGATTTAGTGATTTTACATTATAAACTTTCCCAACATGAAAGCTAGTGTTGGCTTTGAGGTTCATGTTTTGAGGCATGAACCTCAAAGCCAACAATAACTGGTCTCCTGTGTTTTTGAATTTTGATAGTACTCTTTTCTTTTTCACAAAGTCTTGGCTTACACACTTAGTCCCAAAAGTTTCTTATGTTTTGTCAGGAACTATTGGTTAACTCTTACATGCTTTTAAAAGTGTTCCTCCAGAGATCACTTGCCATCTGCATCTTTGATACATTTAACTTAAGGATAATTTTATAAAATATTTGAAGGGGAATTTGGATGCTACCTATACATGTATGCTTTTCAACCTCCATTTCCTTAGCACATGTTTCTATGTGTGTGAGGATATCTGCTCACACTGGGCAATGTGGCCTTCCTGTAAGTAGGTCAGACTCATTACACAGGGTCTCATGGTTAGGGTTTCAGTGGGGTCCCTTGATGCTTCAGACTATCCATGCTATCTGTGCTTGCAGATAAGTTGTTCTTAAGTCTTGACGGCTAATGGACAACAGCAAAAGGCTCTTGGCTAAAACCTACATCTACTTACCTTGCAGTCTTTGTTTATAGCAAATCATGGGGGTTACCATGTAACCATGTCCCTAAGTATAGTGTACCTGAATGTGGTTTAGTGTAATTACAGTTTAGGATCTTCTTTTGTCAATTAACTTTGGCATATGCATGGTATTGAAAGGGGATTGAAACTTGACCAAAATGAGCAATCATTTTTTGACACTCAATGCCCTCTTTTGACACTCAATGTTCTCTATAATCACAATTTCTTGCAAATCACTGAATATATCACTCCTCAATTATTGACAAATGTCACAGCAAATACTCATGCCCCTGGGAAAGTGGAACCATGAAGATCCTGGATTGATCTCCACCCCTGATTGCATGGTATCACTCTTGTACATGTCCTGCTGTTTACCATGGCATCTATGGGTAAGACAGGAAATGCATGCTCCCCATTCAGATAACACATGAGGACAGGAAGTAACTCCTATTTTGATGGTGGACACATCTTGACATGGGGACAATACTATCTTTAGAATTTCTCTGCATCAAATTTCATGATTGTGATTGACACAAGTCATATAACCTTGATGTGGGTCATTTTAAAAAGTTCTCATATTGCTAGCTAACAAGTGAAGTTTAAGCTTGGCTTTTAAGAGCTTTATATTCTTGCTACTAGGAATTGCACCAATTCTGTCAAAGACTTTCTGTTCTTATATGTGTCACCTTTCAAATAAGACCCCCTCAGTCCTCTTCAGCACTGCTCATCTGTTGCTTACACAAGTGAGTAACAGGCTTGAGAGCTGCATATAAAGGGGCATCCATCTTGCCAAGGCCCATGTATGTTTGTGGCATTGTCTGAGCACCTGCTGTGCCACCACTGCTCAAGATGTAGCAGTAACAGGCAAGCCTCTGACTCTGAAAGTTTCTGACAGTTATTGTTTATAGTGTTTCACCGCCTTACATCCCACTATACATTGATTAGATAACCCTGCGTTGAGTGATTGAAAGTAAAGTGGGAATTGTTTTCAACAGCTTAGTTCATATTGCCATGAGACAGACTCTTGAACAAGGAAGAAATTAGTTTCACGATAAGTTCCAAGGGGTCTTTGAATCATTTCTGAGGCATGCGAGAAGGTAGCCAGTGACTTGGGGTTGGATATGGCTTTCTTTAGGCACTCAAGTTTTCTCTACCATATACAACTGGCTAGTCACGATTTATGGTTGCAAAAATGAATATGGCAGAAAAGGTGACGAAAAATCCAACATTCCAAATGGTCTTTCGGTTGTATAAGCACCATAGACCGTCCTGTACACCCCCACACATTTACATAGCTACCAGACCTAGTGACTAGTAGGCTATCTGAGGTGATGGATGATGATGATTCTAGGCCCTAGTCCGCTGATTAGATAGTATAGTATGGATAGTTATGTCACATTGTGTCTTGGAGATAGCGAGGGGAGGGCCCTCCCAATTAGTGAAGTGTTTGTTGTGATTATCACCCTCTGATGCTGTGTCTCTCAGTCAGCAGCTGATAAACCTGCTCTTAATCCTTGAGTTATAATTGGGCGTCTGATCAAACAGGTTGCACCATTTGTCTGCATATCCAGTATTAAGACAAAGCATGGAAACTCCAAGGTAAAGATAATAAGTCAGACTTGTTTGATATTGTGTTTACATGCAATTCCATGATACGCTGGACTAGATTTCGAGCCTAGTGATTTATCTTTTTATTTTAGTATTGTTGATATTGTCATTATAATTATTATTAGTTAATTGCACAATGCAATTGCGTGATTTGCAGTGCAAATATTGATTTTGAGCTTTGTATTCTTTTCATTGATTTCAACCTTAGAGTAATGGCAGGATTAATACAGAGTCAAATAGTACCAGAGTAAAAAGTGTATACACCATGTGGTATGTGCTTCTGGACAGGGCCTCATAAGTCAAAAAAAATGTGTGTACACAATGAGCAATCATAAAAGTTTTGGTTGTCTTATTTATGCTTGAAATTGTCAATTTCCTGGTTAGCTTATATGTCTCCATACTGTCCTGATGTGTTACTTTTCCATGTGCAACTAGGTATCTTCAGTTTTTTCTGTGATGAGACCTTCGCCTGTAACCACAATTCTAGCAATTTATCAAATGTCTCTACTTATTGCTTAACCTTTTGATAGACAAGTCATGGGATATTCTTACATGTCCTCAAGTCCTCTGAGCTAGGCTGCTGATAATTTGTGATTAAGCATTGTGAGATAAGATAGAAGTCATTATTTCTCCATGAACTCCTTCTTGCTGCTGTTAATCATGTTTATCATCTTTGGCTGTTATTGTTAGCTTAATTATGGTGGAAGTCATGCTATGGTGTTGTGATCACTGTGGATGATCAAAACTAAGAATGTGATAAGGGTGAGCTAGGGCAGACAGATAAGACACCCTGGTTTAGAATCCACAGCATTATCTAAGATGCTGTGTATGTAGTTACACAGTTATTTTCTCTCTCTCTCTCTCTCTCTCTCTCTCTCTCTCTCTCTCTCTCTCTCTCTCTCTCTCTCTCTCTCTCTCTCTCTCTCTCTCTCTCTCTCTCTCTCTCTCTCTCTCTCTCTCTCTCTCTCTCTCTCTCTCTCTCTCTCACACACAAACTCACTGCTAATTAATTATTTCAAGTTTACATTTAATGAGTTCATGTATATGTATAGAAGCAAAAAAAGGTTAAATAACATATATTTTTTTCTGGAAGTGGCACATGTTGTTGGATTTCCCTGAAACTTGCCAATCAGAAATTCTCCCCAGTTCTTGTCAAAAAAGGTGTTTGGATATGAAAAGATGTAATATATATGAATGAGTCACTACTTCCTGGGTAACTTACTTTTTCCTTTCAATGCATTTCAATACAATTTATGGGTTTTTATTTGGTCATAGATAACTTGCCATATGAGATTTGAGTGGATATATTATGTCACCAAGTGAGCATGGGTATTTGTTGAACGTTGAAGATCACTGAGGAATTCTCATATTTCTATAGAAAGTGTACAAAGGAGGGTTTAGGGCTAATATTCATAGTTCAGTAGATAGCTGGAATCTGCTGAACTGGGACCCATGGGCACTCATGTGCGTTGTCCGCCCACATTTTGGGGTGGTTCTCCCGCTCAAAATAGAAAAGGTTTTTCTCATCTTGTGTACTAGTTGCTGGGGGAAAGGTGCAGATTTGTATTTTTTTCAGTAGCATCATCGCCATCATGGTTATGAACATGGTAGGGGTACTTCTTTTTGTGGTGTAGTTTGGGTGTGCTAAGCAAGCTGAAGTGTTCAGAGAGCAACCAACGTAGAAAATACTAAGTAAAGCTGTATTTTCACTTTTATCATAAATTTTTTATTTATTAGAGGTGGGATGATTTCAATTTCATTGGGTCCTTGTGATGTATAGGTAATTGCATTCCTTTAGTTTATATAAAACTTAGTTGAACAGTATGCACATTATTTTTCTTTGGACATTTTCAAGAGATATTTGCAAAAATGTTTTGTTTTGGGGTAGAGGTCGTGTTATGTTATCATGAAAATATGTTATTCATGTAAGGTGGAATGATTTTGATTGTATTGCTAATTGAGTTTCTTTATTAACTTTTTTCACTGCTTGTAAATGTCACGTGAGATGTGTTTGAAAAAAAAAAGTGTTATGGGGTACATTTTCCAACTTTCCTTGTTGAGGGGGGGGGGGGGGGGGGTCGGCTAACCCCCTACAAACCACCCACCAGGGTACTGCTTGTTGTTCATTACCATGGAGACAAAGCAGCCATGCAAAGTAGATTGGCGGGCACACGTCATAAGAAAAGCTTGTTCTGTGCGCAGCTCCCGCCTCCCTATTGTTACGGGTGTTACCCTCTCCAGCAGGGCCTGCAAGCTCCCACTGGCCCCTTTCAATGCGTGCTCCCATTTCCCCAGCACATACAGGAAACTGCCATAACATTAAGGCCCCCACAAAGGGGGAAAGGGGGTGTTAGGATGATCTAGCTGTGATTGCTGTGTATGTTTCTGAGACTTTTAGTTGAAGAAATGAGATGCAGGACTCGACAGGCTCCCACTGGCCCCTTTGAATAAATGCTCCCATTTATTTCCCTAGCTCGCACAGAACACATCTACAGGAAACTGCCATAACATTAGGGCCCCCACAAAGGGGGATGGGGCTGTTGGGATTATCTAGGTCTGATTGCTATGTATGTTTCCGAGACGCAGGACTTGCAGGCTCCGAACGTCCCTTTCAGTGGGTGCTCCTATTCCCTTGCTCACATAGAACACATCTACAGGAAACTGCCATAACATTAAGGCCCCCACAATGGGGGTAAGGGGCTGTTAAGATGATCTAGGTCTGATTGCTGAGTATCACTGTATGATTCTCAGACTTTCAGTGGAATAGCTACTGCAGAGATATAGATTAAAGTGGAAGTCTCTGGCTATAGCTCCCATTTCCCTGCACATACAGGAAACTGCCATAACATTAAGGCCCCCACAAAGGGGGGAAAGGGGGTGTTAGGATGATCTAGCTGTGATTGCTGTGTATGTTTCTGAGACTTTTAGTTGAACAAATGAGATGCAGGACTCGACAGGCTTCCACTGACCCCTTTGAATGGATGCTCCCATTTATTTCCCCAGCTCGCACAGAACACATCTACAGGAAACTGCCATAACATCAAGGCCCCCTCAAAGGGGAAAGGGCTGTTAAGATGATCTAGGTCTGATTGCTGAGTATCGCTGTATGATTCTCAGACTTTCAGTGGAATAGCTACAGCAGAGATATAGATTGAAGTTGAAGTCCCTTGCTATAGCTTCAATTCCCCTGCACATACAGGAAACTGCCATAACAGTAGGGCCCCCACAATGGAGGCAGGGGCTGTTAAGATGATCTAGGTCTGATTGCTGTGTATGTATCCATGCCTTTCAGTTGAATAGCTATAGGTGCAAATGAGATGCAGATTTTTATGATGAGGTTCCCCCAGGGGCACAATAGGAACTAGATGCCTGCTGGGGGTATGTGCAATCTATTGCCCCCATTATGTAAATTTCAATGGGTTATTATGACCTACTTGGGTTGAGCTGAATCATCATAGGGTGGGAAGTTTAAACCATTCATGCCTGTAGCACTGAAATGTACCAACTGTTTGAGTGATATTTTCCTTGACCGCATAATTTTTATGGGAAAATATTGTTGGAGAAGTAAGATTTGAATCAAATCAACAGCCATCTCATTATTTCTTAAAATGCCCTGAATAGTGTGTTGATAATTCTTTCAAAACATATTTGAAAGGAAGTATTGACAGAAACTCAACAACTGATTTGAAAGTTATTGTCAAAACTTTATTCTGGTCCCAAGTTAGCTCTAGATGTTAGGTACATTTCCGCTTGTTCTCTTATAGATAATGAGATTTAATTAATGTAATTGATGTTCTGCAGTACATCAGTGTATCACTATGTTTTCTCACCATTCTAGGTGTGACGTAAGCAAAATAGCAGTTAAACTGCACTTCCCAGCTAGGCTGGAATCAGGCATGCTAATTAGCCCAATTAATTGTATAGTGGTAACATGTGCAACTTTGCATAATAATTAAGTGGCTCCCAAAAGATTCTCTTCTTTCTAAGCTCAAATAGTGTTTGCTGGAATTGTATGAAAACAATGAATTATCAAAATATTTGAAAGTTCATATTTCTTGTAAGTTAAAAGTAATTTTATATAGTTAAAAGTAATAAAAAGTACTTTCTCAACATATTCTCTCTAATATATTCAATATGTTTTATAGTTAATCAGAGAGTAGATTAACAACATGTTCAGGACTGCATCAGCTGCTTTGAGCATGGTTGGGCAATCACAAAGGTATCCTGAAAATTAAAAGGCTGTCTGAGATTGCAATGAAATAAGCTGCTAAGGGGATGAAGAGTTTGTCAATGTGTAATAGACTACAAGGTTAGGTATTGTTAATCAATAAGCCTCTAGAGCGCACATGGTCGGGTGAATTAGATCATTACTTATCAAGGGTTAATATTTGGATAAATATATGGAGGGATTACTTGATTAAACAGGAATAACAACTGTTGGTGAAAGATAGAACAAAATTGACCTTGTCTTCAGTTATTTCCATATGTGCCTGATGTGTATGGGGTCAGAACAACAGTTTCATGCATCAGTGGGCATATTTATGGCGATTATTTGGAACTAGTTTCAAGAACGATAGTGTTTAGATGTGTTTTATAACAGGCCTTCAAATTGTTAGAAAAGCAGTTTGTTTATGTGATCTGAATAGTTCCAAAAAGCATTTGCCAGAGATTCTGCAGGCATACAGAATCGACCTATGGTTTTCTTTGTCCATCTTAGTATTTTTGAAACCAACTTGCAAGTATTTATCATTGGACAGTGTTCTGTTTCTTAACTATTAAACGAAGTAATATAATTCTCAACGTGAATTATGAATAAAAGAATAACTTCAAAATTAATCAAAATTCATTCTTAAGATGATTTATGAATATTTCGTTTCCCAGTTGTGTTCAGTTTCTAACTGAATATCTTTTGATATAATCCTCTTGAGACGCGATCATTCTATTCATTCAAAGCATGGATTGATCAAAGAGCAATAATTGCATCACTTTTCATGCTGTGAAGTTCCTAAAAGTCGGCCTCGTCTGGCCCCAACAGTTGGGCCCTAGGGCGCCATGACCAGTCAGGCTTATTAGCCAATCAGCATGCCTAGATAATACGCGCTGACAATTAGAATCGTTCCAATTGCTTTTGGTCGTTCCTCAGCCACCCTCGGGCAGGGTTTGATTCTACCCGAAACAATGGATGAAAGGGTGTGATGTTGTGATTATGTGTCATAAAAGAGTGCAGTAACTAGCTCCAATTTGACTCTAGGTGTCCTTATATTCTCCTGTGATCCAAGGCTGTTGTGACATCTCACACCATTCTCATGCCTATCTGTGGTCAAGAATGTCCACAGTGTGACGACTTTGAATTAATTCACTGATTAGAATTGATATTTGAATAATATTCAAAAAGGCGTTCTTAAACTGTCCAGACAGGAAGACAAATTTCAATCTTAAGTCATCTGGACATCCATAGATGC
The DNA here is from genome assembly GCA_963942565.1 of Maea johnstoni. Lineage (NCBI taxonomy): Eukaryota > Metazoa > Annelida > Polychaeta > Spionida > Magelonidae > Maea > Maea johnstoni. Next base: position 16,651,382 of record OZ012688.1, on the reverse strand, counting down.
CAAATCATAAGTATACTCAGAGATGTAAATTACATCCAGGTTATGTACACCTCTGATATGCTTCTGAAATAGATAGGCTAGGAGCCTATTAGAGTCGGTCAAACCTATCAAGCAAGAAGTAAATAGAAATCCTAATACCCTAGTAAACATATATCTGAAGACGAATACATTGAGACTAAAAGCTTATTTTTGTCATTGTTCTGATGTTGAAATGATCATCAGAACTAAACCTACTATCCGTTAACCATTTTGACTAATACTTGGAGACCCCTGATTATAGCTTACCACCTAGGGAGCTCATATCTCAAATCCATCCATCTTATAAGATAGGACTTCTTTATCGTAGATAATACTGGGTATGGGAATGGTTAAATTACCCTCCCTAAATGTTCCCCACATGTTGTTTTAATGGCTCGTTTCTGTTCGGGGTGTTGATGAACATGGGGGCTAGCACCTTTCTATTGTTTCCAGGTGAGAAAAAGGTGACCAAGCCATACCTTGTGAAAACTGCCCTCAGAATCATCTCTGCTGGGAGCTGCCGGCCAATTTTAGCCTTGGGAGAGTTTAGGGGACAATTGTGTTTTGGAGCTAATCTCCCTTTAGAAGTTACATAATCTTAGGTAAGGGATGGGGCTTTGATCCTCTGGCCTCACAAGGGATTAGCCGGGATCCAGCTCCCTCTAACCCTAACGGCCTTGGTTTACTTATGCAAGTCTTACCCACTATTTCTTCTGACCATGTAATAGTCCTTAACATGTTTAAAACCACCCTTCCTCTCTTAACAAATCCTTATGGCCAGTTAGATCACACTTCATGGATATAGACATATCCAACTGGAAGAAGTTTGTTTTAAACAAAATTTAAAATCAACTATTGGTAGTATGAATGTCTGTGTGTATGGGGTATCAATTCATTAAATGTGTGACTTTCGGTTTTAATGGTGTTAACTAACATGTTAGCCCATATGAAAATTGAAATTTGGGGCTGATTAGTATAATTACAATATAGAAAATTTATCTATGATTGTACAATGTAGTCTATTTGGCTAATTAAGGACAGTAGACATGATACTGCAACTATTTTATGGGCAGACATGCTTTGAGATTTGACAATACCACAGGACTATATTACAAGAAAAATGATTGTGCAACTATTTATCTTAGTCTGGACAGACATGTTTAGGCAGTCACAGAGGTGTTTTAAATAGAATAATTATGCAATTATTTTTCTTGAGACTGGACAGACATGTCTAGGCATTGACGCAGAAGTTTGCTGTTAGAAGGGTTTAGGATTAAAGGGGTTTGATTTTGAGGAGTGGTCAACAATAGGTATGGGAATCCATTGTTCTTAAAAAAATCCTCGTCACTCTCACCTTTCCCTTGATTACCTGTGAATGTGTTCAACAAGAGTGTGATACTTCAGGTAAGCCCTTTCGTCATCTTACACTGAAAAAGTAAACGTACCAGTGTGATGTTTGATGGGTGATTTCTAGAGCTTCTGTGTGAAGCTGGCATGAGCTAACCCTTACACTGCTGGAGGCTAATTCTACCAATACAAGATAATGCAAAAAACCTGAAAAATCACCGAAACCCTGGCAAATGGGTACTCATCTGAAAGTACTCAGTGAGAGCTTTCCAATGAGTACCAACATGACAGGGTTTGGATGTTTTTCAAAAGTTTTTGCATTTTTCTCCCATGGACAAAAGTACCCTCAGCATGGCATGAGTTAAGGGCCAGCTTTATTTAGTGTTAAGTAGCCTCTTGGTTGGGAACTGCTGAGCCACTAAGAAACAAATCCCCTCCTGAAAGAGAGTGTAAATAGACTGTTTAGAGGGAATGAGATGCCATTGTGTTTAGTGTGGAAAAAAGCATTCCTTTGTGTGTGGTGAAAGAAGTCAAAACTTTGAATATCAACATCACATATGCGCTCTAACAATGTAAAACGTGTACATGAAGTTTGAAACCACTATTCTGATATTTACTTCACGTGTGCACTCTAATAATATAAAATGCATACATGAAGTTTGATACCATTGTTCTGATATTCCTAGTCTTGCTCTGTGGTGGTCAAAAAAAATTGAATCAGAAGTCAGAACATTGTTCCGATGTGGTGTTCTAATTAAGATAATTTCTCATATTTTTGTTTCATTAAAATATTTTTAAAAAGGTTAATGGAAGTTCACTCAAGTTGACATTTCATTTTGAGTTGCGACGGAGAGAGAGAGAGAGATTTGGCAATCAGCTCCTGAAAATGGTAGTTCCCCAAAGTTGCCCTATCATTTTTAAAGGGTTGTAGGGGGGGAGAGAGAGAGAGAGAGAGAGAGAGAGAGAGAGAGAGAGAGAGAGAGAGAGAGACTTAGCAATCAGCTCTTTATCTAGCAGCCCCTCCTTGACTTAATGAGGTAATTCCCAGGATTGCTGGCTAACCCTGTGTTATTTACTTAGGTGTTATTGGCTTGTATGAATGCTACCATCTTAAGCTAAGAACCCTCTTATCATTGTTGCTAAGAAGCTGAGTATTGTGCTCAAGAAGAAGCTGTGTATAAAGGAATGTACTAAAGCAGGGCTTCAGATTGGCAAGGGGTAAAGTAGGAATGTTGTTGATGGCTCATTGGTGGTATGGTATTTTTTCCTTGTTTTCCAATGGTAATCTTACTTAAGAATATTGTAATGGTTCCCAATAGGATTTAGAAAGTTGATTCCCAAAATTGAAATTGCCAAAATTTTGGGAATTCTTAGAATCCACAATTTACTCAGATTACAATAAGAAACATGCATTTTCTATTAGAAATAAGACATGATATCCTCAACGGGTTTAGAATAATGTATAGGTGAAAAAATTCATTTTTGTGATCGAAATTGACATTTCACAAAATTCCTTGCAAAATCATTTGGGCATTTTCAGGGGTGTCCATGATGCCTAGGCGCCCATGCTTCACACTCTTCCGTAAATCATTGTTCTTTATTTTCTTTGTAAAGAGTTGCTATCTTGAATCTATCAACCAGTGATATCTTCTTTCTGAGATGATAGAAAAGTCCTTTTTATTTTCCTGGGAACAATCTCAGGTTTAGCAGCTATCAAGTTGTTATCTTTTATCAACCATTTTGTGATCTATCCTCTTTTTGAGATGAAAGTTAGTAACTTTGTCAATAAAATCTCAGATGTTGGTGCTATTGGGTCGCTATCTTTTATCAACCAATTTAGTGATTTACCATCATTGTTAGAGGCATGAAAAAATGATTATCTCTCTAAGGCTAGGGATTTGCCTACAACAAGCCACCAAAAGGAGGAGATATTTTAAACCCAGCAAGAGTTCTGGTGCTGAGTCATTGTGCACAAGCAGCCTCTGCCTTGAGTAGGCAATTATTCACTTATAAGGAGAAGTAGAACAATGGGATTAGCGGATTAAACCTCACTAATCTGATAATCCTTCAGAAAAGAGCAGGCCATTACGGAAAGATTAGTTCGCTTTTTCACAGTAAGAACAAAGGATATTATGTTGACTGTAAGGGAAAATGGATTCTCCCATAGTGAACATAAAACAAACTGTTTATGTGAATGTGAGTCTTAAGAAGTGATTACCTTCGATAGGGGTAGTGCACAGAAGTGGTGAGGTAATATGCCATACACCACTTAGTGTGTTACTCTGTGATTGAGCTTAGCTACTATACCTGTCTGCACAATTGCAATGTAAGAGTGATTTTCTATTGTCTTCATGGAATCCAGGCTCCAGACAACTTGACCATTGGCCAAACATGTCATTGAAACCAAACAGACATTATTCTGATCCCTTTGCTTATCCTCTAGATGGTCTACTTGGTATCAACATACTCCTTCAATTCCAATCAGGCTGGTTTGGAGGATCAATAGCCTGGGTTTGACAACAGAGCTAGCCTGACCATTCCATACTGTTCGAGACTGTGCAAGCAGGTAAAATTTATAACCATGGTCAGGAAATACAGGTAGCAACAGTATATAATAACTATTCTGGCAGTATTGTATTTTCCTGAAAACCTTTTTGGATAGGCAATTTAAAAAAAAGTTATTGTAGCCGGTACATTGTAGTGAGTAGCTAATTTTGGACGGGCAGAAATTTTGTGATTGGGGTTTCTGAGAGGCATTTTAATCATCCTTTTTTAAGACCTACCTACTCCCAGTAGTCATAAGGAAGCTGGCTGACTTTCAGGCACCGCACAGAAGTGCCTGTTCTGAGTAGATTACATGTGCTTCACCTGTGTCAACACTTGAGGAGTAGCAGAATCTTCCCGCCCATTCTGGCCATCCTGCACCACTCAGGCCCAATTTCCCTGAGATTCTCACTTAAGATAAGGGTCTGGGCACACTCTGGGACAAGTGGATTGCATGCTCTTGGGCAATGGGTATGGATTTTGTATCATTTTACACACCCTGGCCACACTTACCACTCAAGTGTCCAAAGTGCTTGGCAGCTGAAGCTTGGATGGACAGACATCCTTGGGCTTTGTTTTGTAGTTGCCACTCTCATAATGAGGTTACTATACCACAACAATAGAACATACAACTCTTGCTATCTATGCACTAATTGTTTCTGAACATCCTTGGCAGTGCATTTTTCGAATGCCTGTTGCTATGGTTACCAGAAAATTCAATTTCTTTGAAATTTTTTTCTCTGAAGATCTTCACATGGTGGAGATGTGAATGGTGGATTGTTTTCATTTAATTTTGTTACTTACTACTAGTAGCAGTGAAGTTTAATTGATTTTCCTGTTTTTATATTTTTGGACTAGCCTGTCTGGGTCTCTCCCTCACACCACTGAGTGTTAGGCGATGTTGCATAATCGGTCTGTGTGTCACTCACAGATAGCGATCTCTCATGCATGAAAAACACTGCTCATGCACAGAGCGGCCACTCAAAACTGACCCCCACTACGTGCACTCACAGAAATCTACAAATAGAATACCTACCTAAACCATAGGCATAGTTTTAAACTTTTAGCCAGCCAGGCGTCTGGACACCCACATCCTCAAAAAATCCCTTTCAGGACACCCTCAATATTTTGTAGGGAATTTCTTAAAATGTCAAGCATATATTTGAACTTTTTTCACTTCAATATAATTCCCATGCCATTGTATATGGACATTACTTATCATTTCATTAAGTAAATACATGTTTATTAATAATATTCCTCAGACAAGTTTGAGCGTAGCTTCAGTGTGATTATCTGCGCGATTATTCCCCTATTTCATGCTGATTACAGCATAATGTGCGTGTCATAGGATCTCGATGTGGCATCTCAAGCCAAGGGGAAGAAGAGTCCCCTAGAAGTTTGGGACAACATTTAATTAGTACACACTAATTTTATGGCTCTCTGACTTTAATATGGGATTTGCTTTCAGTCTACTGAGTTGGTCCCTGGGTATGACACTTGTTGCTGGGCTGGCAGTCCTCGAGGAATGTATACCCAGTAACACTACCCCTGGGTGGGGGGCACATTCTGAAAACCCTTAGGCAGGGGATGGACTGCCATGTAGAAGACACAAACAAGGTCTGGATTGGGTAGTTGTAGCCTTGTAGGTGGTTTCCTTATCAAATGATTGATTAATTCCCCTTTAAATATTTTCCAAAATATGCTTTTGATAGAAATATAGCTTTGAAATAGTTCTATTTGGAGTTGAAAGGATTCAAGTAATAAATAGGATGCCCCAAAATTTTACAACTGCCAATTTTGGGCACCCAGTCTGTAATTCCTGGCTAGGAGCCTGATGGATTGATATGGTTCAATCCTTTCCTGGGAAATTTTAAGATTGTATTATCCAGTGGGAGGAGGTGGGTGAGAGATCAGATATGGCTTGAGTGCTCTGATAACCCACACCTTCCTTCTGCCATGTAATCAGCACACCTGAGAACCTGGTCTGTGGACTTATTCTCATTAATCCACCCACTAACTAGCAGCCCATTGTTTTAGCACTCCTCTGAGGGGCCCCCACACTCCCTTCAAGTGTGTGTGAGAATGAGCTAGGATTTATCTGATTCTGGTGTAGTAATGACAACCAAGTCCCATGCTCCCCTAGTGTTTTGATAGAATCCCTTGTCTACCGCTAGTTAATGTGTGAAGAAATGAGCTAGGCGGTTATCTGATTTCTGGTATACTGGTATAGTAGTGATAGTCAAGTCTCACACTCCCCTAGAGTTTTAATAGAATCCTTTGACTACCCAGTTCCCACTAGTTGATTTTTGAAGAAATCTGCTTGGTGGTTATCTGATTTTCTGGGGTAGTAATGATACGGAGGTCCCATCATCCCCAAATGTTTTGGTAGAATCCCTTGTCTTCCCACTAGTTAATGTGTGAAGAAATGAGCCAGGGAGTTATCTGATATTCTGAGGGTACCGGTAGTAATGATATGGAGGTTCCACACTTCCCCAGTGTGTTGACAGAATCCCTTGACTACCCAGTACCCACAAGTTACTGTGTGAAGAAATGAACTAAGTGGTTATCAGATTTTCTGGTGGTCCCACACTCCCCAAGTGTTTTGATAGCTTCTGCTGTTAATCTGTGTAAGCACAGGCTACAAGTTATCTGATTCTCTGGTGTAGTAATGATTGTATTCTCAGGTCTAATCCCCAAGTGGCGAGCCTTGATTAGGAACGCAGCCTCCATTTTGCTGCTCACTTTTCTATTAACCCTTATGAGATGCTGGTAGCTAAGTTGGCCAGTACTCAACGAGAGCTATCCAATACGTACCAACATTGCAGGGTTTACTTTAGATGGTTTTAAAAAATGTTGGCATTCTTGTGCATTGGACGAACGTAGCCTTAGGATTGGAAGGGTTAAAGGTAGCCTAGAACATAGGCTACACACACACACACAAAGGGACCTGTACTGCGGGGATTCCTGTCTATCCAGTCACATTCAGATTTCAGGCACATGTGCAATTGTTGCTAATTGGTCTGAAGGCATGTCCCTGTCCAAGAAGGGCTTTGTTAATTAAACAGTGCTTTCAATGATGGAGGATTGCACTTAGGGAAGAATCAGGAGTGGCTTGTGTCAGTGAAAAGAAAACCAAATGTTAATTATCAGGTAAAGACCATTAAGTATGTGTGACTTGTATGTCTTCAAGCATCTTAGTGGACAGCCTCTCAAAGAAGTGTTGGCATTGATTAGGTTATTCTTCGTGCTTTGACAGGGTTACAAGGTCTTAGCTTGGGTTTATAAACTGGGTGCCAAAAATTGGCAATTTTTTGGGAAGTTCTTTTTTTCAAGCGGGACACAGTAATATACTCATATTACAACCATTAACAAAAAATTCTGTTGTAATAAACTTATTGAATTAAGCATGATATCCTTCTACAATGTCATGGGAATTATATGTGATGGTAAAAATGTCAATTACATGATAGAGACTAGAAATAAATTAAGTTATGTAGATGAAACCTTCGGGGGAAAATTGGACTTAAATGTTCCTCTAAAAAATGAAATTTTAAATCTTTGAAAAGGAGTTCATAGATAGGTCTTAGGTTTGCTTCCTTTAAGCGAATTAACCATTTAAAACATCAGCATTTTACCTTGCTGAACAGTTCTGACTTCAGTTAAATTTAGTTTCTGAAAATCAGTATTTTACCAATACTGTTCTGATGAGGTAACTAATGTTAGCATAATAAGTATACCCTCTGGATACTTAGGTCTGGCCTTGAGGTGGTCAAAATTCTTGAATGGATGTGTCTGATG
>OZ012688.1:16611247-16643475 GCA_963942565.1 Maea johnstoni | reverse complement strand
TATTTATCATTGGACAGTGTTCTGTTTCTTAACTATTAATCAAAGTTATATGATTCTCAAAGTGAATTATGAAAAAAAGAATAACTTCAAAATTAATCATTAATTCATTCTTAAGATGATTTATGAATATTTCGTTTCCCAGTTGTGTTCAGTTTCTAGTGAATATCTTTTGATATCATCCTCTTGAGACGCGATCATTCTATTCATTCAAAGCATGGATTGATCAAAGAGCAATAATTGCATAAAGGTAAAGGTATTCGGTTTATAGTCTTGTATCCACCGAAGTGCTCACACGACCTTCCTCCCCTAGCAGGCACTGTACATACAGAAACCATTTCAATCCCCCGGGGGATATTCCAGAGCAACTGGCAGCATATAGCGCACACACTCTAAGCACTGCCTTATTTATGCTAGGTACCCATTTTGCAGCTGGGTAGACTGAAGCAATATGGAATAAACTGTTTTGCCCAAGAACGACCAAAGTGCCCGGAGTGGCCGGGATTCGAACCAGCGACCCTCTGATTACTAGTCCGACTCCTAACCAACTGAGCTACTTTGTCCCCATCACTTTTCATGCTGTGAAGTTCCTAAAAGTCGGCCTCGTCTGGCCCCAACAGTTGGGCCCTAGGGCGCCATGACCAGTCAGGCTTATTAGCCAATCAGCATGCCTAGATAATACGCGCTGACAATTAGAATCGTTCCAATTGCTTTTGGTCGTTCCTCAGCTACCCTCGGGCAGGGTTTGATTCTACCCGAAACAATGGATGAAAGGGTGTGATGTTGTGATTATGTGTCATAAAAGAGTGCAGTAACTAGCTCCAATTTGACTCTAGGTGTCCTTATATTCTTCTGTGAACTAAGGCTGTTGTGACATCTCACACCATTCTCATGCCTATCTGTGGTCAAGAATGTCCACAGTGTGACGACTTTGAATTAATTCACTGATTAGAATTGATATTTGAATAATATTCAAATAATATTCAAAAAGTCGTTCTTAAACTGTCCAGACAGGAAGACAAATTTCAATCTTAAGTCATCTGGACATCCATAGATGCCAAATCATAAGTATACTCAGAGATGTAAATTACATCCAAGTTATGTACACCTCTGATATGCTTCAGAAATAGATAGGCTCGGAGCCTATTAGAGTCGGTCAAACCTTTCAAGCAAGAAGTAAATAGAAATCCTAATACCCTAGTAAACATATATCTGAAGACGAATACATTGAGACTAAAAGCTTATTTTTGTCATTGTTCTGATGTTGAAATGTTCATCAGAACTAAACCTACTACTTTCCTTTAACCATTTTGACTACTACTTGGAGACCCCTGATTATAGCTTACCACCTAGGGAGCTCATATCTCAAATCCATCCATCTTATGAGATAGGACTTCTTTAGTGTAGATAATACCGGGCATGGGGATGGTTAGATTACCCACCCTAAATGTTCCCCACATGTTGTTTTAATGGCTCGTTTCTGTTGGGGGTGTTGATGAACATGGGGGCTAGCACCTTTCTATTGTTTCTAGGTGAGAAAAAGGTGACCAAGCCATACCTTGTGAAAACTGCCCTCAGAATCATCTCTGCTGGGAGCTGCCGGCCAATTTTAGCCTTAGGAGAGTTTAGGGGACAATTGTGTTTTGGAGCTAATCTCCCTTTAGAAGTTACATAATCTTAGGTAAGGGATGGGGCTTTGATCCTCTGGCCTCACAAGGGATTAGCCGGGATCCAGCTCCCTCTAACCCTAACGGCCTTGGTTTACTTATGCAAGTCTTACCCACTATTTCCTCTGACCATGTAATGTTCCTTAACATGTTTAAAACCACCCTTCCTCTCTGAACAAATCCTTATGACCAGTTAGATCACACTGCATGGATATAGACATATCTAACTGGAAGAAGTTTGTTTTAAACAAAATTTAAAATCAACTATTGGTAGTATGAATGTCTGTGTGTATGGGGTATCAATTCATTAAATGTGTTACTTTCAGTTTTCATGGTGTAAACTAACATGTTGACCCGCATTTAAAATACAAATTTGGGGCTGATTAGTATAATTACAATATAGAAAATTTATCTATGATTGTAGCCTATTTGGCTAATTTAGGACAGTAGACAGATGATGCGGCAACTATTTTATGGGCAGACATGCATTGAGATTTGACAATACCACAGGAGTATATTACAAGAAAAATGATTGTGCAACTATTTATCTTAGTCTGGACAGACATGTTTAGGCAGTAACAGAGGTGTTTTAAAACAGAATGATTATGCAATTATTTTTCTTGAGACTGGACAGACATGTTTCGGCATTGACGCAGAAGTTTGCTGTTAGAAGGGTTTAGGATTAAAGGGGTTTGATTTTGAGGAGTGGTCAACAATGGGTATGGGAATCCATTGTTCTTAAAAATCCTCGTCACTCTCACCTTTCCCTCGATTACCTGTGAATGGAATGTGTTCAACAAGAGTGTGATATCTCAGGTAAGCCCTTTCGTCATCTTACACTGAAAAAGTAAACGTTCCAGTGTGATGTTTGATGGGTGGTTTCTAGAGCTTCTGTGTGTAGCTGGCAGGGGCTTAGCCGCAATGCGTCCAGCGTGTCATTTGGACACGCAGAACTCTGTGTTTTTTACAGTTTGGACACCCAAAAATTAATGTCAGAATTTGCTGAAGATGACTTTTCTTAGAAGATAGAAGATGTAGAAGCTGTAGTGTCACTTTTATAAGACACACAAAGCAGTATCTGGCCTTAAAAAGCAAAATCTGTAAAGGTATAGGGTCTATCTTATTAGTAGTATGTATTTTGTACCACGCTTTGGGCACGCAAAAGTCTATGAAACCTCTATTTGGACATCCTGTTTCTAAATATCGGCTAAGACCCTGAGCTGGCATGAGTTAAGGGGCAGCTTTATTTAGTGTTAAGTAGCCTCTTGGTTGGGAACTGCTGAGCCACTAAGAAACAAATCCCCATCTGAAAGAGAGTGTAAATAGACTCTTTTGAGGGAATGAGATGCCATTGTGTTTAGTGTGGAAAAAAGCATTCCTTTGTGTGGTGAAAGAAGTCAAAACTTTGAATATCAACATCACATATGCGCTCTAACAATGAAAAACGTGTACATGAAGTTTGAAACCACTATTCTGATATTTACTTCACGTGTGCACTCTAATAATATAAAATGCATACATGAAGTTTGATACCATTGTTCTGATATTCCTAGTCTTGCTCTGTGCTTGTCAAAAAAAAATTTGAATCAGAACATTGTTCCGATGTGGTGTTCTAAATAAGATAATTTCTCATATTTTTGTTTCATTAAAATATTTTTTAAAAGGTTCATTAAATGGAAGTTCACTATTAAAGTTGACATTTCATTTTGAGTTGCGACGGAGAGAGAGAGAGATTTGGCAATCAGCTCCTGAAAATGGTAGTTCCCCAAAGTTGCCCTATCATTTTTAAAGGGTTGGAGGGGGAGAGAGAGAGAGAGAGAGAGAGAGAGAGAGAGAGAGAGAGAGAGAGAGAGACTTAGCAATCAGCTCTTTATCTAGCAGCCCCTCCTTGACTTAATGAGGTAATTCCCAGGATTGCTGGCTAACCCTGTGTTATTTACATAGGTGTTATTGGCTTGTATGAATGCTACCATCTTAAGCTAAGAACCCTCTTATCATTGTTGCTAAGAAGCTGAGTATTGTGCTCAAGAAGATGCTGTGACTGCCACTGACTGGAATGTACTAAAGCAGGGCTTCAGATTGGCAAGGGGTTAAGTAGGAATTATTTTTTCCTTGTTTTCCAATGGTAATCTTACTAAAGAATATTGTAATGGTTCCCAATAGGATTTAGAAAGTTGATGCCCAAAATTGAAATTGCCAAAATTTTGTGAATTCTTATTTTTTAAGAGAAACCACAATTTAGTCAGATTACAATTAGAAACATCCATTTTCTATTTGAAATAAAACATGATATACTCAAACAATGTTTACAGAATAATATTTAGATGAAAAAAATTAATTTTGTGATCGAAATTGACATTTTACGAAATGTTGTACATTCTCATGCTTCATCCTATTCCGTAATTTATTGTTCTTTATTTTCTTTGTAAAGAGTTGAGATGCTAGAAAAGTCCTATTTATTTTCCTGGGAACAATCTCAGGTTTAGCAGCTATCAAGTTGTTATCTTTTATCAACCATTTTGTGATCTATCCTCTTTTTGAGATGAAAGAAACTTTGTCAATAAAATCTCAGATGTTGGTGCTATTGGGTCGCTATCTTCTATCAACCAATTTAGTGATTTACCATCATTGTTAGAGGCATGAAAAAATGATTAGCTCTCTAAAGCTTGGGATTTGCCTACAACAAGGCTCGAAAAGGGGGAGATATTTTAAACCCACCAAGAGTTCTGGTGCTGAGTCATTGTGCACAAGCAGCCTCTGCCTTGAGTAGGCAATTATTCACTTATAAGGAGAAGTAGAACAATGGGATTAGCGGATTAAACCTCACTAATCTGCTAATCTCTCAGAAAGGAGCAGGCCATTACGGAGAGATTAGTCCGCTTTCAACAATAAGTCTTTGATTTTTTTCACAGTAAGAACAAAGGATATTATGTCGGCTCTGAGGGAAAATGGATTCTCCCTTAGTGAACATAAAACAAACTGTTTATGTGAATGTGAGTCTTAGGGAAGTGATTGTCTTCGATAGGGGTAGTGCACAGAATAGGTGAGGTAATATTCCAAACACCACTTACTGTGTTACACTCTGATTGAGCTTAGCTACTATACCTGTCTGTGCACAATTGCAATATAAGAGTGATTTTCTATTGTCTTCATGGAATCCTGGCTCCAGACAACTTGACCATTGGCCAAACATGTCATTGAAACCAAACAGACATTATTCTGATCCCTTTGCTTATCCTCTAGATGGTCTACTTGGTATCAACATACTCCTTAAATCCCAATCAGGCTGGTTTGGAGGATCAATAGCCTGTGTTTGACAATAGAGCTAGCCTGACCATTCCATACTGTTCGAGACTGTGCAAGCAGGTAAAATTTATAAGCATGGTCAGGAAATACAGGTAGCAACAGTATATTATAACTATTCTAGCAGTTTTGTATTTTCCTGAAAAACTTTTTGGATAGGCAATTTAAAAAAAGTTATTGTAGCCGGTACATTGTAGTGAGTAGCTAATTTTGGACGGGAAGAAATTTTGTGATTGGGGTTTCTGAGAGGCATTTTCATAATCCTTTCTATGACCTACCTACTCCCAGTAGTTATAAGGAAGCTAGCTGACTATTTAGGCATGGTCTTAGCCAGCAGGGCGTCTGGGTGCCTTTTTGGACACCCAAACCCTTAAAAGAACCCTTCAGGGCACCCAAAAAATTTTGTGTGGAATTTCTTAAAATCCCAATCTCAAGCTTATAATTGATTTTATTTCATCTCCTTTTAATTCCCATGACATTGTTTGATGATATTATGCCTTATTTTGATGAATTTATACATGTTTATGGTTGTAGTATGAGTATATTGGGATGCCCCTTAAAAATTTGGACGCCCAAAAATTTTACAACTGCCAATTTTAGGCACCCAGATTCTAAATCGTGGCTAAGACATAACAGACCTGATATGATAACAGACCACCATCTACTGTTATGCAACGTCCATCACCCCAAGCCACACCTTCAGAAGACAAAAATAATAACAAGGGCCTTTCGCTCCATTAACCTGCCCAGTTTTAGAACAGACATTTCACAAGGACTGGGGGATCCTGATGACAACCTCTCTGTCACTGATCTCATGGACATATATGATACACAACTAACCAATGTGCTGAATAAGCATGCACCACCCAAGGAAAAGTCTATTGTAATAAGACCACAACAGCCTTGGTTCTCAGATGATCTCCATCGAGCAAAATCTGAGAAAAGAAAAGCTGAAAGGCTGTGGAGGAGAACTGGCCTGACAGTTCATCGTGAAATCTTCAAGGAAGAAAGAGACAAATACAACAAGCTCCTTGAAAGTAGCAAAGTGTCATATTACAATCAGAGGATTATTGATTGTGGGCAGGATTCAAAAGCGATGTCCCAGACAATGAATGAACTCCTCTTCAGGCAGAAAGTGTCAAAACTCCCAGAACACAGCTCTGCAGAAGAACTTGCAAATAGGTTCTCATGCTTTTTCAAGGAAAAGATTGATAAAATCAGGAATAACCTCCCTGACTGCTCTGACATCAACCTGGAAATAGCACAGTCACCACCTGTTTCCACTCTGAATGTTCTGCGGAATACTACAGAGGAGGAAGTATGGAAGATAATTTGCAAGTCTCCTGCGAAAAGCTGCATGCTTGATCCAATCCCAACTTGGCTCATCAAAGAAAGTAGAAGCGAATTACTTCCAGTAATGACTAACATCATAAATTCTTCTCTCAGATCTAGCCAGGTACCGAAATCCATGAAGTCGGCTATAGTAACACCGTTACTTAAGAAATCTACCCTAGATCCAGATATTCTAAAGAACTACCGTCCTGTCAGTAACCTTTCTTACATCTCAAAACTGTTGGAGAGGGTGGTGGCGGGGCGACTCACTGACTACATGACTGAGAACAACTTGCATGAACATTTACAATCTGCTTACAAGCCTGGTCACAGCACTGAGACTGCCCTAGTGAAAGTACAGAATGACATTCTAACCAGCATTGACCAGCATGGAGTAGTTATACTGGTCATGTTAGATCTGAGTGCGGCGTTCGACACCATCGACCATGATATTCTATTCAGCAGAATGGAAAATACATTAGGTATTACGGGTCAAGCACTTGCTTGGTTTAAGTCTTACCTGTCAGGACGCACACTCCGCATCAAGATTGACAAGTCATTCTCTGAGTTACAGGACATTCTGTGGTCCGTACCACAGGGATCAGTGTTAGGACCATTGTTGTTCCTGATCTACCTCCTACCCCTTGGAAAACTCATCAGAAAGCATGGTTTAGAGCTTCACATATATGCAGACGACACACAGCTCTATCTGGCAATAAAACCTATCACTCAACAAGCTGTGGACATAGGAGTTGCTAGGCTGGAGGGCTGCCTCACTGACATATATACATGGATGTCACAGAACAAGCTAAAACTGAATGCAGACAAAACGGAAGTCCTAGTGCTAGGTACCCCTAAGCAGCGAGCCAAAATATCTGTGCCTAGCATCTCCGTAAATGGTGAGATTGTTAAGATTCTCAATATACCTATCGGCAATCTGGGCTCTGTTTTTGATCCAAGCATGAATATGGCTGCACATGTGTCAAAGGCAGTCAAATCTGCAAACTATCACCTTCGAAACATTGGAAGGATCAGAAAATACTTGACTGCAGAATCAACTAAAGGTGCTGTCATATCCCTGGTAACCTCAAGACTCGACTACTGCAATGGACTTCTCTGTGGAATACCTGAAGAGCTAATATGTAAGCTCCAGAGAGTACAAAATAATGCCGCCAGGGTGATCACACTCACAAAGAAGTATGACCATATCACTCCAGTACTAAAGGAACTTCACTGGTTACCAGTCAGGAAGAGAATTGAATTCAAGATTCTTCTCCTGGCGTACAAGTGTTTGCATGGAACTGCACCCTCTTACCTGAGGGAAACGCTGAAAGAGTATGTCCCACCACGGACACTGAGATCAACATCCAAGAACTTACTCTGCGAGCCGAGAACCAACATGAAAACCTACGGTGACAGATCATTTAGTGCCTGTGCCCCAAAACTATGGAATCAGCTCCCAAATAATATTCAGGCAGCTGGGAGTGTGGCAATCTTCAAACGACAATTGAAAACACATCTGTTCAAAGATGTATTTATCAAATAACTATGTGGATATCAACATCTATCCTCTGACAATGAATGTAATGCGCCTTTGAGCATGTTTATATGGAAAGGGCGCAATATCAAATGACAATATTATTATTATTATTATTAAGACACTGCTTTCAGGCACCGCACAGAAGTGCCTGTTCTCAGTAGATTACATGTGCTTCACCTGTGTCAACACTTGAGGAGTAGCAGAATCTTCCCGCCCATTCTGGCCATCCAGCACCACTCAGGCCCAATTTTCCTGAGATTCTCACTTACGATAAGGGTCTGGGCACACTCTGGGACAAGTGGATTGCATGCTCTTGGGCAATGGGTATGGATTTTGTATCATTTTACACACCCTGGCCACACTTACCACTCAAGTGTCCAAAGTGCTTGGCAGCTGCTTCTATTGAGGCTTGGATGGACAGACTTCCTTGGGCTTTGTTTTGTAGTTGCCACTCTCATAATGAGGTTACTATACCACAACAATAGAACATACAACTCTTGCTATCTATGCACTAATTGTTTCTGAAAATCCTTGGCAGTGCATTTTTCGAATGCCTGTTGCTATGGTTACCAGAAAATTCAATTTCTTTGAATTTTTTTTCTCAAAAGATCTTCACATGGTGGAGATGTGAATGGTGGATTGTTTTCATTCAATTTTGTTACTTACTACTAGTAGCAGTGAAGTTTAATTGATTTTCCTGTTTTTATATTTTTGGACTAGCCTGTCTGGGTGTCTCCCTCACACCACTGAGTGTTAGGCGATGTTGCATAATCGGTCTGTGTGTCACTCACAGATAGCGATCTCTCATGCATGAAAAACACTGCTCATGCACAGAGCGGCCACTCAAAACTGACCCCCACTATGTGCACTCACAGAAATCTACAAATAGAATACCTACCTAAACCATAGGCATAGTTTTAAACTTTTATCCAGCCAGCCGTCTGGACACCCACATCCTCAAAAAATCCCCTTCAGGGCACCCTCAATATTTTGCAGGGAATTTCTTAAAATGTAAAGCATATATTTGAACTTTTTTCACTTCAATATAATTCCCATGACATTGTATATGGACATTACTTATATTTTCATTAAGTTAGTACATGTTTATTAATGATATTCCTCAGACAAGTTTGAGCGTAGCTTTACTAGCTTCAGTGTGATTATCTGCACGATTATTCCCCTATTTCATGCTGATTACAGCATAATGTGCGTGTCATAGGATCTCGATGTGGCATCTCAAGCCAAGGGGAAGGAGAGTCCCCTAGAAGTTTGGGACAACATTTAATTAGTACACATTAATTTTATGGCTCTCTGACTTTAATATGGGATTTGCTTTCAGTCTACTGAGTCGGTCCATGGGTATGACACTTGTTGTTGGGCTGGCAATCCTCGGGGAATGTATATCCAGTAACACTACCCCTGGGTGGGGGGCACATTCTGAAAACTCTTAGGCAGGGGACAGACTGCCATGTAGAAGACACAAACAAGGTCTGGATTGGGTAGTTGTAGCCTTGTAGGTGGTTTCCTTATCATCAAATGATTGATTAATTCCCCTTTAAATATTTTCCAAAATATGCTTTTGATAGAAATATAGCTTTGAAATAGTTCTTTTTGGAGTTGAAAGGATTCAAGTAATAAATAGGATGCCCCAAAATTTTACAACTGCCAATTTTGGGCACCCAGTCCGTAGATCCTGGCTAGGACCTTGATGGATTGATATGGTTCAATCCTTTCCTGGGAAATTTTAAGATTGTAATATCCAGTGGGAGGAGGTGGGTGAGAGATCAGATATGGCTTGAGTGCTCTGATAACCCATACCTTCCTTCTGCCATGTAATCAGCACACATGAGAACCTTACCTGTGGATGTAGTCTCATTAATCCACCCACTAACTAGCAGCCTATTGTTTCAGGGCTCCTTTGAGGGGCCCCCACACTCCCTTCAAGTGTGTGTGTGAATGAGCTAGGATTTATCTGATTCTGGTGTAGTAATGACAACCAAGTCCCATGCTCCCCTAGTGTTTTGATAGAACCCCTTGTCTACACACTCGTTAATGTGTGAAGAAATGAGCTAGGGGGTTATCTGATTTCTGGTATACTGGTATAGTAGTGATAGTCAAGTCTCACACTCCCCTAGAGTTTTAATAGAATCCCTTGACTACCCAGTTCCCACTGGTTGATTTTTGAAGAAATCTGCTAGGTGGTTATCTGATTATCTGGTATAGTAGTGATAGCCAAGTCTCACACTCCCCTCGAGTTTTAATAGAATCCCTTGACTACCCAGTACCAACTAGTTGATTTTTGAAGAAATCTGCTAGGTGGTTATCTGATTTTCTGAGGTAGTAATTATGATATGGAGGTCCCATCATCCCCTATTGTTTTGGTAGAATCCCTTGTCTTCCCACTAGTTAACGTGTGAAGAAATGAGCCAGGGAGTTGTCTGATATTCTGAGGGTAGTAATGATATGGAGGTTCCACACTTCCCCAATGTGTTGACAGAATCCCTTGACTACCCAGTACCCACAAGTTACGGTGTGAAGAAATGGACTAAGTGGTTATCAGATTTTCTGGTGGTCCCACACTCCCCAAGTGTTTTGATAGCTTCTGCTGTTAATCTGTGTAAGCACAGGCTACAAGTTATCTGATTCTCTGGTGTAGTAATGATTGTATTCTCAGGTCTAATCCCCATGTGGTGAGCCTTGATTACCCTGCTGAAATGATGATGAATTGTTCGTGCACTGTTCATGAACTGTTCATGACTGGTTCATGAACCATTGATCATGAACATTCTTTATTAGTTCATGTCAAGTTCATGAAACAACATGAACTGTTCACTAACATTAAATGAGACAAAATGAGATGATGAACCTTGAAGAACTTATTTGTTCATCAAAAGTTCATTAAAGGTTCATGCCAGCTATTGATTCACTTTTGATGAATAAAAATTCATTAAAAGTGCATCAATTGTTCACAAATTATATTCATCAAAAGTGCATCATTGAGACGTCAAAAGTTCCTCATAATTCCTTAAAATTTCATCAATTTGTCTCATTTAATGTTAATGAAACTTCAATGAACATTTGATGAACTAAGTTTCATTAAAAGTGCATCAATCGTTCACAAATAAAATTCCTCAAAAGTGCATCATTGAGTCATCAAAAGTTCCTCATAATTCTTTAGAATTTCATCAACTTGTCTCATTTAATGTTAATGAAACTTCAATGAACTTTTGATGAACTATTGCTCTTCAATAGTTCTTTAAAATGCATGAACTGTTCATTAATCAAATTCATCAAAAGTTCATCATAAATTCATCAGAGTTCCTTAAAGTTTCACCATCACACATCTCATTTAAACACTGAATTCAGTATGTAAATACTATTTCACATACCCTCTAACAAGTTCAGTAACATAGAATACCCATTTAGGCAAGTATGCAGAATGATATCTTGTGACTGGAACAGACTAGGTAAATCTAAGAAAATACACTCATATTCCCTTTGCCTAATTTTTACGCTCAATCAGCAACATTAATGATATAATTTCTTCAATTATTTTTTACTAAACTGAAGTTAATTGATATTTGGACATCCAGATGTTTTTAATCCTTCATGTGGATTGTGCCCCACAAAGAGAATTTAGCCATCAAAAGTCTAAATGAAATTGGACATAAAATACCATAACCAGAAATACCCAATCCATGCTTACTGGTCACTCATTGGTCAAAATCTAAAGTATCATTCCACTTTTCTTGATTAATTCATTGTGTTCATAATCTACCTATCATAGTAACCATCTGGGGAGAAAGACCAACCTGGGAAATTGAGCAGTAACTTAAAATCCAAAGATGTTTGTGGTATTAACTTTTAGCTCTTGTTGATGGCCGCCATCTTGAAATCCAGTATTTTTGAAAATGGAATGTGCTGCGACCTGGAATTTTTGCCATCTAGTGACGGTTTTGTGAATTAAGTTCATCAAAATGCTTCAAAAGTTCATTAAAACTGATCATGCATTAATTCAGACACTGAATTGGTATGGAAAGTGTTACATCTTTTAACATTTCCTACAAGTAATCAAATGAAGAAAACCCATTGGGGCAAGTTTGCAAAATAATATCTTGTTACTGAAATACAATGGATATGTAGGAGATATATTCCCACCACAAAACAAGATACTTTGACTCAATATATTTGTCATTATTGTGAATTATGAAAATGGTTAATTCATTTGAGTTTGAATTTCGACACATATTCATTAAATGATGAATAGCTCTCAGATGAAAATATGAATGAAGTTAAATATTCATGACTTTTAAAGAACGTAAATGTTCAACCCTAAATGCATTCATGCACATTACACATTCAAATCAGATAAAAAATCTTTAATGCATTTTTGTGAAATAAGTGACATTCATCAAACAGAATTAAACATTCATCAACAAAATAAGGAATATTTGAGTATTTCATCAAAATCATTTAAAAATTCATTTCTACATATTATGAACATTTAGGGAATTTTGAAGAACCTGTGAATAGTGCATCAAGTGTTCTTTAACAATTCATTATGTTTTGAGAGGTTCCTCAAAAGTTCATAAAAGATACATGAACTATTTTAATGCACTTTTAATGCACTTTGGTACATGAACTTATTTAATGAATTATTAATGCATGTTCATGAATTGTACATGAACATGCATGAACATTCATCAAGTGATGAATTTCATTTCAGCGGGGTAGGAACGCAGCCTCCATTTTGCTGCTCACTCTTCTAATTATCTCTTATGGTGCTGGTAGCTAAGTTGGCCAGTACAAAACAAATCACTGAAACCCAGGCATATGAGTACTTAATGAGAGCTATCCAATAAGTACCAACATTGCAGGGTTTAGATGGTTTTAAAAAATATTTGCATTCTTGTGCATTGGGCGAACGTAGCCTTAGGATTGGAAGGGTTAAAGGTAGCCTAGAACATAGGCTACACACACAAAGGGACCTGTACTGCGGGGATTCCTGTCTACATAGTCACATTCAGATTTCAGGCACATGCGCAATTGTTGCTAATTGGTCTTAAGACATGTCCCTGTCCAAGAAGGGCTTTGTTAATTAAACAGTGCATTCAATGATGGAGGATTGCACTTAGGGAAGAATCAGGAGTGGCTTGTGTCAGTGAAAAGAAAACCAAATGTTAATTATCAGGTAAAGACCATTAAGTATGTGTGACTTGTATGTCTTCAAGCATCTTAGTGGACAGCCTCTCAACGAGGTGTTGGCATTGATTAGGATATTCTTCGTGCTTTGACAGGGTAACAAGGTCTTAGCTTGGATTTAGAAACTGGGTGCCCAAAATTGGCGATTTTTGGGGAAGTTCTATTTTTGAAGCAGGGGCCACAGTGATATACTCTGACAACCATGAACAAGAATTCTGTTGTAATAAACTTATTGAATTAAGGCATGATATCCTTCTACAATGTCATGGGAATTATATTTGATGGTAAAAATGTCAATTACATGATAGAGACTAGAAATAAATTAAGTTATGTAGATGAAACCTTCGGGGGAAAATTGGACTTAAATGTTCCACTAAAAAATGAAATTTTAAATCTTTGAAAAATAGTTAATAGATAGGTCTTAGGTTTGCTTCCTTCAAGCGAATTAACCTTTTAAAATATCGGCATTTTACCTTGCTCAGCAGTTTTGACTTCAGTTAAATTTAGTTTCTGAAAATCAGTATTTTACCAAGCTGAGTGGTTCTGATGAGGTAACTAATGTTAGCATAATAAGTATACCCTCTGGATACTTAGGTCTGGCCTTGAGGTGGTCAAAACTCTTGAATGGATGTGTCTGATGATATTTATATTTGCACCACATACATGTGACATACTTATTGTACTTATTGTACTTATGATCGGTTGTCTCTGTGGAGGAATTTTAAGCTTTGGGGCAAACAGTCATTTGGGGAGACCGGGAGGTGTCTATGCCTGGGCTCAAGCACTATCTCAGTCAGGCCACCCAGCCTGTACCAAGGCCTCGATCTTTCTTTCTTTTCTTCTCTCTCTCTCTCTCTCTCTCTCTCTCTCTCTCTCTCTCTCTCTCTCTCTCTCTCTCTCTCTCTCTCTCTCTCTCTCTCTCTCTCTCTCTCTCTCTCTCTCTCTCTCTCTCTCTCTCTCTCTCTCTCTCTCTCTCTCTCTCTCTCTCTCTCTCTCTCTCTCTCTCTCTCTCTCTCTCTCTCTCTCTCTCTCTCTCTCTCTCTCTCTCTCTCTCCATCCCTCCCTCAATACAGTCCCTCAGACACAATAAGTCTGCCCTATGTTTGAACAATTGAACAGATAAAGAGAAATGTTTCCAAGTGATAAAGCAACAAAAAAGCAATCTGAAACCATCATCTGTCCACCTTGCACAGTTAGAGGTCTACTTGGCTGATTAACTTCAACCACATAATTAGCCCCAAAAACCATGTCCTCCCTCCTGAAAATGGCCATAACCTTCATGGTCTTCATTGCTGCATTTGTTCTTTTCTAATCGGGCAAGATATTACTGCTGTAACCCACAATCTACAGTTACATAAGGCCATGCCAGGCTAGCATGCTGGGAGGCCAAGCAGACAATTTATTTTGAGTACATTTCAGCTAATTAGGTGCACATGGAAGAAGCTGTGTTCTGATAGTGCCAGACTAGTGAGACTACACTAGTAGTTGGGAGCACATAGATTGACCCTCTAATGCCAGTAGTTGTCAAAAAACGGACCACCAATTTTTGACGATAACGCGCACAAAATCAATTTTCAGAAAAGTTTTGAATGAGAAGTTAAAAATTTTTAATCTTTTTTTTTTTTTTTTTTTCAATTTGAAACTTTCAGCTCTGGTTAAGAGATCTCCAGGCATGAATGGGTTAACTGTTTCAGTCCAGTAACTGATATAATTTTGAAAAGATATGAAGAAGTGTCCACAACTGAACCTTCAACTCTCCTTTTATAATAAGCATTTTGCTAATTAACACTAAATCACAATTTTTTTCCTCAAAAGTTGTGTAGCATTCAGAAGCTTTTTTATGCTGGGCTTGAATGGGTTATTAGTATGCTTGTAGGTACAAGGCTTGGGATTACAAGGTATTTCTTTGTCCACCTCTGTTTGTATTGTCTAGAGTGGTTGTTTTTACAGGCATTATTGTCTGGCACTCAAAATACACATACAGAAAGATAATCAAAGATTGTTTGCTCTTTGGTGTGGGCATTTAAGACCCCGGTATAAAAGATACCACACCGAGTGGTGAGAAAGACACATTTGAAAGACGCGCTCAACTACTTATGACTTCTACTTCCCTTGTACTTAATACATTTCTTATATGTCCTATTGGGGTGCACAGTACTTACATGGTTTACTTGTGCAGCAATGGACTTCCATTCATGCATTCTGTAGAGAACAAAACACAACTGACTGATATGTCTGATATCTAACTACATCATCTTTCATTAAAGATTTGATAAACTAACAAATAATTCATTAAGTATTTTACAAATTCATCCTTTATTCTCAAGTTTATCCTTTATTCCAATTATTGCAATTGTTTTAAGTATTGTGTGGTATTGCATACTTGTATTGCAAGAATCACGATTGAGGTGGTAATACTCTTATAATGCCACTTGAACAAACTGGCCTGTCACTCTAGAAGTCACACCTCGTAGCCTGGGGAGAGTAGTGTGTTGTAGTTGCCCCTGGCTCCTGGCCACCTGAAATCACCCCCTCCCCTACTGGCCCCCAGGCAGGGGGGGGGGGGTAACCTGATCAGGTACCCGATAGACCCTCCCCACAGACCTGGGGGACACCCTGAGAGCACCCTGAGAAAATGCCCACTTTAACCCTCTCAGCTTGCAATGCAAATTAATTAATGTAACTTCATCTCATCTCATGGGGTTTGCAACACAAGAGTATAATGGAAATATTCCTTGGCTAGTTTTTTTTTGTTTTTTTTTATTCCAAAGATTTTGAAATTCATAACTGTGTGTCCAAATCATTCTATAATGCACATAAATATTTTGGTATTGTAATTGGGTAGCCAACATTAAATTTTGGATGATAATTACAAATACTATTTGCCTACTAGTAAGATTTAAGAAGGTGATGCATATTTAAGAAATGTGCTAGAATTTACATAGAAGTGAAAACTATTTGATTATTTACTTGATTGACATATTTGAAAATTCCTGCTCAAAAAGTTTGGTTGTTCTCATGTTCGTTTTCTTTTGGCTTGGGTCTTGTTCCATCGTGGTATGGTATTGCTATTATAGAACCTGATATCCTGTGCAGAGTTTTTGCATTAATTAAGCAATATGTTAAACATGTATTTATCTTGTTTGTGGTCTAAATTGACTGGGGGTGTCGTGTTACCCACCATGTGGACTGTATTTGTCCTGGGAGGGGGGAAGCGATACTGATAAGAAGTAAGGACACAAATATTACCTCACAATTGCTAACAACACATAAACCTTATTGTTGACGGCAATTTAAAATACAGTTAGGGAAGCACCTTACCCAAATCATTCATTTAGGCCTAAAAAAAAGTTGTTTGTTTCCTGTAACGCTACCCTAACAAGTTTTTATTCCAAAAAATCCCTACCCTAAAGTTTTTTTCGCCCTCCCAACTCCCAATCAACGAAAAACATGCATAAAACACACATTTTTGACAAAGAAAAATGATGCAAAAATATATTTTTTACCGACCTACCTACCCTATTTTTTTTCGGACCGTTACAGGAAACAAACAATTTCTTTTTTTAGGCCTTACAGTGTGTGGAAGAGATCTCTGATGATGTTGATAGTCATTTCAAAAATTCAATGACTTGAAAAAGGATTAGTTTGGTGTGACTGTCTCTAAGGTGGGATTTGAAAAGGATGATTGTCTGCTTTGACTTCTAAGCAGGTGAAGTCTGGATGCCAAGAAATTTTGAAAATCACTTTCAAATTAAGCATAGATTTGGAGGAAAATTATATGCTGAACTTTATATCTCTCTTTCAATTATTTTCTGCAATGTTTTATTCTAGGATATTTGCCAAAATCGGTAATTCCTTCTTGAAATCGTTTTTACACCTGTAAATTGGATCGCACATTTTTCATTCATTTCTTTTCGCAGAATGTGAGATTTGCTTTGCCGACTTTGTGGGATTAAGTGGTGAAAGGTCATGTCTGTTAGCTCTTGCCTTGTAAACAACATACCTGGTCAGCCTTTCATTTCACGTCCCCTGACAGGTTTATCCTCGACCCGGCACAATTTTCTGACCCCTGGTCACCTTCGTCCATTCGCCTAGGTCACACAGCCCCTTAAATCATTCACGGCTAGAGGTCTCCTTTAACCCTTATGCTGGTGGTGGCTAATTTGGCCAATACAAAGGCATGCAAAAAGAAACTGGAAAAATGACTGAAACCCTGGCACATGTGTACTCATATGAAAGTACTCCGTGAGAGCTATCCAATGAATACCAACATGACAGGGTTTAGATGGTTTTCGAAAATCTTGGCGTTATGTGCTTTGGACGAAAGTAGTCTTAGCATCGGAAGGGTTAACAAGTGTCTTCCGGACCTATGGTACTTTAGAAAATAACCTTCATAATCAATCAACATCAGCGTCTTAGCTAGGATTTAGAAACTGGGTGCCAATAATTGCATTTTGATTTTTTGGGTGCGTAATATTTTTCAAGGGAGACCACACAAATACTAAAGGTGTAAATTTTGTTGAACCCTGTATGTAGGGTATATCGACCCTATGTGCCAGACTGACTGGGGTGCACCCTATGTAGAACCCCACTTGTAGGGTATGTCGAACCCTGTGTGGCGGACTGGCTGGGGTACACCATATCTAGGCCAAGATCTATTTATAACTGGAGAGCTTGGAGATTGGGTCATGTCCCAAATAGCAGCCCCAGCTGAATATTCATATACTTGTAGAAGTCAGAGCCAAAGGGCATGGTAGATGACAGGCCCTCCATGGAGTTCCTGTTTCCTTTGTCTTGTACGACATCAAGGACATGATTTTATTCAAGAGAAAGGGGACGATCATAAGGCATGCTGGCCGACCCGTTTGGTCATGCTCTTAGACCAGGACAAACTTGTTTTGACTAACTAAATTACTAGAATTACGTCTGATGGCAATGCACCATTTGGATGATATGCTGGTAGGATTTCTTCTTCTTCTGCTCATCGACCAGGATTCTGCCAATATTGTCTTTAACCAGGAATGTTCAATGAACGTTCCTGCTTTAACTCATTCATGTTTCAGTTGTTTGAATTTATGTCTGATGGCAATGCACCATTTAGATGATATGTTGGTAGGATAACTTGTTCTGCCAGTGGGAAACAGGTATTGGAGCAAATGAAGATTTTAGTATATAGTGTATTACACACACATACATACATATATATATATATATATATATATATATATATATATATATATATATATATATATATATATATATATATATATATATATATATATATATATATCATTTGGTTCTTATTTGGCTAAATTATCATTGATAATTTGGTATCCTATCCTAAGTATTCTTACTAACCATCTATTGCATAATTTGTATATTTATATATATTTATTTATTTTTGCAGAACCAATGGATTCCCATCTCTCACGACTCTTCAATAGTAACCAGTACCATAATTCCCACAACCAAAGTACCGTGCCCGAACCGGACACCTACGCCGCAACAGGAGATACTCACAACCGGCTCAAGATTCCGATTCCAAAACTATTTTACCACACCAATCGCAGAAAGACATTCTCCTCTGCCCTCGTTTACGTGGGCAGACTCGAGCGAGGTGTGGCATCTAATGTTGAAGAAAGATGCAGTTTACAGTCGTGATAGTCAACTTCTAAATAGGCACCCTAATTTACAGTCTCGTATGAGAGCGATCCTACTGGACTGGCTTATTGAGGTAAGAAGGAGTTTTCTTTACTTCCATTTTTTTGCAGCTAACTTTTTCGTAGGTGCCAGTCATGACATGGTAAGATGATTTTTGTGTCTTTTTGCATTGGTGTACATTGGACGAAAGCAGGGTCTTAGCCAGGATTTCAAAAATGCCTGTCCAAAACAGCAATTTAAAAAAAATCTGCCCGTCCATATTTAGCTACTTATCTACTTCAAATCCTTATACCAGCTACATTTAAAAGCCTAGTGTGTCAAAAAGGGCAATTTACACTTAAGCTATGTCCTAGGAGATGGTTTGTTAGGAAAATATTTGGTTATTACACCCCAAAAGTCAAAGTTGAAAAATCACCATAGAAATTTTTGCCTATCCAAACAGGAGGTTTTTAGGGAACTACCTGTCCAAAAGACAGGTAGGACGGGTCCTGGCTAAGTCCCTGGACGAAAGTAACTTCAGCATCAGAAGGGTTAAGGCCTTGAAAAGGTGTTTGTTTCCTGTTACCTTATCTTCTCTGGTTGGTTGGTTGTGCATAGAGGTATTTCACATAACCACAAGTATGCTGTGCCTAGATATCGCCACCCACTTGCTGTCCCATAAGCTGACCTACTTACTGACCCACATACCTAAAAGTAAAGACCCTAAAATATGCCTCTTTATCAACAATGAGGTGTATTTTTAACCCTTCCATACCAATTGCTCCTATAGAAATGTGCAATCTCGATGCCATGGTGCTTAAGAAAAAAATACTTGGCAATAAGGCAGATATTTTGAAATCACATTTACTTTTGGAAGTTACTTGATTCAAGCATGAATTCAAAAGATAATCAGGCCTTCTTTGTTTGGTTTTTCAACACTTATCCAACAAATCTTTTCAGAAATGTGCTCAGCTCACAAAGATACTACCAGGCATGAAGCAGTTAGGCCTTTAAAAAAAGTTTGTTTCCTGAAACCCTACCCTAACAAGTTTTTATTCAAAAAAATCCCTACCCTGAAGTTTTTTTCCGCCCTCCCAACTCCAAATCAACGTAAAACATGCACAAAACACACATTTTGGAGCAAAAAAATAATGGATTTTTTTTTTTTCACAACCTACCTACCCTATTTTTTTCCGGACCGTTACAGGAAACAAACAATTTCTTTTTTTAGACCATAACCATTTGTTTACTTAATTCTCATATCAATATATGTTCTGTTTGTTTTGTTTTAGGTGTGTGAGGTCTACAGGCTGCAGAGGGACTCATTCTGCCTCGCCGTAGACTTTGTAGATAGATACCTAGCCAAGGAACAGAATATAAAGAAAAATCAACTCCAGCTCCTAGGAATCACAGCATTATTTATAGCAGCCAAATTAGAGGAAATCTACCCACCCAAATTAAGTGAATTCGCCTATGTAACGGACGGTGCTTGCACGGAAAGCGAGATTCTAGATAAGGAATTAGTTATGCTCAAGGTAAGTTCAATGTGTAAGCTGCACATATCGTTGTTGAAAAAGGGAACTTGGATCCATATTCATTTAGGAGATTTTATGCAACAGTCAGAACATTTTTCACATGTTATCAGTCATAATGCAGAGAATTGTAATAATACAAGTGACGATGATAATAAAATGTAATAAAATTAATTATGAGAATAATGATAACAAAGTAATTAATGTATACCATGTTATTTTTTGCGCTTATAATGTAATACGCTCAGCTGGCAGCTGCCTTTGATGCACAGTTTAATTTTTGTGTACAAGTGTTTTAATGACAAGTTATCATCTGTGCATGTTGTACGACACAAGCATAGGATTCGATGTCCAAATAATGAATGCATACTTCAGGGGTGCGCAAAGTATGCATTTATTAAACTTGCTGCAATATTCACACAGTGAACAGTACCTAAATTTTTCATTTTTCCTTCATTTTTCAGGTGCTGAATTGGGACCTGTCACCTATGACGGTGAATTCCTGGCTCAATGTCTACCTGCAGCTGGCCAATGTGGAGAATATTGAGGACAGTGAAAATAACTTTGTCTTCCCACAATACTCAGGCCACGGCTTCGTGCAGATATCCAGGGTAAGTAGTACCAATAAACATAAGTAATGATACATCTTCTGAACATGTAGGGATTGGCACCTTAAAATTTTGACATTTTATATGATATTGATCTATCCTTAATGAAACGGTATCTTAATATTTTTAACAATACTCATTGCCTCCTAGGCACCCGATTTTGTTAATTTTTACACTGTCAGCACTAACTATTTCACTAATAAAATGAGAAATTCCTTTGTGTGGATGAATCTAGTTAAAGAATAAGTCAATTTTATATATATTAAATCTTGAATGATACAACAAATTCTGTTCTTTAATGTTAGGATGATTATTAAAGCAATCACTAATGTCCTCCCCTTTCTGTTTCAGCTGGTCGACCTGTGTTTGTTGGACGTAGAATGTCTCCAGTACTCATATAGTGTGATAGCAGCATCAGCCATATATCACATGGCATCGGAACATATAGCACTCTCAGTATCAGGTAAGTCAAAACATACCATAATTACTAGAAAAGTCATATTATAAGATGTTTTAGTATTGTAGCAGTTTCAGCCATGGATCAGAACATAAAGCACTATCAGTATCAAGTTAATTTACAATGGAGTACTCATATCCAGAAATTTATCCAAATACTGATACATAAATCACTAGAATAATCCTTTACATATGTTCACCCTGTATACTTGTTATACTGAGGATTGGTAGGAAACTCATATAGAAATTCACTAGAACATCCATACCGATCACTAAACCTTAGGCAATTATGCAGGACCCTATCCCATTTCATTAAGCTACATGTTCAAAAGCAGCAACCTTGAATGGGTGTCATATTTGAACAGAAAGTATTAGATTTTATTAAAATATCATTGAATTAAATATGTGTCACTCAACAATGGAAGTGATCTTTAGCCAAGTCTATGGAAGTTAACTGATTAGCTTTTTTTGAGGGAACGACAAAAGGGTATGAAGTCAAAGGAAGTTAACTGATTAACTTTTTTTGTTAGAGAATGAACAAAAAGGGTAACGAAATGGTAGTTTTGTTTTATGGCCTTTCATCATATATGTGTTGTTTGTATTGCAGGCTTTAAGTGGGCCGATCTGGCACCGTGCGTCCAGTGGATGACCCCGTTCGCCATGACGATCCGGGAAGTCGGAACCTGCGAACTCAAGTTCTTCCAGAACATCCCTGCAGAGGACACTCATAGCATCCAAACCCATGTGGTCAACCTTAGTTTACTGGTAAGAACATTGGTTATTTTACTATAGTTGCCTTCCTCATTGTCTTCACTTCATGGTCTTAGCCAGCAGGGCGTCTGGGTGTCTTTTTGGACACCCAAACCTTAAAAAGCACCTCTCAGGACACCAAAAACAATTTGTGAGGAATTTCTTAAAATGTCAATCTCAAGCATGTAATTGATTTATTTCATTGTCATATAATTCCCATGACCTTGCATAAGGATATTATGCCTTATTTTGATAAATATAAACATGTGTATAGTTGAAATCTAAGTATATTGTGGTCCCCCTTAAAAATTTGGACACCCCAGGGCTCGACGCTAAGGGTGAACCTATGGCCCCAGGCCAGTAAAAATTCCCCAAAACAGCTTCGGGCCAGTAAAAAAAATACCTCAACTGGTCCTACAGGGCCAGTAAACATTTGGAGACATTCTTGTTAAAAAGTTTCCCCCTGAGAATGTCCCCAATTGTTTTTGAAATAAATGAAGACAAAACTTATAAAGATAAGTGTTGTGGTGAATCTTATGCAATGTTCTTTCTTCTTAATATGTTAAAGAAAAAATGTAGGGCCAGTAAACATTTTGCAGGACCAGTTAGATGCTAGGTGTTACTGGTCCTACAGGGCCAGTATCATTTTGAGTTAGCGTTGAGGCCTGCACCCAGAAATTTTACAATGGCCAATTTTAGGCACCCAGTTTCCAATTCCTGGCTAAGACACTGCTTCACTTACATATTTGCTAATTGACCAATACTGTATACCGTGTTAATATTGCAACAGTTTGATTAATGGGTACTTTGTACACCCCTGTAGTCTGCATCTATTTAACTGCACATCATTATTTTGACGTCCAATCCCTTTGATAGTATTGTGCAACATGCTGACATGATAGCTTGACATTCAACACTTGAACTGCGCATTAAAAGTATCAGAAGATGAAAGATTGCATGTTATAAATTGGTAGCAGTCAGTATGTAATGATATTATTTGAAAGAGTGCAAACTCATACTTTCAACTCCAAGCTTGGGCAAGTGAGTAAGTAAGCAGTGTCTTTCGGTTAGATGGTGTTTTTTGCTGGAGACTCCAGTCTTCGCCCCCACTTACAACTGGCTATAAACCGAATATCTAGTCACATTTAATATATGGCAGAAAAAAAGTGACAAACTAAATTCAAATTTCTGATTTGTGATGCCTTTAACTCATCTAGGAACTCTTTTTTCTTTCTAGGAAAAGGCTCAAGCTAGACAAAAACAGATCAACGAATCCTCGCGCTCAAGTCCCGATGTAACGCAAGAACTCTCTGGTATCCTCACCCCACCACAGAGCAACGATAAAAAACAGGCAGCATAGGTGAAAACCCGCCTCAACGACTAGAAAATCAAATATATTGAATAACAATGAAATGGGACAGGAACACTTGAAGCCATCAGTGAAATCAGCAATGAAACTGAAATGACTTCAAGGAGCTATCATTGAAATATGCAGGCTGAAATCGACAACAAAACATGAAATGAATTCAAGCCATCAGATGAAATATACGCTGAGAGGGTGCGAAAAAATCTGTCTCGTAGTCGGATGTAAATAAATTAATCTATACAATCAATAATCATATTTTACTGAATTGGGTCCTAACTCTGGATTGCAATTCGGGATGTCACAGTGCCTTCTTAGAATCAAAGTTTTAAAAGTGCCTTAAACTTTTAATATTGGTGGGCATTGTATTGCCATGCAAATTCTATCAATGTGTTTATATATGCAATTGGTGCGAGTTGAGTGAAAAAAAAGTGGGACCAAAAATGTTATGTGATTGGGTACAATGAAGAGTATGGATTGTCAATGCAAAAAATAAATAGGAGCAGTACAGTATGTAAGGATAAGATGCATTTTTCCTAATGGGAAAAAGTTAGCCCAATCTTGTGTGTGAAACTGCCTTTTGAGATGGTAGGTAACAGGTATCAATGCATTTAATATATTATTTTGTTCTTATAGATAGAAACCACCCATCATGCAAGCATCAAGTCATTTTGAACTATTTATGATCTTTGTCCTGCCTCTTAATTAGCTTTTACTTATTTATGCTGTGTAGGATGCTCGAGATTTTTATTGCATATTTTGATTATTTTAATATTTGCAGTATTTAGCTCTAACTGATACAATGGGTTTTTGTTAATGAACCACCAACCAAAAGACCCTGTCTTAACCCGTTTCCCCTGAAATAAAGACAGTGGAAAGTGACTTCTATCACGTTTGTAGAGGAAGTGCATAAGAAGGGACTACCGTAATTTCGCGTGTATAAGACGCACCTTTTTACATAAAATTTTACACTCAAATCGGTGATGCGTCTTATACACAAAGCTAGAAATCTAGGGTGTTTTACATCGAGTTACCAGGCCACTCGGAGATCGCCAATTACAATTATAATGCGGCCAAGACAATGCCCATCGATGTTTGCCTCGTCATTGATGAATTGTAATAACCGAACCACCCTCCACTAGAATTTACTGATTACAATCCATGTGACATGCCTAGGACAATGGGTAGTGAGTACCGACACAGGGTGATACGCATTGATGTCACGGCCATGTCACATTTCACTCATCTCAATATGAGTTTTACTGGGTTTCTAGCGTTATTCATGAGGAGTTGATTTCCTACAATTCCGAAAATGGGGTGCGTACTATACACAAAGCTAAGGTCTATACATCATTTTAAAGGCCTGGACAAGGGGTGCGTCTTATATACGGGTGCGTCTTATACACGCGAAATTACGGTACTACAAACTTTTTGGTCAAAGTTTGTCTATGAGCATGGTGCTTGCATGATGGGTACCCCCACTACTAGTTGGTTTGATATTTAATTTGTGGTGCCTAGCACTGTGTGTTTAGTCTATTGTCCTATAGATGGCAGCACTTGTGATGCATTTAACATAAAATCTCTGATCCCAATCCCTTCCCTACCATTGAGGGTTATGTAAAAGCAAACTACTGTATGTCCTTTATACTGGTTATAATAATAATAATTAATAATAATAATAATTGATATTTGATATAGCGCCCTTTCCACCTATAATGTTCAAAAGCGCGAGTCATTGGACAGTTGTCATGGTCCATATAGTCAATTAAACTCCTTTCGAAATAGCAATGTTTTCAGCTGTTTCTTGAAGTTTTGCACACTATCAGCAGCCTTGGTTATGCGAACGTCTAGCCTTCTAATTCTTGGCTCGATGTTTCCTACCACTGCGGAAAATCTGGGGGTAGGACTCCAGGTCAAGCATGTGAGAAAGTTGTCTGTGTTTCCTAGATAAGAAGGTAGTTTTCTCTGGAATATCCATTTATTCAGCCAGTAACAGTAAAGCCTTATTATATGGCTTATCAAGTAATCCCATACTTGAAAGGACAGTAGTTTCGGGGGATTCCAGGATCAGAGCTGACGATTCCACACCTTATATACTTATCATATAAGAAGATTACACAAGCTAAAAACAAATCTTGTTTTTTTTTTCGGAATTAAACTCAACTTTGTTCAAACTATTTCATCATCATTTTCAGTTCCAATTCATTCATTGAGATTAAAAGATATCTTGCTCCTGTGTCATGGGCACTTATTTCATGAAATTCTTTCGGTAAGCATAAAAATATTTTGCAGTATTCACGAGGAGCACAGGGAAGAACAAAGGATTTATTTGACAGTGTAAACCTCTTTAAAAACAACCCAAACCTTTTAAGAAACTAAATGAATGCATTCATAATTTGTCTGAAACCATTAAGTTATATGAAATTATTTTTTGTAACAATTTGCTATGATAAGTTTGTAATGTGTGACAGAATCTTCATCGATAGCACTATTTTGTTGTATAACCAAAGCAAATCGCACCTGTGAGTGTATTTCTATATGTTTTACATTGTGCACTGCACTTCTGTTTGATATCCACCAAGATTTCACATGGTGGGACAAGATTATTTTCTCATGATACATATTCTAATGGAAAATGATCGAAAATTCTCTATGTTTATCTATAACTATGATTATTATGAATGTGGACACTCCACTTCACCTCCCTTCTTCTCAGGACAAGTATTTCAATGTTCTTTTATCCCCATCAAAAACACATTGTCGACAATCGATAAATGAACGCAATACTGAAAAGGTGATGAAGAGAGGTTTATCCTGAACGCACCCTACATTCAAAGATCAATCGTTTCATAGGCCTGTGCAGTGTCTAACGATAAACTGGAGCACTCCTCTATGGAATACTAAATCTGGTCATCTTCGGCTAAAAGAGATAGATTATGCATCCATATACATATTTATATATATATTTTTACATACGGTTCTAGATTGAAACCAACTGTTATGAAACTAACCAATGAAGTAACAGAATGAAGGCTAGCCCGCTTGCACCCTAACAAGTTACCTCATATTAAACCTCCCAAAGCTTGTTTAGATCTGCCGTATACCAAATATCTCTGAAGATAATATATATTGTGAAATGTGTGTGTATATTTTGTACATAGTATTTGTTTATTTACTGTAGCTGTGTATTGTATACCTGAAGATACAAATTAGGCAGTTTCTACACACAAGGGGTGAAAACACTAAATAATGGGTCTTTTAACTATTTAGTCCCAAAGAAGTCTGACAAAAAACACTTGTAGATCAGTTAATTTTGCTGGTAGTGTTAATTTGCTTTTTCGGATATTGATAACAATTACAAATAGCAAAGTCATTTAGAGCAGTATAATATGCAAGAAGATTTCCACGAGGGAAATAAATGCAAAAATCAGAAATTGCACTTACAGATTTTTTCCACAGTAAGATAACCCCAGGTTAGCATAGTGAAGACATAAAATGCAATAATTACAATAGTGCCCAACATGCAGGGCAAGATTGAGGAATTTGCAATATTCTTTTCTGTGAATAGTACATGCATGTAAATTAAAACATATGTGGTGGTTGTGTGTGTGGGAGTTCATCCAAAAAAAACGATAGTAATAATCGGCTCATGTTATGAATTAATAATGTAAAATTTAATGTATGAGATGTGACAGCTTCTATTCTGTATAATAATTACCCCATTCATGCTAGGAGTTCCCCATTACAAATTTGGCTGCATCTATGATACTTGTTATTTAGGTGTGGTTCATGAATTCTCAAAACATTTGAGAGATGCAAGCTAGGTTTGGGTGGGCATTTCTCTTCTACCTGTTTCCTTAGTATTCTTACATTAGAGAAATACCCTCAAACTAGTACCACCCTTTTTGGGGCGCTCTATGCATGAATGGGTTCGGTGCAAATTCTGACTTAACATTGGTTGTTAACCTGATTTCAAAGAAACTACGGGGATGATAATTACTGAGTGGGCAATATTAATCAATAACAGGGTGGATTTCAAGTAACATAAATAAATATCAAATAGGTCACATTTTATTGCTATATAAGGATCCTGAGTGAAGTGTTATTGTGAAAGATAGACCACAGAACGAGTGATAATTGCAAAGGTAGTCGATAGAAAATGGAGGAGAATGATAGTTAGGCTTGTGTGGTATTTTTGGGGTCATGATTTATGAAACTTCCATAAATTGATACTAAAAGGAAGAGAAAATATGGCACTATCTTCTTGAGACCTACAGAGTTTTATTTGCGATACCTCAGCCCATTCTTTATTTTATTAGAATTGTTTTTACCAATGAGCTGAGCATTTATCAAGGTATACTTTTACAGTGGTTTTTATTCATGTTTTACTCCAAGCGAAAGCTACAAAAAGGAAATAACAACACCTGTGTCTAGCCTCCTGAAAGAAAGACATTTTGGAACTTAAGACATCTGAAGTTTGGTACCATGTGGCCCTAAGAACCATTAAAGGTTCTTTAATACAACATGGTACCTAATGGACATATTTTGTAGCTGACCATTGCTGAGTTTTAGATTGTTGTTGCTTCTAGTTTGAACCTGTAGGTCTCTTCAAGATGGATACGTATAAAGATACAATGTATTTATTGTTTGTGTATGGTTGACTTGTTATAGACAAATAGACCATTTTATGCAAATCCAATTTTTATGATATTGGAATTTTTATATTTAAATGACTATTGTATTCCATTTCTATGCAAATAAAGTTTATTTGAATTTAAAATGTTTTCTTCTTTTGATATAAGTATGCAAGTGTATTGAATATACAGGATGCAGTACAAAGAATTAGGGATGCCATCGATAGTCGATAAATCAACATTTTCACTTTGTCAATTAAATCTAATCCAATTGAAATAATCGATATTCTGTACCCCAATGATGGTGTATGATTATTAATAAATAAAAAACACTTCCCAGACATTTTCCTGTTAAACTAGAAACTCGGACTAAATATTTTTTATTGCTTTTGTAAGAGAAATTGGAAGGAATGGTGTGCTTTACTGGGGCATACGGCCAAGACACAGGGTATCCAACCAAAATAAAGAGATACCAATGACATCCCTATAAATAATTGTGCCCTACGATCACGTTACAGCGTATCGAATCGAAAAATATATCAATTGAATCGATAAAATTTCATATCAATGACATCACAACAAAGAATCCTGAATTTAATTTCATATTTTGAACTCAGCAGCTATATATTTTAAGTCAGATGGCATATCTCACTAACTAAGGTTGGTACTGGAATCAAACTACCCATGCCTGGAAGTGCGGTTGAGACCTGGTTTCTTTCAAAATAACCTAAAATCAACTAAGGGCTGTTCCATTTAAAAGTGTGGGGGGGTAGGAGGAACGGAAGGTTTTTTGAAGGGGGGGAGGGGCCGAATTCTGAATTAATTTTTCCCATTAGGTTCCATATAATTTCTGGCAGGAGGGGGGGGGGGGGGGGTGCCGAATTTTTAATTACCTTCCGTTCCTTCCCCCTGCCACACTTAAATGGAACGGCCCTAAGCAAAATTACTGGTTGGATTCTGATCAACAATTTTCTACTTGACAGGTATGAAGAGGAAGAACTAAACTGATTTATCAGACAGAAACATTGATAATTTCTTTCATCTCAGACACTCAGAAATTTACCTGATTAAGCATTCATTGGTTAAAAGGGCAAATCCTCCAGAATGATTTGGGTTCAAATTAAATTCTATGTCTCCTTTCAAAAAAGAATTACCCTAAAACTGTCCTTTTCATATACACACATTTTATATATATTCAGGAAATATGCCACAATGTTTCAAGCTATGACCTTCAACCTTCGAAGAACCACTGTGCATGTCCTAAGGTTAAAGACCCCTAGGTACAATGGACTATAACACGCTCTTCCTACAATCATCATCACCATTTATTCAACACATTCATGCTTTAGTGTACCTCTAGAAACTGTTGTCTTGATCCAAGTTACTTTTGCCAATAACTTAAGAATTAAGTACGATCTAAGAAAATATTTGAAGGAGAGTTGTTGGTAGTGTTCTTAGTAACATTCCTCATTCAAATATTTTCAAGATGTTGCTTTTACTTCTAAGATTTCATCAAAATTGTCAGTCTGTATGTAAATATTGGACCCATCTGGCAAACCGCATAATGAGTACCAACACATGACGGCAATACTCCCAGTGGGTGATACCCTTGTTCGCCTAAAGGTGCCTAATCACCTTTTGAATTATTCAAGAACCCCCGAGCTTATTTTGGGGTCGTCTGCATCTATGATACTTTTGACAATAACTTGAGAATTAAGTACGATTCCACAAACTATTTGAAGGAGATTTGTTGATAGTATTCCTAATACCATTTCTTCTTGAAACATTTTCTCATCCTTGCTTTTTCTTGCCAGATTCCATCAAAATTGTCAGGCTGGTTTTAGGCCGCTTTAAGTAAATACTTGACCCATATGGGGAACCCCATGATGACTACCATCACAGGACGGTAATACTCCCAGCGGGTGACACCCTTGTTCGCCTACTCACCTTTAAATTTATTCAAGAACCCCTGCTTTATATTGGGGGAGAGGACCCCTACATATGGTAATCTCAGCTGATATCAAATCTGGATGTGATCCATATGTCGATGGGACACTAAATCTCCTGCCACGAATGCCATGTCTCTGATTAGAGCCAGCTGTCTCAGTTGGCTTCTTTCCTCGCTATTATTATACGTTGCTACCTGAATAAACTCCAGTAATTTTTTTGTTCAGATCCATTTGTTTTTACGAATTTCGCTGACCTCTCTGTGGTCCCATGTTCGCGATATGCAACATTGCAGTTAAAGGATATTTTCCTTTTAAAGAAAACACAACTTCCTCTACAGGCAGTTTCCTTTAAATTTAAGTTATATTATTTAATTGAATTAAGAATATTAAAAATACCTAAATCAAGTGACATAATAAAAGTCATCTTCCTTTAATACGAAAGAAAAATGTCAAAATAACTTAAAAATATTAAATCGATGAATTTGACCAACTGTGATGAGAAAGTGTTCAACTCTTGTGTGTTATTCATATTAGAACATATTATCTACTCTATATATTTTTTGAGAACGTTGATGAAGTTAGATTTTGCACAAACCTGACTAAAGCCACACTCACTTGGAACCTTGTCAAGTTGGACTTTAATAGACACCTGTAAATGTTGTACACTTTGGTATATGTACTTGGCTGCCTATCTGATTCCCATCAGGAATTACAGGGATGAAACCTTGATAATTTGTATCATATATATTGAAAGCTGAACACCTAACAGTGCAACCATTCAAATTAACCTAATTTGAACACTTGGCTGAAATCCGACATGGTCAAGTATGAGACAAGGGTAGATTTCAGGGCAAACATTCCAAACTCATTAGTCGCAGTGGCATTTTTCGCTAATGTGGAACTTCTTGATTGTTAATTAACCAAGGCCAATTGCATATATATGGTGCAAGATTTGTTGAATAAATCGTGGGAACTGTTTTCACGGGTAAACAGGACCTGGGTTATCATAAGCTTACCTATGAGCCTTTGATGGGTTATTTATTCTATATCATGATAACATAGACTAAGACCTTAGAGCACACACCTGTATAAGTTAATTAAGAAATGCAGGGGTCAGGGTTCGCTTATAAACCTAGGAATACTGCAGGACTTCTGGTACTCAAACTGATCATATACTGTAGTAAAACTATATATATATATATATATATATATATATATATATATATATATATATATATATATATATATATATATATATATATATATATATATATATATATATATATATATATATATATACATATATATATATATATATATATATATATATATATATATATATATATATATATATATATATATATATATATATATATATGTGTGTGTGTGTGTGTGAGTTTGGATATATATATATATATATATATATATATATATATATATATATATATATATATATATATATATATATATATTGAATGTGTGTGTATATATATATATATATATATATATATATATATATATATATATATTTATATATATATATATATATATATATATATATATATATATATATATATATTATATATATATATATATATATATATATATATATATATATATATATATATATATATATATGTATATATATATGTATATATATATATGTATATATATATATATATGTATATATATATATGTATATATATATATGTATATATATATATATATATATATATATATATATATATATATATATATATATATATATATATATATATATATATATATATATATATATATATATATAAACTTCCGTTTTGGCGGAAATGCCCATTCATTTGAGACCTTCCTATGTAATCACTATCCTGCATGCCAGCTCTACTAGATCTTGTATGAGATGATGGTAGTAGAGATACTAGACAGACAGACACAGGGTTTTAGACCCAGTGTCCGCCTGTCATACAGCATGATGCCCCATTCCCACAGACTGGACATCCTGTTTGGATAAACTGGCGGGCATGTCACGATGCCCCCAAACCCTAAATGGGGGTGCCGCAGCATACAGGGTATATTCTGGGCGTGACCGGGCGTGTGAGTGAGTCTGTGTACCCTTTGGGTACTAATGGGTCCTAGGGGAAACCCCTAAATAATGGTATAGCATTCTGCGCCACAAGGGGCGAAGTGTCTGGAACCCCCTCCGTGGAAAGCCAAAGAGTGAATCCACCTGTCTGTTATATATATATATATATATATAT
>OZ012688.1:16596522-16611047 GCA_963942565.1 Maea johnstoni | reverse complement strand
GCCATAATCTTCATGATCTTCATTGCTGCATTTGTTCTTTTCTAATCGGGCAAGATATTGCTGCTGTAACCCACAATCTATGGTTACATAAGGCCATGCCAGGCTAGCATGCTGGGAGGCCAAGCAGACAATTTATTTTGAGTACATTTTAGCTAATTAGGTGCACATGGAAGAAGCTGTGTTCTGATAGTGCCAGACTAGTGAGACTACACTAGTAGTTGGGAGCACATAGATTGACCCTCTAATGCCAGCAGTCGTCAAAAAACGGACGACCAATTTTTGCCGATAACTCGCACAAAATCAATTTTCAGAAAAGTTTTGAATGAGAAATGAAATTTTTTTAATCTTTTTTATTTATTAATTTTTTAAATTTGAAACTTTCAGCTCTGGTTAGGAGATCTCCAGGCATGAATGGGTTAACTGTTTCAGTCCAGTAACAGCCATAATTTTGAAAAGATATGAAGAAGTGTCCACAACTGAACCTTCAACTCTCCTTTTATAATAAGCATTTTGCTAATCAGCACTAAATCACAAATTTTTTCCTCAAAAGTTGTGTAGTATTCAGAAGCTTTTTTATGCTGGGCATGAATGGGTTATTAGTATGCTTGTAGGTACAAGGCTTGGAATTAAAAGGTATGTCTTTGTCCACCTCGTTTGTATTGTGTCTAGAGTGGTTGTTTTTACAGGCATTATTGTCTGGCACTTAGAATACACATACAGAAAGATAATAAAAGATTGTTTACTCTTTGGGGTGGGCGTTTAAGACCCCGGTATAAAAGATACCACACCAAGTGGTGAGAAAGACACATTTGAAAGATGCGCTCAACTACTTAAGACTTCTACTACCCTTATACTTGATAAATTTCTTTTATGTCCTATTGGGGTGATACCGCAGTTCATACATGGTTTACTTGTGCAGCAATGGACTTCCATTCATGCATTCTGTAGAGAACAAAACAAAACTGACTGATATGTCTGATATCTAACTACATCCTGTTT
The DNA here is from genome assembly GCA_963942565.1 of Maea johnstoni. NCBI lineage: Eukaryota > Metazoa > Annelida > Polychaeta > Spionida > Magelonidae > Maea > Maea johnstoni. Next base: position 16,610,048 of record OZ012688.1, on the reverse strand, counting down.
CATTAAAGATTTGATAAACTAACAAATAATTCATTAAGTATTTTACAAATTCATCCTCTATTCTCAAGTTCATCCTTTATTCCACAAGGGGTGTAATTGTCTTAAGTATTGTGTGGTATTGCATATTTGTATTGCGAGAACCACGATTGAGGTGGTAATACTCTTATAATGCCACTTGAACAAACTGGCCTGTCACTCTAGAAGTCACACCTCGTAGCCTGGGGAGAGTATTGTGTTGTAGTTGCCCCTGGCTGCTGGCCACCTGAAATCACCCCCTCCCCTACTGGCCCCCAGGCAGGGGGGGGGGGGGGGGTAACCTGATCAGGTACCCGATAGACCCTCCCCACAGACCTGGGGGACACCCTGAGAGCACCCTGAGAAAATGCCCACTTTAACCCTCTCAGCTTGCAATGCAAATTAATTAATGTAACTTCATCTCATCTCATGGGGTTTGCAACCCGAGAGTATAATGGAAATATTCCTTGGCTAGTTTTTATTTTTTTTCAAAGATTTTGAAATTCATAACTGTGTGTCCAAATCATTCTATAATGCACATAAATATTTTGGTATTGTAATTGGGTAGCCAACATTAAAATTTGGATGATAATTACAAATACTATTTGCCTACTAGTAAGATTTAAGAAGGTAATGCATATTTAAGAAATGTGCTAGAATTTACATAGAAGTGAAAACTATTTGATTATTTACTTAATTGACATATTTGAAAATTCCTGCTCAAAAGTTTGGTTGTTCTCATGTTCGTTTTTTTTTTGTGTGTGTTTTTTCCAAATAACACTCCCAACACCCTTTGGCTTCGGTCTTGTTCCATCGTGGTATGGTATTTCTATTATAGAACCTGATACCCTATGCAGAGTTTTTGCATTAATTAAGCAATATGTTAAACATGTATTTATCTTGTTTGTGGTCTTAATTGACTGGGGGTGTAGTGTTACCCACCATGTGGACTGTATTTGTCCTGGGAGGGGGGAAGAGATAATGATAAGAAGTAAGGACACCAAAATATTACCTCATGATTGCTAACAACACATAAACCTTATTGTTGACGGCAATTTAAAATACAGTTAGGGAAGCACCTTACCCAAATCATTCATTTAGGCCTAAAAAAAAAGTCCCTACCCTAAAGTTTTTTTCGCCCTCCCAACACAACTTGAAACAGGATTAGTTTGGGGTGACTGTCTCTAAGGTGGGATTTGAAAAGGATGATTGTCTGCTTTGACTTCTTAGCAGGTGTAGTCTGGATGCCAAGAAATTTTGAAAATCACTTTCAAATTAAGCATAGATTTGGAGGAAAATTATATGTTGAACTTTATATCTCTCTTTCAATTATTTTCTGCAATGTTTTATTTTTAGGATATTTGCTAAAATCGGCAATTCCTTTTTGAAATCGTTTTTACACCTGCAACTTGGATCGCAACTTTTCATTCGTTTCTTTTCGCAGAATGTGAGATTTGCTTTGCCAACTTTGTGGGATTAAGTGGTGAAAGGTCATGTCTGTTAGCTCTTGCCTTGTAAACAACATACCTGGTCAGCCTTTCATTTCACGTCCCCTGACAGGTTTATCCTCGACCTGGCACAATTTTCTGACCCCTGGTCACCTTCGTCCATTCGCCTAGGTCACACAGCCCCTTAAATCATTCACGGCTAGAGGTCTCCTTTAACCCTTATGCTGGTGGTGGCTAATTTGGCCAATACAAAGTCATGCAAAAAGAAACTGGAAAAATGACTGAAACCCTGGCACATGGGTACTCATATAAAAGTACTCTGTGATAGCTATCCAATGAATACCAACATGACAGGGTTTAGATGGTTTTCGAAAATCTTGGCGTTATGCGCTTTGGATGAAAGTAGTCTAAGCATTGGAAGGGTTAACAAGTGTCTTCCGGACCTATGGTACTTTTGAAAATAACTTTCATAATCAATCAACATCAGCGCCTTAGCTAGGATTTAGAAACTGGATGCCTAAAATTTCCAATTGCATTTTTTTATTTTTGGGTGTCGTCACAAATTCTAAGGGTGTAAATTTTTTTGAACCCTGTTTTAGGGTATATCGACCCTGTGTGCCAGACTGACTGGGGTGCACCCTATGTAGAACCCTGCTTGTAGGGTGTGTCGAACCCTGTGTGGCGGACTGGCTGGGGTACACCATATCTAGGCCAAGATCTATTTATAACTGGAGAGCTTGGAGATTGGGTCATGTCCCAAATAGCAGCTCCAGCTGAATATTCATATACTTGAAGAAGTTAAAGCCAAAGGGCATGGTAGATGACAGGCCCTCCATGGAGTTCCTGTTTCCTTTGTCTTGTACGACATCAAGGACATGATTTTATTCAAGAGAAAGGGGACGATCATAAGGCATGCTGGCCGACCCGTTTGGTCATGCTCTTAGACCAGGACAAACTTGTTTTGACTAACTAAATTACTAGAATTACGTCTGATGGCAATGCACCATTTGGATGATATGCTGGTAGGATTTCTTCTTCTGCTCTTAGACCAGGATTCTGCCAATATTGTCTTTAACCAGGAATGTTCAATGAAGTTCCTGCTTTAACTCATTCTCAACCATCTGCATGCTTTAGTTACTTGAATTTATGTCTGATGGCAATGCACCATTTAGATGATATGTTGGTAGGATTACTTGTTCTGCCAGTGGGAAACAGGTATTGGAGCAAATGAAGATTGTAGTATATAGTGTATTACACACACATACATATATATATATATATATATATATATATATATATATATATATATATATATATATATATATATATATATATATATATATCATTTGGTTCTTATTTGGCTAAATTATCATTGATAATTTGGTATCCTATCCTAAGTATTCTTACTAACCATCGATTGCATAATTTGTATATTTATATATATTTATTTATTTTTGCAGAACCAATGGATTCCCATCTCTCACGATTCTTCAATAGTAACCAGTACCATAATTCCCACAACCAAAGTACCGTGCCCGAACCGGACACCTACGCCGCAACAGGAGATACTCACCACCGGCTCAAGATTCCGATTCCAAAACTATTTTACCACACCAATCGCAGAAAGACATTCTCCTCTGCCCTCGTTTACGTGGGCAGACTCGAGCGAGGTGTGGCATCTAATGTTGAAGAAAGATGCAGTTTACAGTCGTGATAGTCAACTTCTAAATAGGCACCCTAATTTACAGTCTCGTATGAGAGCGATCCTACTGGACTGGCTTATTGAGGTAAGAATGAAATTTTATTTGCTTCCATTTTTTCCAGAAAGCTATTTCGTAGGTGGTAGACTATTATTAATATGTGCATCACCCTCTCCGTGCATGCCAAGCAATTGATAGGGAAAATGATTTGAATTAAAAACAACCTAGCAACCCTAACACAGATAAAACATTTCCAAACACACTACAGGCGAACTTGGATATGACAGACCACTGTACTGCGGATTCTTGCATATGACGGACAATATGCTTGGTCCAAGTCCGATGCATATCAAGAATTCGTCATATGTATACAACGGATTTTGCATATGACGGACCTATTTTCCTGGTCCCATTGAGTCTGTCATATCCAAGTTCACCTGTAGTAGCATTTTATTCACATTACTCTTTTCAAGGGCAACTGAGTATTAAGGGTTAACCCTGGCTAATTTGGTCAATGGTAAAAAAGTTGGTGAAGATGATTTTTGTATCTTTTTGCATCCATGTGCATTAGACGAAAGTAACTTCAGCATCAGAAGGGTTAAGGCCTTGAAAAAGTGTTTGTTTCCTGTTACCTTATCTTCCCTGGTTGGTTGGTTGTGCGTAGAGGCATTTCACATAACCACAAGTATGCTGTGCCTACATATCGCCACCCACTTGCTGTCCCATAAGCTGACCTACTTACTGACCCACATACCTAAAAGTAAAGACCCTAAAATATGCCTATTTATCAGCAATGAGGTGTATTTTAACCCTTTGATACCAATTGCTCCTATAGAAATGTGTTATCGCAATGCTATAATATTTATGAAAAATAATATTTGGCAATAAAGAAGATATTTTAAAATCACATTTACTTTTGGAAGTTACTTGATTCAAGCATGAATTCAAAAGATAATCAGCCCTTCTTTGGTTGGTTTTTCAACACTTATCCTACAAATCTTTTCAGAAATGTGCTCAACTCACAAAGATACCATCAGAAAAAGATGTTTTTTGGATGCTGCGGGCATGAAGCAGTAAACCATTTGTATACTAATTTCTCATATCAATATATGTTCTGTTTGTTTTGTTTTAGGTGTGTGAGGTCTACAGGCTCCAGAGGGACTCTTTCTGCCTCGCCGTAGACTTTGTAGATAGATACCTAGCCAAGGAACAGAATATAAAGAAAAATCAACTCCAGCTCCTAGGAATCACAGCATTATTTATAGCAGCCAAATTAGAGGAAATCTACCCACCCAAATTAAGTGAATTTGCCTACGTAACGGACGGTGCTTGCACGGAAAGCGAGATTCTAGATAAGGAATTAGTTATGCTCAAGGTAAGTTTTATCTGTAAGCTGTACATTTTATTGTTGTTGAAAAAGTTAATTGAGAATAATGATAACAAAGTAATTAATGTATACCATGTTATTTTTTGCGCTTATAATGTAATACGCTCAGCTGGCAGCTGCCTTTGATGCACAGTTTAATTTTTGTGTACAAGTGTTAAATGACAAGTTATCATCTGTGCATGTTGTACGACACAAGCATAGGATTCGATGTCCAAATAATGAATGCATACTTCAGGGGTGCGCAAAGTATGCATTTATTAAACTTGCTGCAATATTCACACAGTATACAGTATTTAAATTTTCCATTTTTTCTCCCTTTTTCAGGTGCTGAATTGGGACTTGTCACCTATGACGGTGAATTCCTGGCTCAATGTCTACCTGCAGCTGGCCAATGTGGAGAATATTGAGGACAGTGAAAATAACTTTGTCTTCCCACAATACTCAGGCCACGGCTTCGTGCAGATATCCAGGGTAAGTAGTAACAATAAGCATGAGTGATGAGAAACATTTTCTGAACATGTAAGGATTGGCATCTTAAAACTTCTATTTGATATGATATTGATATTTCCTTAACGAAAGGTATCTTAAAGATGTTTTTAGCGACCCTTTTTTTGCCTCCTAGGGACCTGATTTTGTTAAATTTTACACTGTGAGCATGAATGGATGCAGCTAGTTAGAAATAAGTCAATTTTATATTATTAAATCTTGAATGATACAACAAATTCTGTTCTTTAACCCATTAATGCTCACAGCGGCCAAAAGCAGCCTGACAATTTTGATGGAATCTTGCAGACAAAAGCAACACTGGGAAAATATTTGAATGAGAAATGTTATTCAGAACATTGCCAACAACTCTCCTCTAAATATTTTGGAAAATCAACCTTCATTCTGAAGTTATTGTCAAAAGTATCATAGATCCAGACAACAATTTCTGAAGGAACTCTTAAGCATTATTGGGTTAATGTTAGGATGATTATTAAAGCATTCACTAATGTCCTCCCCTTTCTGTTTCAGCTGGTCGACCTGTGTTTGTTGGACGTAGAATGTCTCCAGTACTCATATAGTGTGATAGCAGCATCGGCCATATATCACATGGCATCGGAACATATAGCACTCTCAGTATCAGGTAAGTCAAAACATACCATAATTACTAGAAAAGTCATATTATAAGATGTTTTAGTATTGTAGCAGTTTCAGCCATGGATCAGAACATAAAGCACTATCAGTATCAAGTTAATTTACAATGGAGTACTCATATTCAGAAATTTATCCAAATACTGATACATAAATCACTAGAACAATCCTTTACATATGTTCACCCTGTATACTTGTTATACTGAGGATTGGTAGTAAACTCATATAGAAATTCACTAGAACATCCATACCGATCACTAAACCTTAGGCAATTATGCAGAACCCTATCCCATTTCATTAAGCTACATGTTCAAAAGCAGCAACCTTGAATGGGTGTCATATTTGAACAGAAAGTAGTAGATTTTATTAAAATATCATTGAATTTAATGTGTGTCACTCATCAATGGAAGCATTCTTTGGCCAAGTCTATCGAAGTTAACTGATTAACCTTTTTTTTAAGGGAACGACAAAAAGGGTATGAAGTCAAAGGAAGTTAACTGATTAACTTTTTTGTTAGAGAATGAACAAAAAGGGTAACGAAATGGTAGTTTTGTTTTATGGCCTTTCATCATATATGTGTTGTTTGTATTACAGGCTTTAAGTGGGCCGATCTGGCGCCGTGCGTCCAGTGGATGACCCCGTTTGCCATGACGATCAGAGAGGTCGGAACCTGCGAGCTCAAGTTCTTCCAAAACATCCCGGCAGAAGACACTCATAGCATCCAAACCCATGTGGTCAACCTTAGTTTACTGGTAAGAACATTTGCTATTTTACTATTTCTAGTCCTCATTGGATACTTTAAGTGTTAATATTGCAGCTGTTTTAATTTATGTGTACTTAGTGCATCTGGTTAACTGCGCATCACTATTTTGACATCCGATCCCTTGGATAGTATTGTACAACATGCTGACATGATAGCTTGTCATTCAACACCCATACTCAAAAAGTTCAACTGCGCATTAAGGTCATCGGAAGATGAAAGATTGAATGTCATAAATTGGTATCAGTCAGAATGTAATGATATGTATTTAAAGAGTGCAAATTCCTGCTTTCGATTCCAAGCTTTGACAAGTGAGAAATAGTTATTGACTCGGGGATAGGCGGTGGTTTTCGCTGGGGAATCCAGTCTTATCCCCACTTACAACTGGCTAGTCATAATTTATATATGGCAGAAAAAAAAGACTGAATTATGAAGTCTTGATTTGTGATGTCTGTACATGTAACATATCTAAGAATTCCTGTTTTCTATTCTAGGAAAAGGCTCAAGCTAGACAAAAACAGCTAAACGAATCCTCGCGCTCAAGTCCCGATGTAACGCAAGAACTCTCTGGTATCCTCACCCCACCACAGAGCAACGATAAAAAACAGGCAGCATAGGTGAAAATCCGCCTCAACGACTAGAAAATCAAATATATTGAATAACAATGAAATACAGGAACACTTGAAACCATCAGTGAAATCAGCAATGAAACTGAAATGACTTCAAGGAGCTATCAGTGAAATATGCAGGCTGAAATCGACAACAAAACCTGAAATGAATTCAAGCCATCAGATGAAATATACGCTGAGAGGGTGCGAAAAAATCTGTCTCGTAGTCGGATGTAAATAAATTAATCTATACAATCAATAATCATATTTTACTGAATTGGGTCCTAACTCTGGATTGCAATTCGGGATGTCACAGTGCCTTCTTAGAATCGAAGTTTTAAAAGTGCCTTAATAAACTTTTAATATTGGTGGGCATTGTATTGCCATGCAAATTCTATCAATGTGTTTATATACGCAATTGGTGCGAGTTGAGTGAAAAAAAAGTGGGACCAAAAATGTTATGTGATTGGGTACAATGAAGAGTATGGATTGTCAATGCAAAAAATAAATAGGAGCAGTACAGTATGTAAGGGATAAGATGCATTTATCCTAATGGGAAAAAGTTAGCCCAATCTTGTGTGTGAAACTGCCTTTTGAGATGGTAGGTAACAGGTATCAATGCATTTAATATATTATTTTGTTCTTATAGATAGAGACCACCCATCATGCAAGCATCAAGTCATTTTGAACTATTTATGATCTTTGTTCTGCCTCTTAATTAGCTTTTACTTATTTATGCTGTGTAGGATGCTCAAGGTTTTTATTATTGCATATTTTTGGTGATTATTTTAATATTTGCAGTATTTAGCTCTAACTGATACAATGGGTTTTTGTTAATGAACCACCAACCAAAAGACCCTGTCTTAACCCGTTTCCCCTGAAATAAAAATAGTTGAAAGTGACTTCCATCACGTTTGTAGAGGAAGTGCATAAGAAGGGAAACTTTTTGGTCAAAGTATGTCTATGAGCATGGTGCTTGCATGATGGGTACCCCCACTACTAGTTGGTTTGATATTTAATTTGTGGTGCCTAGCACTGTGTGTTTAGTCTATTTTCCTATAGATGGCAGCACTTGTGATGCATTTAACGTAAAATCTCTGATCCCGATCCCTTCCCTACCATTGAGGGTTATGTGAAAGCGAACTACTGTATGTCCTTGATACTGCTATACTGGTTATGCGAACGTCTAGCCTTCTAATTCTTGGCTCGATGTTTCCTACCACTGCGGAAAATCTGGGGGTAGGACTTCAGGTCAAGCATGTGAGAAAGTTGTCTGTGATTCTGGATAAGAAGGTAGTTTTCTCTGGAATATCCATTTCCTCCACAGTTGTTCAGCCAGTAACAGTAAAGCCTTATTATATGGCTTATCAAGTAATTCCATACTTGAAAGGACAGTAGTTTCGGGGGATTCCAGGATCAGAGCTGACGATTCCACACCTTATATACTTATCATATGTGAAGATTACAGAAGCTAAAATCAAATGTTTTTTTGTTTTTTTTGGAATTAAACTCAATTTTGTTCAAACTATTACATCATTATCAGTTCCAATTCATTCATTGAGATTAAAAGATATTTTGCTCCTGTGTCATGGGCATGAAATTTGCTTGGCGTGCCACTTATTTCATGAAATTCTTTTTGTAAGCATAATAATATCTCGCAATATTAACGAGGAACACAGGGAAGAACAAAGGATTTATTTGACAGTGTAAACCTCTTTAAAAACAACCCAAACCTTTTAAGAAACTAAATGAATGCATTCATAATTTGTCTGAAACCATTAAGTTATATGAAATTATTTTTTGTAACAATTTGCTATGATAAGTTTGTAATGTGTGACAGAATCTTCATCGATAGCACTATTTTGTTGTATAACCAAAGCAAATCGCACCTGTGAGTGTATTTCTATATGTTTTACATTGTGCACTGCACTTCTCAGTTTGATATCCACCAAGATTTCACATGGTGGGACAAGATTATTTTCTCATGATACATATTCTAATGGAAAATGATCGAAAATTCTGTATGTTTATCTATAACTATGATTATTATGAATGTGGACACTCCACTTCACCTCCCTACTTCTCAGGACAAGTATTTCGATGTTCATTTATCCCCATCAAAAACACATTGTCGACAATCGATAAATGAACGCAATACTGAAAAGGTGATGAAGAGAGGTTTATCCTGAACACACCCTACATTCAAAGATCAATTGTTTCATAGGCATGTGCAGTGTCTAACGATAAACTGGAGCACTCCTCTATGGAATACTAAATCTGGTCATCTTCGGCTAAAAGAGATAGATTATGCATCCATATACATATTTATATATATATTTTTACATACGGTTCTAGATTGAAACCAACTGTTATGAAACTAACCAATGAAGTAACAGAATGAAGGCTAGCCCGCTTGCACCCTAACAAGTTACCTCATATTAAACCTCCCAAAGCTTGTTTAGATCTGCCGTATACCAAATATCTCTGAAGATAATATATATTGTGAAATGTGTGTGTATATTTTGTACATAGTATTTGTTTATTTACTGTAGCTGTGTATTGTATACCTGAAGATACAAAATTGGCAGTTTCTACACACAAGGGGTGCAAACACTACATAAATGGGTCTTTTAACTATTAAGTCCCAAAGAAGTCTGACAAAAAACATTGAAACTCTATTGTAGATCAGTTAAAATCTTGCTGGTAGTGTCAATTTGTTTTCGGATATTACAAATAGCATAGTCATTTAGAGTCATTTAAAATATTCAAGAAAATTTCTGCGAGGGAAATCTTACAAAAAAAATGCAAAATTCAGAAATTGCACTTATAGACTTTTTCCGCAGTAAGATAACCCCAGGTTAGCCTAGTGAAGACATAAAATGCAATAATTACAATAGTGCCCAACATGCAGGGCAAGATTGATGAATTTGCAATATTCTTTTCTGCGAATAGTACATGCATGTAAATTAAAACATATGTGGTGGTTGTGTGTGTGGGAGTTCATCAAAAAAAAAACGATAGTAATAATCAGCTCATGTTATGAATTAATAATGTAAAATTTAATGTATGACGTGCCAGCTTCTATTCTGAATAATAATTACCACATTCATGCTATGAGTTTCCAATTACAAATGTGGCTGCATCTCGGATACTTAAGATTAAGGTGGTGTTCATGAATTCTCAAAATATTTGAGAGTTGCAAGCCAGGTTTGGGTGGGCATTTCTCTTCTACCTGTTTCCTTAGTATTCTTACATTAGAGAAATACCCTCAAACTAGTACCACCCTTTTTGGGGCGCTCTATGCATGAATGGGTTCAGTGCAAATACTGACTTAACATTGGTTGTTAACCTGATTTCAAAGAAACTACGGGGATGATAATTACTGAGTGGGCAATATTAATCAATAACAGGGTGGATTTCAAGTAACATAAATAAATATCAAATAGGTCACATTTTACTGCTATATAAGGATTCTGAGTGAAGTGTTATTGTGAAAGATAGACCACAAAATGAGTGATAATTGCAAAGGTAGTCAATAGGAAATGGAGAAGAATGATAGTTAGGCTTGTGTGGTATTTTTGGGGTCATGATTTATGAAACTTCCATAAATTGAAGAGAAGAGAAAATATGGCACTATCTTCTTGAGACCTACAGAGTTTTATTTGCGATACCTCAGCCCATTCTTTATTTTATTAGAATTGTTTTTACCAATGGGCTGAGCATTTATCAAGGTATACTTTTACAGTGGTTTTATTCATGTTTTACTCCCCAAGTGAAAGCTACAAAAAGGAAATAACAACACCTTTGTCTAGCCTACTGCAAGAAAGACATTTTGGAACTTAAGACATCTGAAGTTTGGTACCATGTGGTCCTAAGAACAATTAAAGGTTCTTTAATACATCATGGTACCTAATGGACATATTTTGTAGCTGACCATTGCTGAGTTTTAGATTGTTTGTTGCTTCTAGTTTGAACCTGTAGGTCTCTTCAAGATGGATACATATAAAGATACAATGTATTTATTGTTTGTGTATGGTTGACATGTTATAGACAAATAGACCATTTTATGCAAATCCAATTTTTATGATATTGGAATTTTTATATTTAAATGACTATTGTATTCCATTTCTATGCAAATAAAGTTTATTTGAATTTAAAATAGGTTTTCTTTTGATATTAGTATGCTAGTGTATCGAATATAATATAGGATGCAGTACAAAGATTTTCATATTTCAAATTCATAGCAGCTATATATTTTAATCCTTATGCTGCTGGGGTCTTATCTGGCCAATACAAAATGATGCAAAACAACCTGAAAGTGACTGAAACGCTGGCATATGGGTACTCATTTGAGAGCACTCAGCGAGAGCTTTCCAATGAATTCCAAAATGACGGTTGAGATGGTTTTCAAAAATCTTTGTGCTTTTGACAAAAGTAGCCTCATAAGGGTTAAATCAGATCACATATCTCAATACCCAAGGTTGTTACTGGAAACAAAGCATCCATGCCTGGAAGTGATTTAGACCTCTGGTTCTCAAAATAACTTGATCAAGTAAGGAAAATTAAGGGTGGATTCTGATCAACAATTTGCTACATAAAAATTTCGAAGGGAAAGAACTAAATCCGGTTATCAGACTGATACATCGATAATTTCTTTTAACTCCGAAATATACCTGGTTAAGCATTCAGAGGTTAAAAGGGCAAATCCTCCATCAGAATGATCTGGGTTCAAATTAAATTCTACATCTCCTTTCAAAAAAGAATTCCCCTAAAACTGTTCTCTTCAGCACTTCTACATCGCCTTAAGCAGTGGCCGGGAAGCCTGGTTTAAAGTTTATTTTAGAGTATGGCATTACTTTTTTTAAAAGGATTAATTTTTGTCATCAACTCAGGATTTTTGTTAAAATCATATATCTCTACCTTCTTTTCTCAATTATAAGCGTTAATTCCATAATGAAAGTAAAAACTTTCATCTATATCATAGTTACCCCTGGAAATTACTTCATAACAGGGCATTCAATTCAAGAAATAACAGTTCCTAGTTAAGTTATGAATTCCATTTATCCATTATATATATTCAGGAAATAAACCACAATGTTTCAAGCTATGACCTTCAACCTTCGAAGAACCACTGTGAATGTGCTGAGGCAACACCCCTAGTAGGTACAATGGGCTATAAAACGCTCTTCCTACAATCATCATCACCAATTATTCAACACATTCATGCTTTAGTGTACCTCAGGGTCTTAGCCAGCAGGCTATCTGGGTGTCTTTTTGGCACCCTGGTCCACGAAAAATACCTATTTTTGGGGGAAAAGACACCCTATCTTTTGGTCAGAATTTTTTGAAAATATGAATTACAAGTATATATTTTAAAAAGTTTTATTCTTAAATGATAACTAGAACATGTGTTGAAGAAATAAAGCATATAATTACTTGATTTGTCAATGTATATGGTCAGTATGATGCCTTAATTTTTTTGAGTGAGGCGGTTTGGACACCCTGTCATCTTGAAACCCCATTTTGGACACCCTGTAATGAAAATCCTGGCTAAGACCCTGGTGTACCTCCAGAAAGTGTTGTCTTGATCCAAGTTACTTTTGCCAATAACTTAGGAATTAAGTACGATCTAAGAAAATATTTGAAGGAGAGTTGTTGGTAGTGTCTTAATAACATTCCTCCTTTAAATATGTTCAAGATGTTGCTTTTACTTCTAAGATTTCACCAAAATTGTCAGTCTGTAAGTAAGTATTGGACCCATCTGGCAAACCGCATAATGAGTACCAACACATGACGGCAATACTCCCAGTGGGTGATGCCCTTGTTCGCCTAATCACCATTTGAATTATTCAAGAACCCTCGAGCTTATTTTGGGGTCGTCTGCATCTATGATACTTTTGACAATAACTTGAGAATTAAGTACGATTCCACAAACTATTTGAAGGAGATTTGTTGATAGTACTCTTAATACCATTTCTTCTTGAAACATTTTCTCATCCTTGCGTTTTCTTGCCAGATTCCATCAAAATTGTCAGGCTGGTTTTAGGCCGCTTTAAGTAAATACTTGACCCATATGTCGAACCCCATGGTGACTACCATCACAGGACGGTAATACTCCCAGCGGGTGACACCCTTGTTCGCCTACTCACCTTTAAATTTATTCAGGAACCCCTGCCTTATATTGGGGGGAGAGGACCACTACATATGGTAATCTCAGCTGATATCAAATCTGGATGTGATCCATATGTCGATGGGACACTAAATCTCCTGCCACGAATGCCATGTCTCTGATTAGAGCCAGCTGTCTCAGTTGGCTTCTTTCCTCGCTATTATCATACGTTGCTACCTGAATAAACTTCAGTATTTTTTTGTTCGGATCCATTTGTTTTTACGAATTTCGCTGACATCTCTGTGGTCCCATGTTCGCGATATGCAATATTGCAGTTAAAGGTTATTTTTCTTTTAAAGAAAACA
>OZ012688.1:16584022-16591522 GCA_963942565.1 Maea johnstoni | reverse complement strand
CACTTGCCATGTATCATCGGTACACACATTAAGCTATTTGGAGGAATTTCAAATGGGGTTTGGTAATATGAACACTATCCTCAGTCTGGTTTTTGTTTTGTCTGGGAGTTCATTGCAGACGCGTGGTGCATGGCCAGGGAAATATGTAGGAACGAATATTTTAACATGAGGTGTATCATTTTGTCTAGTTGTACGCGCTATCCCCAACCTGTATTCATCGATGCTGTCTGGGAGTATATTCCAGACACATGGTGCAGGGGCAGGGAAAGTAAAGGTTCCATAATTAGTGATTTAAAGAAATGAAATTTTTGACATGAGGTGTATCATTTTTCCAGTTGTACGCGCTATCCTTAATCTGTATTCATCGATGCTGTCTGGGAGTTAGCTAGACTAGCTCCTAGTCTATGATTTACTTATATTTTGCTTTTCTCTGTTCTGGTCTATCTTTTGTTCAATATTTAGGTGTTACTTTTAGTTGCTGTTGATAGATGGCACCATTGGTGGTCACCCTGGTCAGTCAGAATCATAAGAAATCCAAATAGACCCTTGCTGGCCGCCTGGTGATCCAATATAGAACTAAATATGGGTAGACATTTTAGAATGGTATATAAACATTAGGTGAGTTATTAAAGAAGTGATAAATTTTCTTGGCCTAGGAGTAGGCTAGGAGTTAGCCTGCCACCTGGGAGTATATTCCAGACGCGTGGTGCAGCGGCAGGGAAATTAAAGGTTCCATAATTAGTGATACATAGAAATGAAATTTTTGACATGAGGTGTATCATTTTTTCCAGTTTTGAGCACTTTCCTTCAGATTGTACCCATTGATGTTGTCTGGTAGTTTATTCCAGACGCGTGGTGCATGGTCACGGAGGATGCTTGTCAGCAAATGACATATTATGTCATGAAGTGAATTATGAGCTTGCTTGAAAGTATGTACAGACCTAATAACTTAACTGCCGAGGCCTGTGGGGGAAGGGAACAACACTGTTCTCCCAACCAAGCCCAATATGCCCATCATGATGAGAGAGCAGTTTAAAAGGCATCTGATACAACCACTCAAGAATAAGCTCACAAAGGTAGCGTGAGGGAATATCATCTCGAAAAGGAATCTGAAAACTCACAATTTAAGATAAATTGAAATATTTCATGAAAGGTCGTTTTTCTTTATTCAATTGCTTGCCAGCTATGATCACCGTATATGACGGAAGTAGACTTCGTTGGTGCATCACGAAGTGTTTTGTATCAGTTATGTAAATAAACATGATGGAGACGAAGATGAAATTAAATTATTCAGTTATTATAGCAATAGTATACCATGTAAAGTAAACTGTATTTACACAAGTGGGAATGAGACTTATTACAGCAGTACTTAGGGCTTAATTGCGAACAGTGAGGGGTATTTTGACAATGTGAAATAACAATTTTTAGTGAAAAAAACTTTTCCTAGACAGCTCCAAATTCAAATAACATTATCTGAAACCAATGTGTATTCATTGGCATGGAAATTGTAATGCACCTTTGTACACACTGTTTGGAAAGTCTCAAACCAGCAAATGCTTAGACAATTCATGGAAAAGGGCACGTACATTTCCAAAGGGGGTTGTTATTAATATTATTATTTTTAGTAGTAGTAGTAGTAGTAGTAGTAGTAGTAGTAGTAGTAGTAGTAGTAGTAGTAGTAGTAGTAGTAGTAGTAGTAGTAGTAGCATGTTTTAGTATTGTTTATTATTTTTGATGATAATAATAATACTGCTGCTGCTGATGATGATGATAATTATAACAACAATACTACTACTTCTACTACTACTACTACTACTACTACTACTACTACTACTACTACTACTACTACTACTACTGCTACTACTATACTACCATCACCACCACTACTTCTACTACTACTGCTACTACTACTACTTCTACTACTACTACTACTACTACTACTACTACTACTACTACTACTACTACTACTACTACTTCTACTACTACTACTACTACTACTACTACTACTAATAATAATAATGATAATAATAATAATAATGATAATGAAAATGATAATTATGCTGTTCTTCTTAGAAGGTGAGAGCATTGATTTGTATAGATTATGGGAAAGCCTATTTGCTAGGTAATAAGTTCCCCAGAAGATCTGGCAGAGGAGATGACAGTGCTATCCTGGTCCCCTGCTGTGACCATACTTGTAAGGAGTATTACGTAGAGCAGCGCCAGTATTTATTCACTTGTAGCCTCATTAATAAGTGACACCACTTATGCGAGGCAGAAAGAGCTGATTAAAATCTCATCAACCCCGTGGTTGATATTCCGCCTAATTAGAATACGCCACACTTTGATAACACCCTTCGTGCACCCCCTCCAATACCACACGCACGGGGTTATTCCCTAGAGGGCGTTGCATGGTGGATTCTGATGCAGATCCTGGGAGGGGGTGAATACTTGATCTTGCATAATTCTCCCCTGAAAAAAAGACGGTTTATAGTCTTGTTTAGGTATGATGGTTATAATGCACCACCAGTTAAATGGATTAAGGGTAGTGATAGCTAAATGTACCCACACATAAACAAGTTAAGGAATATATATATATATATATATATATATATATATATATATATATATATATATATATATATATATATATATATATATATATATATATATATATATATATATATATATATATATATATATATATATATATATATATATATATACGTACATACATACATACATACATACATACATACATACATACATACATACATGAGATACACGGGATTGAGTTAATGCGGTTTGGATTAAAGTGAAATACATATTACGTCCGTCGAAAATATGAGACTTGTCTGTTGGAAGTAAATTGATATGAACGAATATCCGTCTTTCCGAGTCTCCTCTTCCGGTTGAAATGATCACGGATGTTCTGGACTTGATAAGTTTTAAAGATGTTGTCAATATCTTCTGCAATGACCATGGAGGGTCATCATCTACACGATTGCTTACTCCGAGGAGAGTAAAACTATTGCCCCAGCCATTTGATCAAAAATAATCTCAAACAAAACAAAACAAACTAGAAATAAAATACCACCAATTACTCGAAGTTTT
Organism: Maea johnstoni; assembly: GCA_963942565.1. Lineage (NCBI taxonomy): Eukaryota > Metazoa > Annelida > Polychaeta > Spionida > Magelonidae > Maea > Maea johnstoni. Next base: position 16,588,411 of record OZ012688.1, on the reverse strand, counting down.
TATTTACTTTTGGAGTGGTAAGGATCAAACACTGTTGCTTGTCCCTAAGAGGCTATTATTATTATTATTATTATTATTATTATTATTATTATTATTATTATTATTATTATCATTATTGATATTATTATTATAGTTATTTTTATTATCTCTCTTCTCTTTCACCTTTTTATTCGTTTGTTTATTTCTTATATCATCATCAGCATCATTATCGTCAGCACCACTATCATTATTTGATTTTAATCATTAGGAATAAGTTCAAGTTTATAAAGAAAATAAAAAATTCAATCAATATTTTTCGTTACCAGACAGGTGAATATTTCTCCAAGTTGATTTCAACTAGCGCATGGCTGGGACTAATTCGAATGCAGCGCCATCTATAACATTTACATAAGATCCATATTATTATTTGTTTGTTTGTTTGGGATCCGTTTTCACCTTTTAAAGGTTTCTACATTTCATACTCAACTTTCGCACGTATAAATGGTCCCTTGTAGCGTCGTTACTTCCTTGTTCGTGGATTTGTATGTTCGGATTTGTGCTATCCTTGTCTATTTGCATCACTCAAGGTAGCACAGACTCATGGGATCACGGATTCACGGCACACAGTTTTCCACGCTACACCGGCAAGCCAGCAAGATACATAGACTGGCAACAGTCTCACAATCACTACATGGAACATTATTGTTGGGACGCAGTGGCTCAGAGGACTGGCACTAGTCTACAATATACATAACAGTCGGAGATCCAGCCGTCGCTAAAGCAGGTGATCACAGACGTGACTTTCGCACAGAAACATGAGTGTGCTGATAGGTGAGTATTATTGATATACGCATGTGAAACAGCTTAATGGAAGAAGAATTATAAACGAATGACATTGCTTGCAACACAATCCTCTAAAAAGCCAAGCTTGTTTCATAACTCATATTGTGGGCGATAATTGGGTGTTTCATGGAGATGTCATTGAAATAACATAGTCATAGGACAACAAGGGATTTGGATTATATATGGAGGTCTCTGGGACAACCAATCGTTTGTGTGTTTTTCAAGACAGACCAAACTTAACTCCATTTATTTCTTTAACACATGCATACAAAAACGACACACACACACACTGTAGAATTTCTAGCACCAATCATGACGAGTCGTGACCGTGTCATGAATGGCACCAGAAATCCTCCAGACAGATCAAGAAATACATACAAACAATAAATAACACTTCCTATCATAAATGATACTTACCCATATCACCTGTCTATACTCCTGTATAGTCGCCCGGGCGATCAGGACTGTAGAGACGCTTGGTGATCCAAGTACATGATCAAGATGTTGATAGCAAGAAGGTATAACAAAGAACTCACTAATCAACTACGCAATTAGCGTATTTATATAGCGCGGGTCTCGTGAGATCTCACAGGGAGTGAGACCTCTAAAACCCGCGACATCGATCACGCCCGTGACGTGATTAGCGTAAATTCACCACACTATTCCCCCTTTTGAAAAGAAAGAGTGGGACATATATATATATATAACAATGTTATATACTTAATCCTAGAGAACCAGTGGTTCCAAAAGATATTTTAATAATTATAGTCATTCGTCTCATGGAGAATGACTTACTATATTTTGACTACAATTTTGAGTCAAAAGAAACTCATCGCCAGAACATTCCCTTTTTTAGAGAAGGTTGCTGCAGCGAACTTCTTGTTTCAATTCATCTCAGAGCATTGTTTTTGACACTCCTCCCGGATAATTTCACCCAACTCCTCCAAAGAAAATGTCTCTGAGGAGAGGGAGCGAGAAACTTTAGATCTTACATCAGCCTTCCCTTGAACACCCCTAGGACAACTATCACTGTCTCCAGGACTGTCAGAGTCAGAACTGTTGTTAAGATCTACCTTCTTAACAGAATATGAAACTGACGTTCTAGATTTCTTAGAACGACTTGTTCTAGTGACCACATTACCAGATGCTTCAGCTTGTTTCATCAAGTCTGTAGCCTCAGACAATGTGTTCGGTTTTTGATTAATAACCGTTTTACGAGCTTCGTCATCAAGGCATCCAAAGAGGAATGGATCAACAGACATTCTACTCCAGAATTCTTCACCACCCCCTGGGAAACCATACCTGACGATTTTCCTAACTCGTTTTGAATAATCTTCTAATGATTCACCTTCATCTTGATGGATCATTGCTAAATTCATTCGAGCTGTAGTTGGAGTCTCATCTTTCTGAAATTCGTACATGAACTTTTCTACAATCAGAAAGTAATCATGACCAACATCAAGAGAGTCAAAGAACTCCAGAGCTTCACCTCTCATGCATTCGCATAATCTATCAAATCTTTCATGAATAGACCAATTGAATCTATTGGCTATTCCCTCAAATTGATTGATGAATGGTCTCCATTTTCGAGAACCATCATAAGTTGGCATCTTAAGGGAAGGTTCCCTATAAGAGTTACCTGACTCCCCGTTATTGTGTGAATACCCGCGGTTGTTGCTACGGTATGAACACTCACGGCGAGAACGATTGTTGAAATGATCATTCCGATGTGGGTATCTAGGATCACCCCCATTGGAATCATCTCCAGAATCATCCGGATCCCCTCCAGGAGCTCCCCGATATCTTATTGGAACTCCCCTCGAAGGGTCAGTAATGGATTCTCTGAATCTGTTGTCAGATTCGCGATAATCACTATTATCTCTCCCATCGCAATGCGATCTGGGGTTAAACATTTCCCAAGATTCTCTGGGATCAGCTTTTTGTCTGAATCGCTGGTTATTGTGCGAAAATGATCTAACAAAACGATCATCATATTCGCCATAATCAAAATTTCTTTGATCAGCACGAAAGGATGAACGTCTAGAATCATCTTCGTAATTTTGTCTGTAAGAGATAGATGGACGGTATAAATGATCATATAAGTAATTGTCTCTTGGACTATAACGAGATGGAAACCGTTGTCTTTGATTACCCAATTCTTCCCTACTATAAAAAACTGGGGACCTATCATAAGCATATTCAGGTCTGTAATAATCAAAATTTCTTTGATTATGACTAGACTGAGTTCGTCTTTGGTCGTCAAACTGATCCCTTCTCGATCTTGGCTGTGACCGACAAGGTGATCTATGTTCAACATAGTCCAAAGTCTCTTGACAACCTGAACTCGTATAGAACCTGTCCTGTCTGCAATATGTAGGACTTCGGTCATCACCATAACCCATTTCTGGATTTCCAGGATTAACCGTTAAATCCCTTTCTTGCAATGGAACAGAATCCGGAGTTCGTCCAGAATGAATCCTTCTGGATTGATTCACCAATGGAGAATCAAAGCACACGTTAGGATTAAACCTCCTTTGATTATTCAGTGCACTATCAGATGGCACTGGCACATTAGTTGGAGTAGAGTGAGAAACTATGGTTCTACCTATTTGCATTTGAGGAGAACCAAGAGCTTCAGCTCTACCTTGAGGTTGATATCTATTATTTACGGGATAAACGTGGGACAATCCTTGATATGGATTTGTAGCCGCTTCATCCCGACTAGATCGTTGACCTCGACGTAAACACTCACGTGTAACAAGTGCTTTCTCAGTTTGTTTAGTCCACGTGTTGCAACGATTGAGAGTTTGCTTATTACGTCGATCCTGTTCCAGAAGATGTGCAGATAAATTTGGAGCACTCTTTCTACTCGGAACAAGTTCAGGATCAACCGAAGAACTTCCTGACCTTCTTTCATATGCCATTCCATTGCCAACCTGAGACAATACAATGCATTTTGATTGAGAAAAGGAAGGTTTTCCATAACAGGTAATTTCCGGAGTATCAACTCTGTCGGAATCTGTAAATGCATTTGACACTACAGGTTCATCAACAGGAGTCAACACTGGCAATGAAGAAGTTCTTGGTTTTGGAACTTCAACAGAAGAAGAATCAGATTTCTGATTTTCCTCTTTATCCTTAGAATGAGAGGATGATCTGGGGTCATCCTCGTCAATTGATTCAATTTTTTCTGATGAATCAACATCTAATTCACCAACTCCTGGCAAATTAGATGCTAGAGTCAGAGCAGAATGTTCCCTTAAATCAGGAATTATACTGCCTTCCTCAAACCATTGAATCCATTGGGATCTGGAAACTCCGCGACAAGCTCGGACAAGTGAATCAAAATTTAATTCACCTTTCCTACGGAGTTCCAAAATCCGATGGGCTGAAGTTTCACCTACCCCATGAAGGGTGAGTAAAACTGTTTTTGATGCAGTTATGAGATTCACAGTATTGAGTGAAGCCATCACTGCCACATATAGATTATTTTATTGCACTTACTGAGGTTGCCCTCAGCAGTACAACAAAACCACCTACAAGACAATATACAAAATATGTATATGT
>OZ012688.1:16576522-16579022 GCA_963942565.1 Maea johnstoni | reverse complement strand
ATTTGATTTACTTAGGTTATGTAGATTTGCTGTTTATAAAGACAGCTTGACACAGCAGATAGTCCCATAGTCCATGACCACTCATTTCACCCAAAAATGAGTAGTGGACAAGTTTCTTTTGCCTCCAACTTGCTGAATTTGACTGCTTTTAATTTTAAGTAAGTGCTCTACTAAAATGACTGCTGCCAGTAGCCATATCTTGTGTGTTATGATGTATTTAAACAGCAATCTACTTCTTGTATGAAGGTTGGTAGTGGTAGGAACTTGGGTTTAAGTAGAGAATACTCTAAGAAACTATTTGGGCCTTGTGTTTCATTCACAGTGTAATTGCCCTTTAAGAATGTTTTCGATTAGGGCTGTTCCATTTAAAAGTGTGGGGGGGGGGGGGGGGGGGGGGAGGAAGAACTGAAGGTTTTTTGAAGGGGGGGGAGGGGCCGAATTCTGAATTATTTTTTCCCATTAGATTACATAAGATTTCTGGCAGAAGGGGGGGTTGTCAAATTTTTAATGATCTTCCGTTCCTCCCCCCCACCACACTTTGAAATGGAACGGCCCTTACTGGATTTACTGTTTTTCAGGATGACTTGAGTTCAGGGGGATTACCTGAGGACTGTGAAGCAGTGGTCAATTTAGCTGGAGAAAATGTTCTCAACCCTTTGAAAAGGTAGGCTGATATAATCTTAACTCTTATGCTGCTGGTGGCTTATTTGGCCATTACACAATGATGCAAAAGAGCTGAAAAATGACTGAAACCCTGGCACATGGGTACTCATATGAGAGTACTCAGCGAGAGCTATCTGATGAATACCAACATGACAGGGTTTAGATGATTTCCCAAAATCTTTGCATCCTTGCTCTCTTGATGAAGGTAGACTCAGCATTGGAAGAGTTAATATCGTCTATTGAATTATTACAAGTAGCCGTAGGATTAAGGCAAATACAAAAAGCCATTCTAAGGAAAGAATCAATAAAATACCAAAGATCAATATTAATCCTTATGCTACTGGTGGCTAATTTGGCCAATACAAAATGATGCGAAAAAACCCCTGAAAAATAGGTGAAACCCTGGCACATGGGTACTCATCAGAAAGTACTCGGTGAGAGCTATCCAATGAATACCAACATGACTAAATTTGGATATTTTTAAAAAAACTTTACGTCCTTGTCTTTGGATGAAAATATCCTCCGCAGTAGAAGGGTTATAAGGTTTACTTTTAAGTTTTTTTACGTATTTTTATAGTTTAGAATTAGATCTCTATCCTGTTTAGTTCTCTTAAGCAGGTTTATCAAAGTAAGTCAACCATCAGTTGAGTTGTTGATGGAATTGCCATTATAATTTTGCATATGATGACATTATTTTACTCTATGTACAACTTAGTTCTAGTTTGCAAAGCTCGAAATGAGCTGGAGCCCAGGGCTCCCTTGAATGCTCCTGCTACTCCAAATTTCTGCGGGGAGCCCAAAGATATACTGTTTTCTATACACAGTACCTTTAAATAGCTTGTGAAGATGCAAATGGACTCTCTGAAAAAAATACACTTAATTTCGAGCCCTGGTTTGTGTCAGACCATCAGACACTATGTTCAAACATGGCAAATCATATTTCAACCTACAGCTGTCCCTATACTTTATGACTTCATGTATGTGCCCATCTCCTAAGTTCAAATTTACAAAAGTTTCATCCATTCTCATCATTCTTTTTAATGGGAACCAGGAACTTACCCAGCCAGGAGTCAGGGAGTCATTTTGACTCCCAATCATCAGATTTTTGGCAAAATAACACCCAGTTGTACTTTCTAAAGTTTTCTGTATCTGTCGAGTCCAAGGAAATATATCAAAAGTTTCGCTCATACCAGACAAAAGATACAATAAATGATGTAAAAAAAGCAAACTCTGGTTTGCTATATCAGTATATAGGGTTGGTATAATTATTTCGGTAAATTGGATGACTGACTTATGACCCCTTAAATTTCATGAATTCTCAATTTCGACCCCCTGATTTCAAATCCTTGGTAAAGACCCTGATGGGAGCAGTTGGCCTGTATGTGTCAGTATTAGTCAAAACATAAGGAAATACAAGCACAAACAAGTTAGAATGAAATGCTGTGCTAAAATGATAAAACCAATTTTTCTTTCAGGTGGAATGAAGGTTTCAAACAAGAAGTCTATTCAAGCAGAATCAACACTACAAAATCTTTAGCAAAGATTATCGCCCGCTCAGAGCAGAAACCAAAAGTATTTGTGACCACATCAGCAATTGGTAAGTTACTAGTGTAACCTAGACTACAAGGAAATAAACTGTGACATAGATAAATGTCCGACTAACTCACCTACTAACACTTCATTGTTTTGTATATTATATCATTATGATTTGAATTCTATTGAATTTTATAGCATTTTTTTAAAATTCTGTCTAAAGAAGTACAAGGCAATTACAGCTATTACCAAAATTACAGTATCAAAATAACAGCAAATTTTCTTCATGTTGACTAGCTCATTA
>OZ012688.1:16545833-16570833 GCA_963942565.1 Maea johnstoni | reverse complement strand
CTTTATTCACATGGTTTCCCATCATGCCAGATACAAAAAATATGACCATGCCGACGATAAAAGCGGCGCCATCTATTGAGAGATATCGCCACTAATTACAAAACCAGCGGTAGATAGACTGGTGCCAGTCCCTTTGAGCGGCTGCTCGCAACAATCAGGGGCGGAGGGGTGGGGGAAGGGGGGAGGTTCCGATGCTGCACACAACATAACATGGGTTCAAATACAATGGATCATATTTAACTACAACAACAGCTGAATTGTCCCAGTTCTTAATAAAGTATAGTGTGATATAGAACTATAACAGCCATTGACTTGCGGTCGCGGGCGCCTTGTCCCCGCACAACTTCGCGTTTTCCATCAAAATATTACATGCTCAATATAAAATTTCCTTTCTAGAATTGAGTCCTTCTGGATGTTAGTTTTCGTTGCTGTTGATAGATGGCGCCAATGGTGGTCACCCTGGTCAGTCATAATCCAGAAATCCAAATAAACCCATGCTGGCCGCCTGGTGAACCAATATAGAACTAAATATGGGTAGACATCTTAGAATAGTATGTAAACATTAGGTAAGTTATTAAAGAAGTGGTAAAATTTCTTGGCCTAGGCTAGTACTAGGCTAGGGGAAGTGTTGTCAATTGTTAGACACTGCCCCTGCCATATCATTCTGCAGGGGTGTCTAACTGTTGCATTGTCACACCAGCATGCGACAGGGGCTTCAAAATGTGAAACAAACCAAAAGATTTTGAACTGGTAACTTTTTGCAAAAAATGACCAATTGAACCCATCAGATATTTCACTTGAATTACTTTTGTACCTCTATTTAGTTATACTGTCCATGGATTGGTCTTGGTCTTAACTATTGCAATAAGGGCTAATATAGTAGTGCCACCAGGTGACAATATTCATGGCTATTATTGAACCATGGCCACCAAACATTTCTGTGTTCAAGGAATTATTGTATTAACTGTGCTCTGGGACTGAAATATCTGGACACCCCTGTTCTGTGGTATCTTATGTAACTATTTGATTTACTTTATAAAGACAGCTTGACACAGCAGATAGTCCCATAGTCCATGACCACTCGTTTCACCCAAAAATGAGTAGTGGACAAGTTTCTTTTGCCTCCAACTTGCTGAATTTGACTGCTTTTAATTTTAAGTAAGTGCCCTACTAAAATGGCTGCTGCCAGTAACCATATCTTGTGTGTTATGATGTATTTAGACAGCAATATACTTCTTGTTTGAAGGATGGCAGTGGTGGGTACTTGGGTTTAAGTAGAGAATACTCTAAGAAACTATTTGGGCCTTATATTTAATTCATGGTGTAATTGCCCTTTAACCCTCATGCTGCTGGTGGCTACTTCGGCTAATACAAAATTATATGTAAAAAAGCTGGAGAATGACTGAAACCCTAGCAAATGGGTACTCATCTGAGAGTGCTCAGCGAAAGCTTTCCAATGAATACCAATATGACAGGGTTTAGAGAGTTTTCCAAACTTTTTGCATTTTTCTGCCCTGGACGAAAGTAGTCTCAGCATGGAATGGGTTAAGAATGTTTTTGATAACTAGATTTACTGTTTTTCAGGATGACTTGAGTTCTGGGGGATTACCTGAGGACTGTGAAGCAGTGGTCAATTTAGCTGGAGAAAATGTTCTCAACCCTTTGAAAAGGTAGGATGATATAATCTTAACCCATTCACACTCAAAGAGGCCAAAACGGGCCTGACAATTTTGAATATATTTTTCTATCAAAAGCTTTTTTTGAAAAATATTTGAAAGAGAAATGTTTATCACAACATTACCAACTCTCTCTCAAATATTTTGTAAAATCATCGTCAATTCCAAAGTTATTTTCAAAAGTATCATAGATCCAGACGACAATTAATGGAGGAACTCTTAAGCATTAATGGGTTAATATCGTCTATTGGGTTATCACATGAAGTATAGAATTAAAATACATGTATATAATTTCAAATATATAGTTCCTGGTTATCACAAGTAGCCGTAGGATTAAGGCAAATACAAAAAGCCATTCAAAGGAAAGAATCAATTAAATACTCGAACCGAAGAACAATATTAACCCTTATGCTGCTGGTGGCTAATCTGGCCAATACAAAATGATGCGAAAAAACCCTGAAAAATAGCTGAAACCCTAAGACATGGGTACTCATCAGAAAGTACTCGGTGAGAGCTATCCAATGAATACCAACATGTCTGAGTTTGGATGTTTTTTTAAAATCTTTACGTCCTTGTCTTTGGATGAAAATATCCTCCGCAGTAGAAGGGTTATAAGATTTACTTTTAAGGTGTTTTTTTATATATTTTTATAGTTTAGAATTAGATCTCTTTCCTGTTTAGTTCTCTAAAGCAGATTTATCAAAGTAAGTCAACCATCAGTTGAGTTGTTGATGGAATTGCCATTTTAATTTTGCATATGATGACATTATTTTACTCTATGTACAACTTGGTTCTAGTTTGCAAAGTTCGAAATTAGCTGGAGCCCAGGGCTCCCTTGAATTCTCCTGCTACTCCAAATTTCTGCAGGAAGCCGAAAGATATAATGTTTTCTATACACAGTACCTTTAAATAGCTTCTGAAGATGCAAATGGAATCTCTGAAAAAAATACACTTAATTTTGAGCCCTGGTTTGTGTCAGACCATCAGACACTATGTTCAAACATGGCAAATCATATTTCAACCTACAGCTGTCCCTATACTTTATGACTTCATGTATGTGCCCATCTCCTAAGTTAAAATTTATAAAAGTTTCATCCATTCTCATCATTCTTTTTAATGGGAACCAGGAACTTACCCAGCCAGGAGTCAGGGAGTCATTTTGACTCCAAATCAAGGAAATATATCAAAAGTTTCGCTCATACCAGACAATAGATACAATAAATGATATAAAAAAGCAAACTCTGGTTTGCTATATCAGTATATAGGGTTGGTATGATTATTTCGGTAAATTGGATGACTGACTTTTGACCCCTTAAATTTCATGAATTCTCAATTTCGACCCCCTGATTCCAAATCCTTGGTAAGACCCTGATAGGAACAGTTGGCCTGTATGTGTCAGTATTAGTCAAACCATAAGGAAATACAAGCACTTAAACAAGTTAGAATGAAATACTGAGCTGAAAATGATAAAATCAATTTTTCTTTCAGATGGAATGAAGGTTTCAAACAAGAAGTCTATTCAAGCAGAATCAACACTACAAAATCTTTAGCAAAGATTATCGCCCGCTCAGAGCAGAAACCAAAAGTATTTGTGACCACATCAGCCATTGGTAAGTTACTAGGGTAACTAGTGAAATTAACAAGGAAATAAACTATAATTGGTAAGTTACTAGTGTAACCCAGAGTACAAGGAAATAAACTATAATTGGTAAGTTACTAGTGTAACCCAGAGTACAAGGAAATAAACTATAATTGGTAAGTTACTAGTGTAACCCAGAGTACAAGGAAATAAACTGTGACATAGATAAATGTCTGACTAACTCACCTCCGAACCCTTCATTGTTTTGTATATTATATCATTATGATTTCAGTTCTATTGAATTTTATAGCATTTTTTTTTAAATTCTGTAATAAAGAAGTAGATGGCAATTACAGCAATTACTAAAATTACAGTATCAAAATAACAGCAAATTTTCTTCATGTTGACTAGCTCATTATGGAAAGGCATCCCAAGTTTATGAAATGATTTGAGCTTATTTCTTATGATATGAACACACCAGTTTATACAATTTTGTAACAATTTATTAATTTACTTCCATCTGTACAGAAAGGTACTGGTACTTTATACAATACCAGATTCCGATATCGAATGGAAAAATGTATTGTATCGAAAATGCCAAGTATTGTATTGCATTATTAAAGATAGAAAATGTATATGAAATTAACTTAATTGCTCCTTGAATGTCTCTGCACACATGCAGCTCTATCTATAAGAGAAATTTCTATAGCTGATTCCATAGCCCAATTTAACAAAATTATGTCCCTAGAAGGCAGGAAGTATCATTCAAAATACTGTATTGGTATCATCTCACGAAGGAAATGTCATGTATGTAAGGCCTAAAAAAATTAATTGTTTGTTTCCTGTAACGGACCGAAAAAAAATAGGGTAGGTAGGTCGGTAAAAAATTTTTTTTTGGTCAAAAATGTGTTTTATGCATGTTTTACGTTGATTGGGAGTTGGATGGGCGATAGAAACTTTAGGGTAGGGATTATTTTGAATAAAAACTTGTTAGGGTAGGGTTACAGGAAACAAACAACTTTTTTTTTAGGCCTAATTTATCACAACATTTTATAGGTACCAATCCCTATGACCACCTGCCTATATCCTTATAAAATCAACTTTATATATTGAAATGAGCGATCTATATAATAGTACATGTATCAGTACTTGCGCGAATGACCTTCCCTCACACTTGCTTATTCTTGCTTATACTTTCAGGTTTCTACCCGCCGAGTCCTACTGCTGAGTATACAGAAGACAGTGCGGCGGGGCAGGACTTTTTCTCCACTCTTTGCCAGGATGTTGAGGCAGCCTCTGAGCTGCCAGCTGACAGTGGTGTCAGACAGGCCATCATCAGAGTAGGTAGGTACCTGATATGAAATGATGTTACCCATACCCTTCAGGGACCGACGTTAACTTTTGAAGGCACTTGCCCATTCGGGCAGTGTGACCCCAAGTTTTGCTTGCCTGAAAAAAATTCAACTTGCCCCCCAAAATGTTACTTTGCACTTTTATTAACACAGTGACATCCTATTTTGGATGCCTCTTTAGCATTTTTATGAGAATAAACTCTATAGAGGCATACAATTTAGAATGACAATATCACTGTGAAGGGCATTGTTTTGCCGAAATAACGACGATAATCTCGTTCTAACTTTTGTATGTGGTATTAAAGTGGGAATATTGACTTGCCTGTTCAGGCTTACAACTGGCTAGTCAAGACATGGCAATATGGCAGAAAAAAATGACATTGTAAAAGAAAAAAAGTTGATGTATCCTAATACTATAAAGAGTGGTTCATATTGCCTTCAGAGAGATAGGAAGGTGGCCCAAATTTACCAGTTATCATTTCACAAATAATTTGCGGTGAATGAAATTCTGGGAATTCACGGTAAACCTTTTTATAGCATTTTCAGATTAGGTAGGTACCTGATACTTAGTTAAACCATTTAATTCCAAAGTACTGGTGTGAAGCTAGTTTACAGAAAACTTAATGAAGTGTATATATGTTGAATTTAAACAATTACATCAAATGTACATATCACTTACATCATTTTTATTCATCAAAGTACTTACCATACCTTTAAACCGGCTAGTCACAACTCTGTTGCAATGTGGCTGAAATGTGACGAAAACTGAAATTCCAAATTCCATACCTATTTCTTCGTCTCTTTCAGGTATTGCCCTGGGTCGAGACGGTGGCGCCATCCAGCAGATGTTCTGGCCGTTTTTCTTCGGCACCGGCGGAAGAATAGGATCCGGTACCCAGTGGTTTCCGTGGGTCCACGTCGACGATGTAGCTGGTATCTACACGCATGCTGTGGAGCATGAAAACGTCAGCGGTGTACTCAATGCTGTGGCTCCGGAGGCTGTCAATAATGCTGAATTCACGTCAGCTTTCGCCAAGGCCATGAGTAGACCGGCTCTATTTCCTGTGCCCTCGTTTTCCTTAAATATGGTCTTCGGAAGTGAGAGGGCAAAAATGCTCCTCGATGGACAGAAAGTAGTCCCAAAAAGAACTTTAGAATCTGGTTATGAATTTCTCTACCCTGACATAGACTCAGCTTGCAAAGACTGCAGCAGGTTAATTTATTCTGTATAGAAAAATTAGAAGATAGTTTTGGTGTTAAAAGTAAGTTGTTTAGTATCTAGTTTTCTACTATTGTACAAAATGTATAGTTTACAAAATGAGATGAGCCTCAGGGTCTATTGTACAAGATGCATAGCTTACAAAACTATAGCTTTAACATGATTTGTATTTCATTTATGTAATATATATAAAAAAGATGTGTATTATAGACATTTGATAAAATAACAGTATTCATCCGATAACCCGCACCCCACTTATTAATCGCACCGCCCTCTATTTTTCACCGAGAAAGGGGCAAGGGGAAACCCACCTAATAATATACTGTAAAACCCTTTATAACCACGCACATTATTATTCACGCATCTGCCGTCTGAATCTGATCGTGGCCATTTAATTACACGCATTAACTGTATCACCACTAGATCGGGCATTGTTATGCTATTTTGAATGTATATCAGCGCCAGTAATATACGCGTTATCAGCATCTAGCGCGAAATGCGTGAAATTAAAAGGAGCGCGATAATAATGGGTTTTACAGTACTTATTTTGAATCTCCCACCCAACAAAACTTAAGACATCATTCAATCTTACCTTAAATGGTGCCTTGTCTGTGATATTTCCTCCTCCTGCTGTCATCAAGGTGTAAACTATTAGTCGGGCACAGAAAGCTGGATTTTGGGCTGAACCTTTTTTTTCATATATAGTTTTTTTTTCAATTGATTCGAATAGCCAAGGGCACCGACTTTAAGAATATGCCGGGTGCCGTGCTGGCACCCTTGGGCAATTTAAAATATTGACCAGTCTTTGCCACCCCACATGGTACAAGAAATGGACAAATTGGGCTTTTTCCAGTTTTGGTTGATCCTGATATTAAAATCTAAGAGACCTACAGACCCATCAAGTTACATAGGCTCAATTTAGATAGCAAATAGGTATATGTTCTTGGCGCTAAAAACTGCCCGCCATTGACATAGCGCCTTTGTCCAATGGTCAAATTTGTTACACATGGACTTGGGTGCAGTGTGTAGTTTGCGCTATCACCGATAGATGGCTGCCGCGATGGCCAAATATCGGGCATTAGATAGCGATCGGGGTGTGCGGGTAAATGGTTCATTACCGGCACCCCTTGTAAAGAAAATTTTCCCTAAGTGCACCCACACCGTGGGCTTAATCGGACAAATACTGTACCTTTGTCCCTTTTGACATCTTTTTGAATATTACATATAGCTATATGTGGAGTAGGAAATGAAACTAAATATTGCAGTTTATAATCTGATTGCAAAGTGTATTACAACAATAATATTATTATGTTTTTGTTATGCTATGTATCATTGAAATAAACCTTTGAACTGTGCCACTTCTCTTCATATTTTTGTTTTTTCCAAGGATCTGATTACCCTTACGTATTAATTTCCTTTTCCACTAGGCGGGATGGCAGTGTTTTTTTCTTAGATTACTGCTGTTGAAATCGCCTTTATTTTCCCTTCACCCGTTTCCACTAGCAGGACAGCTTTCAAGGCGAGCAGATGCCGCCGCGGTAATATTTGCTTTCTAAAGATAGAATTATATCTAAAAATGACTCTTGGGGTGAAGGGATAGTTTACTCTGGGATATCTCTCTATCCCAAATATTTTAAAATTTAAAGGTTACATTTGCATACTCAATGAAATTCAAGTGGATATTGCAATTACTATTTAGATCTTATAAGGATAGTTAGACTCTTAGTCAATTAAGTTGGATACTGTTCATTTTCCCTTTTCGAACCATTATTTTCTTATCTGTAAGCTGAAGGTTAGGTTAAGCCAATAGGGGGTTTCTAAGAATTGCACTTTTGTCTAAAACAGTCATTTTTTCAGTGTTATCAAAGTGTTTAAGCCATCTTGCCAACATCTATTGCATGTCATTTCTACGATCCTGTTAATTAAATATGGACAATTTTTAAAAAGACCTTTAAGCTCGAAATCTTCTGAAAATATTGTCCATTTGCCTGTACCTTTTATGAATCTTTTGACCCCAACCTGACTTTAAGGTAATGTCAAAAGTTTTGGACTTTTGCAACTTCTAAAATTTCTCCCCGAAACTTAGGTGGTTGGTGATTCCATAGGAATTTTGCAAATAGATAATTCTTTTAATAAAATGTCATCAGGTCTCGAGTAAGACAGAAGAATATGGGTTAACTTTGCCATGAGTAGAGTTCTAATAAGGAAAGCGAATATAAACATTTGCTCTAGAAATATCACGCTCCCTTTCTCTTCACCACTTATCATTCAAGTATTCTTAGTTAAAGTTTACTAAATTTTGTCTCTAAAGTATAACAATTCTAATTAGTTTCTTAATTTCCAGTTTTTCTGAAAACGTTTATCTTGGTTATTTCACCCATTTTCTCTATTTTATGATGGGTTCCCAGGATTTCGAAGGAAATAATCCACTCAAGGTCACACCTGCCCTGCCAATGTATGCCTGTGCCTCTCTAGGCCCCAATTCTACCTTTTTTTATATTTATTATCATTCTGGAATTTTTTTGAACCATTCAATGATTCCCATTACAAATATCAAGGAAGTAAGATTTTCAATAAATATCTTTATCTCATGATTGGCAAAATCCTAGTCTTTTGATTGGTCAATTGGCCAATGATATGAAGCTGTGTTGTGAACTTTCTTCAATTCACCTCTCAGAATCTTATATTAACCTCTCAGAATCCTATATTAACCTCCAAGGATTCTTATATTAACCCGCTGCTTTTTAGGGTAGGGAGAGTTGAGCGTTGCATCAGATGATTATGCCCATGATGCTATTCCCAGTTCTCCCAACCCCCTAAGTGCATGATGCAATCTCCCAAACATTGCAAGATGGCTGCCCCTGTAACAGACAATTCTCTGCTGCTAGAACCAAGTCAATCCAAAAAGAAAAGATTTGCACACCTGTCAGAGGAGGAGAGAAATGTGAAGAAAAAGAATGTTATACCTGGAAACACTCAGCGTGCACATAATAATGCAGCAAAAACTCTGAAGGCCTATTTAGCAGAAATAGGGGAGGACCAGGCCTTTGAAAAGTTTTCGAGTTCGTTCATTTTTATTACCTATGCAGAGGTCGAGGGGGCAATCATGCGCCTCGGGTGATACAGCCATCTGATTGCGAGATATAAGTTGTATCATACTCAAAAACAGTTGATAACTAATAGTATCATATGCATACTGTGATACTTTCATCTCACACTCAGATAATACATGGGGAAGGACCTTGGCACATAAACAAATATGTAAGTGGACAGTCAATCTCCCTGTGTACTGTCTCTAGACATGTTGGTCAACTCTTGAAATTGAAGAGTTTTGGAAGTGTTTAGTCATCTCACTCAAGTAGTAGAGTTTGAACCTAACACAATGGCCATTTAATTGTCTCTAATACTTTGGCTAAGTCAAAAATGATTATGAGACCAGTTTTATTCTCTATTTCATGATATTCCTAGGTGTCATCAGTCAGGTGTCATAGACTAGTCTAGTGTTCTCCCCATTTAATCTTCCTGCTGCAAAGCCAGCTTGGTTCTCATTTATTAGCAGTAAAATCTAGAGCCCATATTCCGAATAGGTAGGCAGGATTCATTAACCAGTCTATATTGAAGATGACGCCACCTATAGTCAGTGGAAGATACTACAAAAGAATTGTATTCTGTCGACAGAAATGTATTCTGTCGGACAGAATTGTATTCTGTCGGACAGAATTGTATTCTATCGACAGAATTGTATTCTGTCGGACAGAATACAATTCTTTTGGACAGAATGCTATTCTGGCGACAGAATACAATTCTGTCGGACAGAATACAATTTTGTCGGACAGAATTGTATTCTGTTGGACAGAATTGTATTCTGTTGGACGGAATTGTATTCTATTGACAGAATTCTAGATGTTACAAACGGCGCCCCATAGTAAAGGCACTGCATTTGTGTATCCTGTGGTCCATCTTGGGAAGGTTTGTCCAGCTAAAGATGACCAAGACAGCCAAGGAATCGTGGAGACATTAAGAGGAAGGATTAAGGTCTTAAGTCGCCTTCAACAGCTAAGGTTATATCATCATGAGATAGAAACCTGGAACCGGGAGAAATTCCATTCTTTTCACGAATAGTTCCAAAGGGTCGTTCCTTTGCAAAGGATCACAGACAATCCTCCACAGCACTGCACGTTTACATAGCAACCGGGCCAGATAATAAGAGAATAACAGGAATTAATTTGCTTGGAAATAAATACTAGTATCTCAATACGCCAATGACACCACCCTACTAGCTATAGTGAGGTATGACCAGAATAATCATAGAGCAATCAGCACTTAAATCCTTCCATTCTGTATCAGGATTAAAGGTCATTTTAGATAAAACCCCCGGGGGGGGGGGCACTTGGGTATTTAGGGGGTGCATACGTTCGTTATCAAAATTAAAAAATACCCCTAAAGCACTGATTTCTGGCCAAAAAAGCACTTTTATTTTAATAAAACGCTGATTTTTTCCTCTACATAAACACCCCTTCTTTTACCAAAACACTGACACTGGATGAACGGGAACACGTATTTTAACTAAGATTTTATAATCCTCTGCTTGTTTAGCGGCAGCAAGTGGCGGCAGCAAACTCGTAAGCCCTGAGTCATTTCGGGAGACACTCGTCGTCAGAGCCGCGTATATTTCGTGGATTGTAAGGGGATTTTGACCCCCATACTTTGTACCTGGGTACAAAAAAGTACCCTTCTTTTACAAAATCGCGACCACGGGGGTCTTAAAAAAAGACCCCTTCTTCCGCGAAATACGTAACGAAGGTGCGGCCCCCTTCTGTACCTGAGTGCCCCCCCTGGGGATAAAAAAAAGTGGTAAAACTTGGCAGAGAGGGAGGCAGCAGGATGGAAATGAATGGACAGACAGATGAGTATGTGCTTTTAGGAATAACTTTCAATTACAAATAAATAAATAGAACAACTTCTATGTCTCTAAAATAAAAATTCCTAAAATAAAAAAAGTTTTGAGACAGTGTAAAAGAAGGAAATTGACAACGAACGGAACAATATCAGTTTTGAAAAGTTTGGTATCCAGCATGATTAATCATATTCTGTTGTCTCTCCTAAACCCATATTACAGGAATATATAATTGAATATGAGGAACTGGTTGCTGATTTCTTGTGGAGAGGTAAGTCAGCAAAATTAAGAGGGAAATTCTAGAATATTCAACAAAAATTAAGCGGACTATATAATTGAATACAGGTGAACTTGAATATGACAGACTCAATGGGACCAGGAAAATTGGTCCATCATATGCAAAATCTGCCGTATACATATGACGAATACTTGACGCAAACGGCATTCCGAAGTGCGCGAGCACGCTATTCACCGTAGGGTGTAAAGCCTAAAACACACCTGAGCAGCGCGACGCAGCGCAGCGCAGCGCGACGCAGCGCAGCAAAAATGTGAGCAATTCACACTGTAGCAGCGTTTTGCTGCCGCAGCAAGCTGCAGCAAAATTTTAGCGCCAAAAAGGCACAATAGTGTTCAAAATCGTTTTCCTTAAAATTACGTCAATGTGGCCGAAAAAAATGAACAGAATCGCTTGACCTTTCGATTGTCTCACGAAGTGACTGGGCTTCCGAGTTTGCTGCCGCCACTTGCTGCCGCTAAACACGAAGAGGATTATAAAATCTAAAGTTAAAATACGTGTTCCCGTTCATCCAATGTCAGTGTTTTAATAAAAGAAGGGGGTGTTTATCTAGTGGAAAAAGTCAGCGTTTTTATCAAAATAAGGGTGCTGTTTTGGCCAGAAATCAGTGATTTTTTAATTTTAATAACGAACGTATGCGCCCCCCTAAATACCCAAGTAAATCAAACTGCTCTCCACTTCTATTCATGGTCCATTGCACTTAGATTTTGCTAAACCTTGGTATATTTCAAACTTTACTTTCGGCTGTTATGTATCAATATCCCTATACTGCTCAAGACTAACTTTTCTGCAAGATATCTCCAAAATATTCAGTGACATCCTTTAAAAGATCTGGGATCCTTTTGTATGCATTCCCATCATTGACTGGATTTCATATTCTTTTATATATTTTTGAGGTCATTCTGGGATTTGTATGATAAAGATACTTTTTTTGGTGGGCCTCTAATTGTAACATTAATGCAACAAAATAAATACTTTGAGTGTATGTGTGTGCATATATACTACACACACACACATATATATATATATATATATATATATATATATATATATATATATATATATATATATATATATATATATATATATATATATATATATATATATATATATATATATATACATATATATATATATATATATATATATATATATATATATATACAATCAAATTAGCTTTGCCAACAGTTGTATCATTTTAGATTAACTTTTTGCAACACTACCATTAACACCTCTTTGGTGAATTATTTTTCTATTTAGCAAGCATAAATAACAGTCGGTGAACGAATTAGAAACCGTGTCCCTTGAAGGTCGTTAATATTAAGTGGATCGTGAAATAGTTTTGTTAACTGGTATTTAAGTATGGCGATTAGCAGCTTAACCCACCCTCAATCATCACTGCACAGAGAGGCCTCACTTCGTATTGAACATGTGCGAGTTGTTTGCTGATTATTTCTAGAACTAGTACAATAACATATGAGATTAATTAATATCTTTATCAACGGGATATGAATGAACGTTGGCCATTCCAATTCATTGTGAGATTAGAGTAAAATCAAATGAAGTGTATGATTTTTGCTTGGGATCGACAACCAAGCTTGTCGGAGGTCGACTGGGCGTGAATGGGTGAAATATCTTTAAGGGTTGGTCTAGTTCAAATGGTGAGAACAATTGGGCGAAAGCCAAGTAATTATTTTATTTCCCCTCTTCGCTTTAAATCCAAGGAGAAATACCAAATACCTGACACTGGTCTGATTTTGAATATGTATCTTCCTCCCGTCGGCTTGTTTCATGTAGGAAACGGAAACAACATGACTTGAGTTTACCTTTAGCTTAGATGACTAAACACAAGTGGATTTGAAACCAGTCGGTCAACCTGAACAAGCTAACCTCAACCAGTGTCAACTAATAGCCGCTAATGGGCAAAAATGGTGCTCTGGGCACCCCCAGCTGGTGGTGGAGATAAGGTTTCTCTGTAATGTAATCGATACAAGAGCCCTGATTGGTCCTTGTTTCCACGTGACCTCGCGCTGCTCCCTTATCTGGTACTCCTAGCATATGAGTCCAGCATGTAACTATAGGGCATATAGTGATTGGTCTCTCGCTACATATCTATTATTTTCTTCATCCAAGCCTTTAGTCTTAGGAAATAAACGTGAAAGGGATTAATGTTGATACTTCCGACATAACTCTGTTTGCGGAGTAATTTCTAAACAAGCCCAAATAAACTTTCCCCCTCCCCCCCCCCCCCCAAATTACTTATTGCTTTATTCACGTAATGCTAGTAAAAACCTTGATTTCCTCAGTGTATGATAAATATGTTTATTACGTCTTCATTAACACGGAAGGATAAACTTTAGCAGCGGCTATTAGCTCCTCCTCCATGATCACGTTGTACGACCACGTGGAGAAAGGGCGCGGCAATCTCCCGGTTATTACGTCATAACCATTGCCTTGCCGTATTTTGATTGGCTGAAGGCCCCGCAGTGTTTTTGCTGCGCAGCAAAATATTCCTCCAGAGAATACCTTGCTGCGCTGCGTCGCGCTGCGCTGCGCTGCGTCGCGCTGCGCTGCTCAAGTGTGTTAGGTCTAAGGCATTAAGACCAAACTATATTTTGCTGCGTCGCGTCGCGCTGCGCTGCGCTGCGTCGCGCTGCTCAAGTGTGTTTTAGGCTTAACAGGGTCAGGATTCTGCCATTCGACTTTTTCTAACATCTAGACGTACACATCTATACTATTGAGTATAGTCTACGCGGCGGAGATGCCTCATGCTGAGAATATAGTTGAACTGGCCATAAGTTCTTAAATCATGGTACGTGTGTGTTATGAAGTGTTCAATTGATATTGTGCACGTACGTTGGCATACCCGTCAGCATTCAACAATCCAAAATCAGGAGATATCAGGCGGTTTACTATACTGCGGCGTCTTTTGGTTTCATTTTGTTTAGTTCCAATTCTGGCCACTAGGGGCCAGGTTAGTACTTTTGCTTAAGGAGTGGGCCTTTACAGTTGATAATCATGGAAACATATGTTAATAAGATAACTTTAATTTCAGTTTATGTAGCAGATCACAATTGCTGCATGATGATATACACACAGTTATCAAAAACATGCAGACATTGTGTGATCTTTCAAGATCTAATACTTACTATGTTCAGCATATTATGAAATTCTAGGCTCTTGGCTAGAAAATAAATCTATTCTTGATGAATGGTGGATGATTTTTGAAAGTTGGCAAATCAGTAGCTAATCTGAAGATATCTGACCAAGTTATATAATTCATACCATCCAAAATCAGGAGATTTTACGCGGTTCCAATCCTGGCCACCAGGGGTCAGGTTAGTTTATTAGTTTAGGAGTGGGCTATTATATTTTACAGGTGTTGGCAAATTGATAACCATACAAGTATGATGATGAAATAACATTAATTTCATGTAGCAGATCACACTTGCAGCATGATGACAGATTCCCAGTTATGAAAAACACACAGAGATTGCTTTTGAACTGAAAATATCATAATAGTCCATGACCCAGAGGGTTGGTCAGTATCATATTGGGGGGGGGGGGGGGGGGGGGGGGGTCAAATTCTGATTAATGTGTGTGAATTCCCCATATTCTCAGCTTCATGGTATTTCAGTAACAAATATTTTCCAAATCAGACCTTTTTTTCTTTTCCCAGGTGAACTTACCTTTACATATTTACACGATCACTAAATTGCTTTTACTCACTACCCATATTCCTCATATTTCATAACTATTACATCTCTATCCATTCTCCTTGAGACATGGATCCGTGCGCCGGCCTACATATTTTGGCGCACAGATCCATTCCTCTACCATACCTGCCTAACCTTTGCGCTGTGTTGCGCCAAGCGCCACTAGCTTCATACTACTTTCCATTCCTCTCATCTCCACTCCTATCACCTTGTATCAGACTTTCTCTGGATATGCATTGGACTGGGACCAAGCATATCGTCCGTCATATGCAAAAATCCGTCGTTCAGTGGTCTGTCATATCCAAGTTCACCTGTAATATAAAAAGATTTTCAATATCTCTGTAAGCGACATGGCCTAGAGGACTTGTGAAAACGAATATGAACCCTTTCCGCTAAATACTCTTATGTTGAACTTGTCTAAAGCGATAAATACCTCAGATATCAGAAAGAGAACACTGATTTTGTCTTCTGGAAAGAGGCCATATAAGCCATGTATATTCTGAGGACAATTAATGACAAGACCCAGGTTCAACCATGAATACATGTACCTGCGTTGGCCTTAATGGCAAGGCAAAACCTTGAAATTTCCATATATTAAAAAGTTAGAAAGAAAAAATGTTAATATGGTTGCTGACCTGTTGGGCCCAATTTGGAATATCCTTAGTAAATCCAAAATAAAACAGATGGGAAATAGAACCAAACGTTCTAGAATATATGGCTCTAAAATCAAGGCTAACAAAATGTATACATGTACAATGTGCAAGCAGAGTCACACTGAATATGAGTCCATGCAGCCCTGAAATGTTAAATCTGGTCTCTACACAACAGAAGGGATGTCATGACATATATAGAAGAACAGGGCAATACGGGGGAACATTTTAAATGAAATTTCTTTAAAAAAATGGGAAGAGGCCTTAGAAATAGAAGTTGACATGGTAGATCTCAGGAAATCAATAAATTTAATGAAAAGAACAACAAGGAATATGTATCTCTTTGACATTCAGCATAAATTGTGGCACAGCAGATAAGCAACAAGTAATGTTCTCTACAAAATTGAAATTATGGAAAATGATGAATGCGAATACTGTGCAAGAAATCCAGGCGAACTAGCATATGACAGACTCAATGGGATCAGGAAAATCGGTCTGTCATATGCGAAGTCCGTCATATACATATGACACATACTAATTGATATGAATGGGACTGGGGCCAGGCACATCGTCCGTCATAGCCATAGGTCCGGCGTACAGTGGTCCATCTTATGCAAGTTTGCCTGTATAAAGAAACAAATTATTCATGCATTTGTGCTGTGCGAGAGAGGAGAAAACTTCTGGGATGATATAACCTAGGCTACCAACACCTCAGACTTGAGCATAAGGAAATAGTATATGGAGATGGGGAAAAAGATAAACTTTTCAATTTGACTTTGTTTATGGGTAAAATGATTATATATAAAAATAGAACAAAATGATGCATATTGAACGAACGATGCATATTCAATGGCTTATTTCGAAAGAGTATATATACAAATATATATATATATATATATATATATATATATATATATATATATATATATATATATATATATATATATATATATATATATATATATATATATATATATATATAATATATATATATATATATATATATATATATAGCAAGACAATAGAGTGCCAAATAATAAGATTTATTGAGATTTTAACGAATTGCAATTGAGTACATGAAAAATTCCACTGGGCTTAGGCGACTACTGTAGATTCACAAAAGATTGTGTATAGTAAATTTTGCGAATTTACAAAAAATCGATGTTTGCGTTTTTTAATTTTGCGAATTGCTTTAATGGCCAATGACAACGTATATCAGAAACACTTGAGACTGGGCTTCGGGAGTTCACAAACATGCCTATAGTGCTAGATCTAGTACAAATCATGTGCTGTGTGTTTATTTTCATATATTTTTATTTTTGAAATAAAGCAGACATTGATCCGATGCAAAATATCTGTAACAAACTGTAGCGCCGAGCTGGACACACACAAATGCACTAATCATTGTGAATTTTAATTTTGCGTCCGAGCCTAAGCGCTTAAAACGCGAAAATTAAACTAGGGTAATCTTTTCCGAATTTACAGTATTGTTCTGTATGTAAGGCATTGATATGCTACAGCATAAGTGAGAAATGACCTCCACCTATGTGTGGTAATGTGAGTCTTAAGAGAGCAACATTTCTTGACTGATGTTTAAAAGTATGGAAATGATGTAAGGTGACATATAATTGATTTGTAGTTTCCCGGACCTTTCTTGGACCATATGCATTTTTGCAGAGTTGGAAGGGAGGTAAATAGAAATCTTGGATTAAGAAAAGAATGGATATGTAACGAGAGACCAATTACTATATGCCCTATAGTTACATGCTGGCCTCATGCCAGAACTACCAGATAATGCAGCAGGGCGAGGTCACGTGGGAACAAGGACCAATCAGGGCTCTTGCATCGATTACATTACAGAGAAACCTTATCTCCACCACCTGCTGGGTGTGCCCAGAGCACCTATTAGCGACTATTAGTTGACACTGGTTGAGGCTAGCATGTTCAGGTTGACCGGCTGGTTTCCATTCCATTTGTGTTTGGTCTTCTAAGATAGAAATGGAGAAAAAAATACTTTTTTCTGAATCCAAACGTTACCGAGTTGGAAAATAAAACTAAACTATTAGTTCAAGTTAAACAACGAAAATATTCTTTTCATGGTCATATTGTTTATTTTTTGTTTTTCCGTGTTTTTAAGATGGACATTTAACTACTGTTTTATCTTATCAATTAAAAATCTCACTGTCATATAATCCTCATCAGATAAGTTGGGTCAGCCGTTTATAACAAAAAATAAGTGTTTTTTCCACCTGTTGTGTTATTTATAATTTGACGGATCTGGGAAACTTTAATTCAATTACGGTCGCCTAATATCAGAGTTATTATTTTTGGTAATATATTATGTAAATCTTTTATTTCTTGTTGATATAATTGTATAATATGAAAGAACACGAATGATCCACTTTTCTTTTTAAAAAGTCTTGGTGGTTTTGCCTCTAAACACATTTAAAGTATTGGACTATTTTAAAGAAATGCTATATTTCTGACTGCTAGTGAGAAAATCTTTTTCTGTTTAAGGGACTGTCTCTGAGAAGGTCCAGGGTTAAAAAAAGTGCTATACACTTTCAACTCTGCCAAGTTTACACGGCCCAGTCTCACACCCATGGCATCTTTGATATTTTGACAGTAATGAGATGCGTATAGGTATGTGTTATTTCATTACACAATCACAATTGGTTGATCATACTTTCCTTGTCAGTAGCTGGGAGTAATAGACAGGGAGTGGGCACTGTGCATGCGTCATCAAATTTCGCTGCCTCCGACTATATGAGTCATAGATAACCTGTGTACCGCAGGATTGGCTGCCTACTGCCTGCTATAAAAAAATTACGTAACCAATTCTTCCCCAGGCAACACCGCGTAACCCGAGGCGCACATCACCTAGGTACTAGCATGCTGTGCCTATGGGGTTGCGGATCAAGGGGTTGTATTTCTCTGTCAGTAGTTAAAATGGTTGTATATGTTTTATTGATTTGATAAATAAAGAGATATCTACTGGCCCTTCTTCCACCTGTACTAGCCCTACCTCAAAAGTTAAATATTTATCATATTTTAACCCCTTTATAATCTTAATAAGCAGAACATCTGCTTTGGATTTAAATATTATTATAGACTCAAATCAAATATTCAACATGTCAAATAAGCTAATTATCACGACTGGTAAATTTGTAATAGTTGCAGGAGGAGTGAAATATGGCTTCACACAGAGAGGAAAAATTAAAAATTAAATTGATTTCAGAGCTCGTAATGCCTAATGCAGTTCTCTGGTTTATATTTTGTATTTACGAAATACTGTTTAAATGGCTATTAAAATGACGCGCCGGTTTAAAATCATGATTTCATAGAGTTTAAAAATAAATATAGTCTTCTCTCAATGTGTAATCCATTTCTTCCTACTAAGATTTCATTTTTTCAATTTCTCTTCCTTTTTTTTTAATCTACAATAGAGCTAATAATGGAGACAGCTGATATGAAAGAAGCACAAGGGGGAGGAGTGCCGCTGAATCTCGGGGATGCCCTGAACTTTAGTTGTGCTGTTGATTTATAGAGGTCGACACTAAAAATGACGTCACCAAGCACTTGCCACGGTGAGGAACTTCTTTTAGTATTAATGCGCTTTACACATCTGTCTACTCCAAAACCATATTTACGTGCAAATAAAGTATATAATACCGTACGTTGTCACCAATATCACATGCCATAGGAAATTAATCACCCGTGTTGCTTGCTTTTGGGTACTGTCGTTTAAAAAGACCATTTCTCCGGTGCGGACTTGACTATTTTCCGAAAAGATGTTGCTCGGTCACATAGGCGGCCATATTGGATAACCGAGAATGGTCAGTCGGTGTTAGAGTTGGATGTGAATTTGGTCGTTTTTCAAGTCCATTTCTTAAGGTAGGTATCTAGATCTCCGGCGTAGCCATCCTTGTCAAAATGTCTATCGATGTGACACGTTCGTTAAACTCTTATGTTCGTACTTATCGCGTTGTCGGCTCCGATTTGCGTCATGAATGGCCGCTCCACCTACCTGCTTATGCCGTCGACGTCTCCTGTTTCTACGTGTAGTGCTATGATCTTATCTAGGTTTCAGCAATTATTTTGGTTCAGTGTCAGTATGGAGAAATGAATATGCTGATTCTCTCTTAAGTGGGACCAAAATGTACTAGTTGGCAACTTCTGGGCTTTATTAGATTTAGATGTCTGGCGATGCATATTTTTGACAGTTCATCAACCATCAGCCCTGTCATACCGGATACAGCCATACACTACAGGTCAAAATGAGAAAAACACTTCATATATGTAATTGTATACTTTATATTATTGATCTGGGTCACATAACATGATATGAATGTATCATGTGTTTAAATGGTTGTATTACAAGTGATTTCTTCTCAGGCAAACTTCCAAGTGCAATATCTCAAACCATTTTTATCACACATAACATGTCCAACTGTCAGAAATGAGTGAAGTTTACCTTTGGCAAACCTGACCTGAGGACATCCCACATACTTGTCACTAACATGTAAAAGAGCTCCGACAATACTCTGTCTAATGAACCATATACTAAACTCATAGCTGACAAACTCCTGGTGCAATTTTAATTTAACATGGAGCATGGAACACTTCACTATATGCCCTTAATCATGTATGGAGTATAATCATAGAACAAATGTACCACCCCCTTTTAAGAAAATTACAGTCAGGACTCAGGACTATTGATGGCAGTGCAGTTTGTGGTTAAGACAGCCCCAATGAAGTACCCAGGGTCTAAGAAGGATTCAAGAAGATTTTCGCCAATTCCATTGGTGAAGTACATGTAGCTTAAGCCAGAAGGTATGGGCAACCCTGGGTAGTGAGCTGAAATGCTGTAACCCATGCAATAGGGTTAGGCAAATACATCCCGCCCAGCCAGTACATTCGTTTTAAACGTCATTCCATTTTTTTTCTTATTCTCTGGTCCCATTTAACTCTGGTCTCAATCAGAACAGTTTGACTGGGTTTCAAAGAAAAAATAAATGAAATGATGATGATTCATCAAAACATTTAAAAAAGTATTTAATATTCCTCTGGTCTACCTCTGTATATTCCCTTCAGCAAGAGTAACCTGGTAGATCTTTTCACAATAACATATCCCAATACCTGATGTGGGTGCTATACAAGTACATGTGACAATAATTGCAATCAACTAACAGCTCCTGAGGTCCCAAGGATAACTGCGTAGACTCACTCTAAAAGTAAATCCTAAAATTGGTTTGTCCCATCTTTCAACAAACCTATATACTTTTTAACGCCGTACCTTTAAGGAAGCTTTCATTCTTGTAGACTGTGTAAGACTTGACTAGTGATGCCTGCTTTGTTTAATGTGATTATCATGTGTTTCGCTAATCTTGAAATTGAGGTGTTGTCACAACAAGCAAATTGCACACATACAATAAACTTGCAAAACATAGTTTTGGAGAAGACAGGTTGTTTTGGACTGGGGACTACCTACTCTTTCTAGATATGTACACACCTTGTGTACACTACACTGCATATACACTGGGTTACATCAAAGGGTGTTGGCCAGAATGGTCATTTGCATGACAGCCGTTGGTTAACCCATTAATGTCTGGAGATCTTGACAAGCCAAGCCCTTGACAGCGCTGACCTGTTAAACATTTGAAACTCAGCAAAAAATTTGCTACAAAAAAAATGAAAAGAGATTTGTAGATAAGAATCCTGATGGGTATCTTTCCTCTAAATGTTAGTAAAATTTGCTTCTGTTAGAAAGATATTGCCAGAGAATTAAAGAGTTTTGGCTGGTACTGGCATGAATGCCAATGGGTTAAATCATTTCCCCTTACAACCATATTCATCTTTTAATTATCAGTATTAATTCTCTGGAATTCTGGGAAGCCCAATATTGTGGCTTGTAATTGATATTTAATGGGGTGTATCTGAGGGATTGATCCTGTATATGGCTAGATATGCCAATCCCCATGGTGATAAAGTGGAGGCACTATTAGTTTATGTAACTTCTTATTTGGACCTGGTTATTTGTTTTAACCCATTCATTTCTTGATTTAGCCAATATGTACCACATCTGTAAATTATTCCTGTATATAAATACTAAAGCTAAATAAGCTAATTAATTTTTCTTCAGAAAGCATCTAAATGCTGTTGACAGTATATATAGTATTCTAGATACTTTCCCATTACTTCAGAAATACTTCTATTCCAGACATTCTTGAGTCAGCCATGGAACTTATGCTTTAAAAAAGTTGTTTGTTTCCTTTAACCCTACCCTAAGTTTTTACTTGAAAAATCCCTACCCTTAAGTTTTCTCCGCCCTTCAAACTTCCAATCAACATAAAACATGAATAAAACACATTTTTTTTAAAAACAAATAAATAATCCAAAAAATTTTATACCTGTCTACCTACCCTATTTTTTCGGACCGTCACAGGAAACCAAAATATTTCTTAGGCTGCTCAGTGCTCAACATTAATCCAAAATGTTCACTAGCCTGGAAGGGCAAAGTGCTCAACACATGGTCTTAGCCAGCAGGGCGTCTGGGTGCCTTTTTGGACACCCAAACCCTTAAAAAGAACCCCTCAGGACACCCAATTTTTTTAGTGTGGAATTTCTAAAAATCTCAATCTCAAGCTTATAATTGAATTTTTTCATCTCCTTATAATTCACATGACATTGTTTAATGATATCACGCCTTATTTTGATGAGTTTATACATGTTTATGGTGGAAATATGAGTATATTGTGATCCCCCTTAAAAATTTGGACGCCCAAAAATTTTACAACTGCCAATTTTAGGCACCCAGATTCTAAATCCTGGCTAAGACACTGGCTCAACATCTTATAAGCCCTGGTGTATTTGAAGTAGACCAAGGCTAGCAGGCTTTGATGTTGAGCCCTGGTGAATTGTGCAAGATGCTATTTCATAGGGGGGGGGGGGGGGGGGTCATAGTCTTAGCCTGCAGACTGAGCTTTATTTTTGACACACAAACCCTCAAAAATTCTTCTCAAGACACCCAACATATTTTGTATATAATTTCTTAAATTATCATTGCCAAAATGTGTTTTTTACACAAATATAAATCCCATGGCATTGTATTTATTATTTCAGTAAGTAAATGCATGTTCATGGTTAATCTGAGTATATTGTGCTCTCCCTTGAAAACTAGGATGCCCAGAAAGTTCATAACTGCCAATTCCAGGTGCCTATATTTTAAATCCTGGCTACGACTTTGTAGGAGTAGACACTAGATATAGTCCAGTCATTTTAGCTGATTTAGGGGCTTGACCCAAAACAAATTGCAACAGAAAGTTTCTCATTTGCATTCAGTACAGGAGAGCCCCAGTGATAACACATTAAAAGTCCCGGTCTCTAAAGTTAGCGGAAAGGGTCAAAATATGCTAATTTATGCTAATTAGGTGGTGGAATCATGAAAATCGCGATACCCAAGATATAAGGAAAACAAGGGAAGAACTTGAGGATGAAGTTTGCAGAACAATTATAATTGTGCATGCCATACTTGAATGTGACACAACGTCCACAGTGTTTGGCAGAGGAAAGGCTGTATACCTGAAAAAGGTAATGAAGAGTCCCCACTTTTTTCAACTTTTCAAAAAGAGGGTGCCTTTGTGGAGATACAAACTTTCAGAGGAAGACATCATCAAAGCTGGAGGAAATGCTCTTGTGAGCCTCTACAATGGTAAAGACCAGGATAACCTTGACAATCTTTGATGTCAAAGATTTACAGAGAAGATTCTCTCAAGAGTTTGAAAGTAGTTGAGCCACGAACCCTCCCTCCCACACCCGCGGCTGCAAAATTTCACAGCCTGAGGGTGTACTACCAGGTAAATGAGTGGAAAGGAAATTCCCTGGATCTAGATCCTTAACAGTTGGGATGGAAGGAGAAGGATGGACAACTTCCAATACCAACAGACCAACTGCCAGCACCTGACTATCTTACAGAAGTGATCCGCTGCAATTGTAAAACAGGATGCAACACCCTCAAGTGCAATTGCAGGAAGCATGGAATGGACTGTTCATCCATATGTGGAGATTGAAAAAGTATATATGCTGTGCCAATTCCACTCTAATTTAGATTGAAAGTGATAAGGATTAGAGGTGCAAGTGTAGGTATAACAAAAAAGGTATTGTCAACTGAATCAGAGAAATATCATAATGTGTTGCATGTACATGATAGAGATCAAATGTATAAATATGTTGACATTGGGATCATCTATAAGGTTTATGACTATGCTTATCTGTTTCCTCGACCTTGAGAACCCAGGTATAGATGCCTTGTTCATTTAAATCAAATCAATACTTCTAAAGTGATAATGAAAAATGTGTTTTTGCATAATGGCGACAGCTCATTTGCATATTTAACACTACTCAATTGCACAATGACCATATGGATAGCTTGCTTATCTGCATTACACTTGATTGAATGTCTATATAAACCATTCCATACAACATGTTAAGTTTAGATATCCTAAAGATATGATTTTCATAATTTCGCCACCTAATTAGCATAAATTAGCATATTTTGACCCTTTCCGCTAACTTTAGAGACCTGGACTTTTAGTATGTTATTCGTGGGCCTTAAGTGTAATGAATGCAAATGAGAAACTTTCTGTTGCAATTTGTTTTGGGTCAAGCCCTAAGTTGACTGGACTAATATGTATTCTAGAACACTCTTGACGCGAGGTTCCAGAACCCGCCGGTAGGCGGCTTCAAACACGTCGAAAGCCTTTGTGGAACGCCTGGGATTGTTTCATTACTGAAAACTTGGTTCTTCCAGTTATGTATGATAGCGTCCACTCTGTTTTGGTCAAACAGCATGGATACATTCAATGGACTAATTGTACTAAGAATACACTTTTAGGAAATTAAATAACCTTTTTTTGAATCAGTGAAATTAGCGATTTTACAGTTTTGATGACGTCACAAGTAATTATAATATTATAATACGCAACGGTGGCGACGCGTAGCGGCCGGGCGTTCACTTACACTACAGACCTGTAGTGTAAATGGACGCCGAACACGAACACCTTACAGTCAACCCCCCCCCCCCCACCCCCCCCCCTACTACACCCATTCTACTGCCGACACATGGCATCCAACCCTAGTTCCGAAAAACTCTGGATTCCTGACTAATCTTGAATGTGTGTTTACTTCCTGCTTGTTTGAACAATGTTGTAGTCCTTCCATTCTTTTACTAGCTAAGAAGCTATAGTGCTTGAAATTTAACGCATTCCTTTATGTAGGCCCCCCCCCCCAAAAAAAAAAGAACTGGCAAATTTGGTGATATCACTTCCATGAAGTATATTTTGGCAATATATGAAGGAGAGCCCCAACCTGCCAAACCTCCCCAGTAATCTGTTAGTTATGTGTCAATAGTTAAGTTATTGTCAAACATATCTTATATCCGGACAATTATTTATTTGGGAACTCTAGGATCAGTGGGTTGCAATAATGTGACCCTCTGTCTAATTAACATATATTTCCCTAGCATTAAGAACACCCCTCTGCCCCCTTTGGGTTTTGCATGCAAAATTCTATCAATTGCCAATACTATCACCCCCCCCCACCCTTACTAATTACCATA
>OZ012688.1:16379279-16545633 GCA_963942565.1 Maea johnstoni | reverse complement strand
ATAAATATACATATATACATATTTATATACATATATATATATATATATATATATATATATATATATATATATATATATATATATATATATATATATATATTCATATATATATATATATATACATGTATATATATATATATATATATTATATATATATATATATATATATATATATATATATATATATATATATATATATATATATATATATATATATATATATATATACACATGTATACAAATATATACATATATACAATATATACACTGCGGTCGAGACCGCATGCCACCTGTCTGCGGCTGATTAAAAAGAGATCGTGCCCCCCCACGCCCCCCCCCCCCCCCCCCCCCCCCCCTGTACTGAAGCACCTCAATCAACATCAATATCCGATCGCTGCACTTTGCCCACCTCCCTCTTTATTGTCATCAGGGCGTGAGGGAATTCTAACGACTGGTCAGGGTATGTCGGTGGTTGGGTCCGGCACCCCTTACTGATGTCGACCGCGTCCTATGTGGCCTGTCCTGAAGTGTGGTCTGAGGCAATGCCAATGACTGCTAGCTGTCTCTTATCAATGTCTGGGTTTGAAACCCTGCTGAGGTATGAGAGAATGATGCCACTGATGTGGAATCAAGCGGCGGATTGGTTGCCCTATCAGCCACGCCTGCCTGCCTATATGCACCCTGGCAGCAACATGGCAGAAAAACTGACAAATAAATGAAATCCCAAATCTTGGTCTCAACGTGTTCTTGAGCAGGGTCTACCAACTGCAATATCGCATGCTACACGCATGCAATACCTTCACTACCCCAACCCCAAGTATACTCGTAGCATTAGGAAATCACGAACAAATATGTAAATTTTTAGCGTCATGGTTGATTGTTAACCCGCATTTACCAATGATTAAAGGTTTCGCATCGTTTTTCTAGGGTTGTCCTGCCACTGAAGAATCAGTGATATTAATATTTCATATTTTCCATTCAATAATTTATATAAATATTTTCTCTGAGAGCAATGTAACTGCCAGCAGACTCCCCGCAGGGCTTGTATAATATGAAAGAACACGAATGATCCACTTTTCTTTTTTAAAAGTCTTGGTGGTTTTGCCTCTTCCCATTTGAGGTATTGGACTATTTTAAAGAAATGCTATATTTCTGACTGCTAGTGGGAAAATCTCTGAGAGGGTCCAGGGTTTTAAAAAAGTGTTATACACTTCCATCCCTGCCAAGTTTACACGGCCAGTCTCACACCCATGGCATCTTTGATATTTTGACAGTTATGAGATGCAATTAGGTATTTGTTATTTCATTACACAATCACAATTGGTTGATCATATTTTCCTTGTCAGTAGTTAAAATGGTATGTATATGTTTTATTGATTTGATAAATAAAGAGATATCTACTGGCCCTTCTCCCACCTGTACTAGCCCTTACCTCAAAATCTAAATATTTTATCATATTTTAACCCCTTTATAATCTTAATAAGCAAAACATCTGCTTTGGATTTAAATATTAGTATAGACTCAAATCAAATATTCAACCTGTCAAATAAGCTTATTACCATGACGTAAATTTGTAATAGTTGCAGGAGTGAAATATGGCTTCACACAGAGAGGAAAAAATAAAGAGTAAACTGATTTCAGAGCTCGTAATGCGTAATGCAGTAATGGACATTCAGTTCTCTGGTTTATATTTTTTATTTTCATATAATTTTTATAATGGCTATTCAAATGACACGCCGGTTTAAAATCATGATTTCATAGAGTTTAAAAATAAATATAGCCTTCTCTCAATGTGAAATACATTTCTTCCTACTTAGATTTCATTTATTTAATTTCTCTTCCTTTTTTAAAAAATCTACAATAGAGCTAATAATGGAGGACAGCTGATATGGAAGGAGCACAGGGGAAGGGGAGTGCCGCTTAATCTCGGGGATGCCCTGAACTTTAGTTGTGCTGTTGATTTATAGAGGTCGACACTAAAAATGACGTCACCAAGCACTTGCCACGGTGAGGAACTTCTTTTAGTATTAATGCGCTTTACACATCTGTCTACTCCAAAACCATATTTACGTGCAAATAAAGTATATAATACCGTACGTTGTCACCAATATCACATGCCATAGGAAATTAATCACCCGTGTTGCTTGCTTTTGGGTACTGTCGTTTAAAAAGACCATTTCTCCGGTGCGGACTTGACTATTTTCCGAAAAGATGTTGCTCGGTCACATAGGCGGCCATATTGGATAACCGAGAATGGTCAGTCGGTGTTAGAGTTGGATGTGAATTTGGTCGTTTTTCAAGTCCATTTCTAAAGGTAGGTATCTAGATCTCCGGCGTAGCCATCCTTGTCAAAATGTCTATCGATGTGACACGTTCGTTAAACTCTTACGTTCGTACTTATCGCGTTGTCGGCTCCGATTTGCGTCATGAATGGCCGCTCCACCTACCTGCTTATGCCGTCGACGTCTCCTGTTTCTACGTGTAGTGCTATGATCTTATCTAGGTTTCAGCAATTATTTTGGCTCAGTGTCAGTATGGAGAAATGAATATGCTGATTCTGTCTTAAGTGGACCGAAATGTACTAGTTGGCAACTTCAGGGCTTTATTAGATTTAAATGTCTGGCGATGCATATTTTTGACAGTTCATCAACCATCAGATCAGCCCTGTCATACCGGATACAGCCATACACTACAGTACAGGTCAAAATGAGAAAAAACACTTCATATATGTAATTGTATATTTATCTGGGTCACATAAAATGATATGACTGTATCATGTGTTTAAATGGTTGTATTACAAGTGATTTCTTCTCAGGCAAACTTCCAAGTGCAATATCTCAAACCATTTTTATCATACATTACATGCCCAACTGTCAGAAATGAGTGAAGTTTACCTTTGGCAAACCTGACCTGAGGACATCCCACATACTTGTCACTAACATGTAAAAGAGCTCCGACAATACTCTGTCTAATGAACCATATACTAAACTCACAGCTGACAAATTCCTGGTGCAATTTTAATTTAACATGGAGCATGGAACACTTCACATGCCCCTTAATCATGTATGGATTATAATCATAAAACAAATGTACCACCCCCTTATAAGAAAATTTCAGTCAGGACTGTTGATGGCAGTGCAGTTGGTGGTTAAGACAGCCCCAATGAAGTACCCAGGGTCTAAGAAGGATTCAAGAAGATTTTCGCCAATTCCATTGGTGAGGTACATGTAGCGTTTAAGCTAGAAGGTATGGGCAACCCTGGGTAGTAAGCTGGAATGCTGTAACCCATGCAATAGGATTAGTCAAATACATCCCGCCCAGCCAGTACATTGGTTTTAAACGTCATTCCATTTTTTTTCTTATTCTCTGTTCCCATGGTCTCAATCAGAACAGCTTGACTGGGTTTCAAAGAAGAAATGAATGAAATAATGATGATTAGTGGTGGGAGTCAGTTGAATTTTCCCAACCGATCATCAGTCAGCTAGGCCAACCGACTATCACGATTAATCGGTTCATCGCACTTTCATGAGAATGTTTGCTTGTCAAAGCTTAAGTTTAGCATGTTAACACTTATTATAATATTGTACTATTTCAAATTATCTTTTCTATCTTGGCATCAAACTTTCTCAAGTGTTTTTGATTTATGCTATGAAGGATTATACATGTAAACAGTGCAGGTTAGGTATACTTGTATGTTTTCTTTCTTATTTTTATTCAGTAACTTAGAGACAAATTACCAGTATTCTAATAAATCAAAATACTATTTACAATATGTATGAAGGCATTAAAAGATGTCTTTAGAAAAATAATGAAAGACACATCATAGAACACATTTCATCCAACTCATATTTCTACATTTAGAAGGAATCTGAAATATCTAGTTTGCTCAGTACCCCAGTTTTTATCAGAGTCAGTAGGTATACTTCTTGGTATGCTATTACTTACTACTTGCATGACCCATACTAGACCTATTACAGTGCTGGCTCTTAGAAGGTATAAACAGGCCAGTAGATCAGTACGTGAGACAAGCAACTTTCTCTGTGGGCTATCTGGCAAGGAACCCTTTGACCTTAGAGGATGTGGGCTGGCTTAATGGGCTATTATACCGACTAACAATTAGGTGTAAAGTCTCCAGCCGATTAATTGGTTACTGTTAACTTGCTGACGACTTTCGGCTACAGTCGATCATCGTCCCATCACTAATGATGATTCATCAAAACATTTTAAAAACTTTTTAATATTCCAAGGATACCGACTTAAAATAATGATTACATTTACATTCATTTTTTTTTCCTCTTGTCAACCTCTGTATATTCCCTTCAGCAAGAGTAACCTGGTAGATCTTGTCAGAATAACATATCCCAATACCTGATGTGGGTGCTGGCCTATACAAGTGCTTGTGACAATAATTGCAATCAACTAACAGCTCCTGAGGTCCCAAGGATAACCGCGTAGACTCACTCTAAAAGTAAGTCCTAAAATTGGTTTGTCCCATCTTTTAACAAACCTATATACTTTTTAACGCCGTACCTTTAAAGAAGCTTCATTCTTGTAGACTGTGTAAGACTTGACTAGTGATGCCGGCTTTGTTTAATATCATGTGTTTCGCTAATCTTGAAATTGAGGTATTGTCACAACAAGCAAATTGCACACATACAATAAACTTGCAAAACATAGTTTTGGAGAAGACAGGACTGACAGGTTGTTTTGGACTGGGGACTACCTACTCTTTCTATATATGTAGTTATTATGTACACACCTTGTGTGCACTACACTGCATATACACTGGGTTACATCAAAGGGTGTTGGTCAGAATGGTCATTTGCATGACAACCGTTGGTTAACCCATTCATGTCTGGAGATCTTGACAAGCCAAGCCCTTGACAGCGCTGACCTGTTAAACATTTGAAACTCAGCAAAAATTTGCTACAAAAAAAATTAAAAAAAGATTTGTAGATAAGAATCCTGATGGGTATCTTTCCTCTAAATGTTAGTAAAATTTGTTTCTGTTAGAAAGGTATTGCCAACGAATTAAAGAGTTTTGGCTGGTACTGGCATGAATGCCAATGGGTTAAATCATTTCCCCTTACAACCATATTCATCTTTTAATTATCAGTATTATAATTAATTCTCTGGAATTCTGGGAAGCCCAATATTGTGGCTTGTAATTGATATTTAATGGGGTGTATCTGAGGGATTGATCCTGTAATATGGCCATGGTGATAAAGTGGAGGCACTATTAGTTTATGTAACTTAATGGACCTGGTTATTTGTTTTAACCCATTCATTTCTTGATTTAGCCAATATGTACCACATCTGTAAATTATTCCTGTATATAAATACTAAAGCTAAATAAGCTAATTAATTTTTCTTCAGAAAGCATCTAAGTGCTGTTGACAGTATATATAGTATTCTAGATACTTTCCCATTACTTCAGAAATACTTCTATTCCAGACATTCTTGAGTCAACCATGGAACTTATGCTTTAAAAAAGTTGTTTGTTTCCTTTAACCCTACCCTAAGTTTTTACTTGAAAAATCCCTACCCTTAAGTTTTCTCCGCCCTTCAAACTTCCAATCAACATAAAACATGAATAAAACACATTTTTTTTTTAAAAACAAATAAATAATCCAAATTATTTTATACCTGTCTACCTACCCTATTTTTTCGGACCGTCACAGGAAACCAAAATATTTCTTAGGCTGCTCAGTGCTCAACATTAATCCAAAATGTTCACTAGCCTGGAAGGGCAAAGTGCTCAAGATCTTATAAGCCCTGGTGTATTTGAAGTAGACCAAGGCTAGCAGGCATTGATGTTGAGCCCTGGTGAATTGTGCAAGGTGCTATTTCATAGGGAGGGGGGGGGGGGGGGGGGGGGTCATAGTCTTAGCCTGCAGACTGAGCTTTTTTTTTGACACACAAACCCTCAAAAATTCTCCTTAACCCTTGTCATGCTAGACTCCCATATGGGAGAACCTATCCCCTGGGACCAGGGATATTGTGGGTCTACCCACCAAATCCGAAGGATTTCATAGATTTCTATTACTGTTTCAATAATGTGCTTCACAAACTGAAATAGAAACATAGTAAAAGGGAAAACCTTGATATCTAGTATAATTCAATACCCCTTAAACAACCAATGTAGTTTTTATTTTGCTAAGTGCAAGGGTACCCAAAGACCGGATATATCCGGTGATGGTCACACAGGCAAGATATGTAGCACCGGATATATCCGGTGTTAGCAGGAGCAGGGTTAAGACACCCAACATATTTTGTATATAATTTCTTAAATTATCATTGTCAAAATGTGTTTTTTACACAAATATAAATCCCATGTCATTGTATTTATTATTTCAATAAGTAAATACATGTTCATGGTTTATCTGGGTATATTGTGCACTCCCTTGAAAACTAGGATGCCCAGAAAGTTCATAACTGCCAATTCCAGGTGCCTATATTTTAAATCCTGGCTACGACTTTGTAGGAGTAGACACTAGATAGGTATTCTAGAACACTCTTGATTCCTGAATCTTGAGTGTGTGTTTACTTCCTGCTTGTTTGAACAATGTTGTAGTCCTTCCATTCTTTTACTAGCTAAGGTAAAGCTATAGTGCTTGAAATTTAACGCATTCCTTTGTGTAGACCCCCCCCCAAAAAAAAAGAACTGGCAAATTTGGTGATATCACTTCCATGAAGTATATATTTTGGCAATATTTGAAGGAGAGCTCAACCTGCCAAACCTCCGAAGCAATTTGTGAGTTATGTGTCAATAGTAAGTTACTATCAAATAAATCTTATATCCAGACAATTATTTATTTGGGAACTCTAGGATCAGTGGGTTGCAGTAATGTGACTCCTCTGCCTAAGTAACATATTTCTCTAGCATTGAGAGCCCCCCTCTTCCCCCTTAGGGGTTTTGCTTGCAAAATACTACCAATTGCCAATACTATCACCCCCCCGCCCCCCTTACTAATTGTAAACCTCGAACTGATGTGGATATTAGGCTGGATTTAATCATTTGGCCAATCTTGGTGAATAGATTGTATGAAGTGAAATATATTGGGTCTCTCTCTGTCCTTATTTCAGTTGCCAATTACTGCAGTGGTCGGTGGGCCTTCAACCAAATTATTTGCCTACTTAACCCATTACTACTCACAGCTAGACATAGTCTTAGCTAGCAGGGCGCCTGGGTGCCCAAACCCTCGAAAGGTCTTTCTACTTCAATACATTTCCCACATGACATGCATTTAAGGGTATTATGCCCTTTTCAATAAATAGATACATGTTTTTGTTCTAATCAGAGTATTTTAAGGTCTCCCTTGAAGAAAAGGATGCCTCAAAATTTTCTAATTGCCAATCTTGGGCACCCAGTTTCTAAATTCGGCTAAGACACTACAGCTAGGTGATTTTGATAAGATTTTGTTAGTAAGAACATAACCAACAACTCTCCTTCAAATATTTTATAAAATCGTTCTATTTTCAAAGTTATTCTACTTTCAAAGTGTCGTAGATTTAGAAGACACTTTCTGGAGGAACTCTTTTAAAAGCATTAATGTGTCAAAACCATTCTGCGTAAATAGACAATATGTGAAATATATTGAGCAGCTCCTCTCTATCACCATAGTATTTGCCTAGTAGAGTACTAGGGCTAGAAACCAGAGCACTAGCCTGGTTTAAACTATTCAGCATGAAAGAATGATTGTAAAATAAATTGCACAGCTCTCTGTCCCCATATTGTTTGTCTGTCACAGCACTAGGCAATAGGCATGGAACCTGAGTACCACTAACTGAGTTACTTGTAACCATTCTGGGTAAATACATTGTAGGTGAAATATACCCATTCTGGGTGAAGGAATTGAGGTGAAATATATTGAGCAACTCTCTATTCCCATATTGTTTGTCTGTTACAGCACTAGGCATGGAAACCGAGCACCACTAACTGAGCTACTTGAAACCATTCTGGGTAAATAAATTGTAGGTGAAATATATTGCGCAGCTCCCCATTGAGCTGTCTGCAGTGTTAGTAGGGCATGTAGGATCTCTGACGATTGTAAGTGGATCAGGAAATAAACAGCATGGAATTGATTCAGTGACCCGTTAGCTGTACTGTAACCTACATGAGCAATGTTGGCACATATGTCAGAGTGGTAGCTGTCGAAAATGTGTGATTAGTATTCAGGTCACATGTCCCAGTGCATACTTCTCTCTGAACATGGATTCAGTTTCTAGAAAGTCTCTTGTTACAGATGACATTTTCCCAGTTCCCCCGACTGCTGGGGTTGACACTTGACAGTAATCTTTTTGAGTTTTTGTAAGTCTATTTAAAACCCTGGTGCCTTAGTCTTAGCCACCCAAACCCTTCAAAAGCACCCCTCAGGACACCCAAAATTATCTGTGAAGAATTTCTTAAAATGTCAATCTCAAGCATATAATTGAATTTTTTTATCTTGGTATAATTCCAACCCTTGACATTGTACAAGGATATAATGCCTTATTTTGATAAATTTGATACATACATGTGTATGGTTGAAATCTGAATATATTGTGGTCCCCCTTCAAAATTTTGACGCCCCAAAATTTGACATTTGCCCATTCTGTTGCGGCGGTGCCATAGAAGTATCTTAGGACCCGAAATAACACATTTTTACATGCTTTGAAAATATTACTGTACAATGGACACAAGCTTGCATTTCATTCTATTCAGTTTATAATATGAATATAAACAAACTGAAATCCAAAGAAAACACTGATAAAATTCAATATTTTTTTAAGGGCCTGAAATGTTTCGCTCCCAACTTAGTGAAATTTGCTGAAGAAAATGCTGACAGGACTTGAATTGTTCTCAATAGAGAATCTTCAGGATTATCACCTTAGGCTTATAGACTTCAGCAATATAACTTTAGCCAGCTTGGCTTCTCACATTTACAACTTACAAGTCAGGGGCAATGTCATGGTTGAAGGTTGTCTGGGGGTCTCTTGGACAACCAAAAACCCCTTAAAATCACTCAGCAGGGCACCCAAAATATTTTGATCTGAATTCTTAAAACATGTCAATTTCAAGCAAATAATGATAAAAGTTACCAGTAAAATGCTACATTTAGGTGGATATTTCGTCCCCTTGAAGAATGGTACCCTGAATTTTCATGATCGCCTATTATTGGCACCAAGTTCTCAATTCTGGATATTAAAGGCCTTGATACAGGGTCCAGAGCAGTGATAGTTGTGGAGGCCTGCTTTGTTATCAAACACTGGATTGAGACTGTGTTTTGGGGTGTGTGCGACAGAGAGGCCTGTTCCCCCTAGCAAGGGGGCAAAGTACACTTCAAACAGCCATTGTTGACATGATTCATCAAGCCAAGGCTGTTTGGCAAGATGCATTTGTGGGTACCTGGTTGTCCCTTCCCTGAAGGTCTATGTAAAATAAATAAATCAGTTCAGTGTTAACCTTTCGCAGCCAGATCTTACCTAAAAGCTAGCATATAATGAAACATCCTGATGTTAGGCCAATAGGGCAAAATAATTGAAAAATATTTCATGGAAAGCTGCTGCTACTTTTGGGTGTACAGGGCTCAACATTAAGAAAAAACTTCATAAGCCCAGCAGGGCTGGTTACTGAAACTTTTACTAGCCCTGAAATATTTTTGCTAGCTCTGATATTAATGACAACTCTTTTCAAATAGTGACCTCTGTTGATATCATAGCCTCTGTTGATAACATGAAAAGAATACAGTGTATTGTGGTAAATTGAATTAAATTATCATCCAGGTATGCAGAGCCAAAGGTGGGCTTCATAATTTTTCAGGCGCTGATATTCTAATTCTATCTAGCCCCTCAGGGCTACTCACAGGTAGAATTTACTAGACCTGACTTTCAATAACTAGCCCGGGGCTACAGGGTTAGCCTTAACGTCGAGCCCTGGTGTAAATATTTTTCAAATGATACTCTATTTGATGAGTCAAATTAAGAGTTGTAAGATCAAGTGTGTACTCCAGGCAGAAATAGGCTAATTTGTGGCCTGGGTTTCCTTGAAAGCAGTGCCATTAGTCATAAAGGTGTCACAGCTGTCTTTGGGACGCCCAAACCTGTAAATCCAGGGCTCGAAATTAGGGGTGTCAGGAGCAGAGGGCTCCCTTAAATTCTCCTGCGGCTCCCTCAAATTTCTGCAGGGAGCCCTAAGATGTAAGTTGGTTTCTATACTCAACAGGTAGCTTTAGAAGATGCAATTGGGCTCCCTGGATGGTCTTAATTTCTAGCCCTGAAATCGTTTAAAAAACACACCTCTCGATTCCCAAAATTATTTTGGCCAAGACTCAAGAGTTTCTGAATTGATCACTGTCTTGTCAATGTTATCCCTAAGGTGCATCTCCATAAAGTTTGAGAATCCTTACTAATCCCATTCAAGCTAGACAAGAAAGGATTTTTTCATTTATTTTGTATGAAGTCCTCTGAGACCACAAGTCCCATTAAACTGTAGAGTAAGTGGTCTTC
Organism: Maea johnstoni; assembly: GCA_963942565.1. Classification (NCBI taxonomy): domain Eukaryota; kingdom Metazoa; phylum Annelida; class Polychaeta; order Spionida; family Magelonidae; genus Maea; species Maea johnstoni. Next base: position 16,535,145 of record OZ012688.1, on the reverse strand, counting down.
GAATTTCATGCTTCCTTTAACTATTGGAAGGGAGCCAACGCCCACACTGCTACTGGGTATGACAAGCTTCCCTGAGACATTGTACACTGTTTTCTCTGATAAATGAGATGCCAGACCACCTGCAAGCTCTGAGGGAGAATCAAGTAACATTCTCTCTCTCTCCCCCAACCCCCCCCCCCCCCCAAAAAAAAAAAAAATATCTTGCACAACCAGGAATATTATTACTCGCAAATTTATTTCATCTTGGAAAGTCTAATAATCATTACCCAGTAAATATCTAGGTCTAGGATTTCTATAGGCTCATTATATGTTCAATTTCCGATTGTCTTGGTAGAGGAACAGTACAATATTTTTAAGAGAAATCGCTGAATATCATTATAGTGCCGAAATCTCAATTTGTCAAACATTTTTTAGAAGACTAGGACCTAGGAGCAGGGTCTTAGCCAGGATTTCAAAAATGCCCGTCCAGATTTAGCTACTTATCGACTTCAAATCCTTATTCCAACTACATTTGATAGCCTATTGTGTCAAAAAAGGCAATTTACATTTCAGCTATTCCCTAAAAGATGGTTTGTTAGGAAAATTGAAAATTCTTTATCAAAATTTTTGCCTGTCCAAAAAGGAGGTTTTTAGGAAACTGCCTGTCCAAGACATGCAGGACAGGTCCTGGCTAAGTCCCTGCCTAATAGTCTGAACATTCTCATATGGTTCTATTTGGAAATTAATTGTGACAGCCTGAATGTGACATTCTATTCCTTCCCTGTAATCTGCTTTTGAGACGGTTATTAATTAAGTGTTCCTCCTCCCAGACCAGGCACTAATTTAATCTTTTCGCTTGTTTAATATCAAGCTGATCATTCCCGTATTTTATTGCATAACTGACATCTAGCATTTCCATCCATGAAATTATCACTTGCCAGCCCTTAATTGAAATGTCAAAGTAATTCATCTTACCGAAGCAATTATTTCTCTGGATTGAGTGGTAACTGGTAAGTGTTCAGGCCAGCAGTATTGTGTAGGCTTGGTAAGGGCAAAATACTGCCTTCCACTGAAAGGTTCTGTAAAAGGATATTGACACAAAATCGTCTTCACCAATTAATTGCCTCAACATTATGCTAAAGAATGGATTATAATTCATGGCTCAACTTATTAATTACATATTTGACAAGATAAATTGTGATTTAATATTTTTGGGCACAACAACCATTTTTCAACACATCTCTCTGTATAGTTAAGCCACCAGTGCGCCACTCTATTTTTGGTTAATAGAATACGGGTCACTTTTAAGATCCTGCCATAATTGCTGATGAAGACCAGATTGCTTCATTGACCAAACATACCTCTTCATCAAATCAAAAACAAATGTTACCTTAATTTATAAAGCAGTATTGGTTGCATCTCAGCGCTCGACAAATAGCATATCTCCCGGGAGATCTGAATTCCTAAAACGGCCCTATCAGGCTACCTAAAGTTGGATTCAGGAATCACATGGACTACCTAAATCCTTCGGAAGTTCCCCACTAAAACGCTACAAAATGGTAGCGAGAAAACAAAAAAAAAAAAAGAAGTATTGCATTCCTTAAGCATGCAACGTACAAAAAAAGAAGAAAAAAACCTGCTTGATATGTACCATTATTAACATGAAAAAGGGGGAAAAGAAACATTTTGGAAAAAATGGCAGGGCTTCCTAAAATACTGGCGGGACTACCTGATTATGGGTTCAGGTAGTCCTGCCAGACTACCAGGTCCTTCTAGGGACCGTCGAGCCCTGCATCTTTGTGCAGATATCATTAGTAGTGACTGGGATGAGTAAGCATTGAGAAGAGAATTGTCTTGAATTCCTTGTATTGTTCTTTGATATTCGCAAGTGAGCGGCTCTAGCTTTTCTGGTTTTGTTCTTTGATATTTGCCAATGAGTGTCTCTAGAATTCAGGTGGTTGTGTTCTCTGATATTTGCCCGTGAGTGGCTCTAGAATTCCTGGTTGTGTTCTCTGATATTTGCCAGTGCGTGGCTCTAGAATTCCTGGTTGTGTTTTCTGATATTTACCAATGGGTGACTCTAGAATTCCTGCTTTTGTTCTCTAATATTTGCCAGCGAGTGGCTCTAGAATTCCTGGTTTAGTTCTCTGATATTTGCCAGTGAGTGGCTCTAGAATTCCTGGTTTCGTTCTCTAATATTTGCCAGCAAGTGGCTCTAGAATGCCTGGTTTAGTTCTCTGATATTCGCCAGTGAGTGGCTCTAGAATTCCTGGTTTTGTTCTCTAATATTTGCCAGCGAGTGGCTCTAGAATTCCTGGTTTAGTTCTCTGATATTCGCCAGTGAGTGGCTCTAGAATTGCTGTTTTGTTCTCTAAAATTTGCCAGCGAATGGCTCTATAATTCTTGGTTGTGTTCTCTGATATTTGCCAGTGAATGGCTCTAGAATTCCTGGTTGTGTTCTCTGATATTTGCAAGCGAGTGGCTCTAGTATTCCTGGTTTAGTTCTCTGATATTTGCCAGCGTGTGGCTCTAGAATTCCTGGTTGTGTTCTCTGATATTTGCCAGTGTGTGGCTCTAGTATTCCTGGTTTAGTTCTCTGATATTTGCCAGTGAGTCACTCTAGAATTCCTGGTTGTGTTCTCTGATATTTACCAATGGGTGACTCTAGTATTCCTGGTTGTGTTCTCTGATATTTGCCAGCGAGTGGCTCTAGAATTCCTGGTTTAGTTCTCTGATATTTGCCAGCGAGTGGCTCTAGAATTCCTGGTTGTGTTCTCTGATATTTGCCAGTGTGTGGCTCTAGTATTCCTGGTTTAGTTCTCTGATATTTGCCAGTGAGTAACTCTAGAATTCCTGGTTGTGTTCTCTGATATTTACCAATGGGTGACTCTAGTATTCCTGGTTGTCTTCTCTGATATTTGCCAGCGTGTGGCTCTAGAATTCCTGGTTTAGTTCTCTGATATTTGCCAGCGAGTGGCTCTAGAATTCCTGGTTGTGTTCTCTGATATTTGCCAGTGTGTGGCTCTAGTATTCCTGGTTGTGTTCTCTGATATTTACCAATGGGTGACTCTAGTATTCCTGGTTGTGTTCTCTGATATTTGCCAATGGGTGACTCTAGAATTCCTGGTTTAGTTCTCTGATATTTGCCAGCGAGTGGCTCTAGAATTCCTGGTTTAGTTCTCTGATATTTGCCAGTGAATGGCTCTAGAATTCCTGGTTGTGTTCTCTGATATTTGCCAGCAAGTGGCTCTAGAATTCCTACTTTTGTTCTCTATATTTGCCAGTGAATGGCTCTAGAGTTCCTGGTTGTGTTCTCTGATATTTGCCAGTGAGTCACTCTAGAATCCCTGATTTCCATCTCTGATATTTGCCAGTATGTGGGCACATTGATTGAGTAGGATCGGGATAGGTAGAGCCAGGTGTTAGGAAGGTAGTATATCATGGCCTATGTGATGTAAATCAGATGCTGGTAGCACATAGCAGCTGGGTGTATTAAGTGGCTCTCTTAGCGAGCATAGGAGACCCAAGAAGACTTGCTAGTTGCTACTGGTTTATACTAAATGCCATCTAAATGGACTGCCTGTAGTCTCAGCGACGTCAACTTAGCCAGTATTTTGAGACTGGTTGTCCAAAATTGGCAATTGTTAAAAAATTGGGCTTCGGATCCGCTTTTTCAAGGGAGATCATGTAACCATTTATATATTCACTTATTTAGATAAGACAATATCATGGCATGGGAATTAAGAGTTTTTAAATTTCAATTATTTGTTTGAAATTGACATTTTTAAGAAACTCACCTCAAACAATTTTGGGTGTCCTGAAGGGTGATTTATTTTTGAAGGTTTGGGTGTTCAAATGACACCCAGAGGCCCTGCTGGCTACGACCATGAATTGACTACAGCTTACAAGTAGTTCTGTTTTAACCCCAGGGAGGGATGTATTGGATAACATCATCCTGAGTTATCAACTGCAACCCCTGATGACTGTGCTGCCATCTACAGTTTAGCATCTTGGGGGAATGTAGAATATTTCTCAGTTAGACATATCTAGATAGATAATTGAATGAGATCTGCTAGGATGGTCAGTATTGGTCAGCCATGTTCCTGATTGGCCATAATGGATCAGTTAGCCCTATACTGCTGATTCAAATCAAAATGATGGGAAGAGGATGAATATTGACTGAAACCCTAGCACATTGGTACTCATCTGATAGCTTTAGTAAGGTAATGGTTAATCCTAAAAATGGTTTGTTTCCTGTAACGCTACCCCAACAAGTTCTTACTCAAAAAGTTGCGACCAATTAATGCATGATTAGAACACTGCAATACAACTAATAGCTGCCAGGAAACATGCAATTGTTTGGAAAAAAATAATCCAATTTTTTTTTACTTACCTACTTACTCCCTACCCAATTTTTTCAGACCATTACTGGAAACAAACATTTTTAGGCCTAATTGTAATGGACTAGGAGCAGGTCCTGTGAAACCATTACTCTTCACTGGCTTGAGATTTATTACAGGACTATGTGCTTTTGGCATTAGTCCCAGAGAGTCCCCTGTAAGAGAGGCAGTTATCTGAGAGTAGCAGGTACCTTTGTACCTCGCCCGCCCGCCTCCTGAAAGCCATGACCGATCACGTTATTGTGATCAATTTACTCTGGATTGCGAACAAGCCCCATCCTCCGACCTTTGATATCTACTCCACTGAAGGTTCATCTTCCCCCCCCACACAAGATTACATCGCTGTCATGCGGTGATCAACGTTACTCCGCCAAGTCTGCGGGGATGGGCTCATCTTGTTGTGCCGGGCTTATTATTCCTCCCCGAGCTTATTGCGTGAAGGCCATTCGGTGGCCCGTGCACATAATACCATGTGGTTTATTGGCTGGATATGATAGGCCTTGAGGAGGAGCGAGGCCCGAATGCTAATGTTTAATCCTGTGAAGGGATACATGTGATATAGGGGTATACTGATCCAAATAGAAATGGTTGAAAGGATGTATTTCCCTCCCCTAACTCTTCCAATGGCCCTTATGCTAATGTTTAATCCGGTATGGAGGATACATATGATATAGGGGTATACTGATCCAAATAGAAATAGTGAAAGGGTGTACTTCCTTCCTTTAATTGACAGAATTACAATATCAAACATAATTTATACTGTACACTTGGATGCTGTAGCCTTGTGAAGTGGAAATTTGGTATTTTGTTCATTATTGCCACTTTTTTCGGCCCTATGAGTCTGAATCAAATCTTCCCAGATGGAGGAAGGCAGGGTACCCAGGGATTAACACTGCCTAACATCAATTATCTGGCAACATTCTCACATGCCTTGGGGTTGATTAGAATCTGGGCAGTGGGCATAGGAGACTATCAGCAATGCCTTACACAAATCTGCCATCGGGGGAGGTCCCTCATAAATCTTTAGAAGTACCTTTGCTTTTGACAATTGCTACCAATTAGTCTTGCAATTAGTTTGTATACATATCAGGACACTTTTTTCCTAAATAACGCAGCAGAATAGAAACAGTTTAGTGTTAGACTGAAGAGAAGCTGTTGGGAATTGTAAGTCCATGGCCATGTTCTCTCTCTGCCCAGCCATGAAATCCCTGCCTTGAGTGCCCTTGGAACATAAACCAGCCTCTGTTGGCAATCCATCACATTATGTAATCTCATCCATTGTCACAATGTAGGCTCTTGACCAGTGAGTGTGCTCCATTTAAGCCCTCCCTCACACATAGCATTCTTATGTCTAGGTCTTAGATGAAATAACCAGAGGACTGGAAACAGGCATATCTGTACAGTAGTGTGACCTGGGTTGCAGGTCGCAGCAGGGGATCAACTGATATTCCCTGCTCGCAGCCATTATGATTAGGCATGTGCTCTTTGTGGCAGTTGTGTGAACTAAATGGAAATTTGTAGAAATTTGGATTTGGAATTTTGTATTTCGTCTTTTGTTTGTCAAATTGCGACTGAGTCGTGACTAGCGAGTTTTACTGGTGGAGGAAGCTGGAATACCCGACAAAAACCACCGCTTAACCCCAAATCACTGGCATCTTTCTCACATGTTCCAAGTGGGATTCAAACATGGGCAGTGGTGAGAGACAGCTAGCAGTCAGTGGCAATGCCTTAGACCACATGGCCATCAGGGCATGCCCCAAAAAGCCACAAGCCCTTATGAAGATGTTGATCCAGCATAGATTCATATACTATATGGTAAAATAGTAATGGCTAATAGCTAGCTAGGACTTGCTGAATAGTTTCGTATGTCTTGGAAAGATGATTTTATTTGCCGAGTTCAAATCCTATTTTGCTTGCCATGAGTCATGCAAAAGGATGATTCATGTTTTTGTTTTGAAACATCTGAGACACATTAGAATTATAATAGTATTATTCAGGGTCAGTTCTTTCAAAAGAATGAAATTAGCATTCAGGCTTTGAACAAAATACCCGAAACCATGAAGCTTGATACAACCAGTTGCCATACATGAGACACTATTTAAATGCCTGTAGTGCCCCAATTTAGAGATCTGGTTGATGAGCACATTTTTTTTTCTGAATATATTTAAAGGAGAAATATTAATAAGAGGTAGTATAGATCTGCAACCAAGGCTAGTTTTAGTAACTGGGGGTCCTAAATTGGCAATTTTAGAATTTTTGGGCATGCTCTACAGTGTCAAGGGAGACCAAAAGATAATTTGATTTCAACCATGTACCTGTATTTAATTGCTGAAATAAGGCATAGCATCCTTCTTTTGTTACAGAAGACTATCTAGCATGTATGCTCTTTTCTCATACCCTCATATTAGTAAAGCAAAGGTTCACAAAAAAATGTCATAAAACTTTCCACTGCTGAGTCAAAAGCATTAAACCATTTTATGGGTTCAGGTTGTTTTTATTGAAAGCTGAGGAACCAGTAGTTGCAGAGGCTCCATTCATTATGTAGCCCTGGGTGGGAGGTCCTACTTAATCACATCCAACGGCCCTTTCCCATAGTAAATCAGAGACTCGGTAACGGGCAGCCGACCTCGCCTGAACTCATTCCAGGGCTCAACATCGTAGATGGTCTGATACTAGTAGCAGGCCTCAACGTTAACTCAGACTGTTACTGGCCCCCACAGGATCAGTAGCGCCTAGGATTTACTGGTCCTTCAAAACTTTTAGTGGTCCTACAAATTATTCTTTAATATTTAAGAAAAAACATTGCATAAAATCCACACACAACATTTATTTTTACTTATTTCATCTTCATTTATCTTAAAAACATTTGGCACATTCTTGAGGGGAAACTTGTTAACAAGAATGTCCCCAAATGTTTACAGGCCCTGTAGGACCAGTTGAGGTGTTTTTTCACTGGCCCTAAGCCATTGTGGAAATATTTCACTGGCCTGGGGCCATAGGACCACTGTTAGCGTCGAGCCCTGAGTAGTCATGACTCTAGACTAGTCATGATGTCCCCATCTGACAAAAACATGGTCACTTTTCAGGTGATCTGGTACTTTAAAAAAAAATAGCTAGTAAGTGCTGCTGGGATGAAAGTGAGCGCAACCGATTATGATCGATCATCGATCGGTTGTACCCAACCGATGATCGATCTTGAAAATCCGAGCAGATTCCTATCACTAGGGTTCAACAATAGTGCTAGCCCAACCTGCTGATATTAGAACAATGTTATATTAGAACAGAGTAATGAAATGTTACTCTTTGAAGCTTTACAAGACTATTAGAAATGGACAGCAAATGCATCTAACCACTGTATTGCGCATACATCACAAGGTTATTTGTCTGTTTATCGTATTGTGATATGAGAAGGGGCTAGTAGAGATTAGATTAGGTCTAGTAGATAACTAGGGCAATTAGCCCCATTAGAGAATTCTAAGTCTTTGTTAATGTTAGCTTGTATATAATATTATGTGTACCGTGAAGTACCAGGGTGAAATCCATACAACAAGGGTTCAAAATTAGGAGCTCTCACTCTCAGATAAAGTAGATATGATTCCGTAAACGTTCATGATATATCAAAAAGACAACAACATGAATGCAATGTCCAGGTTTATTTAAGGTTTATGAGTGTGAATGGCATCTTACCTTTTCCATAACAAAAAATATGGCACCCTAAATTTTTTCTATGCCCTTTAAAACAATCCCTGGGACCCTATACATGTAAGAGCATGGTTGGAAGCAAGGAAGTATAAAGTATAGCACTAAAGGAGAGGTTGTCAGTGTCTTATCTGAGGTCAATAAATCTTGCTTAATCTGGAGTAGCTGATTTAGTACTGGATACCTAGTTTATAGGCGATCCCCATGCTGTTAGGTTCACATTACTTATCCTGCAAACTCTCATAATCGTAGGTAAAACGGTCCTGGTGTATTACCATGAATTTGGAGCGTTCTAGACTAGGATTTAAAATCACTGAGAAGTTCACCTTGCTACGTAAGTGCTGTAAAGGGTCTATAGATGGCGCCATATGGCCTTGAATCTCTCGTGGCTCAGTTGTGCTCAGACAGTCTTCACTCAACCTGGTAGTGCGAGAAATTTTTGAGCTATTAATTAATAATTATCTCAAAACTTAAACATATATGCATAATCACTTGCTATATGCACAAGCCATACCTTAGAACTTGTGTAAACTAAGTGAGATTTACCTAATATATGGATCTGTCTTTGAGCACAAACACTTGGATATCAGTTGGGGTTGAGTCTAACTCTTCAAGTAAGGGGTCAGCCAAGCCCGTAACTTCAGAGAATATGTAGCACAAACAGGGTCTTAGCCTGGATTTAGAAACTGTGTGCCCAAAATGGGCAATTGTAAAATTTCCAAAATTTCCAAATTTTTAAGGGGGACAACAATATACTCAAATTTCAACCATAAACATGTATAAATATATCAAAATAAGGCATAATATCCTTATACTATGTCATGTGAATTATATGTGTAATGGAGATGGAAAAGTTCAATTATATGCTTAAGATTGACATTTTAAGAAATTCCTCAAAAAATCTGGGTTTCCTGAGGGGTGCTTTTTAGGGGTTTGGGTGTCCAAAAAGGCACCCAGACGCCCTGCTGGCTAAGACCATGAGCACAAATTAATGTTTAACCCTTCCAATGCTGAGGCTGGTTTCGTCCAAAGCACAAGGATGCAAAGATTTTTGAAAATCATCCAAACCCTGTCATGTTGGTACTCATTGGATAGCCTCCGCTGAGTTCTCTCAGATGAGTACCCATTTGCCAGGGTTTCGGTCAATTTTTCAGCTTTTTAAAATCATATTCTATTGGCCAAATTAGCGACCAGCAGTAGAAGGGTTAAGGCCCAGAAAATATGCTAGCTTAGAACACCAGGCTGATATGATAGCTTGTCATTCACAACTGGTATGCAGTAATTAAACTGCTCACCAAAGGCAACTGTCTCTGGAGCGCATTATTTTGTATGCGCAATATTAACAAGGTATACAGTATGTGTGTATGCAGGCAACCCCAAGGGCTGCTGCTGCTGTGATCAACGCGCTGCACACTTCTGCTGCTTGCGCAGTCGCCAATAGCCTGCCTCCCAGGCCATATTTAAATGTCCTCCCTTGTGGATAGATGGCACTGCGGTATACTAGGATGTCAGTTGGAAATACGTGTGATACAGACTGCAGCTCAAGTGTGTCCCCTTGAGGATTTATTCAGAACTAAACCTGGATTGAAATCAACTCCGGTCAGATCAGTGAAAGAGCCAGATATCACAGGCTTGTAGCAAGTCTATTTTGCTGCTTGCAGAGTCGCCAACACCAACAGCATCAGCATCATCGCATGCTGCATGTAGTCAGTTGTAAGCTGGCCATGAATCATGTTGGTAGAAGTGCTGCTACAGCATGCACATGACACTCGTATCAGTATTGAAATGGGGCTTAAAGTTACTTGTTCCTACAATATATGCATGACACCTGGTATCAGTATTGAAATGGGGCTTATCTGCAGCTACAATATGCACATATCACGAGTGAGTATTAAAATGGGGCTTGAAGTTACTTACTGCTACTAGTGAGCACTACACCATTCACATGATACTAGTATCAGTATGAAATGGGGCTTGAAGTTACTTGTTCATACAATATATGCATGACATCTGGTATCAGTGTTGAAATGGGGCTTGAAGTTACTTTCTGCTACAACATTCATGTGGCACTTGTATCAGTATTGAAATGAGGATGGGTTAAAGTTACTTGTTGCTACAGCATGCAGCACTAGACTTGTTATACATCCGTATTGAAATGAGGATTTAAGTTATTAGTTGCTATTTGTTGAAGTTGGGGCTTGAAATCAACTTGTTGCTAAGCCAGAATAGCTAATTGATAGCTGATAAAAAAGGTGCTGGTAGAAATGTGGTCATAAAATGCACATAGCACTTAAAATGGGGTGTGAAATGACAAGGATGAGCACTACAAAATGTATATGAGTATTTAGGTAGGGGTCGAAGTGTACTTTTTACTTAAATTGGTATCAGGAGTGTCAAAAACACTTTTTGAAAGTATTTGAAGGAGAAATTTTCCAAACATTTTCCAAAATCATTCTTAAGTCTTTGTCTTGGCAAGTATCTCACCCCTGTGTTTGTTGTTTTTCAGTAGGCCTCCATCATGCCCACCCCCAAAAGGCTGCGGGACCTGATCCGCGAGATCCGCTCCGCCCGCACAGCGGCCGACGAGAGAGCCGTCGTCAACAAAGAATGCGCAGATATCAGGAACACGTTTCGGGAAGAGGACAACACATACCGCTGTAGGAATGTAGCCAAGCTACTATATATCCATATGCTAGGCTATCCTGCACATTTTGGACAGGTGAGTACAAAATATGTTTGGACACAAATAGGGAATTAGTAATTATCAGTATTCTACCACTGTAGGAATATACTACAGCTACTATTAGGGCTGTCATCACTAACAAATTTTTAGCGATTCGATAATCGAAAAGATTTTTACCGATACAGCACTTCGATTCGATTCGCTATCGATTCACACTAGAAATTGCTGCACGCTTGGTTTTCGGCTAATATATACGCAATTAGCCCACCAAGCATTACATTTTCATTACCCGTCAATCCCCGCCCCTAACAATAACTAAAAAGTACCTACAATTTGCGATCTTGCCATTAGCGCCAATGATGTCTACACCTGTCATCGCCCTGACAGGACCCCACAATGCAATTGCGCTGACCTGCGCAGTAGTGCGCCAGAGATCGTCCGTCCTCAATTCAACTTCCGTTTTTGAATTGAGGTAAGTTTTCGCTGATTTGGACTTTTTAAAAAAAGTTTTTTGGTTGGTAACGGCAGTTTTGGCGTGTTGCAACGTATCCAACCTGTTTTTTGTTATTTTTTATAACGAATCGATACCCCAGCATTTCTGGCGTATCGATTATCGCTAGGGCTTCGCCAGCGATCCATCGATACCGCCGGTATCGATGACAGCCCTAGCTACTATATATCCATATGCTAAGATATCCCGCACAATTTGGAAAGGTGAGTGCAAAATATATATGTTTTGAAAAAAAAGGATATTTGTGGGTATTTGGTACACTAACAAATACAGGTAGCGTATGGAAAAAGGTATTGTATCGAAATAGTATAGCCATGTGCCATATTGTTTAAGATTTAAAGTAAATATGAAATTGACATGCTGAATTTAACAATATTAGGTGGCTGGGAGTATCATCAAATATCTTTCGGATATTGAATCGCATGGAAATATCGATATTGTATCGTAGTGTGATCATATTGTGAAAAAAATGGAAAAGAGGTAATCCCTAGTAGAAACTAAGTCGATTTTCGAAAATGTATACTGTTACAAAAACCTAACAGAAATATTTTCTTCACCAGAAAGATCCCTACTTGAAAGGAAAAAGTGGTGTTTTTTTGCTGATCTGTTAAAATTACATATACAGCTGCAATGATTCCAATACAACACCATGAGTGATTCTTAAGCACTGTTTGGTCTAGGGTCAGTCCTCTGACAGCCTGATTGATTAAAAGTCAAATGGACCTACCTCTTTATTGATCGAACAAAATCTACTGCCTGCGGCATGGGCATTTTTTTTAAGCTGTTCATGCATCTAGTTGTTTTTGAAAAATGTCATCGGGATCTTTGATACTTTTGAGAGTAACTTAAGAATACAGCTAGAATTTACACAGTTTTTGAGGACCTGCCCTGATAACCGAGTGGCTTAGTACCACCGACTGGATACTGTCTCTTACCACTGCCCAGGTTTGCATCTTCCTCGATCTGGGTTATAAGATTGTAGTGAAATCGTCCATTGATTGTAGGAAAATAATTTTAATAATTAATTCAATGATTTATTGTAAGAACACTATCTGATTTTATAATTTACATTTTGGTTTGCTGCAATGTCACTATTAAATTGTATAATAACATATCAACATCAGGGCTTGACATTAAGCACTGTCCTATCGACCGGACAGGTACTTCTGTTAAGTTACTGTTCCTGCTGACCAGTGGAATTATCTGACGCATAATAAGTTGGGTGAGCATGGGTCCAGTTAGAAGTTCCTTGTCGAAGAAAATTGGCTCCGATGTACAGGAAATCTATATATGAGAGCCTGGGTGGTGACCCACACCCCACTCGGGCTATGAAGATTTGGTAACCTATAGCCCGGCAGTCCTCAGTTTCTAGCTGAAGCCTGACCCCTGGTGACGTCGGCCAAGGGCAAGTAAAACGTAGCCCGGCAAGTGCCTCAAAAAGTTAATGTCAAGGCCTGCACATGACTATGGTGGACCAACATTATATAAGATACTAAAGATAGCCAAACATGAACAGCCTGATACTGGACTTTGGCCATTAATCCCCATTACAATATGGCATCAGACATATGTAGGGAAAATTACAATTTGGACTCAAAAGGCTAAAACAAAATCATATAACACTACATTGTAAATTAAATACACTGAAAACAACCCTGGCCACCTTGACCACTGGTAAGACAAAAAAACATGTAGAAGACATAATCTAAATATTTGTATGCCAGCCTTAATTCTGTGCTGGGAGCTCCCATGACTTGCACTGTGACAGCTCCCAGATTCCATATGCTAACAACCAACTGCCTTGATTAGTTTCCCTAAAAACATCCATGTTGTTGATTGCCCTCAATGGAAACAGGCAGTCTGGCTAATCAGTTTCTCGATTGGTCTTGTGCATTGCCACTGACTTGTCCTGATCGTAGAGTCACCTAAGGCATTGCCACTGACTGCTCCCTGTCTCACCACTGTCTGATTACGAATCAGGTTTGGGGCATGTGAGAGAGTTACTATTAACTTGGAGTTAGGTGATGGTCTTTACTGTGTACCCATTTCCTCTGCCATGAGCATCTGGTTAGTCATGAATTTCTCCCCAATATGGCAGATTAGGTGATGATTAACAAGGTCCCAAGTTCCAAATGCCTTCCAGGGCCTGCCCTGATGGCAGTAGGGTTTAAGGCATTGCCATTAACTGCTACTGTGCTAGCTGTCTCTCACCACTGCCCATGTTCGAATCCTGGCTGGGGCATAGGAGAAAATTGTCTAGCTAGTCACGACTAAGCCTCAATATGGCAGAAAAAGTGACGATAATCAGAATTCCAAATTCCAAATGCCTTTCTCTCCAACTATTCCAGGGATCGACAGTAAGGGCTACCCTACTGCCCTGGCAGGTAAAAATTATTTTTAGGCCTAATTGATACTAGTGTAGTAGATACAGAGAGTTCACTTTCATGTTCATTTTTTCACACCTTATGCAGGGCAGGTCAAAATTGTGTCAGGCAAGTGGAAAATTAAAGTTTACCAGCCCTACTTGGCAAGTGCCTTCAAAAGTTAATGACAAATGCTGAGCCCCGTGCTCTCAGATATCATGCTTAGCGTGGCTAATGGACAACTGCCTTGATTAGTTTCCTGAAACACATCCATGTTGCCGATTGCCCCCAATATGGGAACAGGCCGCCTGGCTAATCAGTTTCCTGACATTTCTGTGAAGGTATGATGTTACATGGCTGGTTTTAGCCTGCCTCACACGCCAGACACAGAAATGGAAAAATGGCATTTTTATTTTGGAATGGAATGGAATGAAATTGAACCTTTGTGCATGAACAAATATTTTGTCGTCTAAATATTTCTGTCATGATTTTCATGATAGTCCAGCGTTGTTCTAAAGCAATTTGTTGATTTGAAATATTGTGATATGATCACATATCATTGGTACCTATTTAGTCTGATTAGAGGGTAACATGGCCAGTGCGCTTCCTAAGATTCAATGCATCCTGGTTTCCCAATTGTACCACTTAACCCTTCCTATGCCACACACACACATTTATGCGTTTGTGGTAACATAACCTACAGAACCATGCATTCATTTATGTATGTGAGGTAATCAAATTCATTTAAAAAAGAGCCTGGCTGTTGATCTAAAGGACCCCCCCCCCCTTAACATGGTTCTTTTTGATGTATCACATAATTATGGTGGAGCAAAATTGTATATGGTATAAGATTGTCAAACATGAACAACCAGGTACTGGAGTTTGGCCAATAATACTCATTAAAATTTGGCATCAGGCATTTGTTGGGGAAATTACAATTTGAACTTACAAGGGTTAATGATACTGGATTGCATTGGGTGAATATAGAGAAAAGGACATAAGAGAAGATTTCACTTTTTTCTGGTTCTTCATTCATTTTTCTTGGTATGAGAATGAAGACGCATGGTCTTGTTGATACTGATTCCTTGTTCTGTTTCAGTTGCCATGAGAACAAAGTTAATTGGGGACATCTGATCTTTCATTGATTAGTTCTTTGTTCTTACATTCTTGTGAGTACAAGTTGTGAGAATGGCAAGGGGTATTCGAGATGCATTATAAGCTTGTTTTGACTGGTTCCACATTTTTGGGGTCGCATGATGCTTATTGTAGATATTCAACCTTGTTTTGACCTGTTCCCTGTTCTGTACCAATTGCCCTGAGAATGGAAATGGTTAATGAAGATATCCAACCTTGTTTTGACTGGTTCCCTGTTCTGTATCAGTTGCCCTGAGAATGAAAATGGTTTATGAAGATATACAGCCTTCATTTTACTGGTTCCTTATTCTGTTTCAGCCCTGAGAATGAAAATGGTTAATGAAGGTATCCGACCTTGTTTTGACTGGTTCCCTGTTCTGTTTCAGTTGGAGTGCCTGAAGCTGATTGCGTCTCCGCGTTTCACAGACAAGCGTATCGGCTACCTAGGGGCCATGCTCCTGCTTGACGAAAGGCAGGACGTCCATCTTCTCGTTACCAACTCCCTCAAAAAGTAAGTCAAGACGCCTGTTGGCGAAACTCAAGCTTGTGTTTTGGTGTAATGTGGTGTTGTGTTACTGATTTGGCTGATAGGAGGGTGCCAGTGTAATGTTATTAGTACACCAGGGATATCTAAGTCATTGCTGGGATATGTTATGGGATATGTTACGATCAGGGAATTTATATGGTGTGAACAAAGAAGAAAATATGCTAAAACAAAGTGCCCCTGGTGGAGTTTGAAGGAATTAAAGTACTCTGCACCAAATTAACGTTGTACTAAGAAAAAAGTGCAATAACAAAGTACCCCTGATGGTGTTTGGCAGAACTAAATTAGCATCATTGCTGTTAATTGCTTTTTATCAAGGAAAAGAATTTACTACAACCAGAGATATATATAGGTTAAGGAGATAGGAGACATATAATAATAGCTCCTACACCAGCCAAGCACTATTGTTATGCAAATGAGCTCTTATCTGTACCCCACTCATTCCCAGGGGCTCAACCTGGCTCAGCTGGGCATGGGCACTGCTCTACTTATCACCACTTCCTGTGTATACCACAGGGTTGTTTAATTACTTTCTCTGGTATGGGGAATGTAGAAGAGCTCTTTAAGTATATTCCATGGTTAAACAGGTCCATAACATCAGACAGGATGCAGTGACAAAACCTGATACATGTACTTTCCTGCCTCATTGTATTGTCTTAATCTACTGCTGTGGATTGCCTTTACTGTCAGAGCCGCACCTCTCAGGGGCAATACAGGATACACGTCTGATTGCAATCCCTAGGTCTGGCTTCTGATCAATAGGAATATCCCTGTCTGGAGCCCGAGCTATGAGTAGAGGATATCAACCCAATAAACACATGCCACACTTCTTTTGTTTCTCATTAATGTCTATAAAGGAAGTCGGAAGATTTAAAGGGGCTATGAGTAGAATATAAACCTCTCACCCTCTGGCAATGTTACCCACTCAAGACTGAAAGAAATTCTATGGCAAAAGAGGGAATATACCACATCTAGTGTTCAGTTTTTAAAAAAATGTTTCATCTCTGTTGAGTTTAATGTTTATTCA
Source organism: Maea johnstoni (assembly GCA_963942565.1). Taxonomy (NCBI): domain Eukaryota; kingdom Metazoa; phylum Annelida; class Polychaeta; order Spionida; family Magelonidae; genus Maea; species Maea johnstoni. The sequence goes on along the minus strand of OZ012688.1, from coordinate 16,518,805 downwards.
AATTATTTGAATTAAAGGGCTAGAATGCTAATTTACCTATTTCAATACAAAGATATGAATAACCACATACAAACATTACTAAGTGCTTTTACCTTTTGAGGAGGATTATTTTTAAAGGAAATGATGCAAAAACCATAACAGATTAACTGTAACCCTGGCATATTGAAACTCATCTCAGAGTACTGAGCTAGAGCCATCCAATGAATGGCAACGTCACAGGGTTTAGAGGGTTTTCAACCTTAGACATTAACTGTATGCAGTATTAATAAAGCACCCTTAGAGTTGTGTTTATAGTATTTACACATGCAAAATCTGTACCTAATTACACTCAAGAATCTGGAGATACACCTTGTCATATGATTATACTGCTGTAAGTTACCTTTTGGGGTAGGGCTTTTGAATAGCCCTCAATAGCACGTCACCTTCAAGTGTCAGATCTTTTGGCCTATTAAAAGTAGCAAATTAGTCAAGTCGGACAAAGATACAACAATTAATGAATAGAAGAAACATAGGTCTCTCTCTGGAGCTATATTCCTTAGGGTAATGAGAACTTGAAATAAAAAAATATATACTTTTATCCGGCAATACACCATTCAGAAAACAAAATGGCTGAACAAACAATACCATTGCATTGTTACCAGAATGGGCTCAGAAAAATGTTCAAAACATGAATTTATGTTTTTAAACAGTACCTTAAAATACGCTCTCGGGTTGGATTGATTCCTTTTTTATTATATCTGCTGGTTTATACCAACAAAGAGTTGTTGGTTTCTGAGCTCAATAAGTACAAATGAGGAGCGAATTTGGAGAATCAGAAGTTCATTCTACAACCCGCGGTCACATGTAGAGCAGGCGATCTTCCGAGCTGTACACTTACATCAAACATTCGTTAATTGCAATTATATTTACATGTATTGAATTGATTAAGGTATTCAAACGGTACTCACCTTCATGTCCGCAAGTGACAAATGTCAGGAAAGGGTAAATCCATTGATTATGCAGTGATTGCACTGCTGCTATAATCACAGACCACATACCATCACACTCACAGCAGTATCATGGCAGTTTCAAATCTCGCGCGAAATCTCGCGGAGGTTGGAGATCTGGCGTGACCGCTCGCCTCTCTATAGTAAGCCATACGGGGCGCCATAACGTTGCGTATCCCGTTTAGTATGGTAGTCTCTGCTACAACCAACTTTACTTCAAATATGTTGTCTAAAAAATCTAATTCCAAAGATATTGTCAAAAGTATCAAAGATCCAGACAACAATTTCAAGTGTAGCTCTTAGCATTAATGGGTTGAAATAAAACATTCAATAAATCTCTTTTAGACAGCCTTTGTATTCTCAGTGACAATATTTTGGGGACAAAAGTACTAAATCAGCCTTCGTTGACTGCCTGCTGGCCACATTGCCCGACTTCCGGAAGTGAACTAAGGCCTAAATAGATATATTGTTTGTTTCCTGTAACACCCAAGAAAAATTAGGGTAGGAAAATGGTTTTATTTCAGGAAATACTTTCAGTGATAAATGGTTGAGCTGTTCATGTTTTTCATTCGGAATACCAAGTTTTTGATTCAAAAAGTCATAAAAAGATATAGGGGGGTAGCCCCCCCCCCCCCAAAAAAAAAGAAGCTAGGTAGGGTTACAGGAAACGAATGATTTTTCAGGCCTAATCGATAGGTTTCCCACCTGTGTTTCGGGTGTGTAATCTGGTGTCTGATTGGCTGATTACAGCTGGGATTGGTCGGCCAACCTTTCATGATTCCCTCGGCAATTCGCTGCAGTCCTGTTATAATTCATGCCTTTCCTGATTCTTGATGTAATCATTTTACCTCCGTTTTTGCCCCTCATCAATATTCTTTCGGCGCCATTCACAGATGAGTAGGAGTCAAGTGGACACCCATCAATCAATTATAATTTTCCTCCCGTGATATAAATTGTGCATTTCCCAGGTTGATTTTACCCTAGGGTCTATTTACTACTCACGAGAGATTGATGGGGAGGCCCACTACACTAATCCAGATCCTTTTAAGCTGCAGCTGAAACCCTTGCAGCAGGGTCTCAGTCAGTAGAGGGTCAGAGTGTCAATTCAATCTTTTAGGCTTGTGCTGACACCCTTGCAGTCTAGGTGTCTAGAGTGTCACTTAGACCAGTGAGGTTTCGGCTGACACCCTTACGTCTAAGTGTTGAAGTGTCACTTAGACCATATGACTGGGGTAGACACCCTTACAGCAAGGTCTAAGTCAGCAGGGTGTCAGAGTGTCACTTAGACCCTTTAAGGCTGGCGCTGACACCCTTACAGCTAGGTCTCAGTTAGCAGGGTGTCAGAGTGTCACTTAGACCTTTTAGGCTTGGGCTGACACCCTTACAGAAGGGTGTCAGCCAACAGGGTGTCTGCGTGTTACTTAGACCTTTTAGGCTTGGGCTGACACCCTTACAGAAGGGTGTCAGCCAACAGGGTGTCTGAGTGTTACTTAGACCTTTTAGGCTTGGGCTGACACCCTTACAGAAGGGTGTCAGCCAACAGGGTGTCTGAGTGTAACTTTGACCTTTTGGGTCTCGGCCATTCTCACCTTCAAATGATAATAAATGGAAGTGTTGTTTCTGCTTTCATGAAAGCCTGTTTTTAGGCTAAATTTGAAATAAACAGCATCACCACCTGTATTTGCTGTTTACAATTCGTCTTAGTAGGGTTCTTATTCTTAAAAATCACACATCAAGACTGATATTCTTGTCCTTAGTTTCTGAACATAAATTTAAAGCAAGTGTTTTAAAATGTTTCCTTCATTAGAAATGCTTTAACTAAAAGAGAATTAAATAAATATGATATAAATTTATCTTGGATTCCTTTGAAAATAGGAAACCTAGGCTCCCCCTCAAAAATAGTATGATGGTTCATTTTAGACGTCTGGTTTCTAAATCCTGGCTAAGGTTGTTGAACAAATTAATGTGCATAGTGTGCTGATGATGATTCTTGTTTTTGCAGTGACCTTAACCACCAGACACAGTACATAGTAAGTCTCGCGCTCTGCACACTGGGCAGTATCTGCTCCACAGAGATGAGCCGGGACTTGGCCGGCGAAGTCGAGAAGCTTCTCAAGTCATCGAACGCCTACATTAAAAAGAAGGTGAGAATTAAATCTTATGATATAAGTCTAAATGCCACATATGTAATTGGCATTGTAAAAGATGATAATGTAATCTATTAAGAAGTTGAGAAGCTCAGGTCATGCCTACAGTAAAAAGAAGGTAAGAAATGAATCTTGACAAGTTAAGTCTGAATGTTGCATATATAAGTGGCATTATAAAAGATGGTAATGTAACCTAGTAAGAAGTCGAGAAGCTTCTCAAGTCATCGAACGCCTACATTAAAAAGAAGGTGCGAAAATATCTTCTGAGACAAGTCTACATGTGACATATGTAAGTGGCATTGTAAAAGATAATGTAATCTATTAAGTCAAGAAGCTTCTCAAGTTGTCGAATGCCTACATTAAATAGATGGTGTGAAAGAAATCTTGATCATGTATCTGTTTTGACACGCGCTAAAATATTTTTGATTGTGAATCAATATTTCAAAAAATATTTTCTTGTGGTTATTGTTCCTGATGAGATAGCCTTTCTCTTCAAATTTTTCAAATCAAATATTACTCTATTTGATGAATTATATTCAAATTTATCAAAATTTGCATTCCAATAGCCCATACATTAATGACTCCATTTCATGAATGGAAATGTGCCTGTCTTTCATTTGTGGAAAATGTGTTCAAGTATTGTTAATGTATTTGTTGTCTTCCAGGGGGCGCTGAGTGCTGTTCGCATCATTAGGAAAGTTCCAGATTTGATGGAGATGTTTATTCCAGCCACGCGGTCCTTGCTCAATGAGAAAAATCATGGTGAGGAAAAATTCATTGATGAACTTTTATTCGATGCATTTATGATGATTACATTCTCAATAATAGCAGAATAATTGAGCAGTAAATTTGCCTTTCTCTAATTCTCTTTTTGATTTATTGTCAATTGAAAATTGTTATCTTACTAGGTAATTTAAGTTAGCAAGATTTAAGATACATCGATAATTTATTTAATGGCTTGTCATAAAAAAAAAGTTTAACATGCCTGTTCAACTGTGCTGTTTACTTAGTTGGGGGTAGTCCATGCATATTAATCAAGTGCTCGATACAGACTTTGCTTCAATATCAGTCGACACGGATAAGTATCCAGGGTTAAATTGTATGCACCAGTTTCCTATTAGCGGGGAGAATGGATAACAAGTATGTACATCCCAGCTATTAATTAAATTAATTTCACTAATATTTGCTTACTCACTCGGTTGTGAAAACCACACAAATATAAATGACTATCATGTGGAAGTATTTACAGTATTAATAATATTGTTCTATATGGGAAGTATTTACAATATGAATAATATTGTTTTATATCTTGCTATTTTCAGGCGTGCTGCTGACAGCTGTGTGTCTGATCATAGAAATGTGTGAGCGCAGCCCCGATACGCTCAACCATTTCCGGAAGGTAAGGAAGGTACAGAACTCACTTTTCTCTCTGCCTCCGCTTGCTGCATGTTCAATATATCGTCATGGTGGTGGTAGTAGAGAGACAAGGAACCAGAATTCCACAGACGACACTCTTCTGCTGAATTATTACGAACAAATTTTCCAAAAAAAGAAAAAAAAATTTTTTTGAATTTCTATATTTAGATATCAAATCATAGCATATGTTGATTTGAAAGGTACAAACAACAGACCGATAACTTCATTATCGCGTGATTGCATTTCTGTCATTCTTTTTTCTGATGAAAATATCATTGATCTGCTCCCCTCAGCATCTGCTCTCTTTTTTCATTTCTAAAACTCTGAGCCTATAATTAGACTACGTTTTTTGTACTAAAGCTTTTTATAAGATTTCATAAAATTTCAAAAAATTTCATAGAAGTTCATTGTATTTTTAGCAATATAAATTTCATTACTCCAGTAAAACAAGTACTTATATATACTTACAGGAACTTCATTGCATCTAATAAATCTAAAAGTACTGAAGCTTATCTCTATTTAATACTTCACTACATTATCATAGAGATCATACATTTCATTACTACATAGTGTACCAGTGTCCCTCGAAATTATATCAAAGGATTATATGCATTCTTTATGTTCTATGCAGTCTTAATTCCTGAAAATAATGTTCCATCATAAATACTATTCCAATATATGCAAATCTTATCCTGTGTCTGTCTGGATTCTAGTTTCTTTTTTCTTGTTTTTTTTTTCAAAGCAGAATTTTTCTATTATTTTCTATTATTTTTCATTATTATCTAGTTCTGATTGGGTCAGAGATGGCAGTATAGGCATGTGAAAGAGTCATCAATGACATAGGGTTAGTTGGTGGTCTTGCCCAGGTTCACCAGTTACATTTACCATTAACAACTGGTCAGTACTGATATAGTCTGGGTGTGGCAAAAAAAAAAGGATGAGAGACAAAATTCCAAAGTTAAAGAATCGCCACATGAGGCAGACAAGCCTGTAATTTATTAATACTGGGGGAACACTATTTCATCTACTTACTTCAGAGTACTTAAACTATACGCAAAACAATCTTTTCTTGATCCCTATCTGACATTCTGATAAAATATAAAGCTTTAAGGAAGGGAAAAGCGTGGTTATGTTAGATATTCATCCATAGTCTTGGCTAGCAGGGTATCTAGGTGTCATTTTGACACCCAAACCCTCCAAAGTCACACCTCAGGACACATTAAAAAAATTGTGTGTAATTTCTTATATATCTTCTCAATTTCAAAATTGATTTTATCCCAACTACATAAAGCTCATGACATTGAGTAAGGAGACATTAATTATTTCAACCACCAACATACCAACCCTAAATTGGGTTTCAGGAAATAGTGTAAATTGTGTGTAATTTCTTATATATCTTCTCAATTTCAAAATTGATTTTATCCCATCAACATAAATCTCATGACATTGAGTAAGGAGACATTATTCATTTCAACCACCAACATACCAACCCTAAATTGGGTTTCAGGAAATAGTGTTTATGCTGCCAACTCTGAGTCTGAATCAATGCAAGCGATAGGTTAAGCATATGGTAATTAATTAAGTTCTATGTACTGATAGATTATTTGAGTATGAATGTGATTTTTGAGATTTGGTTTGTTTGTTTTCATTACAGTCTTTGGTAAGCAGTTCATAGTGGATCTAAGTGAATCTAAAAGCGATAAAGAACGCACCCAAGACAATCAGTTTTGCCCCCTGCCCACCACGACTGGGCGGTAAAACGGGGGTTGCTATAGCATATTTTTCCTCTAAGGCTTTGTCCATAACCCCCTGTCTCCTAACGCACACAACCTAACACTCTCTTTACATCCTGAAGTCCTTTATAGGAAAATGTTGAAAATCTTACGACCTAAAATTCTTTAACTAAACCCATTCTGCCTGAAGTACCCATGAAAAATATCACCTTGTTATGATTATGCCTTCAAAAAGTAACTTAGTTTTAGAGCATCAATTTTCATGAATACTGTAGAACACACAATTTATGCGTCTGTTTATATATAGCCTAATAGCGTGTGGTTCCGCTTAGCTATATATAAAAACGCTGTACTTTTTTAATTTGTACTTTCTTTATGTTAGAGGCGGCTACCGTCGCTAACATAAAGATACGCTATGATGCAAAAACTCCCCAATTCGCTATATTTGGGACATGCGTCATATGTGTGTTCTACATGTGTGTTTGAAGGGGGTTGTTGTACTGGTAATAAGGCCTTATTTCTCTTCATGTATTTTTCAAAAAAAAAAAAGAAGAAAAATGTGCTCCATTTAAGAAGATATTTTCCATGGGTGTTACAGGCATGAATGGACAAACTTAGATATCACCACATAAAATATGTTTCTTGAGGAACATCAAAGTTATCTTAATCTGTTAAACTCCATTAATGAAGCCTAATAAGTTTCTGATGAAGCCATTTATCTCCAGAGTAACCATGTGATCTGATTAGTGTGCAACTACAACGAATGCTGTATATCATGTTATTTTTGTGCGCATAGATTAATGGGCTCGGCAGGCAGCTGCCTTTGATGCACAGTTTAATTTTTGCGTGCGAATGTTGAATAACAAGCTTTCATATCAGATGCTCGAATAATGGTGTGTAGTTCAATAAATGCGGACTCCAGGGGTGCGCTAAGTACACATTAATTAAACTGCCGCAATAATAACACGGTATACAGTATTGTAGTATTGGAGTAAAAAGCCATGGAATATCCTTACCAAATGTAGCTCAGATATCCTAGGAAATCCTTGTATTTTCCTTGAATAATCCTGGGAATTCCTTGGTATTCCCAGCTTCATTTGGTCAGGGTAAAATAAATGTGCATACCTTTCAGACCAACAGGTAGGGATGTCATGGATAAGGCTCATATCTAACCCTTACGCTGCTGATGGCTAATTTGACCTTTACAAAATGATGCAAAAGCCTGTAAAAAATGTCTGAAACCCTGGCAAATGGGTACTAATCTGAGAAGGCTCAGCAAAAGCTTCCCAATGAATACCAACATGACAGGGTTTAGATGGATTTTCAAAAATTTTTGTGTCCTTGTGCTTTGGACAAAAGTAGCCTAAGCATTGGAAGGGTTACATATTGATGCTTTTCCTCAAACAACACAGCCTGCTTTCTCTTGTCAATACCCTTAACTATGCTGCGTTATATTGAAAAAATGAAAATGAAGACTTAACGAAGAAATTTGAGCATTTGATCTTGCTATCACAAGCTTTCTTTGGCATTTCTCTACATTTTCATGCTCGACTTTTCTTGCATTGCGATAAGAAGACAAAGTTATCATTATGGCATTGATGGATGGTCTTTTTACGGATATATCAATGCTTTGTATTTAACCCTTTCATACCTGGAGATCTACTTGACTAGTAGCAGTTTTGGCTGATACGGGTATCAATGGGTTAAATAATCAAAATCAAAATTAAATTATTAACCCTCATGGTTAAACTGCGGGTGGCTAATTTGGCCCTTTCAAAATGATGCAAGAACCTGAAAAATGACTGAAACCTTGGCACATGGGTACCCATCTGAGAGTACTCAGCGAGAGTTATCTAATGAATACCATCATGACAGGGTATAGATGGTTTTCAAATATCTTTGCGTTTTTGTGCTTCTGACAAAAGTAGCCCCAGCATTGTAAGGGTTAATGTATTGAATTGAGAAAATATTCTAAACAATGACATCTCTACTAACAGATACTCTGAGCATAGATGGTTTTATCTTCTCGTTCTGAAATATCTTTCGCCTTATCTTTCTCTCATGACCTACCTAAAATAAATCTGTCATACATGTACTTAGAGAGTTAAGACCATGTGCACTGAAATTGGTTTGTGGTTCCAGCACTTTTAAGATCCCATCATTCATGCATGGTATTATACAAATATAGACTGATCGCAAGGGCAATATCAGTTTTATTAACTGGGAGAGAGCAATATCAACTAGGGCTGCTGTGTAACAACGAGTAAAGTAATAACTTTCTGTACAATTTTGATATTTCACAAATATGGACTATTTCCAAGGTCAATACTAAGTTTTATTGACCAATATTGAGAACAATAATGCCCAAGACCATTGTATTATATTGATAAAGTAATTACATGTGTTGAATTCTGTACATTGATGGTATTATACAAATATGAGTGAGTTGTATGCTGGGCTCTGCTCAATAATTCCTTGAAACATTTTCCATACAATGCTTTTGCCTCACAACATGTCCAGTAAATGTTTGGGGCATAGAGAAATAAATTGGTTAACTAACAAGGATTAAGTAGAAACCAACAACTTCATCTATAGCAATGACTAAATACAATTCTAAAATAAGATTTGTTGACAGTAATTTATATATGTATGTGTACACACACAGACAGACACACACAGACAGACACACACACAGAGCTTTGTGTGCAGTTGTAGGAAGTTATGCAAAAAATGTTTTCACTTAAAAAAACTGAATTATTTTTATTCATCAGACTTTCATTGCTGGGTGATGGTTTTGGATATTTTATCTTGCTTGCAGTGCTGTCCCTTCCCTCACTGGTTTAAAACATTCTCTCTAGTTGGAAACGAGAGGTGTTTGATATAAAACTTACTTTTTGCCTTTGAAAATAGGTAGATTTGAAATAAAAACATCAATGATCTCACTTCATCCCATCTTCATCACATTGTTTCTGAGGTACATGATAGGATGCTTTGAAAATATCATAAGCCATATGTAATGGTATTGAAAATATCATAACCCATATGTGATGATATTGAAAATATCATAACCCATATGTGATGATATTGAAAATATCATAACCCATATGTGATGATATTGAAAATATCATAAGCCATATGTGATGATATTGAAAATATCATAACCCATATGTGATGATATTGAAAATATCATAAGCCATATGTGATAATATTGAAAATATCATAAGCCATATGTGATGATATTGAAAATATCATAAGCCCTTTGTGATGATATTGAAAATATTGTGGCCTTTATGTTATGATATTGAAAATATCATAAGCCATATGTGATGATATTGAAAATATCATAAGCCCTATGTAATGATATTGAAGATATTGTGGCCTTTATGTGATGGTATTGAAAATATCATAACTCATATGTAATGGTATTGAACATATCATTAGCCATTTGTGATGGTATATATTTCCTTATGGATAATTTCTTTTTTATCTGTTTAATGAATGACATAACATTTCAACATCTACTTCTCTCATTATGAATCTTTTAGCTACTTACCCGTTTATGTCGGTAGTGTCAAAAAAATGGTTGAACTATTTTGGTGACGTCTTTCTCACAATACTATCTTTTGGAAAATACTTAAATGAAAAACGTTAATCAGACCTCTAACCTACATCCCTCCTTTGAATATTCCATAAATTCACCTTAAATTCAACATACAGACAAATTATGTCGTGGTGATCTCAAAGCATGAATGGATTTACCCAATAATGCTTAGGAGATTCACAAGAAAGTGTTGTCTGGATGTAATATATTTTTTGACACTAACTTGGAAATTCAGAGCTCTTTTGAAGGAGAGTTGTAATATTAGTAGTGTTCTGATAAGCATTTCTCCTTGAAATATTTCCCCAAATTAGTTTTCACCTTCAAGATTTCGCCAAAATTGTCTGGCTGTTTTTGGCCGCTGTGAGCACTAGTGGATTAAGCTATGGTATATAGCTATATCCTATTGTACTTAATCTTGTTGTATTTTGTTCTATTTTTGCCATGTTAGGATTCGGACATAGAGGTAGCGTACACCTCATATTTGGTCCATTTTTGGTTCTTTAAACTTCTCGCGCTGAAGACCCAATTGTCCCTACTCCTATAGATAGACATGGGCTTAAGTTCCTCTCATTATACTTGGTTTTTAACCCTTCCAATACTGAGGCTACATTCGTCCAAAGCACAAGAACGCTAAAATCTTTGAAAACCATCGAAACCCTGTCATATTGGTATTCATTTAAAAGCTCTCGCTGAGTACTCTCAGATGAGTACCCATTTGCCAGGGTTTCGATCATTTTTCAAGATTTTTGCATAATTTTGTGTTGGCTGAATTAGTCATCAGCAGCATAAGGGTTAATCTTTTAAATGTTTTTGGTTTTGCATTTCTATATATTTCTGTCAGTTAAACAACACGATACCTTAAGATATTTAAAGTTTTCCATCACACTATTAACCCATCCATGTCCTCAGTGGGACTACTTTCATGATATTCCTATAACCAGTGTTCACAACAAGCGCTCGTCCATTGCACTCTATCACCCTCAGATCCCCAGCCTCTTAAGATGCCCAGCAATTAGCTCTTATGATGCTGGTTGCTAGTTTGGCCGATAGAAAATGATGCAGAAATCCTGAAAAATGATTGAAACCCTGACAAATAGGTACTCATCTGAGAGTGCTCAACGAGAGCTATCCAATCTAAATCAATATGACAGGGTTTAGACGGTTTTCAAAAATCTTTGCGTCCTTGTGATTTGGACGAAAGTGGCCCCAGCATTGGAAGGGTTAAGATGCTTGGCCATAAGGTAAACTCGATGAAATTTGCGGTTAGAACACTGACAACTAGAGCATTTCTCTGAAAAATGTTTGAAGGAGACATTTTGATCAAAACCCAACTGACTTCTCATATTTCTGCTAGTACTATCTGTTTGTAATTGCAAATTGGCAAAGTTATAGAGATATTCATATTGTAATATTCATAGGATGATATTCTAAATATTAGAAGCTTTATCAGGAATCAGTTATCATTAGTTCCTTATGTATCTTTATCACTTTCTTGAAGTCAAGAATATGATTTTCTTAGGATATGAAATGCAATTAATTCCAGTTACTGTAAACCCCGGTTTATGTACGCTTGCTATTTGTGTTTGGAGTAAGCAAATTTTGATGGCACCATAAAAATGATCTATTGGCTAACACATATACTTAAAGATCCAGGACTATTTATGGATGATTAACCCTTAATTTGAGAATATAATGGGAGTTGGGGATGTGTAAAATCAAAGGAATAGGCATGATTAATTAAGGGGCTTAAATGATGTGATAGATAGTGAGCTTTGCAAGGTCTCATTTTCGACTGCATATGAAATGAAGAATTTGCAAAAACCCACCACCAAAGTTAGGCATAATATGGACTTATGGCCTAATATTGATTTATGGCATAATATTGATTTAAGGCATGATATTGATTTAAGACATAATATTGATTTATGGCATAATATTGATTTATGGCCTAATATTGATTTAAGGCATGATATTGATTTATGGCATAATATTGATTTATGGCCTAATATTGATTTATGGCATGATATTGATTTATGGCCTGATATTGATCTATGGCATAACATTGATGTATGGCATAATGTTGATTTTATGAAATGATATTGATTTATGAAATAATATTGATGTATGGCATCAGATTGATATTTAGCATAATATTGATTTATGGCATAATATTGAAAACTATTCATGTTAGGTCACAGCATTCCTTGGATGATATCTGCGCCCATTTCAACAATCACGTTTGAGTATTTTCGTGTGTACACTGATTCTGGAAGTTAGGAACTTGGCACGAGTGAAGTGTTGCTACGCTTAAAAGAGTCATTGCCTCACAATACCATGTGTCATTCGCAACTGGTCACAAACAACTCTTATTAAGAATGCTTTCTTTTCCTAGTACTTATGCCATATCTGATCTCACATGGCATAGCATAACATAACAGAGAGTCTTCAACTATCCTAACCCATTCATACTTGTAGTGTCTCAAACGGCTCCACTATTTTGTTATCTTTTGTTGTCTTTTATCTTGACAAGAGCATCTCTTGAAAAATATTTCGAAAAATGATAATTGATTTAAGGGAAATTATTTAAAGGAAATAGTAATTAATTTAAGGGTTACGTTATTCTGTGTGTGTGGGTATAATCTTTTTACTTCCACCCCACCACACACACATTCAGTCAGAAGAAAATCTTCTCCTTTGTAGCCTTTCACACCTACCGTTTCCCTTGAAAAGTAACGCCTAGATCTTTAAGTTAAGTAAAGTTAATTATGGTGTCTCCGCTTAATGTAGAAGAGTTGTTGGTTGTGATTCTGATAAAAATGTTACCTTCATTGAAATATTTTTCTTAAAGATGCTTTTGTCAGAAAGATCTCATTAAGATAGTCAATCCCCTTTTTAAGGCTCTTTTGAAAACATGAGCCAAAAGTACCTCAAACTCTAGCCAGATACCTAAATATGTCTAACCCTGCTTAATTCTTATTTTATTTTATTTTTGCTCCTCCAATTCTCGGTTATTTTGATAACTTCTGGTTTGTTTCCAGGGCTTCAGATTAGCTATGGCTGGGATCCCCTCATTTCTACTAGGGATCCCTCGTGAATATGTAGAAAGCGCAAAATATGTCGCATAGCATATGCATTCACCCAACTCTTTAAGTTATCAGAGTTACCACTGAAAAGTTACATCTGGATGCAGACTGTATCATTGAAAATGATGTTAAGATATTATTTTGTAAAGGAAGAGGTATTAATATAGATGTATATATACTATATGTATGTATATATATATATATATATATATATATATATATATATATATATATATATATATATATATATATATACATATATATATATATACATATATATATATATACATATATATATATATATATATATATATATATATACATATATATATATACATATATATATATATACATATATACATATATATATATATATATATATATATATATATATATATATATATATATATATATATATATACATATATATATATATATATATATATATATATATATATATATATATATATATATATATATATATATATATACATATTTATATATATATATATATATATATTTATATATATATATATATATATATATGTATATATATATATATATATATATATATATATATATATGTACATACTGATTCAGGTTTCATGGAGTTAATCGGCTATCATCTGAATATAAAAAATGGGCTATTTATGTTGGAATTGGCATCACTGTTGTGTTTGACATCTTTTATTTTGATTATTTGATATTCATTGTGTATTTGGTGGAGGTATTGCATGTATGTATTACCAGTTACCATTTTACTCATATCAAACACTTCTAATATATCATCAGAAATACCTTAGATTGACATTTTGATAACTACATAATCACTATATGAATACAAAGTTATGACAAGAAGTTAGAAAAATGTCAGTGTTTTTTGACTAAAATCACCTATAAAGGGGTGGCTGGGAAAAGTAGGTCTGCCACCATTTTAGAATCTGCACAACACTGAGACAGTTGGCAGTGCCATCTATTGTGTGTTAGATAAACTAAATTTATCCAAAAAAACACTAGTTTTTACTTTGAAGAGGGATAAATTCCAATAAAATTTATTTTGAAATACAAATTGAGGAAATCTATTCACATGGTAATTAAGTAATATGATAATTAAGTAAATGTCCAAGAGCTGATGTAGGAATTCTGGATAGTTAAATATGGTAATCTTTTCCAAATTCAAAAAATGTATATCATTTCAGTTACATATTTATTGGGCGATACTTATCTTTTACCTGCGTCTCTATGGACTTGTTCAGTATGTATCAAAATCTCAAGAATGTGCCTTGTTTTATGGTATCTTATGTTAGAAAAATATGACAATTTTGTTATTTTTTTGAGGGCGGGGAGAGGAGGGGGGGGGGGGGTGGGTTGATTTTGTACTGTCACATGGCAAATTTCATTCCATTATCTCATGAAAGGTAGACTGGGTGCTTGTTCTAGAAACAATTTAATGCAACAGTTAACGTTTGTGTCAGTTTCCTACAAGTATGTGTTTGTCTGCTTACTTTCAGCTTGTGCCGCAGCTGGTTCGCATCTTGAAGAACCTGATTATGGCCGGCTACTCTCCGGAACACGACGTGTCGGGAGTCAGCGACCCCTTTCTGCAGGTAAGAAAACTAAAAACGCAAAATCTTAGCTACAATATAGAAATGGGTCAAAGTGCACAAAAATTGTAATTTGTAAAAATTTTGGTGTGTGCCATTTTTCATGGGAGATCACAAAGTATCTAGTTGATAACCATAAACTTGTGTTAACTTGATGAGAAAGAAGTTAAAATAAGCGTTCTGATGTGTTATTTTCAAGGGTTTGCAGGGTTTGAACATAAGCTGGAGCTGGGAGGCCAGCGCTCCCATGAAAGCTCTTGCGGCTTCCTCGGATTTCTGTAGGGAGCCCAAAGATGTAACACCTTTATGCAACTGGAAAACATCTTAATTTAACTTCTCTTCTTCAAATATTTTGTCAATTGGTTATCAAGACCTAAGTTATTGTCAAAAGTATCAACGATATGGCCAATAATTTTCAGAGGAACAGTTAAGCATGAATTGGTTTAATGGTTAGACGCCTCTGACTGAACCCTATCCTGAAAATTGTGTGGTGATTTTATGATAATGGAAGCTGTTGCAGTGTTCGCTGTACACCTGTGGGAACACCTGTAATAAGATACCTGCACAGGTGTGTGTCTGCAGTATCCATTACACCATTAACCCTTTCCATTGTGAGGCTACTTGTTTTCAAAGAACAAGGCTGCAAAAATGTTTGCAGCAGTAAGAGTGTGAAGTTGATTGTGTTTCAATTAAAGCAAAGAAGGCATAACAAACTATTAACCCATTACAACTGGTGTACTGTGTACACCTAACTGATCCAAAACAAAAAAAAATGTTTAAAAATATTTGAACAGGAATCTTATGATTTAAATGTTAAGAGCACTTCCATTGATATTTTCAATTTTGTTGAAAATATTGCTTCTTTACCAAGAGATTACTCATATCACGGCTCGAAATTAGCTGAAGCCAGGAGCCCGGGGCGTCCTTGAATCCTCCTGTGACTCCCTCAAAGGTCTGCTGGTAGCCAAAAGATGACTGGTTTCTTTACACACATTCACAGCTTTTTTTAACCCATTCACACTCAGAGTTCCCCGGGAAAGTATTGTCTGCTATTTTCATACTTTTGAAAATAACTTGGAAATAAAGCAAATTCTCACGAAATATTTGAAGGAGAGTTGTTGGTAATATTCTGATAAACATTTCTCCTTCAAATAGTTTTGATAAAAACGCTTTTGTGAGGAAAATATCAACAAAATAGTCAGGCCTGTTTTGGCCAATGTGTGAAGTAGCTTTTGGAGATGCGATTGGGCTCCCTCCTTTTCCAGCCCTGCATATGCATCGGACCATGAGTATGCTCCACATGTGAATGCAGCAGCTTTTCTTTGTACGTTGTTTATAAATTGTTACATTGTTGTTGATATCACCAATTGTGGCTATTGTTGTAGGTGAAGATCCTGCGTTTGTTGCGCCTGCTAGGTCACCATGACCCAGACGCCAGTGAGGCTATGAATGACATCCTTGCACAGGTATGTAGCTATACTTTCTCCAGTTCTCCCTCTTCACCCTAAAATGAAGAATATATGCAACAAAAATATCATGTTTTTAATGTTTAACGATCCCCATGATGATAGTGAAATTCTAAAAACAATAAACTCTGATGCAAATAACAATCAAGATATTGGAAGTTATATCATGGATCTGTAAATGCTATCTGAAGCTTTAAGGTTTGAAATTGATAATGCAGAATTACTAAATTTCCATTATTTATTTGCATTATTCTGATGCATTGGTTTCCTATAGATATGTTTAAGACATAAGTCTCCATGAACATTTCATTGGAAAGAAGGAGTTCTATTCTGTAATACCAGTTAATACATTGATGATATTTATTGCCTATGGATTGGCATTTTTACTACTGTATGCAAGGTACCATCTCCACCTTAAGACTTGCCCTCTCCTTGAGGTCTGTCATGACCCAGTGGTAATACAGGTGAACTTGGATATGACAGACCACTGTATGACGGATTTTTGCATATGACGTACAATATGCTTGGTCCCAGTCCGATGCATATCAAGTTTTCGTCATATGTATACGACAGATTTTCCATATGACGGACCAATTTTCCTGGTCCCATTGAGTCTGTCATATCCAAGTTCACCTGTATTAATCCTCTCAGGTGAGAGACCTTAGCTCAAATCAATTTTGAATCCTTTGATGCTACGAAAATGTGAAGCATTGTTAATGGTTGTCTTTCGCTTTTGAAACTGGAGGATTCCTCGAGACTACTCAATCTCTTAACCCTTTCAATGCCGAGGCTACTTTCGTCCAAAGCACAAGGATGCAAAAAATATTGAAAACCATCTAAACCCTGTCATGTTGGTATTCATTGTATAGCTCTCGGTGAGTACTCTCAGATGAGTACCCATATGCCAGGGTTTCAGTCATTTTTCAGCTATTTTACATATTTTTGTTTTGGCAAAACTAGCCACCAGCAGCATAAGGGTTAAGGAGAAAGGAATTCTTTGGTTTCCATCCCTTCATTGTAATCATCTTATGTTCTGAACTGATGGTTCAATTGACTTTAATTTGGAGATATGGTTGGCTATTTTAGAAAAGGTATAAGCATTTCTTACTCCTTGATATGTTGCATTGCAAATGACTATGTGGTATGTCTCATTATTCAGCAAAATATTAAACATTGAAACTTAAAATTGAACTTTAGCATCTTTTTCTGATGTTGGACTACCAAAAGTACAATATTCTCTTTATAAGGAGAAGGTGAAAAAATGGTGGAGCTGGTTCCTTGCTCAATTCTTGCTTTTGTCAATTTGTATTTTGATGATCTAAATCATTATATACAAATTATTCATAAAAGTCATATGACGACAAGATTATGCTTATATAAGAATGATTGTTCTTTGATTTACTTGTATGCTAAGACCAATCTTCACTCTCACCTGGTATCGGACACTTAACCCATTCACACTCAGAGATCCTCTAGATAGTATCGTCTGCTACTCTCATACTTTTCAAAATAACTTTGGAATAGAGCAAAAGTTCACTAACTATTTGAAGAAGAGTTGTTGTTTGAATTCTCCCTGACATTTCTCCTTCAATAATTTTCCAAAAATTGCCTTTGTTAGAAAAATATTTCCAAAATAGTCAGGCCTGTTTTGGCCGCTCTGAGTGTTAATGGGTTAACCTAATACTGACATGCTGGAAAGGTTGACCATCTCATTTCTTAAATCCTTCACAACACAAAAATGAAAATTATATTTCTTATAATTTGTACAATATTTGATCTTATCTAAATCTCTGTGGTTTATAACATTGCTAGACCTTAAGAACATTGTGTTACTTGTTACTATGAAAATACACGACTTATATTTTTCTAGGAAAGATTCATGTATGAAATAAACGGAATTGATTAAAAGTGGAATAGTAGGGATAAGCGTATACAGTTAACCTACCTTTTATGTTTTTGAATTTCAAATTCCTTGAAACATTCTGCAGTGCTCAGTCTTCAGTCTAGACAAATTCTCCTAATATCTGGTGTCAATTTTATCTCATTATTATTTCAACTTTTCTAATGTTTTGTATGAAGAATATATGAAGGTCGAGTGAAGGTTAAGTGTATCTTTTCGAGTTGAGATTGGTCTTAGATCGGTTCATGTTTATACAGTGAGGCTGTGATTGGCAAGATGTATTGCACAACTAAACATTGACATCTGGATTGTATTTATGATTTAACCCATTCATGCCTGTAGGGGAAAAATGCCTGACTGTACAGGTGAACTTGGATATGACGGACCACTGTATGACGGATTTTTGCATATGACAGACAACATGCTTGGTCCCAGTCCCATGCATATCAAGTATTTGTCATATGTATATGACAGATTTTGCATATGACAGACTAATTTTCTTGGCCCCATTGAGTCTGTCATATCCAAGTTCACCTGTGTAGGTGACATCTCTCTAATAAAAGCAGTTCCAAGAACATATATGATGGAGAAATGTTGATTAAAATCCAACACACAACTCTCCTTCAAATATTTTGAGAAATCAGAATTTGTGATTAATTTCAAAGTTATTTTCAAAACTATCCAAGTAAAGGTCCAGACAACACTTGTCAAGATCTTCAGGCATGAATGGGTTAACAACTTTTAAAAATATTCATTTGACAGAGTATTTTTGGAAAATACTGTAATGAATTTTGGGAAATACTTAACAGAGATTGCCAAACCCTACTGAAAGAAGAGACAGAACTCTTATCTTTCAATCCTATGTGGATATCTTTAATTTAAGAATTGGAACCAGATGTATATTTTGTGTTTATACTTTTCATGTGTCAATCACATTCCTACCCCTATTTGCTATGACTGATGTATTGTTACCCCACGGAGCATGTGGCGCCACCTACCTCTTTTCCCCTCCACTATTACCACCACTGCTCCTCAAGTATACCTCCTCAATAGTAAACTGGCCTTGTCACTGATACTGTTTTACAGTCTTAGCCAGCAGGGCGCTTGGGTGTCATTTGGACACCCGAACCCTCAAAAATCACCCTTCAGGACACCCAAATATTTTTGTGAGAAATTCTTAAAATGTCATTTTCAAACGTATGGTTGATTTTTTTTCTCGCCCATTATAAATCCAATGACATTGAATTTAAGGATGTCATGCCTTATTTCAATAAGTTAATTACATGTTTATGCTTTTAATCTGAGTATAACATGACTTTCGTTGAAAATAGGATGCGCCTGAATTTACAATTGCCAATTTTGGGCACCCAGTTTCTAAATCCTGGCTAAGACCCTGCTGTTATAGGTGCACTACTATGACTATCCCCACCCTTCTTAGTTACCTCTTGTACACTTTTTTGAGTACTTTTTTCCACCATTTAACTAGTTCTTTCCCTACCCCTGCTCTGAAATACTGCCATAAACGGGGCATCCTGAAGCATCCATTCTCTTTTCAGGATTGATTTCCTGCTTTTCCCTCTAATTCTGTCCTAGCTGGGTGTTTTTCAATTGAATTTCTAAAAAAAAAAAATGTGATTTTTGCATTCTCTCCAAATGGCATTGAATCATTCGTAATTGTAGATGTTGTAAACTCTGTTTATTCCTGCATTTTCTAACCATCCTTTGTACCCACTATGCTAACCCTTATGAGCCCAAAAGTTCAGTTAGATAAATTCCATCCAATGTATTTTATCAACACTGATTTTTTCTTGTCTCAGGAGTTATAATTGACATGATTAATAGATACTTAGATTAGTAATAATTTCTTTCATTTTCAGCCCTTAATTAGCAAATTTAAGAAAATTTCAATGATATTTTAAAATCTAAAATGAAGTCAAAATCTTTTTGTTTGCTGCGGTTTAAATTATTGATGTCCCCGATGAAAGATTTTTAGTTGTGATTTCACTTTCATTATTTTACCAACCAGTTTTACATTGACCCTCGTAAGATACAATTAATTTTTAAGGAGGCATGGCTGCCCTGGTTTTACTGATTGCCTTCACAGATATGAATTGGGGTAATTCTGCCCCTCTTCGAATGACTGACTTTGCAGAAAAGGGGGTAACGAGTAATGTGCTTTATCTCCCATAGGTGGCTACCAACACGGAAACCAGTAAAAATGTTGGCCATGCAATATTGTATGAAATAGTTTTAACGATAATGGGCATTTATTCGGAGCCAGGGTTACGGGTAGAGTATTTACATTCATATTGATATTTGTTGTGCACTTTCTGACTAGCATTTGTTACAATGGGAATATTTTGGAGCATTCCTCTATAGAATTCTATATATATATAGCATTTATATAGACTTTTTTCATAATTTGTTCTATGTTTACGAATAGGCTTTATTTATTCCCATAACTCTCAAAACGTTTAACTTTCTATTTTGCCACAAAAAACATTGGAATTAGTACCAAAAGCTATCATATGTTATACCTTTAAATTCAGGGGGTATACAAAAAAGGGAATGAAATTCAAGACACAATTCAAGATATATACCATTGCAATGGATGCTAGTTAACTTCTGGAGTGAAACCAATTATCACATGAAAGTGATTAACCAATCAATTGGCTCCATTCCTCTCAGACGCAACATGCTGTAGGTGCCTAGGCTCAATTCTCCATAATAACCCCTTTCCCAACACAGCTAACCCAGGTGTCTTAAGGTGCCTTGTGTCACTTCACTAGTATTCATAACTCCACTCACTGAATCGTAACAAACCCTCATCTATACCTATATCCTCACAGCATGTTGAGCTCTCTAGTTTTCTCGTGTGTTTGTTTCTGAGATGTTCGGCGAGGTCAGGCAACGGTGGCGCCATCTATTGCCTGCCCTCAGTACTGGCCCCCATAGGTTTGTCTTGTGTGCACCCTGGCGAATGTTTGGCATGTGTAGGTCACGTCCGAGTGGGGTCAAAGGTCAGAGTTCACAAGGGGTCGCACCAAGTTACGTTTGGGGAACACCGACTTGATGCCCTGCCATTGTTTTGTGCTGTAGGTAGCGACCAATACAGAAACAGCCAAAAATGTCGGTAATGCAATATTGTACGAAACCGTTTTGACAATAATGGCAATCCAGTCGGAGGGTGGCTTGCGGGTACGTATTTTGGCATCCGTTTATTGTATGGATCTGGTGTAACCACGGCATGGGTCCTTCTCTCGACTTACTAACTAATATGGTTCCATATGGGCCCTTTTTCGAAAAAAAAAATTGTCTTCTTTGCCATTTCATAATCTATATGAGCTGGCATTCTAATTATACTAAACAATAAAGAGAAAAGATAGATTGCGTGGATTTTTAAAAATGTGTTACTAATTGCTTCCTCTCAATATGCATGATTCTAAAGGGTTCCATAATAAACAAACAGTTCCAATGGCCCGGTAGGGCTACTTGCTTCAAAAATCTATAAGCCCACCTTGATTATCTATTAGATGGACATCTTATTAGAAAATAAGACTATTTAAGAGTTAAATGACTTTTTGACAAGTCTTTGCTAATCGGGCTAGTATTATTGTTGGACCCTGTTCTCGAGCTTCCATGACTAACTTGTGAAATCTTTGTTCTCTAACTCAGTATTTTGCATGAAGCATAACACAAAAACTAATTCAAATGAAATAATAACTCAGTAAAAAATAGCGTTCGTCTAATTTTAAGTGTTGATTGAACCATTTTGCACTATTCTGACACAAATTCTCAACTCTGTTCGAACTGATAAGCAGTAAGTGCGAGGGTTATCATATTGATATTTCAAATAAATCTAACCATGAGGTCTTCATTCAATGTTTAATATCTTTTTTTCTGGTGATACTTTTTTCCCCTGAAGCTTTATCCTAATGCACTGATTCCTATAAAAAATGATTTATAGAATTTTTATCTCATAACTACACAACCGTCTCCAATTATATTTTGATTTAGTTTTTTAAATGAAATTAAATTGGGTTCAAATTTTAATCAGGAATCATGTTACCATCTATTGCAACATATTGCACTTTTCAAATAACTCTTCAATGTAATTTGATCAGCGATCTAAACCACTGTGTGGTTGAGATGATCATGAATAAATCACTAAAAACTAAATGAAGTTATTTTCACTTTGAAATTCAACATTAATTTGAATTTGTTTATCCAAGGCATTAATAACCAACATTTTCTGTTATCACTATTTCTTAAAAAAAAATTAAGTAAATATCTTTATTAATCTCCTGTGTTTTTCTTGAGGCAATTACCGTCTTGCTTCAATCAGGTCAAATGAATTAGGTCTACTTAAATAGGATTTCAACTAATTTGATGTGTGTAGCAGTCAGTGTGTTGTGATAAAAAATAATCTGAAAACCTAATCAACCAAGTCTTTTCATAACCCTGTTTTCTATCATATTAAGAACCTCTTTCTCCTCTTTTTAGTAATGTCAAAATTATTTTGACCCTCTTATCTTGTGTCTTTTTAACCTACTAATGCTCACGCCGGTCAACAATGACCAAAGCATAGTTGGGAAAACATTTGATAAGGAAATATCAATTAGAACTCTACCAACAACTCTCCTTCAAATATTTTGTAAAATCATTTTAATTCCATTTTATGGGGTCTCTTAAGCATCAATTGGTTGATAATTGCTAAAGGAAGGGCTGATAGCCAGTGATAATTCAAGTGGATTTAAATTGTTATGAAATGCTTAAAGAAATGTTCATAATATTTTTGCAATTTAAGATTTTGATAAATGTCAATAACTTTTCAAGGAATCAAATGAAAAAATATTTAGTATGTCATGGTAAGATAATTTTTGTTTAAGATTGATATCATTATATAAGATATAATTCCTATTGTAAAATTGTACACTCTTAGTCCCCAAATGGTCTGGTAAACATCTTTTAACTGAAGACTTTCAAAGTTATAAATTTGAAGTATCCAATCAGAATAATCCGAAACAAGAACAAAAATCACTTATTTTAATATATGTGAAGGCCATTAAGGCAGGCCTATTTTTGTAATGATTTTTTCATGAAAACATTATTCTGAAAATAGCACAAGAAAATTGTTATTCAAACCTCAACCTTCACCTTTCCTTAAACTAACTAAAGAAAGTATTAGCTTTATTACCATATACCATAGATTCAGATGACAAACTTATGAAAAACTCTAAGGTTTCTACTTTTCTTGACCATTTTGGGGCTTGAGATTTGTAATGAACGCTTATGAAATCTGAGTTGGAATTTCAATCATTCGTTTGTTTCCCCTCCCATCTCTAGGTTTTAGCTGTAAATATACTGGGACGCTTCCTGTTGAACAGTGACAAAAATATCAGGTAAGTTTATTTTATTGATATGAATGTTTTAACTTCGTTCCTCATCAACTGCCTGATGTATTATTGCTTGGTCACTCCCAGGAGAAGAATGCTTGACCTCATGCAAGTAGGGTAGAAAAGATTTTCTATTTTATGATTGCTTTCCAGCAGTAGACATATTTATTATTTTTGTTTCCCTTGTGTATTATTTCAGGATAAGTAGTTTTAAGAATTTTCGAAGTTATGAATGTGTTACTTGCACAAGTTTAGTGTACACACATGAATTAGCATTCATACATATTTACATGCATGCTGATTTACATACACATCTTTATACTTATTTATCCATGAACATAAGTATACATTTTCATCCACAACCTGTATACATATGCATTTCACATACACATTGATATATTTAAATGCATCTGCATTTGTATACATATTCATATATATATATATATATTTACACACATCTACATACACATACACATACAAACAAATTCATGTATATACACATGAGAACACATGCACATTTTCATACAAACACATTTATGTAAATACTCATGAGAACACATACACATTCACATACAAGCACATTGATATACATACACATCAGAACACATGCACGTTCGCATACATACACACAAAAATGCATACACAAGTTCACACACATTCTTACACATAAGAACATATGCACATTTACCTACATGCACACATATTCATACATAACAAGAATATGCAGTTTCTCCGAGTACAAACTTTTTTTGTAAATCCAATGTTTCTGAAATGCTTATTTAATAAAAATGTCAAATCGTAATCTTTTTTCAAAGGGGCGGTAAAAAGATGAAGATGTAGGTTTTCTTCAGAAATAAGTCTGT
The DNA here is from genome assembly GCA_963942565.1 of Maea johnstoni. Taxonomy (NCBI): domain Eukaryota; kingdom Metazoa; phylum Annelida; class Polychaeta; order Spionida; family Magelonidae; genus Maea; species Maea johnstoni. The sequence continues at coordinate 16,494,610 of OZ012688.1, read as the reverse complement.
CTTGGTTTGGTTTGACTAGAGAAATAACATAGTCTCTATTTACGCTATTAGGGGACCAATGTGTCATGTTCAGGTCAAACAGAAATACTCTCAATTGAGGATTATGCCTCAGGGTTTCTTTCTTGAGGTACTTTCTGTTCGTACTGTTCAGAATATGTGGTCCATTTGTGAGTGAACCTAGGGGATGTGAACATTTACCGCATGGATTATTTTGGAGTTTTTCCATGTGAAACCTTCTACCTGAAGTTCTTTTTATTAACGAAAACAAATATCAAGAAAATGAAAGTAAGGTGTAATAAAATCTCAGTTTGTGGTAAGTATTTCATGTTTTATTTCAGATTCCTCGCTATTCTCTTTTTATTTTGAATAGAATATTCTTATTAGGGATAATTTAACATCCTTGTTATTGGAATGTCATTTTTTCCCCCAACTTCTGAATCAATATGTATATATATATATATATATATATATATATATATATATATATATATATATATATATATATATATATATATATTTATTGATAGAAAGGTTGAAATATTACTGAATGGACTGTCTACAGTTCCATATCTTGAAAAAATGCTTTAAACCATCTATCTCCTCACTGCCAAGAAGCCAAGTTAATCCAAAAAAAATTAGACATTGAAAAGAAATGTCAGTGCAACAGGGCAAACATTACCTTGACTGTCTGGATATTAATGGTTGAAGATTTCTAGGTTAGAATCAAGACATGTTTTGACAGTGATCAATAAATTATTTTGTGATAATACAGGTGTACTGTTTTACTCAATACTTTGAATTTTAATGAATTACTAGTTTCAAGTTTTTTTCTTACTAAGCGTAAGACCAGTTGCGCGTTCTGCTTGTCTTTTGGTTCCTAGTGAGATGCGATGTTTGTGCGTGTTTTAGTAGGTAGTGTTGTCTTGTTTGTTCACCAGGGGGAGTAGCAGTAGGATCTGTACCGTATGCTTGTGGGTCTGCTACCGTAGTGTGTTAACCCTTATGCTGCTCGTGGCTAATTTAGCCTACACAAAATGATGCAAAAAACTGTTAGAAAAAATGACTGAAACCCTTGCACATGGTACTCTTCCTAGAGTTCTCTGTAGGGAGCTTTCCGATGAATACCAACATGACAGGGTTTAGATGGTTTTCAGAAATCTTTGCATCCTTATCCTTAGGACAAAAGTAGCATCGGCATTGGAAGGCTAAGTCATAGAGGTTGGGGAATACAAACTTTAAAAAAATAAAGATCATCTGGAGTGTATACATTGTCTGACAACTTAAATTCTAACTCATTAGATAGAGGGCAGTGTGTTCTAAGGCATTGCCACTGACTGTTCAGTCTCTCACCACTGGACGGGTTTGTATCCTGGCTGGGGCATATGAGAAAGTTATCAGTTATTTTGGTTAGGCGGTGGTTTTCACCAGCTATTCTGGTCTCCCCCACCATTTACAACTATCTAGTCACGGCTTCCCCGCTGCAATATGGCAAAAAAAAGTGACAATAATCAAAATTTCTAATTCAAAATTTATTGAGCAAAGTGATATCTGAAAAATATTTGAATAGGGATTGATAAATCTAACAGATTCCACACAAATATTTTTCAAAATATTGCTTCATTATGAGTTTTTCGTCTGTGTCAGACCATGTGCATACTCCAAAGGCTTATGGATGATAGAAGAATTTCCATGTGTTGGACTGACCGGTGTGCTAGGAACGGGACAACCACAACTTGGTTTTCTGACAACCTTTTTCAGATTATTCGGAAATACTGTAGGGTCATCAATTCCACCCTGGCTTTACCTATCAATTTGGTGAAATTATAATTGGTTAAAGGACCAATATAAAGAAGAAGACAGTTTTTGAGCTTATTCAGTACAGTATTTACAGTATTTCAACTTGAAGTACAATTACACCATGAATAAAAAATAGGCTCAAATAGTTTCATAGAGCATTCTCTACTTAAACCCAAGTTCCCACCACTGCCAACCTTCATACAAGAAGTATATTGCTGTTAAAACATATCCTAACACACAAGAAATGGAGCTATTGGGAGCGGCCATTTTAGTCTATTAATAGCTTATCTGAAGCTTCTTGGTGCACATAAGTCATTAGCAGTGAGGTAGCTGCATCTCCCTCACATGCCACAAGCAGGAATTGAGAACAGGGTTGGTTATTTGTTTCACCCATCCAATGCTGAGGCTACTTTTGTCCAAAGCACAAAAACGCAAAACTTTTTGAAAAACACCTGAACCTTGTCATGTTGGTATTCATTGGATAACTCTTGCTGAGTACTCTCATATGAGTACCCACATGCCAGGGTTTCGGTAATATTTCAGCTATTTTGCGTCATTTTGTATTGGCCAAACTAGCCACCAGCAGCATAAGGGTTAACAGAAATTCCTCTCTTTCCCAGCCTCTAACCTGTTTGATAGTCAGTGGAATGGGGAATGCCATTACTAACCATAGGCATTTGGGAAATCTCTCGTTCATCGGAAGGTGTAAAGCGTGGGTTAGGTTTGAGTATCCTGAAAGAAACCGTTACTACTTTTCCATTTGCATTTGGAAAATCATCTTTGCAAGGTCTAAAACATGGGTTAGTTTTGGATATCCTGAAACAAAATGGAAAGTAGGTCATGATGGCAGTTCATGCTGGACGTAGCATCTCAAAATGCCTATTCTGGGAAATATTCCTGAATAAGCATGATTTAGAAAGTAGTTGAAGGAGTATTTTGGAATGTAACATGATTAACTGTTCCCTTTTAAATAGTTTAAATAAAGTTGTATTCCTTAGTTATTTCCTTGAACAGTGTCATGGGTCCATTTGACACTCATGAAGTCAAGCTTCAAACCTGAGTACAGTGGGGTGTGATCACTGATTTAGAGTTATAGGTTTGACAAGCCCCTCGCTCTTATGTTGTGTCTGTTCAAGTAAGTTACCTTAAGTGAATTCCTTTAAAATAAACCCTACTCTCCAGTACTATCCACATCTTGTGTTGTTGATTGTTATCCGATTATACCTATTGTAATACTATTCCACTATATAGTATATAAGGTGATAAGAGAAAAAGACAAAATGGTTTAGCTTGAGATTTAGTTTGAGAATAACTTCCTGTTAGGATCAAACGACAAACCATTCTTCCGAACGTGACATAATTAGCCTGGAGCAGCTTGTCCTGGAAACCTTAATACCTATTTTACAATATAGGTGGCATCACTTAGTAATCAGGCTTATGAAATATGATACACAGTGGAACTAGGGATTTTAGTATGTAGAAAAGGGCCATAACCACCTAGTATCTACCTTTTCCTCTAAATGAGAACTTTTGTTTGTATGCAAGGATTTTTCTGATGAGAGCAAAGGTATTGAATACCTATTGAGCTATGTTAGATCCAACCTTCTAGAGTAGATTTTTGAGAAAACATCAGGAATATATTTTATGTGTAGGGAAAATGCAAAAAGTATTTCTTTTGCTAGAGCCTTACATCTTGAAGAACATTTCTTAGTGAATAAGTTTGAAGAAATGGGAGGATACTTATGTTTACGAAAATGTTTGGATTGGGTTGTGGTGATAGGGAGCGCAACAGGTCTTGGTTAGAAGAGAAATGAAATCACTGATTAAGAGGTGTTTAGGGTAGAAGTTATTTCTCTAATGATGGTTATCTGGACCCCTGAAGTTCATTATCTCTAAATCCAGCCAGGCTAGAAAAACAGACATTCTTATTGACCCTCTAGATTTCTTGTGGCCTCAGGCTATTGGGTTATTTCCAGGACCACTATGTGATTGATCTTTGGTCCTCATCGTTACTGAGATCTTAAGGGTTTTAATAGGCTCTTCACTTAGGCATAAAAAAAGTTGTTTGTTTCTTGTAACCCTACCCTAACAAGTTTTTATTTAAAAAAAATCCCTACCCTAAGGTTTTTTCCGCCCTCCCAACTCCCAATCAACGTTAAATATTAAAAAAAAAATTTGGTAGGTTTTTATTTTGTCCTCCAGCAGTTAAACATGCATAAAATACACATTTTTGACCAAAAAAATAATACCCCCAAATTTATTTTGACCTACCTACCCTATTTTTTTCAGACCATTACAGGAAACAAACAATTTTTTTTCTAGGCCTTATAAAAGATGTATAGGGAAGAAAGTGTCTGTTTAGTCCTGAAGGGAACCTAAACTATTTATGTCAGTGGGTACCATAAAAGGCCCAACTCATTCTGTGCCCTCTTAATGTCAAAAGGTATCTTTTTGAACATATTTGATGTACAAACATCTATGAGAACTTAACCCACCATTCTTACTTCAAATATTTGGGAATACCTGCTTTATTCTCCAGTTATTTTCATAGGTAGAATCTATCTGAAAATATAATTTATAGCTCAAGAAAGCAAAGAAAAACAAACAAACCTAAGAAAGTCTTTAGGGAAGGAGTTCCAGCATGGTTTGAAAAGACTGTTATCATTAGAGCATCACCTAGCATCTACTAAGTTACTAACTGTATGCAGTGTTTGAGTTGCAGTTGTTCACTTGTAGATATTATAGATATTAATGATGATTTTAATGGCTATGTAATATACTGGTGTCAGTCCCCTTATATAGATATTCGGAATAATGAATTGTGACAGTTAAATAGGAAAGCTTCATAGTTTTCTGACATGCATTATGGTCGTATATATATACATAATAGTAAAAACCTTAATTCCAGGTGAAAAATATGATTTTGAATACTAATCCGAGGAACTTACGTGGATTGTCATGATGATTATGTTGAATATAAAGTATGCACATAAAGGCATTGCTAAAAAGTACGTCAATATAAATAAGTATGTCAATATTTTCTCTCGTTAGGCAGTAGTGATTTACTTGTCATGAGATTTGTATGTATTTTTCCAGTCTTGATTAACACTACCCAGAGTAGTAGACTAGTAGAGCACTTGAGTGTTTTCATGCGTTAGCTAGGTATAGTTCCGCTACTACTACACTGTTTCTTTTATTCCGCCATGATCGCATGCTGCCGTCGCTCGTCCGTTCCGTTTCCCGTCACATCGTCACGTTGTGAGCATGAGTGTCTTTGTTTATATGGTATCTCTGCAGTGTTCCCTCTAAGGTAGTATCACCCTTCTCTCCATCAACCCATAGCTACTGCCACGCCCCCTACCTTCAAACCAACACACTACCTTTTCAGATCAATCGGCCCCGAAATCTGAAAAACCCTATCAGAAAGTATATTAAATTCCTAATCCGAAAACTTGTGATTGGCCAAGAGGTCTGTGGGTCTTTCCATTGCCCCCCTTGTGTGCCCCCCCCTTTTGCCCCCTACCCTTTTAGGGGGGTGCCCCCGAGTTCACGGCGTGCCAGTCGCAGCTAACTCACTCTCCAGTCTTGAGACTAACAAATCTCTTAAAGGGAATACTGCCCGTTGATCGATGATTCACTAGCTGATAAGACTTGACAACCATTTTGTATGAAATTCATCCATGTCTCTTCTGGTTTTAGAACCTCCCAGCGCTTTTCTAACGGATACAGGTAAGAAAACTGCAGCCAACGCCATCGTCTTTCTATTTGCGGCCTCTCCATAAATATCCTTAAATAAATATATTTGTATATATATGTGTGTGTACACACACACATATATATATATATATATATATATATATATATATATATATATATATATATATATATATATATATATATATTACATATATACATATAAACATATATGTATGTATATATATATGTACATATATGTATATATATATATATATATATATATATATATATATATATATATATATATATATATATATATATAGATGTATATATATATGTACATGTATATGTATATATATATATATATGTATGTATCTGTATATATATATATATATATATATATATATATATATATATATATATATATATATATATATATATATATATATATATATATATATATATAAAATACATTAACATACACACATACATATATATACATACCTATATGTATATAAATGTATGGATGAATATATATATATATATATATATATAAATATATATATATATATATATATATATATATATATACATATATATATATATATATATATATACATATATATACATATATATATATTTGCTCGTGCCATAGACCAGATTTTATGTAATATACTACAAATGAGGGAACACTCTTCACCCTGATCCCACCGCCGACGCCGCCGCTCACTCTCAGTTGTTGTCCTTACCTCTAGTCGCCCGCTCCTCAATTCTTCGCTTCCAAATGCTGCAAGGGTGGAGATTTTTTTTATACCTTTCTGTGTCTATTTTTCACCATTTTTGTGCAGGAATATTTTTTCTATGATTGTGAGATATTATCGTAAATAACTTGAGATTTAAGCGTTATGTAACTGCCTATGTATTGGCAGGAGAATTATTTACTGGATTCTAATTTACATTTTTTCTTCATATATTATTCAAACTATCCTTTTGAAAGAAAGAATTCATTAAAAAAGACGCCTCCAAAAAAAGCTTTTTTCTGAGGCACTGTAAGTAGGAATGTGATGACTGTTGAGGCACTAGTTACTGAGTGATTCAGCATTATATGCTACAGTCCAAATATTTTTGATTTTGCATCAATGTCAGCTTAATTTTATTGATTGCTTAACAAAGTACTGAATGGAACACATGCGAAACAGCTTATTGAAATTAAGTTTTCACATGATTTTTAAAGGTCAAGATTCTTTTTTTGTATTTTTATATTTCTCTCTTTATTTTGCTTTTTGCCACTTTTTTCTATCTGCAGCTCTGCTGACTGCTGTAATAGGTATTAGCCATGTTGCTTAGAGCAGGATTTTGGGTATTTTTTTTCTCCACTAGAGCCTGCTAAATTCCATTTCCTTGCCAGGATAATATATCTTTCATGGTAAGAAAGGTTGGTGTGCACTTCGGCATAGGTTAGGGTTCTTGGGTGGGACGCCTCTTTTTGGTATGCTACCCAAATTGTCAGGGTCAGATTTTGGGTGGGGTGGGGTGGGCGTCATAAAGGGTTGAAGGAACCCTGCAACGTGTGTAAATGTACTTGGAACCTTTTCCCAATAAAATTATTTTTGAAAAATTGACACCCCCCCCCCCCCATCCCATCATCAAAATGATTCTCCTACACTTCAATTCTGTATCCAACCCCAGAAAACATGAAATATACCCTACCACCCCACCCTCCTCCCCCCCCCCCCAAAAAAAAAAGAGAATTAATAGAATAGATGACAGTTTCTGAAATATTTCTTAGAGATCGCAATGATTTTATACAATATTTTCCATGAGTCCGACTACCTGCTGCATACTTATAGAATCTATGTTCTAAAATAGCTCACATTCACTGATGTCATTCTTCTGACCTTTCCAGCGATGTCACCCTAATACATGTTGTCTCGGGAAATGTCTTTCCCCTTCACTGCTTTTACGGAACCACTCTACCTACTTCTCACTCGTCATGTATGTATTGGTGTCAAGATGTGAATACCCTCTAACCTGTAGACTACATGGATGGCCATGTTATATGGACCTGCCCTGATGGCTGAGTGGTCTAAGGCGTTGCCACTGACTGTACACTGTTACTCACTACTGTGCAGTTTCAAATCTGGCTTGCGCCATTTGAGAAAGTTGCCAGTGACATTGGGGTTGTAATTTGTGCTACAATTTCCTTTCTCCACCGCTTACTAGTGAGGACTTACCCAATATATGAAGGAAAAAGTGATTTCCAAAAGTCGCGTCGTATCAATTTTCACTCGGTCACAGGCACATGTGTAAGTGCTTGGCCACTTGCCCTGGCTAGTAGAAGTGGGTGCTGGGCCAGTAAATATCATTCCAGACTATTATTCAGAAATTTAAATTCTGAAAAGAAACCTATAATTCAAAAGTTGAGGATTTGAAATCTTTATACTAAACTTTCATAGCCTAAAATTATAATGTGAAAATAATGAAAATATACATCATAAAAAATGCTCTTACACTGGTTTAATTTTAGGGGCAATTTACCATGATGACTAGTTTATCCTTGTTACATATGATTTGTGGGTGAAATGAAAATGGCACCCTCCCTCTTTATATGAATTAACCCTTTGTATGAACAGTTATACACTGAAATAGGGCAAAATTGGAATTGCAGTCACTGAAACAATAAAGTGGTGAAATTGTGACGATTATTGGTATAAGAATTTAAATGGAGAGCAACTCTTGGAGGTGAAAACCCACTCATTCCCAGATTTCTTCTCGCCAATGGCTGTCTAGATGTATTGTGTTTCTGAAAGTAACATGGGAAAACACTGAATGAACTTCAAAGATTATTGAGGGAGAATATTTCTTAAATTCAAGCTTAGTTTTAAGTTATTGTCGGAAGTTTCATAGACACAAGGGATACATAACTGGTTTCAAAAGATGGTTGTATAATGAATGACATGTACTCTTATTGGTGGTCCTTCCTAGTTTAAATGTATATACCACCAGCATTCACATACAAAAACGATGCAATTCGCTTCCATGAAGAAAATTCTAGTTGAGGCATATTTTTTCTCGGTGATGTGAGATGTGTCGGGAGATATTGCACAACATTATTGGATATCTCAAGGCCAATATCTAGTATTATTATACCTCACATGAAGATATTTAGCCATGATTGGCTAACTGAGGTTCACCATTCCATGTTATTATACCTCACGTGAAAATCGTAAGCCGTGATTGGCTTACAAAGGTTGGCCATTTCATCATGTCCACCGGCAAAACGTCCACCGTCCTCACTGGATCTACCGGCAGTCATTGTTGTTTTCATTGATATTTTACCAAATTGGGGGTTGTTCGGTATAATAAAACAAATATGCCATGCCAGTGTGGGTATCCTGATGGAATGTCTCCCCTCGGGAGGATGGTTTGTCTCCCTCTGGGAGACATTCCATCAGGATACCCACACTGGCATGGCATATTTGTATATTGTTGTGCTCATGAGGCAATGTGACAGTCCCCGGTAAACATTCATATTCTCATGAAAAGTTCCCTCCCGCTGCTGGTGACGCCTAGAGGGGAAAGTAAGGGTCATCAGTTATCTGTGACCTTGACCTCTTCAGAAACAGCAGATGATTTTTTCTTCCGTATCAGCCACCAGCACTGGTTTGATATGGGCAGTGAGAACTTTGATATTTTGCTATTGTTGGGTTTGTTCGGTTTAAAGAAACAACATCCCAGTGGCGGCAACCTGATAGAATGGATTCCCTATGGAGGCTGGTTTCCATGATCAGGCTTTGCCCTCAGGAAAACCATCCTCCCTTGAGGATCCATTTCATCAGGTTACCCCCACGTGGATGTCATATTTGTAAAATGTTGACCATAGGCGAGTAATATTGCCTAAGGTAGTAGTATGATATTGTTTAAGTAATGACTGATCCCCAGGGCAATATCTAATAATACGGACCATAGATAGCAATACTACCCTAGGATGAGCACTGTATACTGTGATTTAGTGCTTATTCAACTTGGAAACATCTGTCAGGAGATACACAAATATTGAATGGCAACTGAAGGAGAAAACTTAAAAGAAGAGAAATCCATCATTAGAAGGAATTGCAACACTTTTTTGAGGCAGTTGGCAATGTGTTAGATCCATGTTACTGACACTAGTGTTGGGACGATCATCGATTATAATCGATAATCAATCGTTTACCTCTCTGATTCTGATTAATCGCTTACAAAACTGGCAATCGATAATAATCGGAAAAGGTGACACCTAATGGCAAAATATAGAACTAAATGACAGACATGTTGTCAGCTTTCTTGCTATGAAACTAAGCCCCAAAAACACTTTAAAACGAAGTTAAGGTAGGTGCTAATAGCAAGTAATTGTCATAGACTATCACTTATTATTAGGCTCTAGACCTCTAGTACCCAATTACTGCAAAAGTGCGATGAACTGATTATTATCGATAATCGATCCGTTGGCTGTAACTGATTATCGATCATGAAATTGCAACAGATTCTAACTGACACTATTTTGGATACACATCTCTATCCAAACTTATCTTGAAAATGTATTTATCTCGAGATTTCTTAGGATGGAAGTAAGTCATAGAGATGCAGAAAGACCAGAGTTAGGGCAGTGGAAGTGGAAGTTCATGCTGATCGTCTTGTTTCCCCCTCTTCAAGGGAGATATATTGTTTTTGGCTCTGTTCAGAACTGCATGTGTATTATTTACTGTTTTGGACATGAATGACATTATCAAAAATAGGTATTTGATGCAATACCAAATACTGATAGCAAATGGGAAAAAGTGCTATATATCGTTTAAGATATGATACCAATACTGCTTAACGATATAAAACTGCAACCTAAACATCTTGGCACAAAGGCAGTTAGCTTTATTTAGCAGATTTTTTTTTTTTAAGCTGATAGTGCTAAATGTAACAGAATAAGGGCCATTGGAGGAAGACAGTATTGTCCAAAATATCCTGAAGATGCTGTATCATTAGGGAAATATCATCATATTGTATATTACGGAAATCTTTAAGTTGCCAATCCCTGATCATTAATGACAAACTCATACTAAGAAGTGAAATTTATATTGTGATTATAACAGTAGGTATTTTTAGATCCTGAAAAAAATTAACCTGGATTCACAACCTTGGCTATTTTTGTGACCGTAAAATTAAACATACCTCCTGAACAGTTGGGAATGTTAGGTTTATGTTCAGCTCATTAAGTAAAGTGTTCATATTAGTGTATGACAGGTGTTCAATTATAAACTATGAGGAGGTGATCATTTATCAAACATAAATCCTGAAATAGAAAAGAAGGTATATGGGAAACAAGATCCATTTATATTGGTTTGGTCTGAATTACAGAATGATCGATATACTTGTTATTGCTCATTTGTTTTGATAATGTAGGTTTTCATTTAATATTTTTCTTTTTTCTAGTCCACCTGTGTTTTGAACGGAATCAAACATTTATGAAGTTACTATTTCCTTTGTTACCGTTTAATCATTTATTTCAATTATTTAAGTTGTCATTTGATATTTTTCTTTTTTCTAGTCCGCCAGTGTTTTAAAGAAATCAAACATTTGTGAAGTTGTACCCTTATGCTGATGGTGGCTGATTTGGCCAATACGCAAGGACGCAAAAACCCTTAACGATGAGTGGAACCCTGGCACATGGGTACTTATCTGAGAGTACTCAACGAGAGCCGTCCAGACCAAACCAACATGACAGGGTTTAGACGGTTTTCAAAAATCTTTGTGTCCTTGTGTTTGGACAAAAGTAGTCTCAGCATTGGAAGGGTTAATGTTGATCACCTTACCCTGTCCTGGACTTATCCCCAGTCCAATTATAAATACATTTCTCTACTTCTTATTCTCAGCATCTTGTCTGATTTTTGTCGATTTCTCTCATTTTAGATATGTAGCCTTGAATACACTCCTGCGCGTGGTTCAGGCGGATTATAATGCCGTTCAGAGACACCGTAGCACCATAGTAGACTGCCTCAAAGACCCGGATGTCTCCATCAAAAGGTAGGTCCCTTCCAGTGTCTTAGCCAGGATTTAGAAACTGGGTGCCTAAAATTGGCAGTTGTAAAATTTTTGGGCGTCCAAATTTCTAAGGGGGATCACAATATACTCATATTTCAACCATACTCATGTATAAATTCATCAAAATAAGGCATGATATCATTAAACAATGTCATGGGAATTATAAGGAGATGAAAAAATTCAATTATAAGCTTGAGATTGAGATTTTTAGAAATTCCACACTAAAAAAATTGGGTGTCCTGAGGGGTTCTTTTTAAGGGTTTGGGTGTCCAAAAAGGCACCCAGACGCCCTGCTGGCTAAGACCATGGTCCCTTCATCACTTGCTTATGATGATGGTATGATGATGATGGAAAGATTAATCGTCAAATTCTGAAAATTTGGGTGTTGAGGAATGAGCAGGGCTCGACGCTAAGGGTGAACCTATGGCCCCAGGCCAGTAAAAATTCCCAAAAACAGCTTAGGGCCAGTAAAAAAAGACCTCAACTGGTCCTACAGGCCCAGTAAACATTTTGAGACATTCTTGATACAAAGTTTCCCACAGAGAATGTCCCCAAATGTTTTTGAAATAAATGAAGATAAAATCTATAAAGATAAATGTTGTGGTGAATTTTATGCAGTGTTCTTTCTTGTTATGTTAAAGAAAAACTGTAGGACCAGTAAATTTTTTGCAGGACCAGCAGATGCTAGGTGTTACTGGTCCTACAGGGCCAGTATCACTTTGAGTTAGCGTTGAGGCCTGATGAGGATTTATTATTTTGACCAATCAGGCTTCAACTCTTGCCCATGAGAGAGCTTGAAATTAACCATAATGCAGGGCTCGAAATAATCTGGAGCTGGAAATCCAGGGCTCCCTAGAACTCACCTGCTGCTCCCTCAAATTTCTTCATGGAACCCAAAGATGTACTGTATGATATACACAACACCTTTATGAAGCTTAGGAAGATACAATGGGGCACCCAGAAAAATAAATCTTAATTTTGAGCCCTGTTAAGTATCCAATTAAGTCTATTAAACTTGAGTATCCACTAGGCAGTGGCTCTCACTAGGTACTCCAATGTCCTTACAAATGACTAGTCGTAACTTCGCCATGAAATAGCAGAAAAAAATGACAAGAATTGAAATTCGAACATGGACAGATGTTTTGAGTGACACTGACTGTGAGAAAGAGTTTCACCTGTATTTAGTTTGATTATTTTCATTATTTTTCCAGGCGAGCCATGGAGCTTTGCTTCGCGCTCATCAACAACAACAACATCCGCGGCATGATGAAGGAACTCCTGATCTTCCTAGAAAAATGCGACATCGATTTCAAATCCGACTGCGCATCAAATATTGTCACATGTGCTGAAAAGTAAGGACTTGATGATGATGATGATTCTTCGTACATTGAACTTGAAATTCTTTGATCCCATGTTTCTAAAATATGAAGGAACTAATTGTAGACCATACATTGAAAATATTGTTTCGATCTGAACAATTTAAATCAACTTTTTGCATGGTCCTTAACCCATTAATGCGCAGAGCGGCCAAAAGCACGCTGACGATTTTGGTAAAATATTCTAGACAAAAGCATAGTTTGGAAAATGTTTCAAAGAGAGATGTGAATCAGGAACAACCAATAACTTGCATGATTTATTTTTCATTTAAAAAAAAAATTTCAATTCTCAGGTTACTAAGAAAAGTGATATAGATCCTGACAATTTCTTCATTTCTCCATTCTTTATTTTCCAGACACTCACCAAACAAGAGGTGGCATATTGACACTGTTATGAAAGTTCTTACAATGGTAAGCGACAATACCAATAACTAAGGCTAGGACGATCAATCGGAAGCTCGATCAATCGGTCGGATAAGCAAGAAATCATGTTTTGGAAAATTGATTATTTCCAATTATCACTCACATCGCTAACATCCTAAAAAACAACGTTATTTCCCCCAAAAAAACCAAAACCACTCACTTGACCACTTATCCAACTGTTACAGCGGCTAATAAACATATTTGCCTAGCTTAACTGTTGTTTTCTTGCCTATTCTCGCCGCCGCATCCATTTTACTTAGCAACTTATACTTGTATTGACAAGTCTGATTTTCAAAATGGCGCCGTCGCTGTGTCCAAGCCACACATCGCTGTACTTCCGGGTTCGGTACTAGCGAATTTCGAAGGATATAGGGACACTTATAATAATTCTTTATAATCGATTAATCAGTCGGAAACCTCGGCGATTAATCGAGCCAAAATTTCAAACGATTCCTAGCAGTACCAATAACAATTATGGTCACAGTCTTAGCCATCAGGGCATCTGGTCATCATTTGAACACCCAAACCCTCAAAAATCACCTTTCAGGACACTCAAGATTTTTGTGAGGAATTTCTAAAAATATCAATTTCAAACATGTAATTCATATTTTTTACCTCAGTATAATTCCCATCGCATTATAGATAGATGGATATAATGATTATGACGGTAGGATTGGTGTTGAAATTATCGATTATTTCAATTCGATACCCAAACTTTCAATTTGATTTAATTGACAAAGTGAAAATGGCGGTTTATCGATATGTCGACTATCAGTGACATTCCTATTTCAGGCTAAGGGGCCAAAAAGGCTAGGTTTAGTAAACGGGTGCCCAATATTGGCAATAGTGAAAGTTTTGGGGTGCCCTATTTTTCAATGGAGTCCACAATATGCAACCATAAACTTGTATTTACTTAATGAAATAAATCATTATATCAGAGAGACAGCTTATCAAATCGAATTGAATCAAGTCAATATATCGGAAAGACTTACTATAGCATTTAATCGAATAAAAAAAGTGATATCAATGACATCCCTAGCCTGAAATCTTAGTGTCAGCGACTGAGCATGTGTATGTGTATTTCAGGCTGGCAACTACGTTCGTGACGACGTGGTGTCGACGCTGATCCAGCTGATCTCGGAGACGACGCAGCTGCACTGCTACACGGTCCAGCAGCTCTACAAGCACAACCTCAACGACATTAGTCAGCAGCCCCTCAACCAGGTGGCGTCCTGGTGCATCGGCGAGTACGGCGACCTGCTCATCTCGGGGGCGTGTGAGGAGGAGGAGCCCATTCAAGTAAGTTCTTCCATATATATATATATATATATATATATATATATATATATATATATTAGAGCTGCACTCACGGAGGGAGATCTACTTAGAGCTCACCACCCGTTTGACTCGTGAGCTCATGAACTCACGGAGGTTCGTATTTCCCAAAGAGATATTTATTTTCCAGCCCAGCTATTAAGAAATAAATATTTATTAACGGACATTTATTAACATTGCCATGTTTATTTAATTTCAAAACGTGATGACGAGGTACAAAGGTCAGTTTAACACTCAACACCGCTTCAATGTATACATTGGAGATTGTAAAGAAGACAATACAGCGATAAGCAGTTATGTATGTTGATAATGTGTGTTATGTGCCCTGTGTTACGGTTGTGTTCCCAACATCGAGGAGCTCACGATTTGAACATTTCAGCTCGAGCTCGGCGAGTTTGCTCCCGGGCTCGAGGCACTCGAGTTCGTGAGTGGTGAGTGCAGCTCTAATATATATATATATATATATATATATGTATATATATATATATATATATATATATATATATATATATATATATATATATATATATATATATATATATATATATATATATATATATATATATATATATATATATGTAGAGAGAGAGAGAGAGAGAGAGAGAGCTGTATATACGAGTTGGAATTTGACATGCTGTAGAATAGGAAATTAACCTTAGGTGCAAATTAACCGAATTTGTGATCTTGGATTTTTCCGAGATTTTTATTCCGAAAAGCCAATATTGTAAGTTCATCAGGAGAGCTATATACACTGTATACAGCTTAATTTAGAGAGCTGAAAATTTCGCTTTACAGCCCAGCTGGAGGGTATTTATACTACATGAAATTTGCACATTCAAGTACTCAAACTATATATTTATTACTATAAAGATATTTATTTGAAGGATGTTATTTTGGCGCTATTATGGGGAGCGCGAAAATAGTGAAAATTAAATGCCTGTAAAAAATACCAGTTATACAGTACCATAGGCCCTGTGGTCAAGGCCTCACAGGGTGTGGATAGGAGTTCATATCTATTTGTTATTCAAAATTTAGGGGTAATCAGCCATATATGGGGCCAGGGGCTTAGCCGCCTATGCGTCCAGCGTGTCATTTGGACATGCAGAACACTGTTTTTTTGACAGTTTGGACACCTAAAATTTTATGTCATAATTTGTTGATGATGACTTTTCTTAGAAGGTAGAAGATGTAGAAGCTGTAGTGTCACTTTTACAAGACACACAAAGCAGTATCTAGCCCAAAAAAGCAAAATATGTAAATGAATAGGGTTTATTTTATTAGTAGTACATACTTTGTACCACACTTTGGACACGCAGAAGTCTATGAAACCTCTATTTGGACACCCTGTTTCCAAATATCGGCTCAGACCCTGTATGGGGCATATAGGCATATTAATTAATCGATCTAAAATTTGGATGATTAATCGAGCTGAAATTTCCCAATGATTCCCAGCACTACCTGCTGAGTGTACAAGTTGTATGGTCCGACCATTATAACGCACTCCTGAAAATGACTTTAATTTTGTATCAGCTTTAAGTTACAGCTCTTTCATTCAAAAGGTGATAAATTGACAAGGATTTTTTTTCCTTTAAAAGAAAGTCATTTCTTCTGGAACATTGGAAAGCATGCCTTGCAAAAAATATTGAATCATTTTCTTTATAGTAGAAATGGAAATAGTAATGAAAATCCATATTGATGAAGACAATTATTTTTCAGGTGACAGAGGATGAGGTACTAGATTTGTTAGAGAAGGTCCTTAGGAACAACAACTCTTCGGAAGTGACAAAACAATATTCACTTACTGCCATCATGAAACTTAGCACAAGATTTTCACAATCAAATCAGTAAGTATGCCAATAGTTCTTGCCAGCCTCTAGGGGTTAGTCCTTGATATGATACTATGTACGATATCAAATATTTAAAATTATTGTATCCTTTAAATAACGTTTGCCATAACAAAAGTGCTTAACCCTTCCAATGCTGAGGCTACTTTCATCCAAAGCACAAGAACCCAAAAAATTCGGAAAACCATCTAAACCCTGTCGTGTGGGTACTCATTGGAAAGCTCTCGCTGAGTACTCTCAGATGAGTACCCATTTGCCAGGTTTTCAGTCATTTTTCAGGTTTTTTGCATCATTTTGTATTGGCCAAATTAGCCACCAGCAGGATAAGGGTTAATGATATAAAATTGTCTAACATGCTCCCTTAGTGTCTCTTCATAAGTAGGGATTGGTACTGGTACTTGATACAATACCAAAATTGAATAGTGATATTGTATTGTATCGATAGTTAAGTATCATATAGTGTCATTCACAATTTAAATGTATAGACAATTGACTTAATTGCTACCTGGATCTCTGATCATCTCTCCTCACGAAGGTATTTCGCTATTTATTGGCAAATTTACTAATGATTACGGTGCTTAATATACATACTAATTGATACCTTTGACAATAATTTCGGAATTAAGATATGATTTCACTAAATATTTGAAGAAGAGTTGTTAGCAATTTTCCAATACACATTTCTCCAGTTGTGTGGTTATTATTTACAGTTTATCTTGCTTCTTTATTTTCAGGAGAATACAAAAGATATGTAGATTGTATGGCAAGAGTACGAATACGGACCTTCAACAGAGATCAGTGGAATTTGTCGCGTTATTTGATAAACATGATAATATGAGGTAGGCATAGTTTTCAGTTTAAGATAAAGCCAAGAATGAAGTAGGTTTGATTTGAATTACACAATGCATTGATACACTTAACAGCAACTTTCGCAATACCATGTCTAATGCATAAGAGGGGCAACAAAGGCATTGAAAATTTGAGTTATGTAATTTGGAATATGGTTATAATCTTTAGTTCTTTGATGGTGCTATTTAAGATAGCTGTAGGACTAGTAGAGTCAATTGCCATAAAAAAACAAAATATTCATGATTGAAATGAAAAAGTACCACGTTATGGCAGATTTCTTTACTAAGGTAAAACATCTAGCCCATTCTCTCATGAGAATCGAGCCTTTTACATACTTGAATATTGACATTCGTGAAATACGTCAAAATATTTTTACTATTGCCAATTTTGGGCACCGAGTTTCCCTGATGAGGTTAAAAATAGGATGCCCCAATTCTGGGCACCGAATTTCCCTAATGACAATGGTAAAACGAATTTAAGCACCCACTGTCTAAACCCTTGCTAAGAACCTGATGGTGATGGTAAAGAGGTCAATATTATGATTGTTTTATTTGTTTCCAGGCCTGGTTTACTGGAAAGGATGCCGACTATAGAAAAGAGTAGTAGTAATGGCAACCAAGCTCCCGTAACCAATGGCGACGCTGGTGACGAGGACTTCCTGAATGGTGGGGACGAGCCAAGTAAACCAGCAGTGTCTGTCGCACCGCAGTCAGAGGTAAATACTTATTATCATTATTAAAAATTTCCCCTTCAAATTTACTGAGAGTTCTCCTTTGCAAGTGTGGTCTTGGTCAATGATACTCCTTAGAAAAAATCTATGGAGTAAAACATGATTTCATAAAAAAAAAATTACTTGGTTGATACTCCTAGAAAAAATCTATGAAGTAAAACGTGATTTCATAAATTTTTTTACTTGGTTTAGTTGGGACTTGGATTAAGAAAAGAATGGATATGTAACGAGAGACCAATTACTATATGCCCTATAGTTACATGCTAGCCTCATGCCAGGACTAGCAGATAAGGCAGCAGCACGAGGTCACGTGGGAACAAGGACCAATCAGGGCTCCCGCATCGATTACATTACAGAGAAACCTTATCTCCACCACCTGCTGGGGGTGCCCAGAGCACCTATTAGCGACTATTAATTGACACTGGTTGAGGCTAGCATGTTCAGGTTGACCGGCTGGTTTCCATTCCATGTGTTGGTCTTCTAAGGTTGGGATCACCATTTTCCATCAAATATTTTCTAAAAACGCCCTTTAGATAACACATTCCCTGAATAGTCTTGCCTTTTTAAGACACTGCATTCTGCTGTTACAGGCTTGATACAACTAGAGCTGCACTCACAGAGGGAGATCAACTCTTGAGCTCACCACTCTATTGACTCGCGAGATCATGAGCTCATGAACGTGCAGATTTTCAAAAACACAAACTTATTTTCAAGCCCAGCTATTAGAAAATAAATACTGGTGGAGATTTATTTACACTGACATGTTTATTTCATCTTAAAATGTGCTGACGAGGTCAATATTACACTCAACTCCGCTTGTATACATTGGAGATTGTAAACAAGACATGACAGCGATAAGCAGTTATACGAAGGTGTGTTAGGTGCTCTGTGTAACGATTGTGTTCCCAACATAGACAAGCTCACGATTTGACCACTTCAGCTCGAGCTCGGCGAGCCTGCCCCAGTGCTCGCGCCACTCAAGTTCGTGAGTGGTGAGTGCAGCTCTAGTTACAATATCACCTAAGAGGTGTCTTTAATGATGATCGACCTAAATTTGCTTTGTGACTGATTTCTGTTACGTTTTTGTTTTCAGAGCCAGAGTATTTTAGATTTACTAGGAGACACCGTTAATCCCGTTATTCCGACTCATCCCGAGGCGGTGAAGCCCTCAGGTGGTGGAGGAGGCGGAGGCGGCGGAGACCTCCTGGATTTATTAGGTGATATTGACCTTGGGGGTGGCGGCGCTGCTCCTAGTATGGGTAAGTATAATCTTAACTCTTCTAATGCTAAGGCCACTTTCATCCCAAGCACAAGAGAGCAAAGATCTTTGAAAACCATCTAAACCCTATCATGTTGGTACTCATTGGATAGCTCTTGCTGAGTAGTCTCAGATGAGTACCCATAAGCCAGGGTTTTAGTCATTTTTCAGGTTTTTGATCTTATTTTCTATTGGCCAAATTAGCCACAAATTAGCCACCTTTGGCTGCTGGTGACTAATTGGATCAGTACGAAATGATGCGAAAAAGCTGAAAAATGACAAGGGTTCTCATTTGAGAGTGCTCAGCGGGAGCTTTCCAATGAAAACCAACATGATAGGGTTTGGATATTTTTCATTTTTTTTTGCATTTTTCAGCCGTTGACGAAAGTAGCCTCAACATGGATATCCAAAAATGCATGTAACTTGTTCAAGGTCTGAAAGTACTACATACACTGTGTCAATTTTTCGTGCATTAATATTTTCCTAATTTTGATATTACTTGAACATCACGATTCAGAGAAAATCAAGGCTGGAAACTAGCTGGAGTCAGGAGCCCTGGGCTCCCTTGAAATGTCCTACGGCTCCTTAAAATTTCTATTCATAGCCCAAAGATGTACTGGTTTCTATGTGCAACACCTTTGAGTATCTTTTGAAGATGTAATAGGGCTCCTTGGAAAAAAATACAACTTAATTTCGAGCCTTGAAAACATGTTCTTATTTCATTTTACAGATACCCCAGTACCCATTATGGGAAACAATGCTATGGATAGCTTATTCCAGACAGCCAACTCACAGCCCCTAGTTAACAATGTAGCAGGTAAGTTGATCCTAAATAAATGTAAGGGTGTAATTGATAAGAGAAGAATCTATCGATCAAAAAGATAATTCCAATTAATCTGAAAAAATAAGTCAATGGTTATGTCAATTAATCAAAAGAGTCACCTAAGTCTTTGGACTTGGTCACCATCTGTATTTTAGGAATCTCAGGATCATACCATAAAAAATATAGTATGATACATGTGACAGATAGTGAGGGATAGATATTTTATGCTTCGTGCAGTTCTCAAAAATCGAATAGAAATTATTGGAATCAAAAGAAATAATGTCAATAATTGAATAAGAAAAATAGATTTCAACAACAGCCCTAAATACATGTATTATAGTCTTCAACCCAGACATGTTACAAGTCTTTGTTAGATGACTCTTTCCTGAGTCACATTGATCTACCCTGAGTTGATTTCAGACCAGATCTAGTTCTGTATTAATCACTTAGGGTTACTCATTAGATATCTGTTTGCTAACAAAAAAAACCAACCTTCAGAATTGCACCTGCAAATTTGTAGGATGCCTCGCGCCTTGAGAGGAATCTCTATTTTCTTTTAGCTGATCTCATGATAATTGCACATGACTAAGATTGCTAAATTATAGTACTTCAATGGTGCACAATAGATGGCGCTTTTGAAATAGTAATAAACGCAAAAATAATAAGTTGCAAAAATCTGAAAATTAAAAAAACGCAAAATTTTATGATGCACTAATTACCAGATTTACAGTATTTCACTTAGATGGCCATTGACTGAACTGTTATCCTGTTACTTTCAGCTTACCCCACGGTAACTGCACATGAGAAGAATGGCTTAATGATAGTATTTCACTTTGAGAAGCCGGACGATGCGACAGTAGCCATTACTCTCCATGCAACAAACTCCAACCCCGCACCCATCAATGACTTTGTATTCCAAGCCGCAGTCCCCAAAGTAAGTGCTACCTTTTTAGCTACTCGTGAATGTTGTTTTGCTTTTTTGTTGTTTTTTAAATCCTGTCCTAATGGGCGTGTGGTCCAAGGTTTTGCCACTGATTGCTAGCTGTCTGATTGCTAACAATGGTCTTCGTCGGGTATTTTTTTTCATCACTCCCAACTGGCTAGTTATTAGTAACCCCCAAAAATTGCACAAAAGATGAAGATGATTATAATTCTGAGTCCATCCAAATGGATCATGCTATTAAACCCAGGAACTTCCAAAATGACACAGGATTGGTATCATGATAATATTGATGCCAATCCTAGCTTAATAATACTATGCCAATACTTGGGATTGGCACCTTTAAAATTTTCATGGTACAATATGATATTGATATTTCCTTAATGATGCAATACCTTCATGATATTATTAATGAAACTGCCTTCCTCTAAGGGACCTAATTTTGTTAAATTAAGCACCGTAAGCTTTAAGAAATTTGACAAAAAATGTCGAAACATACTTATATGCTGAGAGGTCCAGGTAGCATTAAGTCAATTTTCAATGTATTTTGAATGTTAATGAATAATGATACTATACAATAATTTATCAATATGATACAATTTCCCAATTCAATATTGGTATCGTATCGACTACCGGAACCAACCCCTTGTCAATACCAGTCCTATGAGGAATTTATTCATGTTTTTATTTATTTGTCCATGTGTTTATTCATCTCTCCATGTTTTTTTCTTGCAGTCGTTCCAGCTTCAACTCATGTCCCCCTCCAGCAACATGATTCCAGCCAACAACGGTGGCTCCGTCACCCAGGTCATACGAATCAATAACCCACAAAAGGTAAGTCCACATGGCCTCGTCTATAACTTAACCCTTTCATGCCTGAAGTTCTCTTTGGCGAGTTTCGGTATCCACAAGAAATCACTTCAGATTAAAGTGTGGATGCAAGAAAAAAAATTGAATTGTCCAAAGGGGTTTTTCAGTTGCAAAGTAACCAAAGACAGTCCTGCACAATGCCACTCATTTGTATAGCAACCAGATAATAATTGTTTTACTCACATGTTAGATAACAGATTCCATGGTGGAACAAAAATGTTTTCGATGTATGTAGGTTTTTTCGACATAGCAACACATTAATATATTGTCTGGAGTTTTGATACTCATAAATATAATTTCTACAAAAGAGAAATGAAAAGTGGAAAATAGAAATTAAGAATAATCTTTTTTGTTAGTGAAAATCATTTCTTCTTTGAATATTTTGCAAAAGATGCTTTTGTTTGAAAGATGCAGAAAAAATTGCTTACCTTGGAATCAGATTTTCATGTAGACTGGACAAAAGCACTTGCCCCAAACCATTTCTATTTACCTAGATTTAGTGAAATATCTCTGGCTTGGTTACTTCAGAAGTTAAGCTTGGTATCAATTTGTCAGAGGTTAGCAAGGTTTTCTGTCATGGTCTTAGCCAGCAAGGCGTCTGGGTAACTTTTTGGACACCCAAACCCTTAAAAAAGCACCCCTCAATTTTTTTGGTGAGGAGTTTCTTAAAATGTCAATCTCGAGCATATAATCAATTTTTTTCATCTCCATATCATTCCTATGACATTGTATAAGGATATCATGCCTTATTTTGATAAATTCATACATGTTTATGGTTGAAATCTGAGTGTATTGTGGTACCCCTCAAAAATTTGGACGCCCAAAAGTTTTTCAATTGCCAATTTTAGGCACCCAGTTTCTAAATCCTGGCTAAGACCCTGTTTTCTGTACATGTATTACTAAAGTAGTCTGGCCTCATTGGGCTGCCGCAGCAGAGAATACCCTCTCTAGTGATGCTTAACTCACTTATAATTCGTTCTTTGTTTTTTCCAGCAACCAATTAGAATGCGCTTGAGACTCTCTTATAATCATAATGGTCTAGCCGTGTCAGAACAAGGAGAAGTAGGTAATTTCCCCGCGGCATTGTACAATTAGCTCCACCTATTGGCCGCCGAACAAGTTACCACAAGGACTCCAGCTACGGAATATCATCAACACCACCGTCGTGCGCATCTTTCTATCGTCGGTTAGGAAACCGAGAGGTGGTATAACATAGAACTCATCTACGAAAAGAATCTACAACGCCTTCTCTTCGGGTCAAAGGCGTTGGTTACTTCAGTAGAAAAGGAAGCCAGGATTTTGCACAGGGTGAAAGGACTCGCAGTGTTATAGACCTTGCATCTTCTAAAGAACCCGGACGGAGATCGTATCAGCTATTCATAAATGACGTCAAAGCTTCTAAGAAAGTGACAACAGCGCCCTCAGGATCATAGATGTCAAGAAGTCAAGAAACAGCA
Source organism: Maea johnstoni (assembly GCA_963942565.1). Classification (NCBI taxonomy): domain Eukaryota; kingdom Metazoa; phylum Annelida; class Polychaeta; order Spionida; family Magelonidae; genus Maea; species Maea johnstoni. The sequence continues at coordinate 16,471,140 of OZ012688.1, read as the reverse complement.
TTATCGATCACAGTCAAATAACAAAATAACAGGGGACACTAATTCATCCCAGTGGATCTATGTAAGAGTGACGGGACCTTCTAGCCCATTAATCAGAGATTTAATGCTAGTGGTTATCAATCATAGTCATCAGGGGCTTGACTTTATGATCTCAAAATCTACCAGCTGCAACAAGGGGTCCAGGTTTATAAGTTCTGGAGCTCAGATATTCAGTGGCCTGTGTTTAAAAGTTAGTTTGGGAAATTTCCACCAGGTGGCACAAGTGTATAGGTCATGAATAATGAAGACATGCAATTGTCACCAGGTGGCACTACCGTATAGGCTATTGTATGAACAGAAAAGACCTAAATCAATCAATGGACAATAGATAATGATGGAGTTAACATTTTAAATGATATCGCAACAAAAATGATACGTTTGGAAAATATTGCAATAGCCCCAAAGTTTAACATTGCTTCTGTTGTACCCAGATACAACACTCCTGCATGAAACAGTTTGACACCCCAGTGAAAGGTTGAGCTCAAACATCTGTTTGTACCCAAACATGCTCTGGCAGGGAAGAGAAATGTCAGAAATATCTCCAGTTAGTAGATCAGTTTATATTATATTCAGTTGTGTGGTATTCTAAACAGTCATGATTGAAGCATATCTATTACCTGACAAGTGCTCTTGTGGAAATTGTCCATAGATAGTTAATGATGGAAAAAAGATACGTAGTTGATTGCATGGTTTCGAAGTGGCAGTTTTGGTATGTGTTTGTTCAGAACGGCTTAGTTCCTATGTGTAAATAATGGCCTGCCCTGAAAGCTGAGTGGTCTGATGACGGCAAGCTGTCCCTTACCTCTGCCAGGGGTTGAAAATCATTCCGGATATGTGAAAAAAGTTCCCAGTGACTTTCGTTTTTGGCAATGGTTTTCAGCAGGTACTCCAGTTCCCCCAGTTTCCTTGACCACTTCAAACTGGCTAGCCCTCCGAGTATTATTCAGCAAACACTAAGTCCTTTAAAACTTTCATGAGCACAGAATACATCAACCAACTATGTTTGTTTATTTTGCTCAATCATGCGCCACGTTCCTATTTAAGATTGTCCCTGGTCATCTTTAAGATAGTGTTGGACAATATCTAAATTTCACATAAAAATACTTCTAGAAGAGTCAATTATTTGGATTTGCCAAAAATAGTGAAAATATATCGGTAATTTTTTTTCTCATGAGAGAATCTCATGGATAGTATATGAAGATAGGAAAAAAGTCAATCAGAACTCCGACCACAATTCACATGCATTTATTCTACATGTGTATTTCATGATACTAAGTACTATAGCATCCTGACAACCCTTCCCTAGGAAATCTACCTATCTACTTTTCAAGGGTACCATTCTCCATGTGTGCAGGCAACTTCTGTATAATCTTTAGATTGCTTTTGTGAGGTTGTCAAGTATGGTGGTTTGGCTGCTGCTGCACACCAGAATGCGTTAACCCATTGACACTTAAGAGCAACTCCAGAAATTGTCGTCTGGATCTAAGATACTTTTGACCATAACTTTTGAATTGAGAATGATTTTACAAAATATTTGAAGGAGAGTTGTTAGTAATGTTCTGATCATCATTTCTCCTTCAAATATTTTGCCAATGATGCTTTAGGCTGAAAGATTTCATCAAAATTGTCCGGCTGGTTTTGGCTGCTGTGAGTGTTAATGGGTTAAAAGTATAATCTAAGTTCTGTTTGGATTTTTTGTCTGACTCCTTTATACTCCTTGGAAAATAAACAACTTACAGATTGATGTTGATGTAATAAGTTAAAACATGTTTATAAGGGTAGTGCATGTATTTCCAAGAGCCTGTTTCATTATTTAACACATTCATACTGAGGACTTGCTCTTGAAATTGGTGTTTGAATTTTTTGCTACTTTTTTCAATAACTTGGAAATTAGGAATGATTTTATAAAATATTTTAGGGCGAATTGTTGGTGGTTTCTCCTTCATATATTTTCCATTAATTCTTGTGCCTCAAAGATTTCAACCAAGTTGTCAGGCTGCTTATGGCCACTGTGAGAATTAATTGGTTAACCCATTCACACTTGAGAGTTCCTCCAGAAATTGTCGTCTGGATCAATGATACTTTTGATGATAACTTTAAAATTAAGAATCATTTTACAAAATATTTGAAGGGGAATTGTTGGTAATGTTCTGATCAACATTTCTCCTTCAAATATTTTGCCAATTATGCTTTATGCTGCAAGATGATATTAAAATTGTCAGGCTGTTTTGGCCGCTGTGAGCATTAATGGGTTAAAGGGAAGGGACTGATGTAGAATAAACAGTATATGATACTAGGCCATATTTGCTTTATATCGAGGGTTACAATTTTAGTGTCAGCTTTTGAGAACTGGTTTTGATCAAACAGTGAATTTTAGGAATTGAGTGAAGGATAATTTAATCAGTAATATTGATATTATATGTGTATATTTTGGGCATAATAGATAAACCCTTTTTGCAGAACTCAAACATTTTAGTAAAAGAATTTGACATTGAAATACAAAAGGATACTTCAGTCAGTAAAGATATCTAGACTGTTTATGTACAATCTCCATTGAATGCAGTGTTGTATTTTCATTTTTGTTTCGAAGTTATTGTAATTGATTGCAACTGTCAAAAATATCTCCAAGACATGATGACTGAGTTCACAACCCACACACTAGTTTTGTTTATGTTTAGTTGATTTACCAAAAATCGTTAATAGGAGAGAGTCTTCTGGTCCTAAATAGAAGTTGTCTATAGGTAATGAAATGTAGGTAATAAAATTAATCCAATTTATGAAGCTGCCTCATGCATCGGTGGGGCTGCATTTTGTATATAAAGATGATCATTTTTCGTATCCAAGCAACATTTAAAGATCAATCAAGGTTGGATTGAGAGCAATCCATAAGGTGGTGTGGAAACATTAGAGATTGGCACCTTTAAGATATTCATGGTACGGTACAATATCAATATTTCCTAGCGATTTGGTACCTTAACAAAAATGATTAACAATGCTGCTTGCCTCCCAGGGACCTAATTTTGTTAAATTCGCACTGTCACCTTTGGTAATCACACTACCAAATAGCAAACTGCCTTAGTGTGGAGATGTCAAGATAGCAGTTAAGGTAATTTTATACAGGTGAACTTGGATATGACGGATTTTTGCATATGACAGACGATATGCTTGGTCCCAGTCCGATGCATATCAAGTATTCATCATATGTATACGACGGATTTTGCATGTGACGGATAAATTTTCCTGGTTCCACTGAGTCTGTCATATCCAAGTTCACCTGTATGTATTAGGTATCGTATCGAGTGCCGGTACCTATCCCTAGGAAGCAGCTATCTTCGTGGGCTATTTTCAGGACTGCATTATTATTTTTGCCTACCTATCTTTCTTTGGATCTTTTGTGCCAAACCATGTGTCCATTAGAAAGGACCACATCTGCCAGAGGTATTCAGAAAAAATGGTACATGTATGCCAGTGGTGAAAAGATATTGTATATGTGTCTGGCCAGACATTTTTCTCTGGCTCTGAAGCATTTTGAGTACTGTAGATGGCTTTAAGTTGGAGTTTAAAATGTTGCTTTTCGGCCCTGCTGGAGAGTATTTGTGCTACTTTAAATTTGCGCATTCTAACTATACCAGATACAAAGCAGGACATTTATTTGAAGGATGTTATTTTGGCGCTATCATGGGGAGTGCGAAAATTTACATGTTATACAGTATAAACTGATAGACAATATGCGAAGTTTTCACTGGTCCATTAGGACTAGATGCCTAAATGTTTACTGGCTCTATTTCTGAGACAAGTGAAGCAAATTAACCCTGCACTCTCTGCAAATTCCTGAGCCATCTCCACGAGTCCACTACAGTCCCTAAATCAAACAATGCTCAACTTGGTCATTCTCTTTGTTAGATCTGTATAATATTCTTTACACTAATTTTGTGAGTCTGTGTAGGTTGAAGCAGCTGCTTATGTAAATAGAGACCAGTGGCTAGGCATTGTGGGACTAAGTTTTCCTTTAACCCTTATGCAGCTGGTGGCTGATTTGGCCAATATAAAATGATGCAAAAAACCTGAAAAATGACTAAAGCCCTGACCCCATGGGTACTCATCTGAGAGTACTCCGGGAGGGCTATCTAATGAATACTAACATGACAAGGTTTAGATGTTTTTCAGAAAATATTTGCGACATTGTGCTTTGGACAAATGTAGCTTCAGCATTGGAAGGGTTAAAGGTGTTAATCTGATTTGATGCGTTTGAAACAACGAAAAATGATTGATAATTCTGTAAATGAGTGATACATTGTTACAAACGCTGTCAAGTGAAAAAGGATCCATGGAAGGAAAAGTTGCATTGTGGGTAATTCAAATGAATTGTGGGTAATTGAAATGCATTGTGGGTAGTTAAAATGCATTGTGAGAAAAAGGCCAAATTAAGAATCAATCGCAATGCGCAGGAGAAACTCCGAGATGATCAGTTGCATATTGTACACTAGACTGTAATATTGTGATACTGCGCACCATATTCACGGAAATACCTTTGTATGTAATAAAGAAAGGAGTAATCAAGTTTAGAAACTGCAGAGAGACCAGCGTCTTGGGCTACCGCTTGCTCGTTTTTGCGGCTTTGTGGAGATCCACTGCTTACCCTGCAGGGTAGACCTCTACCGTAAATTCTCAGAAATTTTGACCACCCCAGGAATTTGGGCCACTATAATTTTCATTTTTTAAATGATTAATGGGAAATCTGGGCAACTCTCGATCTATCGCCAGTTATTATTTCACAAAATATGGACCTAGCTGTAAATCTTGCTGATACAACATCGAGTTATTCTCAGAAAGCATGGTGGGTCACTCTGAACCCACAAAAAATTGTAATTATTAAAATGTGTCCCAAATTATTGAGAATTTACGGTATTGCATGGCGGCAGACTGAGCAGGCGTCCTTCAGCCGAGATCTATACTCGAATCTCTGGAGAACAAAGACATGGAATATTATTTGTAGACCCATAAGCTGTAATAAAATAAATCAAGACTATATCTATCTGTACGAAGTGGCTTTTGTTGTGTTTATATCGCTGTCTTAGCAAGCAGGGTGTCAGGGCGTCCTTTGGACACCCAAGTCCTCATAAATCACCCCTCAGGACTCCCAGATTTTGTTTGAGTAATTTCTTAAGATGTCATTTTCAAACATACAATTGAATTTTTTCACCCCAATGTAAACCCAATGACAGTGTATGAGAATATTATGCATTATTTCAATAAGTAAATGCATGTTTATGGTTGTAATCTGAGTATATTGGAGTCTCAATTGAAAAATATTTAAATATTGGCAAATTTGGGCACCCAGTTTCTAAATCCTGGCTAAGACCCTGGCTTTAATATTTTCTCTCCTTGATAAAGAAAATCTGTGTTGATTGCTTTTTCTTCATACCCAAAGGGTTTGTAGTATTTTCCAATAATCAGTAAGATATCAAAAAATTCCATTCAGATATAAGAAAATTTGACAGACTGATTTAATTGCAATTTATCTGGTGATATATTTCAACTGTGACCAGACACTCCCACATAAACTTGATCATACCTGTTGTCTAAAATGTCCTGGCTAAATTTAATGAATGTCACAGTTAAAATAGGCTGTTCATCTATAAGAAACTCAAAAAAAATACTCAGACTTTGTGCAAACTGGGAATTATAGGTAAATATTGATGAAAAATCCACATCCGTTGAGTTAGACTTTTAAAAATACATAAGGCAGTCTATACGACCTTGTGCTTTTAATGCACGTAATTCAAGACAAGTTCTACCTGAATGCTATAATGCATATAAGATACTAAAGTAGTAAAGCATACATTTGAAAGGTATTCAAAGAAAATAGTTGGTATTATGGTAGATTTCTCCTTCAAATATGTTTTTGTCTAAAAGATGTCACCGGAATAGTCGTATGTATTACCATTTCCTTGTAAAAGATGATTTGCAAGGATAGAAGTCATAAGGAATACTTGTTTACATTCATGATTTATTCAATATAATTGACAAGATATATACATTCATTTTCATCTTTTCACATAAAATGTTTATGCCCATCCATTTTTGGAGCTCTTAAAAAGTTTTTTTCCCAGGACCTAATAACTTTCTTTAACAACTGAGAATTAAACATGATTTCACAAAATATTACAAAGAGAATTGCAGACTTTATTATGATGAACATTTCTTATTCATATATATTGCATAGGTTAATATCAAAGAAATATCACTAACTAGATAAGTTTAATTTCTGCCTTACAGGCATGTATGGGTCTAGAAGTGCTGTAAATACAAAAAAATGGTTCAATTTTCTCAAATTTCCACAGTACACGATTTACTGTTCTCCAATCCACATCCATTTCGTGCACCACATACACTTAGCTGGCAGGGCCACACCAGAAGCCATCTTTAAATGTCTAATATTTTCCGAGAAGTCCAGTCATTCATGAAGACCCCTCTTGCTTGAGTTTAGCATAGTATCTCTCTAATCTCTCCCTACGTTGCACAGCAACCTCTTTATTCTGTAGTCTTTTTGCGTTTCGCTGAAAAAAATGAATAAGATACCTAAGCAAATACAAATAATAAGAACATTTAACCAAACACGATGCCATCAGAATACATAAAACAAGAGAATTAATTTATCTTTATTCGAAACAATCATTTCAAAGATAGTTTCCACCCTTTCAGGTTGATGAAGATGTAAATAAAAATACACATGATCAATTCAAAATCGATTTTGAATTATTTGTGTTATACAATTATAAGCTCACAAGTTGATAATTTCAAAGTTGGTGCATGAAATAAAATTGAAACTACCTGATGGGAATGGTATTAATCACTTTCCTATGGAGAAAAAAATGTTGACAAGTTCTAGATCATTACCAAACAATCTGTTAATAAACTACTCTTAACCAGTAAGTCTTTAAATAAGCACCAGTATTTTAAAGGTTTGGCGAGGTTCATAACTAATTTCAGCATCTGAGACTACCTACCCTTAACATTTTATCTGTACTAGTTACACCAAAATCTCTTGTATACAGAAAAATGTTTCCTTCAAATCTGCATCGATATTAAATAAGACCAATTAATTTGAACCTATTGATACATTTTTAAGCATTCCCTTAGAAATTGTCATCTGTATCTAAAATATTTTGGCAATGATATTGGGCTTAAAAATAATTAACAAAATATTTGAAATAGAATTGTTGGTAGAGTTCTAATTAACAATTCTCCATCAAATGTTTCCCTTACTATGCTTTTGCCTAAAATATTTTTTGTTGTATTGAAATTGTCAGGCTGCATTTTGTCGCTGGGAGCATTGTTGGATTATAATAATTACTATCCCGAAGTAAAACACATCCTCTCTAAAACATTCTCCAGCACTTTTTCCAGTTTTGCAGTGAGAGGCTAGGCCTTGTCGGTTTATCCTTACCTCTTTTCTCAAGCACCGAACCATCTCGTTATCGATGGAATTACATTCGCCTAAAAACTTGCCTACAGGATGCTTCATACAGGAGAAGAAAGATGAAAGAATCAGAGTGCAGCAATCAACATTACAGAAAACAACTCATGTACCTGAAAAGTTTCATTTATAAATATTAATCAGAACTATCCAATATATTCACTGGTTATTACCTCAACTATATTGGAATTAAATGAGAATTTATATAAATGGTTATTTTGGTACAGAATATGTGACGTCAAATACCTATTAATTTTTTTATGTTCATCAATATGATCAGTGATCAATGTCTCGGATATGATACAACACCTATCGTATTGATCCTTGGGTGACCAGGGATAGTAAAATAGGAAAATTGATTGGAGGTGGTAATATTCTATCGAGCAAGATAACGTTGGTTTATTGCATCTTATATCCTATACTTGAATAGATTTTTAAACACTATAAGAAATAGTATTTTCATTGAAATATTCAGCAAAATGTTGCTGTTGTATAAAGGTTTCTAATTATGTTAATGCCTGATGTATAGGCTCAAGATGTCAATAGAACTATAGGTAAAAGAAAATTACTTACATCAGCATGACATTTTGTCAACATGTGTATAAGTCGTTGACACTCCTCTGTATGAAGATGTGGTGACAAATCAGAATGCATTTTGTTTCCTGAAAAATCAAAACTGAAGGATAAAAAAAATCCTGAAAATGATTTACACATACCTGATGACAAAGCTTATTGATTTGAACAGCAATAATTAAGGGATTGAATGGGCCATCTAAACGACTCAGCCTGTAGCTTCAGCATTCAGATGCTAGGCTCCGATATAATTTTCAGAACTAACTTGCCATGCCAGGCAAGTCGTTGATGATTTTTACTTGCCCGACATAAGTATTGACTTGCCGAAATAAGTTATAACATATGTTAGAAAGGCATGTAATGTTTATCATGGATTTAAAGATTTGAAAACCAATATCTTTTTAGTTTTTTGCATTGTTTGCATATTTCTGGGTATTTGGGCCATTTACAATGTGTTCAGTGTTCAGAAAATCAGCTTCCCTATTCGGGCAAGTGAAAACTAAAATGTACTTGCCCGAAGCTCAGAAAGCCCTTTTTTCAAAAAATCACTTGCCGGGGCAAGCGGGCTAGTACTTATGTCGGTGCCTGGATGCCCTTTCAACCCACTTAGCTCTGTATTTTCCAAAAGAGTTGCCTGGTATAGGCTTTATCATTATACTACATATATCGATCACTGGATACTCAACCAGCAGATCTTGCTCAACAGCCTCGCTACAGCTCCTAGCCCAGATGTCAATGATAACCACTCAAGAGGAGCATTCTGCTCATGTATGTGAGCAAATTCCTATAAATTCACGACATTTGCATGTCTCCTATTGACATCACATTGAGGCGAGATTAGGTGTGCCGAGGGCTTTACAATGGGCGACCAATCCATGTCATCTCCATCCTTAGATAAAGAAAAGAATGGATATGTAGCAAGAAACCAATACTATATGCGCTATAGTGAAGGGCTGGACTTATGCCAGGGGTCACTGATCTGGCATCAGTGTAAGGTCATGTGGGAACAAGGCCCAATCGATCATGGCTGTCGTATCATTTTCAGCATCAACTGAGCCTGCGAATAGCACAAAATTGTGGCCATTAATTGACACTGGTTGAGGCTAGCCTGTTCAGGTTGACCGGCCGGTTTCATATCCACTTGTTTTGTATAAATTTATCTAAGCTACAAATATAAACTACAAGAGCTTGCATAAGCAATATCAACTTTAACTGTCCTATTCATTGTTCCTAGGCACCTAGCATACGCATCATACTACATTACACAATAAAGAAAAATATTAAGTGCTTGTGAAATATTCCACTATGGATTTTTCGGGCAAAGGATGAATTATTAGTAAACAAACGTGACTGAAACCTCACATGCACTGACCTTCCTCACTGCCCTGCGTATTACGTCACCAGTTTATGTGTTCAAAAGTACTAACCTTCCCAGCATCCTTTGCACTGTTTAGGCGCCATCTTTTAACTGGGACTGTGTACATCTCTCAAACAATATTTTAGCAGTAATTTAGTGTTTTTAAGGCAATCAGTTTTAGTCATGTAACCAGAATGGAGACTGAGTTATTCAAAAAAGTAGCTGGCCGTTTCAAGAAAGAAGAATTCCAATCGTTCCTTTCTGAGTGGGGCTATTTCAGCGCTGAAGATGTTGAGAGTTGTTATTCAGAAAAGAAAGATATCAGCAAGAGAGTTACTGTTACACGTCTTACACAGATTTGTCAGGTGAGTTTACGAATACCAGATGGAAATATTAAGAAAATTATACTAGCCTTGTTTTGGACTAGTCTGAAAAATGCAAACTTGTCAGGTGAGATGTCTGTATTTACACAGGTCAAGGACTTTTAATACATGGATTGGAAGCCACCAGATCTCGCACGAGACCCTCCCCACAGCAGGGAGTCAATCGATGTTTGACCCAATACAGCCTATTGGACTTGTGGTGTAACGGTCATACACTGATCGCAGTCTAGTTGCGGACCTGATGCTGACTCGCTTCATAATGATAAGTGGTGGTGGGGCGGGTGTAGGTGCGCCAGTATCTATGGTCAAAATCGCTGATTCCAAAATCGCGTTTCTAAAATCACTGTTCACAAAAAGGCCGATGGTTAAAAGGGCCCTTTTTATTAGAAATCAATTAGGCCTAGTGTTTGTGTATAAAAGTATGGGAAGTGTTCAATAAAGTTTTGAATTGGTTTTACGTGAATCAGTTTTATGTCATTTATCATTAGAAGGGTTTTGGACTTAAAAAAATAATATTTCAACTATAATCAAGAAGAAAAGTAAGAGAAGATAGGGGAAGGTACTATAACTGTAGGAGGTCTTGGCTTTGCGACGTAAATACGTCTAAAATTAACATTCAGAATTCGACAAAAACATAATGAAACCTTAAGGAATATTTATGAGTTAAACACTTAAAATGTGCAGAATGTGAAGTTCAATTAGGGCAATATGAAGGTTTATTTCAGGCCGGAGGGCCCAATGAGTCATCAGCTGTTTTTGGACCATTTAGGCAGTCAGTGATTTTGGGATCGGCGATTTTGACTGACATTCGGTGCGCCGTTCAAATCACTGAGCATTTTTAGGTGTAGGACGATAGCCCTAAGTACCAAAATGCCCTATGTGTACCTGGCATGTGCCGGCACATGCTGCGGCACAATAATGCAGGGCTCGACGTTAAGGCTACACAGGTAAAAATTGACGGGACTGTACAAGCCCGTTATTTTGACGGGCCTGTAACGGGCCCGTTACGGGCCTGTTATAACGGGTCAGTTATGGGCCCGTTACAGGTTTTCAAGCCGTAACGGGCCCGTTATAACGGGTTTACAGAGACATCTATTGGCCATATTTTACAATATTTTTTTCATAAAAAGCAAAATATTTTCCAAAAAAAAAATTTTTTCTTCTAAAATAAATCTTTGAAAATGTAATTAAAAATATGTTTTATGTATTCAATATCTCCAAAATGATCAATTGAGCAGAATCTTCATATTGTAAGCATTCTTCATTTTGCAAAGCATGGGATTGTGATGCGTGCAAATGGTATCTATATAAGAGGTCAGAGATCAATACTTAGTATATGAAAAGCAATAAACTCTTGTTAAAGCATGATTCAATAACCTATAGTAAGGCATTATGAGGTAGGATTTAATGGGTATGTATCGACAGGTCACATGGTATAAATCCTGCGGAAGACATTGGTATCATTTTTTTTTTTGAAATGTAGATATATTGATGGATCGAAAACGGGCCTGTTATAACGGGCCCGTAACTTTTACCTGTGTATATAGCCCCGTAGCCCCGGGCTAGTTATTGAAAGTCAGGGCTAGTTAATTCTACCTGTGAGCAGCCCTGAGGGGCTAAATAGAATTAGAATATCAGCGCTTAAAAAGTATGAAGTCCTCCTTTGGCTCTGCATTCCTGGATGATAATATAACTCAATTTACCACAATACACTGTATTCTTTTCATGTTATCAACAGAGGCTATGATATCAAAAGAGGTCACTATTTGAAAAGAGTTGTAATAAATATCAGGGATAGCAAAAATATTTTGGGGCTAGTTAAATTTTCGGTAACTAGCCCTGCTGGGCTTATGAATTTTTTTCTTAATGTTGAGCCCTGTAATGTTTAAAATCGCTTGCCTTAAAATTACGGCAATGTGGCCGTAGAACTCAAACCGGATCGATAAATTGTTCGTAATATTTTTATATCAATCGATAGCAAAAATCTCTTCGCATCCGAGCCCTATACTGGTAACTACACTACAAGAAAGACACTAAAGTGAGTAAAAGTTGGGGCATATTGGACTTGGGGCGTAATCATCCATTTTTCATTTTTTAGGCTTTCTGAGATTGAACGGTAAAATACATTTGCAACTTGAAAAAACAAAATTCTCTAGAGCTCTAACTCCATGAGAGTGGTTGTTGAATTTGCAAATTGAAAATCAAGTGAACTTATAACCAATCACCTGCATTTGATTCAAAGAGAATAAACAAGATAAAAAAAAATTGATTCGACTAGCTGCACTACAAAGATAATCTCTACATTAAATATGAACAACTAAAAAAAAAAAAAAAAGGATATCGAAGAATGAAAAATTAAGGTGACTGTAAAATTGGGGTGTAATGGGCTGCATTCACCGTTAGTACATAATATAGTGATTCAGTTTAGGCCCAACTTCCGCCGCCCAAGACAATAGGGCTGGGCTTGACATCCAATTTTTTTCGATTTGATTCATTGACATATTTTTTTTCAATTTTGATTATTTCAGTAGTTCAGTACTTATAATTAAAGAGTTGAATAGTTGACTGGTCAATATTATTATTTAATATTGTATTGCATTCTTGTGTTGTATCCAACGATTGGAGTCATTGGACAGAATCATATTGAACGATAATTCAATTATTTTCAATATCCTGTATCCTTGTTTGACAGTAACATCATTTCTCTTATTTCGCTCTTTTCAGAATAAGAAGCTTTCATCTAAAACAGTTGGAGAGTTAGATCTTTTATGTAAGTATTCTGGAAAGGATGACGAGCCAACTCTTACTCATGTTATTAAGTTGAAACAACCTCTAGCTCATCTCACACTTTTTCATTATATATATATATTATATCACCTGCTCTGCTGTGATTCTCAATGCTCATTGGTCAATAGGTGTCAGAGTACATGCAGCAGTTCACACTGTGGATTTCATATCAAACTTCTGAATTTAAGCACATCAAGGCCTAAAAAAATAAATTGTTTATTTCCTGTAACGGCCCGAAAAAAAATAGGGTAGGTAGGTCGGTTAAAAAAAATGTTTGCATTATTTTTTTGGGCAAAAATATGTGTTTTATGCATGTTTTACGTTGATTGGGAGTTGGGAGGGCGATAAAAACTTGTTAGGGTAGGGTTACTGGAAACAAACAACTTTTTTAGGCCCAACATACTCTATCTCACCTCTAAGCCAGCAGTGTGATGTATTTTTTTTCTTATTATGGATGAGCAGGTGATTAAATTTGTAACACCCTGTTAGTGTGGTCCGGCCTGCTCGCCATTTTTCAAAGCTCTAGGGTTGGGAGGCAGACAGTAAATATTGTTAAAATATCACAAAGGTAACCTATCATTAAATAAACATCAGTAATATATCATATCAAAAAAAATAAGTTGCCATTTTGCCAATCCCTTATCACCATGAACAATTGCTATTTGAATTTTTTTTCATTCATTTTCAGATAACCAAAAATACTCACACAAAAAGAAATGGGATGTCTTAGAATTGACCAAAATAAATGGTAAGTTGAGAGAAATTTATAACTTCTCTGTCCTTGTTCTATCAGCTTATTACTTGATTAGCTTACACATGTATGTATTTTAAGTTGTCAGCAATCGAGATAAAGATACAGTTATCATACACGTGTATATAAGTAAATGAGTCACACTTAATAGTTAATAGAGTCATTGAACATTGCTGATGTTTGAAATTGGGTACCAATATTTAAAGAAAACTGAGCTTTCAGGAAACTGCCTGTCCTAAAGACATGCTGGACGTGTCCTGGCTAAGTCCATGCCTATGTTATATAACACAGGGACCTAGGCAAGTATATACATGATTGTAAAACAGCATACAGAGTACTAATAGGAGTTATGAAAAGAAGAAAAATTGAGTGATGAATTTTTTGATGTTTTTCAGAGGAGATAAGCAAGGAAGGTGCTGTGATCCCTTCTGATTTTGAAAGAATATTAAAGAAACATTTGAAAGTCTTCTACCATGCGGTAAGTGTCTCCTTATTTTCTTGAAGCTTGTTGATACAAATGAACTGTATTATGTCTGTATATCCTGACAATATGAAAAATCAGAATCAATTATAAATGCTATAAAAATAATATACTTAGGTCCAGTGTCTTAGCCAGGATTTAGAAACTGGGTGCCTAAAATTGACAGTTGTAAAATTTTTGGGCGTCCAAATATTTTAGGTGGACCGCAATACAGTATACTCATATTTCAATCATAAACATGTATAAATTCATCAAAATAAGGTATGATATCATTAAACAATGTCATGGGAATTATAAGAAGATGAAAAAATTCAATTATAAGCTTGAGATTGAGATTTTCAGAAATTCCACACTAAAAAAATTGGGTGACCTGAGGGGGTTCTTTTTAAGGGTTTGGGTGTCCAAAAAGACACCCATACGCCCTGCTGGCTAAGACCAGGCCTAGGTCTCACAGTCTAGGACCATTATAAGCAGCAGTAGTAATATAGTTTGAGACTGTCTAGTAAACTCATATATGTTCAATCATTTCATATATTACCAGGGACCGCTATTTGCCAGAGCTCTAATTTATTTCTATTTCTTCCTTTTGGATGTGAACCGTGTCGAGTATGAAGGTGCTATTTAGATGTGTATCTACATCCATGAGGGACGGGCCGCCTTATGTGAAAGCTATATCTTATTTCTATTCCTTGCTTCAGGATGTGAACCTTAGGAAGTATGAAGGTGCTATATAGATGCATATCTACATCCCTGAGGTACCGCTGCATGTCAAAGCTTTATTTTATTTCTGTTCCTTATTACATTATTTCAGGATCAGATGTGAGTCTTGGTGAGTATGAAGGTGCGCTATGGAAGCGTATCTACATCCATTTAGAATAGCTGTATGTCAAAGCTCCATTTCTGTTCCTTATTTCATAATTTCAGGATGTGAACCTTGACAAGTATGAAGGTGATCCATGGATGTATATCGACATACATAAAGCGCTACTCTGTGACAAAGCTTTATTTTATTTCACTTTAGGATGACAACCTTGGGGAGTATGAAGCTTCGAAGGTGCTATTTAGATGTGTATCTACTAGTGCTGGGACTCTGCCTAGAAAATTAACTCGAGCGCTCGGCAAATCTAGCGACCAAAACTCGAGTCCATATCGGTGAACTAGAAAATGGCGTAGTACGCAATTATGCATTTGACACGGAGACTTGAGAAAACACATTTCATTTCTGGAAATGTGGTGCAAATCGGGCAGTTTTAGCCATCGCTAGGCCACACATACATCGGAAGCATGTGTTGCTTTTAAAATGTCATCAGCTCGTAATTTCCGAGCACTCTATTTTTAGACTTGACTGCTCGGATCGGAGGCCCCAGTGACCGAATGCTCGAGCTTCCGAGTACTCGTCCCACCACTAGTATCTACATCCATGAAGAACCGCTATTTGTCAAAGCTTTATTTTATTTCTGTTTCTTATTTCAGGATGTTAACCTTGGGGAGTATGAAGGCGCTCTGTGGATGCGTATCTACATCCATGAGGGCCCGCAGTATGTGGTCAGTAACACAGTGTTCGTGGTCCACTATCCCCAGACCAGGTACCTCATCACCACAGCCATGAAGGCCTCACATAAGGAATATGTGACAAGGGTAAGGAATTTCTCTTGAAAACCTTTTTATTTTTAAAACTTTTTTTTATTTTCCTTGACGCCAGGCATGCTGGCCAACATCATACAGTGTTACATGTATATGGATAAGCAGGGTACCTAACAGGTTACACAGAAAATCTTTGCTTGAAATAGGTTGTTGAATATTGGTACAAGTATGCTTTTGTAAACAATGCATAAATCAACATAAAATTATAAAATAATCAAGTGTCTAAGTTGTCTGTTTAAGTACCCTATCTTTGTCACTTTGTGTGAATATATGTTCTTTATTTTTTTTCATAATTATGCATGTATTTTACACTTGTTTTTATGTGAGATAAAGAGGGCTTAATTTCTCTTATCTTTGCAAGGAAAATACATTTTAGTGTTTAAAAACCTACAGGAAATAAAAAATATACGTTAAGGGTAAGGAATCTCTCTTGAAAACCTGGTGAGGAATATACACTAAGGGTAGCAGATTTATTTCTCTTGAAAATGGACAGAGAACAAGGAATATAAAATTAGGGCAGGGAGTTTTTCTTGAAAATCTTCAGGGAATATAGAATATGCAATAAGAATAGGGGGTTTCTTCTGATGTGCTAAAGGATATAAGGAACATATGTTTAGTGTAATTAAAAAAATGTTTTTCACACTCAAATTTATCAGTTATGTAGATAATATGGAACCATAATGTAACTGAGAAGCTTGTGTTATAAAGCCTAAAAAATTGGTTGTTTCCTGTAACAGTCCGAAAAAAATAGGGTAGGGAGGTGGGTAAAAAAAATTGTATTTTTTTAAGATATGTGAGTTTCATGCATGTTCTACGGTGATTGGCAGTTGGAAGGGCGGAGAAAACTTTAGGGTATATATTTTTTTTGAGTCATAACTTGTTAGGGTTAGGTTACAGGAAACTTCTAGGCCTAATGTCAAGATTCCATATCCAAGACATCTAGAATATGTACAGCTATGTTTCTAGCCAGGGACATAGCTAGGAGCGGTCCTAAGGCCTAAAAAAAAGTTGTTTGTTTCCTGTAACCCTACCCTAACAAGTTTTTATTCAAAAAAATCCCTACCCCTAAAGTTTTTATCTTGCATCCAACTCCCAATCAACGTAAACATGCATAAAACACACATTTTTGACCAAAAAAATAATACAAAAATTCTTTTTTTTCGGACCGTTACAGGAAACAAACAATTTATTTTTTTAGGCCTAACTGTCTTTTGGACAGTCAGTTTCCTGAAAAATACCTTTTTGGACGGGCAAAAATCTCAATGAAGAATTTTCAATTTAGACTTTTTGGGGTTTATAACAAAATATTTTCCTAACAAACCATCTTCTAGGACATGGCCGAAGTGTAAATTGCCCTTTTTGACACAGAAGTCTATACAATGTAGTTGGTATAAGGATTTGAAGTAGCCTAGTAGCTAAATCTGGGCAGGCATAAATTTTGGAATTGCTGTTTTGGACAGGCATTTTCAAAATCCTGGCTAAGACCCTGTTTCTAGCTCCAAATCAATTGAAGTTAACACTGTATCATGTTATTTGTCTCTGATTCCAGGCTTTGCTAAATGCTCTCAAGTGTTCAGAGGCCCGGGTGATGCCGCTCAGTGACAAACATGTGAAATCTCTGGCTCTGCTGGCACATGGGAAGAGCAAGGTATGTTATTGGTAGGGTTGGATACTGTTACCGTAGAGTCTCTGAAATTTAGGACTCTTTTTTATTAATTATGATTTTTGGTAAGAGGCAGCTATACTGGTACTGGTATTGTATCATTTCATTCCGTAAAGGTACACTTATCAATACTAACCACTGTGAAATTACCATTTATAAGGGATTGACCAGGATCCTAAACACGCCTTTTTACAACAAAGTTTATCAGGTAATAATGCATTACCATTAACAGTACTGGAAAAATACCGTACCATTTTATTGGTACAGATAAGGGCACCATAATTTTTCGTTATTAAAGGTATCCATCCCTTGTTATTTGGGGTGGAGTCAGTTGGAATTACGAGATGAAATATTTTTGGGGTCATATTGAGGCGTTAAGTCTTGAGTACGTGGACTCGGCCAGGACCCGCCCAGACTGTCTTAGTGGACAGGCAGTTTCCAGAAAAACACCTTTTCAATCAGGGAGAAAAAAATTCTACGAAAGATTTTTCAATTATGACTTTTTCGGTGTAATAACCAGATATTTTCCTACTATACCAAGACTGAAGTATAAATTGCCCTTTTTGATACAATAGGCTATCAGATGTAGTTGGTACAAGGATTTAAAGTAGCTGTATAGCGAAATCTGGAGTGGACTGGGGAGAAATATTGTGATTGCTGTTTCGGACAAGCATTATAATGTCCTGACTAAGACCCTGCTCGAGTTAGCCTTCTAGGAAATAATCTACCTCCACTGTCATCTTGGCCCGAGCTTGGATATTGAAATTTAATTCCAAAATTGGTCATTCACAAAAGTGTTAAAGTGGAGATAGTTTTGATATCATTTTTATAAAGAGTAGATAGAAATCAAATCTGAATTTGTCGCTCGAGGGTTCAATATACTTGCATAGATTTAGACTGTTCTGTCCTTAAAATAATTCGCACTTTCTCCGTTATGATCAAGAGAACATAGATGCTTTGTTGAAGAAATACTAATTGGTTATTAACAGATCTTTAGCGGATCAAGTTGTGACGTATTAATTGCACTACATACATCATAGAAATAATTTGTATGTTTTCTTTAAAGGCGTAGATTTGTACAGAAATGATGTTGATTTCTTGAAATTACATTTCTTTCAATTTCTAGATGTATCCCTCTTTTGTTGTAGGGGTCATTTTGTGCATCATTAGGACAGGATCAGAGTGCAATTGCTCGGCATAAAAAGAAACGAAAAGGTAAGTACCTGAAACATTTTTAAAATCTCACGTGTGTTCAATTTTTTAATTTAAAGTAAAATTTAGAGGCAAAAGAATATTTTGGGTCTATCAAGGCCTGCACCGATACTCATTAGCTTCCCTCTTTTTCCTTGTAGCACCAGATGCAGGTTTTGACTCCCGTGTGTTGTCGGAAAATTCCCAACAGAAACGGCGGCGGCAGGAACGCTTTGATGATAGCTTCGGTTCTGCGGAACAGCCAACTCTCGAAAAAGTTGAATATGAGGTAAGTTCACAGGTTTCAGGCAGCTCGAAAATTAAGTATTCTCAGCTTGGATAAAGAAATAAGTTGAATATGAGGTTGGATACCAGGTTTTATGCTGGCTTGAAAATAAAATGAATTTTTTTTTGTGTTGTATAAAAGTAAAAGTATTTTTCCATTGTCATGTACTCGTGGATTGATGTTTGTTGCATTGTTAGATAATTTGCTTCATCATTTTTATTCCAGTCGCAATTATTAAGGTATATCAATTTTTTTTTTTTAAATATTGGGAGTTACCTCAAGATTAAAGCCTGTATGTGAAAGAAATCAAGATAATAATGAGTGTCATTCATCCAATCTTTTAAGTGTATTGCAACAAAACTTCAGTATTCCATGTGTGAGGACCAGGTTATATAAATGTAACAATCAATAACTATTAGGCACCGACAGAAGTATTAGCCCGCTTGCCCCGGCAAGTGATTTTTTCAAAAAAGGGCTTTCGGGCAAGTACATTTTAGTTTCCACTTGCCCAAATGGGCAAGCTGATATTCTGAATATTATACACAATTCTTTTATAGTGAATGACCCAAATACCCAGAAATATGCAAACAATGCAACAAAACTGAAAAGAAAATGCTATTCAAATCGTTAAATCCACGATAAACAATACACACCTTTCTAGCATATGTTATAACTTATTTCGGGCAAGCCAAAAGTTATTTTGGGCAAGTCAAAACCATTAACTGCTTGCCCGGCATGGCAAGTAAGTCCTGAAAATTATGTTGGTGCCTGATTATATATTTGTAATAACTGTTTTTATATTTTAAAGCTAAGGACTCCATTTCATGGAACACAGCATGTTCGAGGGATGGAAATGTTTCGGGACGATACCTTCTCAATGAAGGTTAAATTTGCCGGCAGTAGCGTCCTAGAAGGCATACGCAATTTGGTTTCTGCAGGAAAAACGGGACCCACTCTTCCGACGTGTTTACGAAATCTACCCTCTGCAAGACGAAATAAATTAGTGATTCGGCCCCGCAGACATCCAAGTAGCACACAGACAATGACAGACCAGACTCCACAGAAATAACACATTCAAGATTGTATTATTTATAAGTAATACTCTATCAAACTTCATAACTTTGTATCTGAACTTCATACCTGCACAAACAGATGTGGTTGGTGTTAATCTTTCAAAGATAACATCTTTCCCTCTAAATATTGGAAGAAGACATATTAAGTAAATCCCTACCAACAACTCTCTAAGTATATTTTAGTGAATTTTTATTTTCATAAACATCATAGTACTCCCATGAACTTTTTGTAAAGGGAACTTATAAAGTTCCAGGACAATCTTAGGTGGTTGAGAATTTGTTTTACTTACGAAACCTCTGAGGTGTTTTTAAAGATAGATTATAGTGTGGAGAGAATAGATTCAAATAATATTTATATACAATATTCCATAAATCTAGTAGATACAATTTGAGATGTGGTATTTTTTGAATATGAACAAA
The DNA here is from genome assembly GCA_963942565.1 of Maea johnstoni. Taxonomy (NCBI): domain Eukaryota; kingdom Metazoa; phylum Annelida; class Polychaeta; order Spionida; family Magelonidae; genus Maea; species Maea johnstoni. Next base: position 16,451,012 of record OZ012688.1, on the reverse strand, counting down.
ATGCACCATGAATGTTCTCTTAGACTGCAAGTATGCAATAAGAGAAGGTTTTGAAAACTAGCCTTTTACTTTATTCGTGCAAAATATAATGAACATGTGGAAAATATCAAGCTACTTTGTAACTTCTATACTAAAGGTTTTCTTTCTAAAGTTAATAAGTCATATGTGGCCTACTTATATTTTAAAAAGCAGGGGTGGTTTTTCTCTGTATAGTCTGATTTCCTCCACCACTTACAACTGACTAGTCACGACTTAGCTGAAATGTGGCAGAAAAAGTGGTGAAAATCCAAATTCCAAATTGAAAAACATCTGTTGTTTATTGGCAGGGCATTTTTTTAAATGAAAAGAGTAGAGTCTTGTCAGATTCCAATAAATTTATTTCATGTTGGAAATCATTGCCTCTCAGAATGAGATTTATTAGTTCATTACATAGCTGAGAAAACTGACCAGTTTTCTTCTTATTCAATCAATGTTGAGAAAGAAAATATGGGAAGTGGCTGAAATATTTTTATCCAGGCACACATAAAGTCACGTTTCTCATAAAATCAGTTTACTTCTCTTTTCGAAGCTATTGATGTCTTGAGCGGATTTCTTTACACTAGAACTAAATATGTGTGTATTTTCTTTATCCTGCAGCTCCTATGGGCACTTTTACTATGTATATTACAAAAACAGACCCCTTGGCCTTGAATCCCATTATAGTACATGTTCATCCTTAGTAAGAGTATATTACAATATGTTATCTTAGTTTGTATTTTATGGTCTTTTAGCAAAAGCTAATGCATTGTTTTATTTGGATATCATGTATTGTTTCTTTTTTACTGTAAAAATATGTTACATTTGATTTTAATGAATAAAATCATGTTTTATTCAGGTAACGATGGTATGTGTTTTCTTTATTGTCTCTAGATATTTACAAAACATCCACAGGAAGTACATCATTCATAAGCAGGGTCTTAGCCAGGATTTAAACATTCCTGTCTGAAACAGCTATCACAAAAGTTCTGTCCATCCAAAATTAGCTACTTGGCTAATTCAAATCGTTATACCAATTACATTTCATAACTTATTATGAAAAAGGGCTATTTTCACTTCAAGAATGTCTTAGATGGTTACTGAGGAAAATATTTGGTTTTGACCCCCCAAAAGGCATACTAGTAAATGAAAAGCTTTGCAAAATGTTATGCCTGTCCAGAAAGGAGTTTTTTTTAGAAAACTGCCTGTACTGTCCCAAAGGCATCTACTGGATGGGTCCTGGCTAAGTCCCTGCACCATAAGTGAACAAAAGGAAGCTTTAAGTTGCTGTTCCTCCAATTCCTTGATTAAATATCTTTGATATATTTCTCTGATCTGAAGTTCCTCTCTGTGCAGACACAATTACACACTGATCATATCATGGGCAAATATCATAAGTACTTATACTCATGAACAACCAGTAGTCCCCATTTGGAAATATCACGTATGTATAGAGGTTCTGTCCACTGTGGCAGAAGCCATGTTCTCGGTCCTTCCAGGAAACCGGTGAATCCTCGAAGCCATGCACCGTCATACTCGCCCAAGGGAGACCATCTTCCTGGACTTGATTTCTGTGGAGAGTAAATGATAGTGATGACAAAATTGTTGGGCGGTCCCAATATGGTCATTTTATTCATATATGGAGACAAAAATGTTTTCAACGCCCATTGGGAATGGCCGTTAAGAATCACTTTTCTTCAATGAGTGTTTCTGCGCTATGGTAGTGGAAAACTGATAGCTATTACACAGGGAAATATCTGGCAGTTACATTATAGGTGTTAACCCTTTAATACTTAAGAGGTCCTCAAAAATCGTCGTCTGGATTGATGATACTTTTGACCAAAACATTTGAATAGAGAATGATTTTACAAAATATTTGAAGGAGAGTTGTTGGTAATGATCCGATCAACATTTCTCCTTCAAATATTTTTCTAATTGTGCTTTAGCCTAAACTATTTCATCAAAATTGTCAGGCTGGTTTTGGCTGCTGTGAGTGTTAATGGGTTAACTACAGTGAAACCTTTTAAGATATGGTCAACAGTGTTCACATTTCAAAGATCTTTCGAGAGTGATTATATGTGTACAATGAAACCCCTGAGATGTGAACACTTTGGAACCAGGTCAAAAGTAATAAATATAGGAGGTGTTTAGAAACTTATGAGATATGAACACATCTGGACCGGGTTAAAAGTGTTCATATGTGTTTAGATTTCAAGATTTTTGAGAATGGTACTACAGTAAAACATGTTTACACATTTTTGCAGATCGCTACTTGTGGAGAAGTTAAAATATTTAACCTATTCATGCCTAAGGCACTCAAAACTGCCTGACAATGTTGGTAATATATCTCGAACAAAGGAAATTTGCAGAAAATATTTTAAGGAGAAATGTTGATCAAAATCCACCCACAATTCTCCCTCAAATACTTTGACAATTTATGATCACTTCCAGAGTAATTTTCAGAGGTTTCTAAGGTCCAGACGACTCTTGTCGAGGAGATCTGCAGGTATGAAAGGGTTTAAGGCCAATTAAGGGAGTGTGCAGTTTGATTAACCTTTCTCCTTCAAAAATTTTCAAAAATATGATTTTGTCTTAGCAATATCTCAATTAGCTCAAGCCCTTTAAGGTGCCACAGTCAAGAATTCAAGAATAGAATGCTAGAGCAGTCATACCTTGCTGCCTGTAGTAGCGTTGTGATGGATTTTTCCGTGAAGAAGCCCGTGTATTGACACGTTCTGGTGGAATGGCAATGGGCTGCTGGTTCAGGATGGGTGAATGTCGTCAGGCCATCGTCAGGGCCTCCCTTGCTACTGTAGTAAATAATAATAATGATGATAATAATAATAATAATAATAATAATATTAATAATAAGAATAATGATAATAATTATAATATTAATAATATGAATAATAATAAAAAAAATATGAAAATAATAATAATAATGATAATAATAATAATAATAATAATGATAAAAATAAAGAAAATAATAATGATAATAATAATAATAATAATAATAATAATAATAATGAAAATAATAATAATGATAATAATAATAATAATAACAAAAATATAATTATAATAACAATAATGGTGATGATAACAATAATAATGATAATAATAATAATAATAATAATAATGATAAGTAGATAAATAAATATGTAATTAAATAAAAATAACAAATAATCAGAGTAATGAAAATAATAATGATAATAATAATAATGATAATTATAATGTTGATAAACAAAAATTATGACAATAATAATAAGAACAACAACCTATATTTCAAGAGAGTAACACCATCAAATGCAGTTTCTTACTGTTAGTGTAATTCGAGACTTCAAATGTTTATAACTTGCCCGTCAGTCCATGGGGATACAAACTGTTCATTAAAGAATTGTATTTTGAGTATGGTGAGAATGATGCTGTTTCCATACTCAGTTCCAATACTGTTCTTTGATATATGAATAAACATTTTCATTAAATATTTTTCACTAGTGGGGGAAGTTAAGCGATATATATATTTCACCTTGTGAGATGCTACTCAATTATGAACAGAGCAGAAGAATGTTCTTTCAATACTTGAGGTGGCTTATGGGTTAATTTGTGAACACAAGGTCATTTTGTGATCTTTACATATTTTTACGTCCATTCCAATAACCAAGCTAAGGCCTAGAAAAAAAATTGTTTGTTTCCTGTAACGGTCCGAAAAAAATAGGGAAGGTAGGTCGGTCAAAACATTTTTTTTGCTTATTTTTTTGTCAAAAATGTGTTTGTTTGTAAGGCCTAACTGATTTCTTTTGAAAATTGTACATTTGTTAAATGTTTAAAGTTATCATTTTCAACAACTCAGGTTTATTTTGCTGCAAGAAAAGAATACATCTCCCTACTCTTACCAGTCTACGCCACAGGCAACCCCTCCCAGCCACTCGTAGAAATGCTCGAAGTCGCAGGACGTCTCCGAGCCCTGGTAATTCACACTGTCGACCTCTGGCAACTGAAGGTCGCTGTGAGATCTCGTCTTGTGCGACACGGGTAGTTCCTCTGTGTCAAAGCCATTGTTTTTGAAGTATAGAGCCACAGAGCTGGCACAGACTGTGTCATCTGGAAGGAGAACAAAAAACAAATACAACAATCTGAAAAAACCTGAAATGTTTCTATTGTGTGACAATAAGTAAGACATGTATTTCGATTATGATTTATCAAATGACATATTTATTCTTATCCTTAAGCCAATTGTTAAATGGCTCTTATTTATCTATTTTTATTCATACCTACATAAACTTAGAATTCTATTGTGAGATAAAAAATGAAATGTGTAGTTCACTTTCAATTTACCTATAGATTTATTCATATTCTAAACTATAAGTCATTTGTTAAGTGATACCGTAATTTCGCGTGTATAAGACGCACCCGTATATAAGACGCACCCCTTGTCCAGGCCTTTAAGATGATGTATAGACCTTAGCTTTGTGTATAGTGCGCACCCCCTTTTGGGAATTATTGTAGGATATCAACTCCTCATGAATAACGCTAGAAACCCAGTAAAACGCATATTGAGATGAGTGAAATGTGACATCACCGTGACATCAATGCGTATCACCCTGTGTCGGTACTCACTACCCATTGTCCTTGGCATGTCACATGGATTGTAATCAGTAAATTCTAGCGGAGAGTGGTTCGGTAATTACAATTCATCAATGACGGGGCAAACATCGATGGGCATTGTCTTGGCCGCCGCATTATAATTGTAATTGGCGATCTCCGAGTGGCCTGGTAACTCGATGTAAAACACCCTAGATTTCTAGCTTTGTGTATAAGACGCACCCCCTATTTGAGTGTAAAATTTAGTGTAAAAAAGTGCGTCTTATACACGCGAAATTACGGTATTCATTAAGCCATTTCTCTTCAAATCAACATCATTGTTGATAGGGACTTCTTACATTGACTGAACAAGCTATTAAGCCTGTATTGATAACTACAACTACTGTAGAATGGCCAATTTTTAGGGGATTTTAATTTTCCCGTTTTTTCCCGAATGCTTTCAAACTGTAATAAACAACACAGGAAAAAACAATTCAGTACATGTCCGGACTTAGTAAACACAGAGAAATCCTTGTCCTTACCCATTAATATTTACTCCTTGGTATACTAAAATTAAAAATCTACATAAAACGGAAAATTAGAAACGAAAAAAACATACGTTCTCTCTTCGGAAATATTAGAAACAGAAACACCCAAAAATAAAGAATTAGGGAAAATTGTTACATGTAAAAATTAGCCATTCTATAGTACAGGTGAACTTGGATATGACGGACCACTGTACGACGGACTTTTGGCTATGACGGACGATATGCTTGGTCCCAGTCCCATGCATATTAACTACGTGTATTTTACCATGCATAGGACGGATTCCGTATGACGGAATTCGGCTACCACGGACCAATATCACGGCACACACGATGCTATTTACTATGTAATAAGCATTGTGTATGACGGACAAACATGTGTCTAGCAGTCGGCCTATTCTCGCCGAGACTAACACATGTGCTGAGTTACGTTCGGCCAGACAGAACTCAGTTCACATTGTCTGGTATTTCTCAGCAGACAAATAAATGTATAATAAAAGTCCAGCCAGGCATATTCTTTGGCTGTTTTGACTTTTATTTATAGATCAACTGAGGTCCCCAATGCAATTAGATACACAATTGCATATGACAGACTAAGTCCATCATATGCATATGACGGATTTTGCATATGACGGACCAATTTTCCTGGTCCCACTGAGTCCGTCATATCCAAGTTCACCTGTAATTCATCATGATGTATAACCTGGTGGTTCCCATGTCAAGAGTACATCAAAATTAAGGTCCAGCCTGTTTGTGAAGCACCACTTTACTCGCTCATAATTCTTCTTGCCAGGCGAAAAACATGGTAATGTCATGTCAATGTTCACTACTGCAAAAGAAAAAAGGCAATCATACAGTTTAGTATCTTGATTTTCATTTAAAAATATATCTATGACTTGGAATATCAATTTTTAAAATGTCTTAACTTATCATTGTGTTGATTCAGAAAAGTAATTTCATTCAAACCACTTAAAGACTTTCATCCAATCTGAATCACAAGACATTGCATAAGAATATTGTGTCTTTTCTCAATAAGTAAATACATGTTTACAGTTGTAACCTGAATATATTGCCATCTCTCTGGAAAAATAGGATGCCCAAATATTGTATAATTGCTTATTTTGGGCACTCAGTTTCCAGTTTCAAAATTCTAGCTAAGACCCTGTGCTGAAAATTTCATTATAGGACAACTCACCATATTTCTTTGTACTCTTTTGGTCATACTGTGTGTGTTTTCCTTCCAGTCCCAGTTCTTCATATGTATCTTTCGTGAGGTTTAAAATGAGATTGCCTGAAGCATATGACAAATCATAAAGACGCATTGATAAGGCAGTTCACTTATTTCTGAAGTTGACAATGCTAAAAAGGGAGGCAGGAAGTATTGATAAAAATATCATAAAGATATTGCATTGTTAAGGAAATATCAATAGTGTATCTTATCACTAAAATCTTAAAGGTGCCAATCCAAAATCATTGGAAACATTTTGGGGGTTTGTGTTTGACGTCATTATGATGTCGATTCTGATTCTTAGAGTTGTTATTGCATTTGAATGGCTACAACTAACTTTAAGCACATCACCTTTATTTCTGGTGTCAATATCATGAGAAACTGTGCAGGCAGGCACTAATCTGCATGTTTCTTTAGTATCTTATCCTGAAACAGTAAAAGAATATTGAGACATGCACTATTCGCTTCTGATTTTAGTTTTAGTACTTTTGAAATGATTGCAAAATAACTGTTAGTATGCTTAAGGGGGGAAGGAGGGTAACAATTCTGACGTCTCAATTCCATTCCAGCAACAAGGATTGATTTATTGCCATAAGTTAGCTATCCAGGGTATCCAGTAGGAAAGTTGTCGATACTTTCAGATGGACTCGATATATGGCCGTACGTCAGCAATCCTGGGTACTGTAGAATAGGAAATTAATCTGGGGTGCAAAAATACCGAATTTAACCAAAAATGGCCTCTCCAAATTTAATCCTACCGAACAGTCAGTTCATACGTTATCACAGATATGGGTAGATTTTAATCCAAATTCAATTATGCCGAGATTTTCAAATTCAATAAATTTGGATTAATTATATGCTCAGAATCATTTCTTTTTCTACAGTAAATCAAAGTACCACTGACAGTCCTAGTGGATACCTTCTAAAATGTTCCATTCATATGCATGTTGTACATCTTACCTGCAGGGGTGATACACACACAATCATGGCAGTCTATCTGTGTGCCATGTGACATCAGATAGAGACTCCCTGGAAAAACAAGAAAAGAAGACTCTCACAAAATGTACAGACTAGAGGTACTGCAAAATAAAAGAAGAAATAGACCAAAAAGGAATAATATTTGATGTTAAGGTCATTATTTCTCTTTCTCACAATTGTAGATTAACCCATTCATGCCTGGCGATTTCCCAAGCAACTGTCAAACTAATTATGAAATATGAATTCACAAATTTTTTGAAAAATATTTCAAACATTTCTTCTTCTAGCATGTTTAAAAAGTTCCTTTTGTCTGGAAGACATCACTGAAATCATCACATCATAGGGGAGGGGGGCGTTCTGTTGGCATGAAAATACTGACTCAATTAAACATGATAGATTTGTCTATTTATGGTCCATTATAACGCATTGGAGCAACCTAAACTTACCTCTTTTTATGAATGCTTCAATAAATTCTTTTTCAATAACTTGTGATAATGTGAGTGATTTGATAAGAAAGCTTTTTTGCTGGTGTACGACATCTTTGATGGCTAGTGGTGTTTTGGCACATCCTGGCAGCACTAAGTTCACCTAAAAAATAATCAAGGAAAAGTTGGTCAGTTTTAAAATCGCAGGAAAACTTTATTTCTTCTTTAGAGTACAACCCAGTCCACTCCAAAGTTAATGAAAACTTTTCCCAGAGACATGGTCTCAAGGGCAGCCACATCATACTTCTTCCCTACCACAGTACATTTCAAGGAAATTTCATATTAAACATAGAAGATTTATTGGAATATTTCAGCGTGAATTTCTAATATTTTCAAGAGCAAATACTTGGTGTTGGAAATATTAATTGGAATATTGTAGCATGTATTTCAATTTTTCTTTAAACAGCTAATGGAAATCATCAAACTCCCTGCATCTATGATCTTACAAATCCTGTCAGACTTTGCAATTTGGACTTTCTTAAATCCCTGATATGAGTGACCAGATTTACTGCCTTACGCCAGTTCATTCTAGTCAAGTTCTGCTCAATGCTGACATAGACAATAACAAATGTTCCAATTATGAAGAGAAGGGTGTTGGCTTCTACAGATATGTTAAAATCTCACAATTACACTATATTCACAAATTAACTGCATTAGACAAAATCTACTTTGAGTCAGAGACAAGACTTCGTGTATCTCTTTGAACCAGGAAAGCTTTATGGAAGACAATGCGATTTCCATTGTCAGCTATGTCTATGATCTAAAGACCTATAACAAGACAGTCTGACAGGTTGTCAAACCCTTAGCATTGGGCGATAATTGAGAAAATGTTAGGTGGCTGACTATCTATGAGGGTTGGCGGTTTGAATAGAACACTCAATGAACTAAAAATACGTACACAATGATTGAAATAATGATCCTTTATCATGGAATTATGCCTTGAATTCTCATTCTTAAAATTTGACCGCTCAAAAATCAATTTACTGCTCGGACTAGGAAATCGAGGGATGGCAGTCGCCATCTTGTTATATTCAGCAGTGAAATATATTTTTCATTTTTTTTGAGCTGAAAAGGAAAAGAAAAAATTGTATTAGAAAAATGTATATAGAAATTTATTTCCTTATTTTTTAATACAATAGTATATCATGACAAATTCAATAAAGAATTTATAATTACATCTACACAGTTTATTATTGACCAATCAGAAAAGCCCAAGCACCAGCAGTTAAACATGCAGATCCATAACAAACAACATTACTGTGCTGGGAGCACTGTCTGTGCTATCTCCTAAGAATTCAGCTAATATAGCATTTAGTTACTCAAAGTTATCACAGATAATGGTGTAATTTATTGTATTCATTGTATTTACTGCTACTCAAATGCTGCCTCATAGTTAGATTGTTTCAGAAAAAACAGGATACTATTCAATGCTTTTGTAAGTAAAATTCTTGTTAGTTGATGAACTGGATTTTTTAAGAGATGGAAGAGCAGAGATATATTTCTTTTAGAGTTATGGCCAATCAGTTCTAAGTCTGAAAGAAATCATTGAAAGTATGTCAGAAATGTATCCTAGACTGGCAGTTAGTGCCTTAAAAGGCAGTGTGACCCTGAGGGCGAAGGGTAGGGAAGGCTGGGGGATAGTGCCCAATTTCCTATACTAACTATCCCTAGATGAATAGACACATGGATTGGTCGCCAGAGACCTATTGCTGTAAGATCCATTACAAATCCCTGAACAAGTTCCTAATCTCGCCGAATATAGTGTCATTGTGACGTCACTAGGTGAAAAAGACCAATGAGGGCTCTCGTAAATTGTTTACATATCTATAGTCTGTCTGACTCAAGTTTGGCAATCACTTTTGCCACTTTTTTGTGACAAAACGTTCGAGTTTGCCATCCAAACTTGGCAAACCTCTTTGGAGCACTACTACGTGTATGTACAAACATAATTTTTGTTTCAGCTCCGCAAAATGTTGATTTTGCTCATTAGTTCCTATTGTAAAATGTGCACATTGCCGACACTACTATCTCGCGTGTTTGTCTGTTGCAAACAATACAAACACGCGAGATCGTATTGTTGGCAATGGACACATTTTACAATGGGACCTAATGAGCAAAATCAACATTTTACGGAGTTGAGACAAAAAATCTGTGTATACATACACGGGGTAGTGCTCCTAACATGTTTGCCAAGTTTGGATTGAAAACTCGAACGTTTTGTCACAAAAAAGTGGCAAAAGTGATTGCCAAACTCGAGTCAGACAGACTATAGTAAGTTGGGCACCAACATGCACAGAACGTACCTCTCGATTGAAGTTGGACGCGATAATTTTACTTATCGTGCCACAGGTGTATCTGATTCCAAGTCCAAAAACGTAAATAGGAACCATCTAAAAAAGTCAGTATTGCTTTGCAATCCTTTTTCGCAAATTAGTTCCGATTTTTGAAAAGTCGCTAGTCAATTTCTTGACTTGCGATTATCATACAATATTCATAAAACATTTGTACACTCATTAAGTATTTCGAGTTGTTGCACGAATGTCTTGCGATTATCGTGAGGTAATCACAAGACATGAATTATTGACTTGCGATTATCGAGCATATATTGTCAGCTTCCAACAAATTGTACGATGAGTCGTGTGGTGTGGCTGCAAGCCTGCAAATATGTCTATTTTCAAATTGGAACGCCCAGTCATGATTTAAAAATTAGAACAAGAAAAAATTTTGGAATCATATGATAGGCTGGACTCAGTGGACTGACAACCTTTTATTATTTAAAGGTTTAGTTTTGCAATGGTTCTTTGGGTTATTTCATTAAAACACCCTTGGTAAACAACATCCTATTCTATTATGGGTAGAAATTTAGTATTATCCTTACTTTGCAGTGATATAGAATTATAGATGCTTAGATGTTCATGGTGGTTACATATACATTTGCATACATATTTTATATTACATAACAGGTGCAGTGAAGCTATACAGATAAAATTGATTGCAACACTGCAAGAGGATGATCACATGTCATCATGCTGAAGTAAAGAGAAATTCAAAAGATGGAGGTACGCGAGATTTACCCCAGTGTCCAGGATCTCGCTAGCGCCACCAAGCAGGAGATTCGCTGTACCACCGATGGATGTAATCGCAAGTTCACCCACGAATGTGCGCTTCACATGCACCAAGTCAAGGTGCATAAAATAATACAGGTGAGCAATTTAGACTGAGAGCGTTGATTATCATCAAGTTTTTCTGTAAGATTATTAATATCAATGTCTTGGTTTATTCTGTTTTTGACAAGTGCTCCCTGAACCTATCATACTTTTGAAAATAGGAATCAAGCATGAATTCATAATTTATATTTGAGAGATAGTTGTGAGATTGGTTCTGAATAGAATTTCTCCTTCAAAAATGCTCTGGTCATGTATAACAGTGTAAGGGCATTTTTCTAGTATTTTGAGGGCAATATTGTTGTAAAGAATTTCTAGAAGTGCCAATTTCAAGCAATTCGATTTTGAAATTTTCCCTTTAATGTGTATGCTAGGACATTACTTAAAGGTATTATTCAGTTATGAATAAGTAGATGTATCCTTATGGTTGTAAATTGAAGATATTATGGTCTCCCCTAGAATAATGGGTGCCCAAATGTTTATTATAAGGCCCATTTTGGGCACCCACTTTCGAAATCCGGGCTGAGACTATGCTTCCAGTTTCTTGTATGTATATTTCTTCCTGTATGTTACCTTTTCCTTTGACAGAGTGAATCCGACGAGGCTCTACTCACCTGTAAAAAAAGGAAGGTGCAGGAAATTGAGTTCCATTATTTCTGCCCAGAAGATGGCTGCGTCTACGGCAAAGGTTCTGCCAGATATTTCAACAACAAGAAATCACTCAAACAGGTAATTAACCCTAATAACCTATTCATGCCTGGGAGTCCCCTTGAATATTGATCTCTAGAATAATTGCATTTTTGGAAGTAATTTTGGAGGAGAATTGTGGTATTGGTTTTGATCATCATTTCTTCTTCAAATTCTTTTTGAGAAATGTTGTGGTTATAAAGATATCACCAATATGGTCAGGGCCTTTTTTTTGCGGGTACAGGCATGAATGGGTTAAGATTAGAAATGTTTGAAGCTTAGGGGTTATTAACTTCTCTCAGTGTTAGGTAATAAAGGAGACGCATAATCATCTGATGGGGCTGTTATCTCCTTGAATCTGCTAACTCTACTCAAATATGTTTAATATTCGTCTATGCTTCTAATTTAATTCCATACAGTTTCTCTTATATTTTTCTGTTTCAAACTACTCTTTTGTATACTCAATAATTGATACCTTTTTTTTTTGATTTGTTATGCAAGAACTGAAAAATAAAATTATTTAGAAATAAAAAACTTTAAATGAATGTTAAATTTTCTCTTGCAGCACTACCAGAAGGTCCATGCCGAGAAAAAGCACAGATGCACCAAGTGTAATAAAGGCTTTGGTCTTGAGAGGCAGTGTCGCCAGCACGAGCGTACTTGTGGTAGTATCTTTCAGTGCGCCACCTGTCATAGCGGCTACCCCACCCTGGAGGCTCTGGCCACCCACTGCAGGAGAAAACAGCATCAATACCCCGGCAACAGTGAGGAAAAACAGGAAAAAAGGTTGGTGGAAAATAGCATCTCCATAGTTGAACAATTACTAAATACTGTATGCTGTATACAGCTTTAATTTGGAGTGCTTAAAAGTTTGTTTTACAGCCCTGCTAGAGGTTATTTGTGCTACTTAAAATTTGCGCATTCAAGCACTCAAAATATACATTTATTACTGTATAGTTATTTATTTGAAGGATGTTATTTGGGCGCTAGAATGAGGAGCACAAAAATAGCAAAAATTAAATGCCTGTGAAAAATACCAGTCATACAGTAATATGTTAATATTGCAGCACTTTGATTAATGCATACCCCTGGAATCCACATTTAGTAAACTGCACATCATTATTTGGACATCCAATTCCTATGCTAGTATTGTAGAAGACGCTGACATGATGTCATTCAACACCCATATGCAAAGAAATTGCACATCAAAGGCAGTTTCCTGTTGAGCGCTTTGTGTTATATGTGCAAAATGAACAAAGTATACAGTAGTTCAAGCTAAATAGTCCAGGTTTGGTAGGGCTAGAAGAGTCTGAAAACTACTAGCCCGGTGCAAACTACTACTAGCCTGACATAAAAAACTATTAAACCCTTACAACCAATATGCAGGCCTCAATGCTATCTCATAATGTTAGTATCACCTAGGATCTGCTGGTCCTGCACAATATTTACTGGTCCTACATTTATTTTCATAATACATGTGAACTTGGATATGACGGACCACTGTACGACAGATTTTTGCATATGACGGACAATATGCTTGGTCCCAGTCCGATGCATATCAAGTATTCGTCATATGTATACGACAGATTTTGCATATGACGGACCAATTTTCCTGGTCCCATTGAGTCGGTCATATCCAAGTTCACCTGTAAAAATACATTTCATAAAATTCACCATCAAAAATATGAGAATATGGGTTCTTATACATTTTTTGTTTATTTCAGAATAGGAAATGTGCAAGGAGAAAATCGTGATAGGGGTGGTCAAGTAGGTGAAGATAAGTTCAACGATTCTAAGGGGAATGCTCATCAACTTTCGCCTAAAAACATCAACCAATCTGGTTCTGCGACTGCATGCCCTACTGATTCTCATTGTCAGAAACAATTGCTTAAAACACCAACAACTAAAAATATTGAGATTTTACCAAAACCTCTTCTGAGAGTACCACTACAAGGAGGTGCCATTATGTATCAGAACATTCAGAAAAATTCTGGTTCACTATTGAAACCTGGAGAATCTTCGCCGATAGTCATTATAGCACCGGCTGCTGTAGAGAACAAAGGGCGTAAACCACAGAGAGTGGGTTTTCGGAGTATCGCGCCAAGTCCCGCACCTCCTGAAAAAACCATACCCTACACTACCGTACACCTCACCCAGAATGGTGTGAGGGTATCACACGAGAATTTACCCCCGACAAAAAATGCTGACACACAAACGGAGGAGGTGGGCATCATTGAAAATGTCTCATCGGGCGTCCAGGTCGGAAGTAATCAGGAATTTCGACAAACGATCGGCACACAAGCTGCTCTCCCCAGAATCGGCTCTGCAATATGGCGGAAGCATAGCGTTGCGGAGACGCAGACCGCTGGGGACTATATCCTTCAAAAGGCGATGCGCAGCGCAAATATTCCTACTCATCGAGAATCTCGTGCCTCACAGGTGTCACCACGCGCAAAGGTGAAAAAATCATCGCGTGTCGTCTCGACTAATAGCAGCCAAACACAGACCACTCCCGGCACGAAGGGGTTACCCAAAAGAAGACATCGACGTGTCTCTCGCAAACGAGGCTTGTTTGGCGAGGAGATCCAATCTCCGCCTGCCACCTCATCTTCCACTAACACCGATGATTTCTCCGATAACCTATTGGCGGGATTAACCGACATGGAAACACAGACGCAGACCATAGCACTTCTGGAGCAGCTTGCCGAGAGCATCTCGACTCAAACGCTCGAAAGTTTTCTCGGGGAAACTTCCGGTGGGCAGAATCTCATGGTAGGAACGCAGAGTACAGAAACACAGACCCACAGACAAGGCCCATCCACAAACCTACAGCAACCCCTCTCAATTGAGATTGACTCTTTGGTGGTTCCAGATTTTCGTAATACTGGAACTGGAACAAGTACGGTTTCCAATCCAACAACAGGCAACCTTGGAACTCAATCTACCAGTATGTCTGTTGGCACAAGTGTTTCGCCAGATTCTAGCATCTTCAACTCGGGACTAAGGATAAGCCAGTCAACAATGGTTGATGCTGATTTCTTCAACAATGAAATGAACATTGTTCCTCCAACGAATACTTACAGAGAAATGCATACAATGTCTGTAGGTACAAGTGTGTCCCCCGGTGCTAGTATTTTCACTGCTATGGACGTTGGTACTAGTCCATCAATTGTAGGCAGAAGTAGGACCACCAGACCTCCTTCCTCCTATACTTCTACAGAAATGCACTCTATATCTGTGGGTACTAGCCTGTCACCAATTTCTAACATGTTCTTTCAATCAGAAATGGACCGTGCCACACAAGAAAACATTCAAAATAACTCAATTTCTTCACGAATGACCAGCACATCTGGAATTCGTTCGATGTCTGTCGGTACTAGTGTTTCTCCGAATGATAACATTTTCAACCAACCCAGCCAAACTGCAATTATCAATACAGATTTGCCAAACATGAGAAATTTCTCGGCAACTCGCACGACTGGAATGCAATCAGTGGGCACTAGTGTATCTCCTAGTGCTAGAATCTTAAATGATGTAAGTTTTGGGGTGGGTGAATCCATTGTTGTCGGCTCTGGATTTCAGAATGGCAGGAATTGTCAGGTTTCGCATGCAAACACCACTAGGCAGTCAATATCAGTGGGTACCAGTGTATCTCCTAACGCTAGAATCTTAAACGATGTAAATTTCGGTATCGGAGAATCCATAGGTGTTGGTTCTGGATTTCCGAACAGCAGGAATTGTCAGATTACTCATGCCAACACCAATAGACAGTCAATTTCTGTTGGCACTGATGCATCCTTGGATTCTAACCTTATAAGTAATGTTTCTCTAGGTGTAGGAGAAACAATGGTTCTCAGCTCTGGAATTCAGAATGGCAGGAATGGTCAAGTCCCTCATGCCAATCCCACTAGGCAGTCAATTTCTGTAGGCACCAATGCGTCCTCGGATTCAAACATAATAAACAATGTTTCTCTAGGTGCAGGAGAAACAATGGTCCTCAGCTCTGGATTTCAAAATGGCAGGAATGGTCAAGTTTCTCGTGCTGACACCAGTAGACAGTCAATATCTGTCGGCACCGATGCATCGTCTAACTCTAACATTATAAATAATGTTTCTCTTGGTGATGGAGATACAATGGTCCTCAGCTCTGGTTTTCAGAATGGCAGGACCAATAACTTCTCACAATCCAATCCAGTAATGCCTTCAGTATCTGTCGGGGCAAGCGCATCCCCATATAGTAGCTCCTATGGTCACTTTGGTGAAGGACCATCTACTATGGTAGATGGCTCAACTGACATGCATCAGGATATTAATTCTGCTAGTCTAAATCAAGTGTCTCACTCTTTGAGGGTACAAAATGGACATGCTTGTAATGTGGGTACGGTATTCGGTTCATCGCTAAGTGTAGGAGGGGTGCGTACAGCGCCCATTGAAGCTAGTAGGGTTGCTGGAACAACCAACATCATGGACCGCCTGCTACTGGACACCCTTCATTGTGACCAACCTGTCACCCCTCCCAGGAGAACAATGGACCAGTCCACTGTGCAGACTCCCATGTCTGTCCAGACCGATCCATCTCTTGCGGGGGTGAGAGATCCTCCAATCAGCAATGCAAATACGCAGACAACCACAGAGCTGGAACTTGCAAGTTTCCTCGACAGTAGCGTTCAAACTGTTGATGATCCTGACTGCAATGATATTGAAACACAAACCATGGACGATATGTTCAATCAATTTCTCAGTAATATGGAGACACAAACGGGAGACAATCTGATATTCCCTGATTTGGAATTTGCAAATATTCAAACCCAGACCATGTTCGATCCCATCGCAGATTCAAGCTCGCAGCACCAGTCAGCAACTGTACAGACTCAGACTCCTCGAAACAGTACAATGTCCAGCCAGACTGCGAATAACGTTCAGTCAATAGACACCGAGACTCAGACCTTCTTAGATGAGCTGGACTTTAGCAGTAATACTTACAGTCTGACTGATTCTCATACGCAGACCACTTGGAAAGATCTGGAGTCATGGGCTTCCGGATTTAATGATAATTAGACCTAAAGCCTTAGGCAAGGCATTGCCACTGACTGCTGGCTGGCTCTATATTCGGGTTTACTTTTGAGAACATGTGCAAGTTTTCTGGTCTGGCATCCAAGCTTGTCCAAGAAAATATGCTTTCACATGCAAGCACCATGGTCTACTTGGTTTCAAATGAAACATTATTTTTTTCAAGGGTAGGTGATAGTTGGAGTAGGGAAAGTGAAAGTTGAATCTCACTTGGCCTATCGGGCAAGTCGCTGAAAAAGTTAATGTCGTGCCCTGATGGATTGTTCTCATTGGTGGAAACCTTTGAAGCAACAATATACTGTAGAATGGCTTATTTTCCCGTGTAACAATTCCATAATTTTTCATTTTTGGGTGTTTCCGTTTCTAATATTTCCAAAGAGAGGACATTTTTTCCTTCCATTTCTAATTTTCCCTGTGTATGTAGATTTAAATGTTAGTATACCAAAGAGTGAATACTAACGGGTAAGGACAAGGAATGCTCCATGTTTATTAAGTCCGGACATGTACTGTATTGTTTTTTCCTGTGCTGTTTATTCCCGTTTGAGAGCATTCTGGAAAAAACGGGAAAATAAAATTCACAGAAAAATTAGCCATTTTACAGTATCCATTTAAAGTCATTGGACAAGCCTGAATTGGCTACAGAGAACATATCACTGGACTAATGAAGGTGGAATCTTAAGTGTTTTGATTGGCTAAATAAAAGAATGACAGGTTGACACATTAACTATCATCAAGTTATTTTTTCACCTGATTGCTTTGAACACTTATTGATTGTTCATTAAGGAATTAGGAAATACAGTATACCAAAAAGAGAAAGTTTTATTTCAGAAGAACAATTGTCTTAAAAATATCATTTACAGATGAACATACCTCCAGGTTTATTTTCTTTTAAACAATGTTATAAACATTACTTATAGTTCAAATGTGGAACATTAGCTTTGATAAGAAAATTGCAACTTAGAACTTGCAACCTTCTCATCACTGCTTGGGTTTGACCCTACCCAGGGCATGTGAGAAAGTTACCAATGACTTGGGGTTAGCAAGTGACTTTTGTCGTGTACTCCATCACTTACGACTGGCTAGTCACAAATTAGCCACAATATGGCAGAAAAAGTGAAGATAATCGTAATTCCAAATTCCACACACATACATGGTCTGACAACTGTGAACATAATTTATGATCATAGGAATATTTGATAAATATTTGTAAGAGGGATTGTTAAACCTTACTGAAACAACAACACATGTTAAAATATTTATAAAATTTGCCTTATTATCGAAATATTTTCATATGTATCATGAGCATGGTCTTAGCCATCAGGGTGTCTGGGTGCCTTTTTGGACACCCAAATCCTTAAAAAGAACCCCTCAGGACACCCAAATCTTTTAGTGTGGAATTTCTAAAAATCCCAATCTCAAGCTTATAATTGAATTTTTTCATCTCCTTTTAATTCCCATGACATTGTTTAATGATATCATGCCTTATTTTGATGAATTTATACATGTTTATGGTTGAAATATGAGTATATTGTGATCCCCCTTAAAAATTTGGACGCCCAAAAATTTAACAACTGCCAATTTTAAGCACCCAGTTTCTAAATCCTGGCTCAGACACTGCGCATGAGGTAAATATAGGTCAACCCATTCATACTTGGAACTCAAAAGAAGGCTTGACTATGTTAGTGATATCTTCATTAGAAAAGCATTGTTTGGAAAATATATCAATATATCAAGGTGAAATGATATTACTGAAAAACTGAGCTTAGTCAAGAACTCTCTGTCAGATCTATACAAACCTGTGTTATGTTCTATTCCCTATTATTTTTAGGTGTCATAATATGATACTGTAGAATAGGAAATTAATCCGGGATGCAAGTAAACCAAATTTGACCAAAAATGACCTTTTCGAATTTAATTTTACCGAACATTCATTATTACAAATTAACACAGATAGGGGCAGATTTTATTCCGAATTTAATTATACCGAAATTTTGTAATTCGGTTAATTCGGATTGTTTACATGCTCGTAATCATTTCCTATTCTACAGTATCCTAGTTTCTTATAAGATACATGAACAACATATGAAGGAATGAAGTTTGGAAGACCATGATTTATTATTATTATTATGACTAGGGCTGGTATTGAGAAGAGTGCACCAGCAGCATGTTGAATAATTAGCGGTGTGAATCTGAATCAAGTCATGAGGGAAAATGTTAACTTACTCTTGCAATCATCACCAAACTCCTTTAAATTCATATTATGAATTCACACATGTTACTTAAGTCCTATGGATCAACGTTACTTTGTCTTTGCCTGTACTCAAAACGATACCAAATACTGATATTGAGAGGGAAAAAGTATTGTATTGAATAATTAGCGGTGTATCGAGTCGACAATCTCATGTAAAGCTGAATCAAGTCATGAGGGAAAATGTTAACTTACACTTGCAATCATCACCAAACTCCTTTAAATTCATATTATGAATTCACACATGTTACTAAAGTCCTATGGATCAACGTTACTTTGTCTTTGCCTGTACTCAAAACGATACCAAATACTGATATTGAGAGGGAAAAAGTGGTATCAGGACAATATCCCCCCGGACAATATCCGCCGGACAATATCCCCCCGGACAATATCCCCCCAGGACAAAATCCCCCTGGACAATATCCCCCCGTTCCAATATCCCCCCGGACAATATCCCCCCGGATGATATCTCTTGTAAAACATGTTTTAGTAAAAATTTTTTTATTTAATTCCAGTGTTTTAAATTATCCCAAAACATGTGTTGGTAAATTATTATTTTATTTTTTTGTTAATTCCAGTGTTTTAAATTATCCTAAATCGTGTGCCGGTAAAAAAAAAATTGCAGTGTTTTAAATTATTCTAAAAATTGTCCGGGGGATATTGTCCAGGGGGATATTGTCCGGGGGGATATTGTCCTAGAACCGGAAAAAGTATTGTATTGAAAAAGTCAGGTACTGTATAGTATGTATATATATATATATATATATATATATATATATATATATATATATATATATATATATATATATATATATATATATATATATATATATATATATATATATATATATATATATATATATATATATATATATATATATATATATATATATATATATATATATATATATATATATATATATATATATATATATATATATATATATATATATATATATATATATATATATATATATATATATATATATATATATATATATATATATATATATATATATATATATATATATATATATATATATATATATATATATATATATATATATATATATATATATATATATATATATATATATATATATATATATATATATATATATATATATATATATATATATATATATATATATATATATATATATATATATATATATATATATATATATATATATATATATATATATATATATATATATATATATATATATATATATATATATATATATATATATATATATATACATACATACATACATACATACATACATACATATATATAAGATTGAATTAATTGCTGTCTGGACCTCCCTGTACCATAGCAGTTAGCTATTTCCCTGGGAGGGAGGCAGGCTCTATCATTAAGGTACTGTATCATTAAGGAAATATCAATATTGTATTGTATCGCAAAGATGTTAAAGCCCTATGTCAGAGGATCGAGGGCAATGGGAGGCTGTGGAAGTAACATCAGGATATGACGCATGCTTTAAATGGAGCGTTCTCATAGGTGGAAACTTGCGAAGCAACTGTATAGTCATTTGAAGTCATTGAACAGGCTGAATTTGCTATAGAGTACAAAGAGTACATCGCTCTTGAGTAGTGTGGACTAGCTAATCAGAAGTGTGACAGGTTGATATATTTACTGTCTTTTTATCACTTTAATATTGATTGTTAAGGTTTTTAGAAATGAAAAAAAAGAGAAAAATAATTTTCAGAACATTTGTCTTGCACATATCTTTTAGAAATGAACATAACTTCTAGTTTATTTCCATTTCAAATAATATTATGAGTACTTTTGACACATTAAGAGTCAGAAATTTAGTTTGAATGTGGTGACATCAGCTTTAACAAGAAAATTGCAACTTAAAACTTGCAGCTTAAATTTGTTTCATGCTCAAGTGACTTGTTAAGAGACTTGTTAACAAATGTTATTGTTGTTTACTTTGTTACTTTGAATAAATTTCTTATTTTTTGAGATGCGTGTTTTCCTGGTGTGATTTCTGAAATATGATACCCTGCCAGACACAGTAAAATATTCATGTGTGTATATACAGGTTCCACTGTATATATATATATATATATACAATTTCAGTGAAATCTTCAAAAGCAAAAGCATATTTGGAAAGAAGATATAACTGAGAAATATAAATTGAAATATAACCAACAACTCTCCTTCAAATACTTCATAAACAAATGAGTAAAATGATTTCATGAGTCTAAGGTTATTGTCAATTCTATCACAGATTCAGACAACAATTTCTAAAGATACTTGTGAGCATGGATGCGTTTAGATTAGAAAAGAGAAAAGATAACTGCTAAGACATACTGGCATGTATATAACCGGCATTTTATTATCAGGCACCACAAAGTACAATACTGATCTTTTCCACCTTCCTCAAATTTCAATAGCCACAAAAACATGTAGATAATACTGTATATAACCTGATTTAAAGAGCATAGATCAATATACACTCTTTTCAACATACACAATGTCACAGTCAAACATATACAAAGTACCATTATGTTTATACAGGTGAACTTGGATATGACGGACTCAATGGGACCAGGAAAATTGGTCCGTCATATGCAAAATCCGTCGTATACATATGACGAATACTTGATATGCATCGGACTGGGACCAAGCATATCGTCCGTCATATGCAAAAATCCGTCGTACAGTGGTCCGTCATATCCAAGTTCACCTGTACATTGTTTTATGTTCATTAATTTGTATACTTTATACATTGTATACAATGTATCACTGAATACCCCAACAAGTCACAGTATAACAATTTATAGAATATCACAATATACAAACGTGTTCTAAAACCAATTACTATAAAAATGACTTCCTTTTAGGTTGTCAATTTAATTACATAGGTCAAGAAATACAAAGCTAGTGCTAATAAATATGCAAAAATGTTTCATCTAATACACACATTCAAATGCTGGGCTTGAATACTGGGAATTAATTTTGACATTCTATCTCCGTACAATGATTACACGATGTATAACATCCCAGAAATGACCTTGGTACCCATTACTGGGACTTTAAGCTTTTCTCATAGTAACATGTTTAAAGAATATAACAAAACGACACTGAACATTAACCACACAGCTACCACACATTTAAAGATATCAGACTTCTCTGCAATGGAGTTCAACAGAAAAAAAAATTAAATATGTGTACAGACCAAGGATTTCTAGACCAAAATGTGCATACTCTCAAGTATGAAGTTCATTAAAGATCTTTTTAATGAGTGTCACCTGGATTATAAAACTTCTGGGATAACTTTCGAAAAAAGACTTTCTCACAATGTTTGAAGACTAATGCTTTGTTGGGTTTAAGTCTTCAAATCTTTAAATAAAAAACAGTTCTGGTCAAAAATATATCACAGAAAATCAGGATATTTGGGCACAGGCACGAATGGGCTAGATATTTCTCATAATCGTCTAATGTAGAAGATCAGGTACATATTATAGTTATTTGGGCAGTGAAGAACTGAATGCATTGTTATTATCTGGTTAAACCCTTATGCTGCTGGTGGCTAATTTGACCAATACAAAATAATGCAAAAAAAACTTTAAAAAATTGGTACCCTAGCACATGGGTACACATCTGATCGTACTCAGTGAGATTCATCCAATGAATACCAAAGTGACAGGGTTAAGATTGTTTTCAAAATTCTTTGCATCCTTGTGTTTTGGATGAGAGTAGCATCAGCATTGGAAGGGTCGAGTGCTTTTTGCATAACCTTCATTAATGTATCCAGCAGTCCTCTCTGGGGAAGAGTGTTCTCAACATCAGGGATGAATTAATGATACTAGCTGACTCTTTACCAGGTGGTTTCCTTGGAATTTGCCCAAGGTTGGACGCCAACCCTATACAACCCTTAACCTGTTCATGCCCGTAACACCAAAAAATGTCCTGACTATTTAGAGGAACTTTTTTTGACCAGAGAACCGTTCCAGGTGATCATATGAATTAAAGATGCAATACTTCTCCAGTGGTGAAAATAGACAGTAGCCCACCAGTCCGCTTCTACCAAAAATTTGAATGGGCTAGTAAAAGTCTATGTTTACTTGCCCAGAAAGTCTACTAAATATTCTGACCAAATTTATTTAGTAAGCGTCACATCCAGTTTCACATTTCTTCTACATTAGATTATAACTATCACAATTCATGAATTTTGCACAATTTACCATGAATGTTCAGTTATAAAATTGCTATTGGCTACCATTTTGGTTAGTAAAGTGATATGGACCCTAATTTTCTGGTGGACCACTTAACTATTCATTTTGATCGACCGCTTGACCATTAAGACAAACTGTTTTCAGCACTGCTTTTCAAAATTTCATTCTTTTATGTTAAAAGTTTCTTTTAAATCAATTTTTCTTCTTTTTTCTCTAGATAAGGCCTAAAAAAATAAATTGTTTCCTGTAACAGTCTGAAAAAAAGGGTAGGTAGGTCGGTAAAAAAAAAAAATTCATTATTTTTTTGGTCAAAAATGTGTGTTTTATGCACGTTTTACGTTGATTGGGAGTTGGATGGGCGATAAAAACTTTAGGGTAGGGATTTTTTTGAATAAAAACTTGTTAGGGTAGTTTTACAGGAAACACAACTTTTTTTTTTAGGCCTAATGTCAAATTAACAGGAATAGGTACCGGTACTCAATAAGATACCAAATATCAATTTTTGAATAGAAAAATACTGTATTGAAAAAGTTAAGTATTGTACCATATTGTTAAGATTTGAAATATAAAATTGAAATATTTGCTACCTAGACGTCTACCTACGGAGTTTGCTTTCATCAGAAAAATTTATGAAGCTGACCTTGCTGAATTTAACAAAATAAGGCCCCTGGGAGGCAGGCAGTATCGTTAAATATATTGGTTATGTATCTTATGGTTAACCCTTATGCTGCTGACGCTACATTCACCCAAAGCATAAGAATGCAAAAATCTTTGAAAACCATCTGAACCCTGTCCTGTTGGTATTCATTGGATAGCTCTCGCAGAGTACTTTCAGATGAGTACCCATTTGCCAGGGTTTTGGTGATTTTTCAGCTTTTAAGCACTATTTTGTATCGGGGAAACTAGCTGCCATCAGCATAAGGGTTAAGGGACTATCTATAATATTGTATTGTATCATGAAAACTTTCAAGGTGCCAATCCCTATGTCCAGTGTTCTCATTAGGAGGTGTTCACATCTCAGTGGTTTTTCAACAATGTACACTAGTGTCTTAGCCAGGATTCAGAAACTGGGTGCCTAAAATTGGCAGTTGTAAAATATTTGGGCGTCCAAAGTTTTAAGGGGGATCACAATATACTCATATTTCAACCATAAACATGTTTAAATTCATCAAAATAAGGCATGATATAATTTAACAATGTCATAGGAGTTGTAAGGAGATGAAAAAATTCAATCATAAGCTTGAGATCGAGATTTTTAGAAATTCAACACAAAAATATTTGGGTGTCCTAAGGGGTTCTTTTTAAGGGTTTGGGTGTCCAAAAAGGCACCCAGACACCCTGCTGGCTAAGACCATGATGTACACATATTAGCAAAAGAATGGGACTTGGAAATGAAGTTCAAAACAGGAGGCATTCACAAGTTGTTACTGGAGTCCATACCTGCTTAGAATGATCTTAGATGAATAAAAGAATGGATTTGCAGCAAGAGACCAATATTATAGTAAAGACCTGGCTATCCCAGGGGTATTAAATCTGGCCTCCGTGTGACGCCAATATGAGACAAAGACCAATGAGGGCTTTCGTATCGTTTACATTACAGAGAAAATTGCGCACCAACATGCGCAGAACGCAACTTTTGGGTTAATCTCCGCAGCCAGCTTGTCCAGTTTGATCGACCGGTTTCATATCCACTTGTTTTTATTCATCTAACGAATGATGAAACACATCAACGTTACCTCATAACCCATGGATTGCTTTCAATTTGCCCAGATCAAAGATTTCCAATAAGGGAATCACACTGCATGCTGTGCTGCATAAGAATTGCATAACCTACTTGCAACTATGTGCAACAGCACTAAATCTTTCATACCCAATAGACCAATACTGCTAGGTATGAACAGGGACTTAGCCATGAACCTGTCCCGCTGGTCTGATGGTCTGGCAGTTTGCAGAAAGAAATCTTAACCCTTTCCAGACAGGTGTGAATATCCATTAAGAAATTTAAACTGTAAAATTACTCGGTTAACTTCATTGATTTTGGCAAAACATCAATGCTAAAGCTTACCAGGTTTTTAATTTCCATGATTAGGCAGCTGACCTGCTTGATTCTAAACAGCATTTCTCCTTCAAATGATTTCAGAAATAGGCTATGGTCAAAAAGATTTCACTAAATAGTTGGGTGGTTTCGGGTGCTACAGGCATGAATGGGTTAAAAACAGTATCTCATGTGCAAATGCAAAGATGTCATAGTACTATGAGCCCTAAAGGGTTAACCCATATATGCCTACAGTTTCTCTTTGAAATGTAGTCCGGATCATTGATTTGCATGCAAAAATTTAAATCATAAATACAAAGGTTAATTTATAAATAACTCTATTTACTTCCACTCTTCCATTATCTCCTCTTAAAGGGTGTTATTTGGGTATCCAAATGACACCCAGGCACCCTACTGGCTAAGGCCCTGATTTTAACCAATTAATGCTTGTAGCAATCAAAAAATAGCCTAACCATTTAGGCTAAATATTTCAGTCAAAAATGTTACTCAGAACATTACCAAGAACTCTCTTTCAAATATTTCCTAAAATCATTCTTAATTTCCAAGTTATTGTCAAAGACAATTTGAAGAGTAACTCTTAAGCATGAATTAGTAACTTAGTAACACATTATTGCTCATAGCGGCCAAAAGCAGCCAGACAATCTTGATATAACCTTACAGGTGAAATCATGATTAGGAAAATCTTTAGAGGAGAAATGTTAATCAGAGGACTCTTAACAACTCTTAACAACTCTCCTCCAAATATTTCCTGAAAACATACCTAATTTCCAAGTTATTGTCAAAAGTACTGAAGACAAATTTTGAGAGTAATTTTAAGCATGAATGGGTTAAGTATGTCTAGTCAGGCATGAAAAGGTTAATCTCATGTACCTGAATTCCTAGACAACTTAATTATTTTCCCTGGGACTTCATGAAAGCAACAAATATTACGTGTAACACTTTCTATCAATCACTTCATGTGTCTTGATCAAAGTCCAGAACAAGAGAAATCCATATAGCGCACAGAGCGAGCACAATCAATTCTATTGATATTCTCATAATGGGGTAGGCCTCACTGCCTGCCCTTTAACCCATTCACACTCAGAGTTCCCCAGGAAAGTATCGTCTGCTATTTTCATACTTTTGAAAATAACTTGGAAATAAAGCAAATTCTTACAAAATATTTGAAGGAGAGTTGTTTGTAATATTCTGATAAACATTTCTCCTTCAAATCTTTTTGATGAAAACATTTTTGTGAGGAAAATATCAACAAAATAGTCAGGCCTGTTTTGGCCGCTCTGAGTGCCAATGGGTTAAGAGGCAGTGATGAGTGCTACATGCAACGTGCCCATGTTCATGATTAATGATTACTAGCGCAGTAGACGTGCTAGAAAAAATAGAGATTTATTGATTTTTTTGTCCTGTTAATATTTTAATACACAGGGAGTGCCCAGGTGGCCTATTGATATCTCACTAATTACGAGGCTAATGATCATTTCTTAGAGAAGATTATTGGGCAGTTTAGTAAAAATAATTAACAATTTGAATATATATATATATATATATATATATATATATATTTATATATATATATATATATATATATATATATATATATATATATATATATATATATATATATATATATATATATATTAAATTACAGTATATATATATATATATATAATTATATATATATATACATATATATATATATATATATATATATATATATATATATATATATATATGTATGTATGTATGTATGTATATATATATATATATATATATATATATATATATATATATATATATATATATATATATATATACATATATATATATATATATATATATATATATATATATATATATATATATATATATATATATATATATATATATATATATATATATATATATATATATATATATATATATATATGAAATCACCTATCTATAATATAAATCAATGCCACTTAAAAATATACAGCTTTAGTGCCAAACATTTTGTAAAACCCACAAGTAAACTTCAGGTTAATATGCTGATTTGCTTAAATATAGGTGCACATATGTAAAAATATAAACTCTTAAACTCTTATAATTTTGACATTCCATAGTGTTACCAGTGAATGTAATATAATAACCTGGTGTATGCTTTTCATAGAAAAACAATATTTATTACATCTATCATTACGGTTCTATCCACATTTTCCCATGAAATTTCTTGATTTCAGTTTTGTTTGTACATAATTTTACGCTCCAACTTATAGTTGTGCCAACTTTCATTTAATAATTGTCTCGTTTGAGGTATACATACATCATAAATGAAGTATATGTAAGGCAAGGGTTAACTATTTAAGTTGTAATACTGTACTTAGTGAAATAATGTTTTATGATGTTATATGATTTTAAACAATGGTAATTCTGTAAGCTTCCTGTACTTGTTAGGCATAGGGCCTAAAAAAAGAAATCGTTTGTTTCCTGTAATGGTCTGAAAAAATAGGGTAGGTAGGTCGGCAAAAAAACTTTTTTTTGTATTACTTTTTTGGTCAAAAATGTGTTTTATGCATGTTTTATGTTGATTGGGAGTTGGGAGGGTGGAAAAAACTTTAGGGTAGGGATTTTTTTGAATAAAAACTTGTTAGGGTAGGGTTACAGGAAACAAACAACTTTTTTTTAGGCCTAGTCTTTCATCTTGGAATTGCAAGACATACCCTTTCAACTCGCATATTCTGTGAGGGGTAAATACTCTTGGTAATCGCCATGGAAATAAGTATTACATAACCATCATTATGCAATATCACAAACCTGATTTTAGGTAAGACTAGTTTGAGGTAGACACTAGTTTTATAGATTAGGGCATTTTAAACCCAAACACAAACACTGCTATTGGGGCGGGGGAGTTTGTTTGAAGTGTATTTTTACAGTGTCTTAGCCAGGATGTTCAACCCTTCCAATGCTGAGGCTACTTTCGCTCAAAGCACAATGACACAAAGATATATAAAATCATCTAAACCCTGTCATGTTGGTATTCATTGGAAAGCTTTCGTTGAGCACTCTCAGATGAATACCCATATGCCAGGGTTTCAGTCATTTTTCATGTGTTTTGCCTCATTTTGTATCGGCCAAATTAGCCACCAGCAGCATAAGGGTTAAAGAGGCTTCCCAAAATAGGGTATCATGATGAGTAAATTTTTGACTGGACTGATTCCCATGTGAATGATTTGGAAGATCACTCCAGATTCAGGTGGAAGCCCAATGCCCTGAATCATAAAGCACCATATCTAATCTTTAGCTATCTACAATTGAAATTTGGTGGTCGAAGCACAATAAGCTAAATAAGTGAATTTTTAAGCAGTCAAGATATGATAAATATACAAAAGAGCCTTTTAATATCTGAAACCTGTTACAGAGAGATAACATTACCTCTTGCCTTATCAGCATTAGATTTTCCACTCTTTCTTATGCAGTTACTTATTTAACCTAGTTGATGGTTGTCCACAAAACCTCTGTCTTAGGATCATCCATCAAACACTCACTTAGGCCATTTCAATTTAATTATTTGTCTTACGAGCTTTTTTTGTAAAAAAATTTCTGTCAGCAGGGTCTGAGAAGGTCTTTTGATAAAAAATATGTGGTCAAAAACAGGATTTCTGGTTATTATACATACTATTTTGGGCCCCTAGTCTAAAAAATCTCGGGGCCCAGAGCAAAATCTAGGGGCATATGCCCCTGGGCCCCTGGGAAATTCGAACCCTGGTCAGACTCCAAAAAAGAAAAGAAAAAAAGTCGACGTTGGTGTCTTACGGAGGAAAGCGGTTTAAAAAAATTCTGTCAGACTCAAAAAATTTTTTTTTTTAAATGCAAGTTTTAAAAATATTCATTGTAAGGGTGATTCAATCAACTACAGGAATTTATCAATGCTGTAGTAGAGCCTGTATAGCCTGGATGTATATCTCCCACCCTTCAGGTTACAGGAATTAATTGATTGATTGATTTTATTTGGTCGAGAATAGGCTGTTAGATACATCTCGCTACCAGTCCTAGTCGGCAGACTCTGAAAAAAAAAAAATTAAAAAGCCCACACTTTTCAACTTTTTTTTTTCCAAAATGGCTCATTTCCTACCTCCTGAGCCTGTAAGACAAGTAATTAAATTGGAGTGGCCTTATAAATATATTCAACAAATCTGATATTGAAGCAAAAAAAATGATATATACCTCTGAAAGAGTTTGTACAATTTTGAGATTTTGACTTTTTTTAAGGTAAGGTTGGTTTACCCATAACAACTATTTTTTACCTTATTTACATACAGAAGCTCATGTACATCCACAGGTCAAAGTTCAAAGGTCAAACCCATCTGTCTGGAGATACCGGTACCTCCAGCCTTTTTCCTGCTATACACGGCAAGAGACCTTTTGGTATAGCCTCTTCCATTTCTGTATGCGATCGCTCACGTTGACGCGATTGGCCTACAGGCACAGAATGGAATCTCTCGGTTACAACAACCGCTTCTGGACTTTCGCTCACAAATGATGATGTTCGTTCCAATGTCGACGCCTTTTTGTTCCCGATTGTTCCTTTTTTATCCGACACTGTCAGCCTGGTAACTTTTTTGGTTGTGAGTGTTTTGTCAAGATTTAAATCATGAGAGCTCTCTTTCTCCGGTCCTTTGCTATTCGGTCCTACTACAGCTTTTGAAGAATTCCTTTGCCTTGTTTCCATGTCCGCTAAGGTATACCGTAAATGAGACAGCGCTCGATGGTTTTCCCCGACTTGTCTCTGATATGGGGTCACTTTTTCAACAGGTTTTAGGTGCTTGCATTTGATAGAAATAGTTCGGGAATTGCCAGTGCTAGTCTTTCCTCCCTGCGTTTTCCACATTTCTTTAAACTCTTTGGACTTTGCCAAAGTCTCTCTTACTGTTGTCAGCATTTCTTGCCGAGAAGGTGGGGCGTCACTGTGATTTTTTCGCACTATCTTGATATCCCTCTTTAGCTCTGCCTCCATTGCATCTAGTTTATTTGAAAAGCCCTCTAGTAGGCTGTCACTGAAAGACTTACCAAATAATGGTAAGTTAAGTTTGTTGTTGGTATTGTTGGGAGTTTCAGAATTTGCAGTTTGTTCGACTACTTGATTTTTATTTTTTGGTTTCTTTTCATTTAGATTGCAAGAACTTTTCTCTCCAGTTCTGGGCCCTACACTCACATCCATATCCTCAGTTTCATCATCATGATCATCGTATTTAATCAAAGGATTTTTTTCTTTCTTTTGCAATAAAATCTTAACAGCCTTTTCTTGTTCAGCTTGATACTCTTTGCGGAGCTGCCTTTGAATTTCCCGTTGGAAGTGTCTTTGCTCAAGGGTGAGTTTTTCGACACTTTTCCGAATACTTCGCTGCATGCTAGTCTTTTCTTTACATTTAGCCTGACGGTAACAACCGTTATTTTGCACATAGCTGTATGTTTCTAATTCAACACATGAAAGCCACTCGGGTACAAGTCGGTAGGCACTGAAATGCTCTGGAGTTAAATGTTTCAGCGTTCTATTATTCGAATCCTCAGAACAGTCCTCAAGGGTGCTGGACCCCGGTTTGTTTTTCCGTTTTCTCACAGGTGGCGCTGCGAGGAACTTTGGGTTCGGTATGGTTTGATGCCAACCCGACGCAACTTCGGCCCAATCGTCGCACAGTATTATTTCTTCCAGCTGTTCCGTTCCATGGGTATGATCCAGAAGTGCGTCCGTCAAGTCCCTGCCCTGGTCACCATGCATGTGCCTACATTTCCCATGTAAGACCTCTACCTCCACTGGGGCCACCTTTCTTTCAACGCGAACCTGATGGAACTCATAGTCCCCATCATCGTCAATCATAGCCCCGAACAACGTCGACATGGCTTCCCTGCTACGGAAATCCAGAATCTCCGAAGCCAACATTGAGGATATAGTATAGAAGGAAGCCACAGAAATTACTACAATGTAGTTGTTGACATAGTGCTTATCCGCTTCAATACTGATACATAATAAGTCATAACACCAATACAATCTTTGACTTCTAAGAGTTTCCGTCTCCGCATCTTTAGATTAATTAAAGATCCTTTTGCTACATGTTTTCCATATCCCGATATTCATGCCGTTCACAAATGTCCAGTGGATTATTATGTGGTCGAATGTAGTTGAAAATCGATTTTTCTTGCCATAGTTCCCGGTAACTACACATGAAGATGCTTGATTGCATACAACTACCTTCACAACCAGCAACTGCGGTTACTGTAAAAGAAAGAAGGCTTACCGGAATGCAACGTTTACTGGAATGCACTCTAAGGAAATTGTTACGAGATACATAGTAACAATTGCACTTTTTTTGGATACAACACGGGATACAATAAGTCAAATAAAAGATACACTGAAGCTTGAATGTTGATAGTTTGTAACATATTGAGATATATAGATGTATATGATAAATGCTGTTTTGTGCCGAGGATAACAAACGCTCCACGGATTTATCAAAGTTTCTTATAAATCAGACGAGTCCAAACTGTCACATATTTGTTGCGCCAGAAACGTCAAATAATGCGACAGGTAACATAAATGTGACCAGGTCCCTTCAAAACTGCTACCATGAGTTAAATGTTTAACTCAAAGGAGCACCTGGTCAAGACCTGGGAGTAGAATATTTCTCTGGTCAAGACGCAATCGCTCAGTTGGAGTGCAATTGATACTTACGCAACAATTATAGTAGAAATTAATTGAAATAGAAATCCTCCGACAATACCTCAATGGTGGTGGTGAAGTTCCTTAGAAATAAATGTGCACCTACCTTTCGCCTAACTTCTTGTGCGGTATTCCCGGAGGTCTACATTTTAAAGGCACGTACATGTACATGTATAAATCCTTAGATAAGCAACCACAAGTATATTGGTCCAAGATAAAGCTTAGATGAATAAAGGAATGAAGTAGACTGAATGAATATGTAGCGAAAGACAAATTACTACACATGCGCTACAGTGAAGACCTGGCTATGCCACGGGTTTCGAATCTGGCCTCGATATGTCGACGTCACTAGGAGACAAATACCAACGATGACTCTCGTATCGTTTACATTACAGAGAAAGTTGCGCTGTGAAATGCGCAGAACACGACTTTTTGGTTAATGATCGCCGTAGCCAGTCTGTTCCGCTTGGCCATCTGGATTCATACCCACTTAAGCTTGTGTTTTTTTTTATTCATCTAAGGTATAAAGGTAGCTTGTGGGATTAATTCCTTTGATTCAGTTTTTCCTCTACCCTGCATTTATTTGACAATTTATCCTATACTAAGTATATATTCCTTAAAAGGTCTTCCGATACATGAAACATCATAATAAGTACCCTCACATTATTGTGTTCAACTTTTCGGGTAAAACTGAAAAAACATTCCCTCCGAAATACCCTTGGCTACAATTACGCCAAACTCCAAGAAAATCTCTTCCCATTTGATACTCAAAATTCAGAATTGAAGCGACCGTGCATGTTTTGGTGAGATTCCATATGAAGAAAAGAGAAAGGCATTTCCTACTTGTGAACAAGCCTATTGGAGCTTCTGTAATAGGTGGTCTTTCACTCTGCATGGTCATTGCCTAGACATTCACAATCGATCTGATTATGAGGAAAAGGATGTCGGCTTTAACATTTATAAATAAAAGTCTCAAAAGGACCCTATATTTATAAACTAATCCCACAAGCCCTTAACCCTATTAAAGTATTCTAGGAGGATGTATACTTTAGATGACATACTACATCAGACATCGGAATCCGATGAAACTTGCTCTCTCAATAGCTTTAGAACACCAGGAGCCTGTGTGCATAATGGTACATGCTAGGGTCTTAGCCAG
The DNA here is from genome assembly GCA_963942565.1 of Maea johnstoni. Classification (NCBI taxonomy): domain Eukaryota; kingdom Metazoa; phylum Annelida; class Polychaeta; order Spionida; family Magelonidae; genus Maea; species Maea johnstoni. The sequence continues at coordinate 16,417,893 of OZ012688.1, read as the reverse complement.
CAGGGTGTCAGGGTCCTGATCCACAAAAATACCAATTTCGGGGGGAAAAGACACCCTTACTTTTGGTAAGAATTTTTAGAAAATACTAATTACAAGGAGATATTTTAAAAAGTTTAATTCTTAAATGATATCTCAAACATTTGTTGAAGTATGATTACTTGATTTGTCAATGTATATGGTCAGTATGATGACTTTTTTCAGTAAGGGGTTTTGGGCACCATGTCTTCGTGAAACCCCATTTTGGACACCCTCTTATGAAAATTCTGGCTAAGACCCTGGTACATGCATGACTAGTTTATGCAGTATTTAGTCTACTTGGGAACTCGTCGCTCTAACCCTGCCGAAAAATGTTAATGCCATGGACTAGGCGGACATTCCCTTCCGAGTTGACCAAAATACATGTAGTGTGTTGTAGTATCACCGATGGTAGATAGATGGCACTACTTGGTCCTCATGTCTCTGGCGAATTCACACCCAAACTGAGCCCTTTTTTCACATGGTGAGATAAATGTGAACTAATTTTGCGACTCTGGGCACCTAGATCACTTAGTGCCTGATAACAGAAACATACCTGTCAACTCTACTGATTTGAGCAGTACTCTACTGATTTCAGACCCAAGAATTGCTGTCTACTGATTGAGCACCTGATTTGAAGAAATCTACTGATTAGCTACTGATTTTGGCGTGTATTTGATCTTGAAAGTATACATTCAAAAGCTATCTCTGTGTGCTTTTCAGAACTGTGAATATATCATCATGCTGCCAGTGTGATCTGCTACATAAGATAAGAGGTATTTCATTAACATATGTTTATAGTTATTAATTTGGCAACTCCTGTGAATATACTATCCTAATCCTAAGTTAAACTAATAACCTGACCTCTGGTGGCCAGGATTGGAACTAAACAAAATGCCGCGAAAGGGGCCCCATTAGTGAACCTCGTGATATCTCCTGATTTTGGAAGGTTAATGTTGACAGGTATGCAGAAAAGAAATTGAAGACAGAAAAATACGTATGAGAGCCCAGAAATCTAGGCTATATGAATAACCAAAATGAGTGTTGGCTTTATCCATAGAAGCTTACCTATGACCAATCATGTATTGTAAAAAGTGTATACGTAAAGGGCCAAATTATCATTAGGCTCATTGCATAAGAGTCGTTTACAGCTATGTGCCGATGCTCTCGGGAAACCAAGGATCTGACTCTCAAATATATAGCTCTCCTACTGGCTACAAGCAGGGTATATCATTCAGACAAGAAACTGCTGTAGCCCGTAGCCAAGTCCACCCGACTTCTCATCTATGCAATGAATAAAAGTCGGATAGTTTCTTTTTAGAAGCTATTCAATTGTATGTCGCGCAATTTGAAACTTCTGTCGCAGAATAACATTTCTACCTAGTACCCCGGGGTGGCATAAGATGAAATGCAACAACAATATCACTTCAGTGATTCCAAAGGAGACAAAATACATTGCATGGGCGCGCATTTCAACAGTCAGATCATCAAAAGAAAGAGAATGGCTCAGGGTCTTAGCCGATATTTGGAAACAGGGTGTCCAAATATAGGTTTCATAGACTTTTGCGTGTCCAAAGTGTGGTACAAAATACATACTACTTATAAGATAGACCCTATACCTTTACAGATTTTGCTTTTTTTAGGCCAGATACTGCTTTGTGTGTCTTATAAAAGTGACACTACAGCTTCTACATCTTTTATCTTCTAAGAAAAGTCATCTTCAGCCAATTCTGACATAAACTTTTGGGTGTCCAAACTGTCAAAAAACAGTGTTCTGCGTGTCCAAATGACACGCTGGACGCATTGCGGCTAAGCCCCTGAAATGGCTTTCTGTATTCTGAAGAATGAGTACTGACAGTCTATTTACACTGTACCCAGTGCACTGGCTATAAGCAAGCCATCCCATTGGCTGATTACTGGCACTGTGACTTCTCACTGCACTTACCATAAGGAATTATGTATATTATCACTACACCATAATGAGGCTGCATTGGGATTAGTGAATTGCGAATGGTTAAAGAAACATAGGTACCCAGAGAAAAATATCGATTTTTTTCTGTGTCATCATCACTTTTCTCACACGTTTTGAAACAGAATTGAACTAGGACTGTTGGCAGTGACCATACGCAAGGTATCCCTTTGGCAGAGCACTGTCACTGACATTTTCCTCGTGATATACCTTATTTTTGTTACAGGATTATTGTTGTTACTGCTATGCCGATTGACACGCAAGAACTGAATAAAATATATTAAAAACAACAACTGTGAATAAGTTTTTTTTTATCACACACTGCTATCCATTATCCATTGATATTTGATCTGTAGCCTGTAATTTCCAGTCCATAGTACTGTATCGTACATTGTTTTAGGTAAGGACCCGAAAATATATGCATACAGGAACACCTTTGAAAATATTTCCTCATGTAAAATTTTAAGAGATATATGTTTTTTAAACAACAACAATGTGCATTAATGATTTGAGGATAACTTTCTGACATTTATATATGAGGCTGTTCTACTCTATTCCCGAAATGCATTATTCCGCATACACAGATAGAATTTTAGATAAAACCTCAAAACACTTGATTACAGCCGCTTACAACCACGACAAACATATATTTCAAAAACATCATTAGAACATGTGAAATTTACAAAATTTGTAAAGTATATTACAATAAATCATGTCTATATATATATTTTATCATTCTAAAGTTTTTCAATACACGAGGAGTTTTGTCTTTGTCAGCTGTCTAAGCGATGATAGGAAACTGCGCATGATATGGTGCGCAGTCGACCTTGCCGCCATTCGTAGTAGAACATTTATCCTGTCGACACACCTAGTTGAAACTGGCCACTACTCCTTCCTTCAGCTTCACAGGAATATCTCGTGGTATTGTAGAGATAGAAAAGACAATGTCACATACTAGGGTTAAACGGAGGAGGGTAGAAAATTCCATATGCACCCGAATTTTGGAAGCCCAAATATGCGGTCGGGGTTTCACTCGTCTTGGCCAGGTGAGTGGATTTTATACTGCGACGTCAAATCACCTCCAACATACGCAGATGAAAATACTCATTTTCTGCTTTTAAAGTCTTCTCCATACTTTTGAATTATTACTCCAGTATGCTGAATCATCTGTAAGCAATACGAACTTGCTCAATTTTGCTTCATGTTAGCGCACATGGGGTATATAATTAATTTTACAAGCGTGTTGCAAATACTGACCCGACGGACATTTAAAAATGACAACTTGCACCAACTCTATTTATAGACTATACACTTTTAGGCCAGTGGTTCATTAAATAGAACTGAACTTTTCAAACTCACCAATGCATTGTAGAGAGTTGACTGCTAATTTCTCCACGTTTCTTTATTTTTGTATTTTGTCTATTTATTTTCAGAAGCATTATTATTTGGTGACAGCCAGCCAGCTATCATAGAATGAAACTAATACTTTCACTTCCTTAATCATCTTTTTGTTTGAAAGGCAACATTTGATTGTGAGGAAAAATAGCTACTTGACCTTCATGGAAAGAATATTGACACATGGAATGAGTGCTCTTTTGGAAATCTGGTTTGGAATTGACATTCTCAAAAAAAAATCCTAGCATTTCCTCTGTCACCTGGGAAAAGTGGTTAACTTAGACCTCAGATAAATACAAAACCAGCTGCTCAACCTGAACTGACTGACTGCAGCAAATAGCCCAAAATTTGTGTTCTGCGCATGCTGGCGTGCAAGTTTCTCTTTCATGCAAACGATACAAGAGCCCTCATTGGTTTTTGTCTCCTAGGTCAGATTCGAGACCCTGTGCATAGCCAGGTCTTCACTAAGTGCTTTATAATATGGTATTTGGTCTCTCAAGTTGCATATCCATTCTTTAATCATCCAACCCAGACTCTACATTGAAAGCCTTTTATAAAGTGATGGACATGCCACTAAGCCTTAGGGGTTAGGGCAAAGACGTTTCCCCTAGAAGGGTACTTCATAAACATGTGTCCTGCTGAGAAGGATGAGCACAATCAAATCCATATAACCTCCATAATACAGTGAAACCTCAGAGATGTGAACACCCTGTTACCAGAAAATAAGTGTTCACAATAGGTGTTCACATCACATGGTATTTCTTTGATGTATAGGATACAAACAGGACCAGGATATTATGTTTCCCCTTTATTTTTATTGGGTTGTCCATAGTGTTGGGACGATCATCGATTATAATCGACGCTTACTCGGTTGCCTCTTTCATAATGATTTATCGATAATGAAACTGGTTATCGATAATAATCGGAAAATATGACACCTAGCGGCGAAACATGAAACTAAAAAACGGCAAGTTGTCAGCTTTATCGCAATGAAACTTAAGCTCCAAAACACGTGAAAAGGTAGTAAAAGTGTTCCAAAATGTAAAAAGATTATTGGTCTTACGAATCATATACTGGTATTCAGGTACCAATCCAAATTATGCATGTTGGGGATGCAAGCTGGAGCAGATCGTAAGAGCTTATTTGGTGCACTTTCACTCTTTCTAAGGAGTGTTACAAAAGGTTCACATGTTTCAAATTTTGCACTCTAGGCCTGTACCCAATTACCGAAAGAGTGCGATGAACTGATTATGATCGATAATCAATCGGTTGGCTGTAACTGATTATCGATTATGAAATTGCAACCGATTCCCAACCCTAGTTGTCCACATCTTCATAGTGTTCTTAATGCTAAGTATCACTGTACCTCAACAGGGAGTGACCTTAATGGTCGTATAGGGGCATTTGCCACTGGAACATGATAGTTTGCTTCTAGATGTTATGTTATAGGAGCCTAGTTTGTGAATGGACTTGTAAGTTATCAACTTGAGCACTTTGAGAATAAATTTTATTTTACAATTATGATCTCCCATTATTTTACTTAATAATGCCCCAAAAGGCATCTCAGAGAATATATTTTCAAAATTTTCCGGGGAACATGTGTTGGACAGTTTGCCCCCACCCTCTCTCACTGGTTGAGCTACACATACATGGATTTATTTGCTCATATCTTTTCAATCCTAGGAGACAAATCTGCTCCTGTCTGAAAATGTTTTTAGCAATGATTTAAAAATTGGGTACCAAAGATTGATAACTGAATTTTTGGGGCGTCCTATCTTTCAAGGAAGGCCACTTTACTCAGGTTATAACTTATAAGCATATATCAAGAAATTACCCTGCCCTGAGGATGGATTTTTTGAGGGTTTGGGTGTCCAAATGACAGCCTGACGCCTTGCTGGACAAGACTGCTTGAAATTGTGTTCTGTAAAAATGCCTCCTAGTGAAATGTTTCACATGGCTTCATCCACTGCTATGGTCTTTCACTGCTATTGTATTAAATGATGAAGCCATACAACGCATGTTGCCCTTGGTTGACCACCTGGCTTCTTGCTACTTCCTCAGACTCCACATGAAAGATGGCAATTTTAGGGCTTGAACTGAACTATCTCAGGGCTCCCTCAAATTTCTGCAGGAGTCGGAGCCCAAAGATTCACTGGTTTCTATACAAAGAATTCTTTAAGTGGCTTTTGAAAATGCAAAATTGGGCCCGCTGAAAAAAAGTGCTATCCATCAGTGTCTTAGCCAGGATTTAGAAACTGGGTGCCTAAAATTTGCAGTTGTAAAGTTGTGGGCGTCCAAATATTGAAGGGGGGTTACAATATACTCATATTTCAACCATAAACATGTACTAATTCATCAAAATAAGGCATTAAACAATGTCATGGGAATTATAAGGAGATGAAAAAATTCAGTTATAAGCTTGAGATAGGGATTTTTAGAAATTCCACACAAAAAACTTGGGTGTCCTGAGGGGTTCTTTTTAAGGGTTTGGATGTCCAAAAAGGCACCCAGACTACCTGCTGGCTAAGACCATGCTATCCCTGAATTTCCCTTAGTGTATGAAGGACATTTGATAATGTTGGGGCCTGCACTACTTTGAGTGTGCTATAAGTGAAAACCATGCATCTTCATTCATTGAACTTAAGTTATGGGGAAAAAGTAGCTAGTATCTTCCTATCAGTAATTTACTGGTCAATGACCAGTTGATATAGATCTGATAAGCGCATGTGGAACTTTTTACAAAAAAAAACTTGATCAAACTCCAAATTGACAAGCACCAATGATACTTGAATGCAGGTTGCAACCATGTGGCCATCAGTGTTGTGTGTTTTCATAAAAAAAAGAGTATCATATTTTTCATAGCTGTTTGATTATCTTACCCTACCCATCAGGGTCTTAGCCAGTATTTAAAAAAAATGCCTTGGCTTAAACAGCAATTTCAACATTTCTGTCTGTCTGGATGTAGCCGATTGTGTCAAAAGGCCAATTCACACTTTAGCCATGTCCTAGAGGATGGATTGTCAGGAAATAATTAGTCATTACCCCAAAGAATACAAATTGAAAATTCTTCTTATACCTTTTTGCCTGTCCGAAAAGGAGTTACTCGCCGTGTACAAAAGCCGTGTACAAAAGACATGCTGGACTAAGTCAATGTCCGCATACCTTATTGAGTATGGCACCAGGGTCTTAGCCTGTCCAAAACAACAATTCCAAAATATCTGCCCTTTCAGATTTAAATACTGATCTACTTCAAATCCTTATACCAACTACATTTAATAGCCTGTTGTGTCAAGAAATACATTTTGCATGTCAAGCTTTAACCTGAGATATGGTTTGCTAGGAACATATTTGGTTATAACCCACAAAAAGTCAAAATTGAAAATTCTTTTCAGAAATGTTTGCCTGTCTATAAAGGATGTTTTCAGGTAACTGCCTGTCCAAAAGACCGGCAGGACACTGAGGACACTGAGGACAGGTCGCACTTTCGCAGGCAGGATAGGTCCTGGCTAAGTCCCTGTATGCCACCTGAATGTTTTCCTGTTTCCCCGAATCTCTCCAGAGTTGTAATATTTATTATTAAAGGGGAACTAAAGGCTCACATACATATTAGCTTATATGAAAGTAATACACTTATAGAATAGGATGCTGTCCTCCTTTTTCTCTTAGTGAGCCCATGAGGGGAGAATTTTGAGTTTTGCTACCAGCTTCAGCCAGCCCCTAGCAGCCCCTGGTAGCAGCCATGTTGCTCTACTGCTATTAGCTGCGACCTAAATGGGTGGCAGCCCACTTGCTGTGCCCTAGCTCTGGGCAGCGCATCATAGACTGTAGTGCTCTATACACCAAGTCTCTTCGAAAGTTGCATAAAAACTTGTATGAGTATCAAACAGGTAAATGGTAAAATCATGAGCAGCAATTGGCTGTACAAAAAAGACAGGGTGGTAGAGTTATTTTTCATATATTTCCTGTTGGTAAATTCAGACAAAAACAGTGGCTAGCATCACTGATTTTCTGTCCTGAAGCATGTATGTAATTTTATGTTCAGACCACTTGGCTGATTTTTTTTATACCAGAAATCAAAAATGCAGCCAGGAATACTCAACAGGATGGTGCTGTGCCATTCAACAAAAGGAAGTAACAACTCCTTAAAGGAAAAGGATAAACAAAGGGTTAATTATAACCTTGTGGCATTACACACTAGATCCCAGGAGACAGAAGTTAATCAACGCAGGAAATAGCTATCAATACTTGGGACAGCAATCATTTCCTTTAGTATCTGTGTAGGTTACATGAAAGAAAACAGTTTTTGTAGAACAGCTAGCTTCAAGTAAAATCAAATACTGAAAATCTGGATGATTGATGTATATACAAGTATTGTTTTTATTCAACCCTTCCTTCATAGTCTCACAGGTATACAATTTATTTGCAGATGTTGAGCTATGTTCATGAATTTTCAAATAACCTTATGATTTGCTGTCCCCCAAGTCCCCTTTTATAAGTAATCCTGACTGTAGTGTGTGATTCCTTCCATAATACGCATCAGGGAAGTGGTCTGAACATAGAACTGCATACTTCAAGACAGGTGGATTTACTAGTTTCAGTGATGCTAGCCACTGTTTTTGTCTGAATTTACCAACAGGAAATATATGAAAAATAACTCTACCACCCTGTCTTTTTGTACAACCAATTGCTGCTCATGATTTTACCATTTACCTGTTTGATACTCATACAAGTTTTTATGCAACTTTCGAAGAGACTTGGTGTATAGAGCACTACAGTCTATGATGCGCTGCCAAGAGCTAGGGCACAGCAAGTGGGCTGCCACCCATTTAGGTCGCAGCTGATAGCAGTAGAGCAACATGGCTGCTACCAGGGGCTGCTAGGGGCTGGCTGAAGCTGGTAGCAAAACTCAAAATTCTCCCCTCATGGGCTCACTAAGAGAAAAGGGAGGACAGCATCCTATTCTTGAAGTGTATTACTTTCATATAAGCTAATATGTATGTGAGCCTTTAGTTCCCCTTTAATAATAGTATAATATTTGTTGAATGTCTTTATTTGTTTAGTCAGGATTTAGAAACTGGGTGCCTGAAATTGGCAATTTTGGGGCATCCAAATTTTTAAGGGGGGCAACAATATACTCAAATTTCAATCATAAACATATATAAATTTATCAAAATAAGGCATGATGTCCTTATACAATGTTATGGGAATTATATAGAGATGACAATATTCAATTTATGTGCTTGAGATTGACATGTGAAGAAATTCCTCACAAGAAATTGGGTGTCATGAGGGGTGCTTTTTAAGGGTTTGGGTGTCCAAAAAGACACCCAGACGCCCTACTGGCTAAGACCATGTATGAGAGACAAAGCAAATTATTAGTACACATCACAGTATGATCACACATAGAACTATGATGAACATTAAGTTGCGTATGTACATCTCTGGTCTCTCCATCTCCTAGTGGCTCTAGTCCCTGGTGTTTAGTGTAATACCATTGTACCCTTCCCATCCCTTATAAATGGAGTATGTCACAGTATTGTCACCTCAGTGTTTGGCTGTATAGGACTGTCTGACTCTCTCCCCTGTTTCCTGGTTGGGTCCCTGGTGTGCGATGCCTGGTAGGGGGCTCTGCATACATGTGGACATGCCTGGTGTCATGCACTTGTTTGGCAGCCAGGAAGTCATGGGGTTTTATGAGCATCCTGCCCTGGTAGGGAAACAACATTGTCCTAGTGCTGACAATGGGTGATTCTTAGGTGGATGAGACTTGTAGTTGTTATGGTGTCATAATTAGTTCAGTGTTATACAATGTTGTTTTATCTTTTCATCTCAACATATTGATGAACTGACTTCGGGTCTTTGCTCACAAGTTAAAAATGGACTTGTTCTAGTTAACAATTATACATATGTACAAGGATTGACCTTAACATTTTAAGACAGGAGCAGATTTTGCCACGTGGAATTTAAATTTAGGATCAAATAAATGTGCGTGTGCCATAGGGCCAGGCACTATCCTGTTGGAGGGGGTCTGGGGGTAAGCCTCCCCAGAAAGCAGAAAGTTTTGAAAAATGTTGAGATGCATTGTTGCGCATTATTAGGTGAACTTACGAGGAGATAAAAAAAAAAGTATTGATGATTGATCGCAAATATGGTAACTTGAACCCCCTAGCCTCCTGCAATACAAACGGTTTGTATTGTGCTCTTGAGTGAGCTGCTGCAATACAAACGGTTTGTATTGTGCTCTTGAGTGAGCTGCTGCAATACAAACGGTTTGTATTGTCGGCCTGACTCAGATTTCTCAGGGCTTTGCAATACAAACGGTTTGTATTGTCGCTGTGAGTCAGCACTGCAAAACAAACTGGATGTATTGTGATGTGACTGACTGGATGAAATATCATGTGTGGTAAATAAATAGACAGAATTAATTCAAATTCGATAATTTATTCAGATCATAATTCAAAACAATGAACATGGTTATAATGCTTTGAAACTTGTTTTACTTAGTGACTGGAGGATCATATAATGGTTAATTTATTAACCGACACTTCCTGTATTTAAGTCATAGCATGTATAAGACTATCTAGAGACAACAAATAAAACACAAATAAATAGCTTGTAACAATAGTATGTACAACAAGGTAGGTACTAGGTAGCTGGGACAATTACACCTTACATAATGGATTATAATGAAACTTCACTGTTGTGATGATTTCTTCTCACTGGATCAAGTCCACACTTTGTTTTTATATCATAGCATGTATAAGACTATCTAAAGAAAGCATATACATAATAGCTTGTACCAATAGCACAACTAGGTGGGTAGCTGAGACAATTACACCTTACACAATGGATTATAATCAATAACTGATGGGCTAAGCACAGTCATTGATCAAGCATAAAATAACTTCAAATTTCCATCATAGTTTTGACAACTGTTTTGAAACTTCACTGTTATGATGATTCCCAGGTTGAGAACTATCAAGTCCCTGATAGGCAAAGTGACTGCCTGGTCGACATGGTTTTGGAAGCAGTTGACAAGGCTATCAGAGAAAAAATTCCTAGCCGCAACTAATACATGTATCAGTCATACATGTACCCCCAACGGCTCTTTTCAGAGCCACCACATCCTCACAAAAGAGCTAAATACTCACAAGTGATAGTTTTAATATCATAATAAAGTACATATATAGTTTTATAATCATAATAGATATACACCTGAAAAAGTATTTCCTTAGCCTTCTTAATAATTGACCAAGTTATATTTATAAATATGCACTGTACCTTTCACCATCTTCCATTCAAGGTACTTATGCCATCAAAGTAATGAGTGCTACAAATGCCTACAATACAAACCGTTTGTATTGAACCACTCAATTTCTGCAATACATACAGTTTGTATTGCAGGGGGTTCAAGTTACCATAGACAATACAAACCGTTTGTATTGCAGGTGGTTCAAGTTACCACCCACAATACAAACGGTTTGTATTGTCATCGACAATACAAACCGTTTGTATTGTAGTTGGCTTGCAATACAAACTGTTTGTATTGTAGTTGGCTTGCAATACAAACTGTTTGTATTGTCAGCTCCACAATACAAACCGTTTGTATTGTCAAGTATGCAATACAAACTGTTTGTATTGCAGCTGAGGGCTACAATACAAACGGTTTGTATTGCAGGGGGTTCAAGCTACCATACTTGCTGATTGATCACATCAATCTTCAAACCTTGGCTCATTTAATTTAACATCTGGCCGCAAAATCACGTGCTCCAGGGGCAAATGCCCCTAAATGACCATTAAGGTCAATGCCTGAGATATTTGTTCCTGAACTCAATGTAGACATTAGATGGGTGCCCTGTGGCCTGATGTTATTACCATGAATCAACAATTATTCTATTGGTGACCTATAACTGAAATAAGGTGTCCCGAGGTTAGATATTACCAATTCCAATTGGGGGACTGATTATAATGCAATATATGTAGCAGAAAATGCCTTCTCATATCTGAAACAAGCATGAAAATTCTCAGTTTTGAAATAATAGAATCAAGATTATCAGATTTTACTTTTGATTGTGACAAGGATATGGGGGTTCAATTTATTTACATTCATCTTTGATGGATTTTGTTGAGATGTTTTTATGCTTACAGAAATGGGTAAAAATTGACATTTGTAAAATTTTTGGGCTTCTTCTTTTCAATGGAGACGTTTACTAAACGTCACTTAGGGAGACTTTTATTTCTTTGAAAATGACAACCATAAGCATGTATTTACTCCAGGCTGTGATACTGGAAACACGCTCAATATAACCCATCAGGCATCTCCTAGTCAAGTACTCTTGTGTCATGTCTAACAATTGTTATCTTAGCCAGGCTATGGATTCAACTTGGTTTTCTTTAACTTAAATTTTACTAACGAAGGTCTGAAAACTGCCTGTTCAAAAGACAGGTTGGAGTGTCCTGGCTAAGTCCCTACAGGTGTTTAATCCTAGACCATACATACATAACCTAGAACTTGCAGCCCACACATTCTATTTTGTCTCTGTGCTTATGAGGGTATCTTAAGTGAAGACCAATACATGGTGAAATCTAAATATTAGATGTGTTAACAAATACTGATTATAGAGCAAGGATTGATTTGTTTACATTTTTTTTCGAATGATTCACTTGCTGTAACTACCAAGACATTTTCAAAAATAATAGTCAAATGAAGAATGTGTATATATATACTTCTCTGAAATGAATCTTTGTGGCTAATCTGGCTATACATTTACAGGCCTCAATTTTTTTGCCAGGGAGCCCAATTACATCCTCAATAACTACTGATAGGTGCCAGTGCATCTTTGGGCTTCCTGCAGCAATTTGAGGGAGCAGTAGGAGAAATCAAGGGAGCCCAGGGGCTCCTGCAGCTTATTTCGAGCCCTGATTTATAACCTTGAACCTTTTGATATATACTTGTAAAAGAGGGGATGTTGTTGTCCTTTCTTTTTACATTCTTGATGATGTCTGTCTATTTTTGATAGAATGCACAACTGGTTCTGTAGTGCACTTCTCTTTTACAATAAAGTGAAGTGAGTCAGGTATGAGCATTCTAGCAAGCTGGCACCCAGGCTATCAGGACCACCCAGCAGGCCGTAATTACCAGAGAAGATCATTTAGTCATGACACTTTCCCATCCCTCCTAAGCCTATCATATGTGCTTCCTCTCTTTAGTGACACCAAGTCACAGGGTCTTAGCCAGAATTTCAGAAATGCCTGTCCAAAACAGCAATCTCAAAATTTCTGCCCGTCTAGATTTAGCTACTAATTTACTTCAAATCCATATACCAGCTACATTTAATAGCCTAGTATGTCAAAAGGGTCAATTTACACTTCAGTTGTGTCCTAGAAGATGGTTTGTTGTTTATTTCCCCCCATAAGTCAAAATTGAAAGATCTTCATAGAAATTTTTGTCTGTCCAAACAGGAGGTTTTTAGGAAACTACTTGTCCAAAAGACAGGTTGGACCGGTTCTGGCTAAGTCCATGCATCAAGATTTTAGCTAGTAGTGTGCTTAGCAGTCTTAGCCAACAGGGTCTGGACATCATTTTGACACCCACACCCTCAGAAATCACCTCTCAGGACACTTAAAATTATGATTTGTTAGATGAATGCCTGTCAGTCTAGATTTAGCTAGTCAGCTACTTCAAATCCTTATAATGGCTACATGTGATTGCCTTTTCAAGTTTTGTGTCAAAAAAAAACTAAAAAACACTTGAGCTGACAGGGTCTTAGCCAGGATTTAGAAACTTGGCGCCCAAAATTGGCAATTGTAAAATTGTTGGGTGTCCAAATTTTTTAGGGGGACCCCAATATACTCAGATTTAAAACATTAACATGTATGCATTTATCAAAATAAGGCATAATATCCTTATAAATTGTTATGGGAATTATATGGAGGTGAAAAAATTCAATTATATGTTTGAGATTGACATAATAAGAAATCCTGCACAAAAGTTTTTGGGTGTCCTCTGGGGTGCTTTTTTATTGGACTTTGGGAGTCCAAAAAGACACCCAGACGCCCTGCTGGCTAAGACATTGCTTGAGCATTGTAAGGTCTCCTTTAAAAAGATGCATGCCCAAAGACTTTGCTACAGGGGCTTAGCCGCAATGCGTCCAGCGTGTCATTTGGACACGCAGAACACTGTTTTTTGACAGTTTGGACACCCAAAAGTTTATGTCTGAATTTGCTGAAGATGACTTTTCTTAGAAGATAGAAGATGTAGAAGCTGTAGTGTCACTTTTATAAAACACACAAAGCAGTATCTGGCCTAAAAAAGCAAACTCTGTAAAGGTATAGGGTCTATCTTATTAGTAGTATGTATTTTGTACCACACTTTGGACACGAAAAAAATTCTATGAAACCTCTATTTGGACACCCTGTTTCCAAATATCGGCTAAGACCCTGCTTTGCTATCATGGACACCCTGCTTCTAAAGCCTGACCAAGTACTTCAACATAAATCGACAAACGGCAATCTAATTATAAATGTTTCCTTGACATCCCTAATAAAAACTGACAGCAAAGAGTTTCCTCAACTATCTAATTATAAATTTCTCATGACATCCCTAATCAAAACACACTATATTTCTAAGCCTTAGGCTGCGATGGTGCACCAAGCTGCCTTAGGCTTAGTACAAGGACTTAGCCAGCATTTAGGAACTGGGTGCCTAAAATTGGCCATTATTGAAATTTTGGGCGTCCAAAGTTTTAGGGGTTACCACAATATTCTCAGATTTCAACCATAAACATGTATAAATTTATCAAAATAAGGCAGGATATCCTTAAAGAATGTCATGGGAATTACATGGAGATGAAAAGAGTCAATTCATATGCTTGAGATTGACATTTTAAGAAGTTCCTCACAAAAATATTTGGGTGTCCTGAGGGGTGCTTTATAAGGGTTTGAGTGTCCAAAAAGACACCCAGACACCCTGTTGGCTAAGACCATGGCTATAGTAGTAAGAAATATGTGACGGTGCACTAAGATTCACCAATGCCCGGGTTTGAATCCAAGGCATCAGAGAATGATGCCAGTGACTTGGGGTTAGGCAGGGGCTTAGCCGCCTATGCATCTTACGTGTCATTTTGACACCCAGAACACTGTTTTCTGACAGTTTGGAAACCCAAAAGTTTATGTCAGGATTTGCTTATGATGATTTTTCTTTGCTGTACTGTAGTGTCACTTTTATAGTACACAACAAGCAGTTACTGGCCTAAAAAAGCAAAATCTGTAAATATATAGGGTTTATTATATTAGTAACTTATGTACTTTGTATCACACTTTGGACATGCAAAAGTCTATTTGCCAGTATTTGGACACCTTGTATCCAAATTTTGGCTAAGACCATGGGGTTAGGTGGTTGTTTTTGCCAGGTATTGCAGTTTCAACTAGCTAAGCATCACTTCGCTGCAATATGGCAAAAAAGTGACGAAAAAATCAAAATCCAAGTGCACTAAGCCTTAGTGTTGTTCCAATTAAGCGATTATTGCATATGATTAAAAGGCATAATTTGTTTTAATACCTAGATCTCTGTTTAATCACTTTTTGTGTTTCCATTATTATTTCAACCTTGTTTCTGCAGATATTCTGAAATTTCATTAGAAAAGGCACAACACATGATGTGTGATGCACATGGGGATGGGTCAATCTGCACAAAAAGCATCTCCAAATAAAAACTGATCATAGATCACTCTGGTGGAACCATGATTAGTCCTCAAAATTTGTATCGATTCCCAGCACTACTAAGTAGTAATGTCATTGATATGAAATTTTATCGATTCGATTAATTGATATATATTTCGATTCGATATGATTCGATACACCGTAACGTGCTCGTAGGGCACAATTATTTGTAGGGATGTCACTGATATCCCTTTTTTTTCAATTTGATTAATTGCTATACTCTTTCCAATATATATCAATTGGATTCAATTCAGTTCAATAACCTGTGTCATGGCCATATGCCTGAGTAAAGTACACAATTCCTTCCAATTTCTCTTACAAAAGCCATAGAAAATAGTTCAGGGCACGACGTTAACTTTTGCAGCGACTTGCCCCGTAGGGCAAGTGAGATTCAATTTTCACTTGCCCTACTCCAACTTTCACTTGCCCTTTGTATGTTTTATAATATTTCATTTAAAACCAAGTAGAACATGGTTCTGGCATGTGAAAGCATATTTTCTAGGACAAGCTTAGATGCCAGATCACGAAACTTGCACACATTCTCAAAAGTAAACCAGAAATATATAAAGTTTACTTTCTCAGTGGGGCAAGCAAGATGCAGTTTTCACTTGCCCCACAGCTATGATTTACAAATTCTACTTGCCCGGGGCAATGGGGCAAGCACCAATGTCGAGCCCTGTAGTTCAATATTTAGTCAGAGTTTCACTTTGCGTTAGTTTAACAGGAAAATATCTGGGAAAGGTGTATCTTTTATTAATAATCATACGCCGTTTTCGGGGTGCAGAATATCGATTATTTTGATTCGATACCCAACCATTCCATTCAATTTAATTGACAAAGTAAAAATGTCGATCGATCGATTTGTCTACTATCGATGACATCCCTACTACTAAGTTCTTAATGGCTGAATTCTCAACCTTTTTGTTTTTTCTGTTTTCAGGTTCCAAACCATGTCATCCACGACTTCAGCGAGCAGATGGACCTCAAAGGAATCCCAGCACTCATCAAGGACGTGGATGACTGCAGTATACACCCAGAATACGATTCAGAAGACACACTCGACACACTTAAGGTAGGTTTACAACAGGGATTGGCACCAGGCCTCGACGTTAACTTGATATTTTACTGGCCCCATAGGAACAGTAGGACCAAGGATCTACTGGAACTGCAAAAATTTTCCTGGTCCTACAAATTTTTAACTGGTCCTAGAAATTTTTCTCATAACATTATCAGGCATTTGATATGTCTGATGTGAGGGAAAACTTGTTAACAAGAATGTCCCCTTAAGTTTACTGGTCCTGTAGGACCAGGTGAATTCTGTTTTTACTGGCCTGAAACCATTTTTGGGAATTTTTACTGGCCTGGGGCCAGCAGTTTACTGTTAGTGTCGAGCCCTGGGCACCTTAAAAAAATTCATGATACAATAATACTGATAAAATATGGATATACCCTTAATGAATAACAATGCCATATAGTAACACTATTCTTAACGATTATTCCTGCCTCCCAGAGACTTACCGTAGTTTCGCATGTATAAGACGCACTTTTTTACATGAATCTTCCCACTCAAATCGGGGGTGCGTCTTATACACAAAGCTAGAAATCTAAGGTGTTTTACATTGAGTTCCCAGGCCACACGGAGATACGGTGGATTACCTGAACTCAACTCTACCTAGATTCAAATAAGCGGGAGCGTTATGCCAAATTACAATTATAATGCGGCAAGGACAATGCCCATCAACGTATGCCGCGGCTTCTATGAACTGTAATTGTAATTGCAGTACCACCCTCCATCAGATATTATTGATTACAATCTATATCGTGCCTAGGACAATGAGTATCGGGCACTGACACAGAGTGATAAGTATTCATGTCAACTTTGACACATTTCGATGTGTTTCACCAGTTTTCTAGCATTTTTCGTCAAGGAGTTGACCTGCCACAATGTTTCCGAAAAGGGGGTGCGCACTATACACAAAGCTAAGGTCTCTACATCATTTCAAAGGCCTGAACAAGGGGTGCGTCTTATACACGCGAAATTACGGTAATTTTGTAAAGCTTTTACACTGCCAACTTCAAATATTTAGCTAATAAACAGCAAACTGTCTTCATTTGGAGATGTGCAGTTACCAGTTAAGTCAATTTTATATCATAAGCAGTATTTGTATAACATTTTAATCAATACATTACTTTTTTCCTATTTAGTATTGATATTGTATTGTAATGAGTACTCGTACCAGTTCCTATAGGTAACTTAGGTTATAACTCATAGACCTAGTGGCAGCTCTACTGGTGGTATCGTTTTAACCCTTTCCTGCCTGAAGATCTACTTGATCAGTGTCGCTTGGACCTGTCATACTTTGGAAAACGAAGCATTGATTTGCAGATTATATTGAAGGAAAGTTGTAGAAAGAGTTCATACTAAATGGAAAATGATTTTGGAATGAGGCATTAACTTTAAAACCATTTGAAGGAAAGTGGTAGATAACGTTTTAATAAATACTTTCTTCAAATATTTTCCAATCATTGCTGTCACCAAAATAGGGAGGCGGTTTCAGCTGCTACTGGCATGGATGGGTTAATGTGACTGGTTGACTACTGAAGGATACACTAAACACACAACTAGAATTCCCCATATAGGGTCTTACCTTGACATAGCAAGACAAAGTTTGCTTCTCTATGTCATTTTATGTACCTTTTGTCTTGTATGAGTTAAACTTCTTGTATGAGTGAAACTTGTGTAACATTACTTAGGCCTAAAAAAAAAGTTGTTTGTTTCCTGTAACCCTACCCTAACAAGTTTTTATTCAAAAAAATACCTACTCAAATTTTTTTTATCGCCCATCCAACTCCCAATCAACGTAAAACATGCATAAAACACACATTTTTGACCAAAAAAATAATGCAGAAATTATTTTTTTTCGGACCTACCTACCCTATTTTTTTAGGACCGTTACAGGAAACAAACTACATGTATTTATTTTTTTAGGCCTTAGGATTCAACATGCATGGAACGCTTTACAAAATACAACTAGGTTTCATTTTGCCAAAAATACAGAAAGTTGAGTCTGGTCAAGTTTTCAGTGTTGAAATTAGCATACAATCAAGCTCAAAACTTTCGTCAATTCCCATAACTAGAGATAATGTACCATTGTAAATTTTGAAAATATTGAATTATATGCTTAAAATCGTCATCCTCGCATATAAGTTTGGGTGTTCTGAGGGGTGATTTTTCAGGGTTTGTGTGTCCAAATGACACCTAGCTGCCCCTGTTGGCTAAGATCATGTTCCTATTGTTAGAGATTAAGTACCGTTGTATTTTCTCTCGTCAGGGTTTGTTGGGCAGCCTGACTAACTTTGAGGTGCGCCGTTCCCAGGACGAGGGCACAGGAGAGGAGCAGAACAGGTGTGCTGTCATATTCGAGGATTACGGAGGACTCGAGGTGAGAAATACACATAGAACTAATATCCACCCGGGGTGTCATCAGTATGACCCGCATATCAATATATCAATATCCCTCCTTAAACAATAAGGCCTACTTTCACTTGTCAATACACATATCAAGGTATTGTAATATAAATGACATCCCTAATATCCTCTGTGCCCTAAAATAGCGAGAGAAATTTGAAGTTTTTTGTTTGTTTATACACTGTTTTGACTCCTATTCAAATAAAGCTCCGCTCATTTTCTAAGACACTTTTAATAAGAAGGTGACTTTTTGGCTCAACTTAATGACAACTTGCCCAATAATAGGGAAAGAAATTTGCAGTTTGATATTAACTTCTTATTATCGTTTATAAATTTTGTTTATACTTGTAAATAAATCTCTCCTTATTTATCTGATCCACCTTGAACATGGTGATTTCATTTCAGTTATTTTTTTTTTCACATTTATACGATCATTTTAATCTACGATCCTGTATGCCTATACATACCATATATGAATACACTTAATTGTTGGTTTGGCATTTGACTTATTGTTATGACCTCTTTAGTAAGTGTACGTTGCTTGTTGATTTGACTTTCAAATTGTTGTTTTCAGGTGGTTCTTCGCCTTTTGATGCACAGCTCGCTCTTACCAATAGAATCTATCCACAGCGCAGGTAAGCACTAATCCAGGGACAATATTATATATTGTATGATCAAATGCAGGACTGCAGGTCTCGAAAATATGTTCATTTTCTAGCGAGCCCAATTACATCTTCAATAGCTACTTAAAGAACTATGTATTGAAACTAGTACATTTTTGGGGCTCCTTGCTGAGGTTTGACGGAGCTGCAAGTTAGTTTCCATTGCCAATCACATGGAAAACTTCACAGCAATGATTGAAATGAATGATATCCCTCTATACTTTGTTGTCCACACTCATTGAGGAAAATTACATGATTGTGTTTATTGCGAAGACAAAAAATGGCTGTAAACACTTATGCAGTGAAGGTTGTACACAACACCTCTAGATAGTTGCTTTTGAATAATGGAAAAAGCTATTGATATGAATCAATTGTGTAATCAGAAATGTATCCTGTTCTATTTGATATGTGTATCTAAATAAATGCATGTACGGCAATGTCCAGATATTTATCTTTCTCCTTTCCTCCCCTTCTTTTCTTCTTGTCTTCTTTTTCTATACCTTCCTCTTCTTCATCTTCAGGTTATCCTCTTCTCCCCTCCTCCCTTCCTCTCTGCTTCTATTTCATAATCTTCTCCCCTCCTTAGAATACATGAAGTTAAAAGTTTATTTTCTTTCAGAAACAGAAATACATCTGCGGATAAAAAGTGTCTGCCTAGAGATCTTATCAAAAATCATATCATCTGTAAGTATCAAGTAATCTGTTCATATATGCGAAGTTACATCCTTGTACATATTCATGACCTATCAAAACGTCATAACAACAAGGATTTCAAGAGTTTACCTGTCAGTTATACCAGCATCAAAGCATTTCTAGTACTGTCAATACCTGTACATGTATCACAAAATTTATAGCTAATTCAAGCTAAAAATGAGCAAAGCGAATGGGTTTATAAGTTTCAACTGTGTGCCTGTAAGAACATGTTTGTCCTCTATTGGTGTTCAGGCCAAACACAGCTGTCCACTTATAGGAATCTGGGTCAGTTTGTGGTTAGCAGTCTCTAAATGTGGAGAACTAGAATATAGGGGGAACTAAACGGGCAATTGGTACATGGGACACTAGTAGTCTAAATAAGATGTAGAGATTGTGGTACTTGAGATATGATACCCCTGGAGAGCCCCCCTACTCTGTGACCCAGAAAACTTACTGGGCTACTGGCAGAACCCATCTGTATACTTTACAAGGGGACATGTAGAGGTCACACATCCACCTGTAGGGTCTATCAATCTTTTGTGCAGAGTGAATGAACTATACTCCTGAACTTGTACTATCGCTCATTGTTAGCTTGAATTAGCAATAAATGTTCTGCTAGGATGCTAGCTGTCTCTCACCACTGTCCGGGTTTGAATCCCACCCGGGACATGTAAGAAAGTTGCCACTGACTTGGGGTTCGACGGTGGTTTTCGCTGGGTATTTCCTCCAGTTACAACTGGCTTATCACGACTTAGCCACAAGATGGAAGAAAAATAAAGCATATATCAGCAAAATGAAATTCCAAATTCCCAGCATTAATCGAAGGGTTCGGTAAACTTATTTAACCCTTTCAATGCTGAGGCTACTTTCGTCCAAAGCACAAAGAAGCAAAGTTTTTTGAAAATCATCTAAACCCTATCATGTTGGTATTCATTGGATAGCTCTCGCGGAGTTCTCTCAGATGAGTACCCATGATCCAGGGTTTCAGTAATTTTTCAGGTTTATTGCATAATTTTGTATACGCCAAATTAGCCACCAGCAGCATAACTAACGCTATTGTTTTTGCAGTCTATTGGTGAGAAGGTAGCACAGGATCTGACTGCACACGACGACACAGTCAACTATCTCTTCACGTTGCTATCTCACGAGAAGACGAGCCTCACAGCCTGCCAGTTCCTCGAGGATCTCCTACAACAGAGAAAGCTAGTCCTCAACCTCACTAGGATAAGTAAGTAGTGTTGTTTGTCACATTGGAAAGTGAAGATTGGCAGGGCTCAACCAGTAGCGGCCAATCCAGGTACTAAAGATCAGAGAGTCCCACCAGGCGGTCAGGTTGGCCCAGGGACTTAGCCAGGACCCGTCCTACCTGTCTTTTGGACAGGTAGTTTCCTAAAAACCTCCTGTTTGGACAGGCAAAATTTTCTATGATGATTTTTCAATTTTGACTTTCTGGGTATAATAACCAAATATTTTCCTAAGAAACCATCTTCTAGGACATAGCTGAAGTGTAAATTGCCCTTTTTGACACACTAGGCTATTAGTAGTAGCGGGTATTAGGATTTGAAGTAGATTAGTACCATAACCTGGACGGGCAGAAATTTCTGTTTTGGACAGACATTTTTCAAATCCTGGCTAAGACCCTGGGTTGGCCCGTCCAATTTGATAGCAATTACCTTCTTTAACCTTGATATTAAAACAGTAATAATTTCTTAATTTTTGGTTTGATGTTATTTTGTTTATTTATTTTTTTGGCCCATCTTATTTCCACCTTTATGCATTTGGCAGTAAACTGTGCGACTAGGCAAAACTTATAGCACTGTTTAAGGGGATTCTATTAGCATGACCAATTGAGCCTCTTAGATATTTCTCATATTATTTTTCATACAGATAATAATAAAAACTTCATTTACTGATATTGATTTATTGATGTCCTCTATTGCTACGAGGGCTGATATGGTAGTGCCACCTCACTCACTTTCAATAATCACTTCTATATGTAACTTATAGTAGGAAAAGAATCTTGGTGAAATTTGACATGATTTCCACTTGGGTGTTTAATTCATACATGTTTTGTTTTTGTTCCAGCAAATATGAAGCAGCTGATCGCTTGCCTGGATGACCACAAACTAGCCAACTTCTGCCGGGTGCTGGCCGTTACAATATCAGACCTGGATATATATGAAAACAAATCTTCATGTGAGTACACTATGTGTTAACCCATTACTTACATAGGGAACGTCATAATCATTCCTAGAGTTCACCTTAAAAAATACCTTACAGCAAATTTTAAGGTAACCTATGTTTAAAATTTGTATGCATCAATAATTTATAGCACTATAAGTCACCATCTGGATTTTTCTTAACCCTTTCATACCTGAAGATCTACTTGACTAGTAGCAGTTTTGGCTGATATGGGTATGAATGGGTTAATTCTAAGTCAATATTGATTTGTGTCAAGAATCAAATATCTTAGTTTGTTCCCTTTCCATCACCTGATAAAATGTGTAAGAATGATGTATTATGGATGATAATTTATTTATATTTATTTTTTACAGTATTTGCACAGAACAAACAGAAAAGAAGCAGAGGATTTCAAAATGTCAGAGATGTAAATCAAGGTACTAATTAATATTCAAATAATGCTTTCGTCTTTGATTGCGATTTAATGAAACAATTTAATCAGGAATTAAATGATATAGTTTTTGTTTATAAATTAAATTTTGAATTTCTTGAAGTGAGTGAGCAATTATAGTTTTGTACATCGTTTAAGTGTTTGTAAAACCAAAGTCTCTAGCTAATCAAATATGTATTCATTTGACTGTACCATGTCAGAATGTGCACAATTATCTATTATAGGTTTCATAAAGAAAATGCATCACGATTAACATTTAGTTTCCAGTCTTTGAAATGAAGGAAAGTTATTTTTTATTTTAAACTAAACCTCTACAGCAAAAAATCCATTTAACAATGAAAAACGACATCAACCAATTATGATTGTGTATTTCAAATATTATTGCATGTACATGTATTTAATTATTTTCATTATTTTGTTCCAGAACTTTTATTGAGTATACCAGACCTGTTGCCAAGACTGATCAATATAGCCTGTATCAAAAACTGTAAGTAGTTTATTTCGATAATCTTTTCTTTGTATAATTTCTGCATAACCTCTTTTATGAGTCCTTCTGAATTTAGATGAACTCTTTTTGGGAAAGGCATGTTTGAAAAGATAGTTGGAGAAATGTTCTAACTATTACCAACAACCAAAAAAAAAAAAAACTTTATATAGTCATTCTGAATTTCCAATTTCAAAAACTTAAAGTAGTTTACTTTGAAAATCTTTTCTTTGAATTATTTTCTGCATAACTTCTATTATGAGCCTTTCTGAACTTTAATGAAATCATTAAGGGAAAAGCATATTTTGGAATATATTCAAAGGAGAAATGTTCATCAAAATATTACCAGCAACTCTCTTTCAAATAGTTTGTAAAGTCATTCTGAATTTCCAGGATATTGGCAAGAGTATAATTGATCTGGATAGTTTCAAGAGGAACTCTTAACCCATTAGCACCCATAGCGGCCAAAATAGCCCTGGTGATTTTATAAATATTTAACTTACAAAAGCATTTTCTGAAAAAAAGCATTTGAAAAAGAAATGTTGACCAGAAGCCAAACAACAACCATACTTCAAATATTTTTGGAACTTTGGCTTTAATCCCAAGTTGTTTTCAGATCAATTTGAGAAAAAAACATTCCTTCCTTACTTGTATTTTTGAAAAATGAAAATTTATTTTGACACATTCTCTTTGTGATTGTTCCACCTTCACACACATATCCTGTTATATTGTAACCGTTATACACCACTCATCAATATTATCCACACTTGGCAAAATACTGGTTTATTATATTATACACTTTGACTCTGTAACTGCTAATATTGACATGTTATAAAATAAATGCTTTTGGAAATAAGAAACGTTTTTTCAAAAGTATGAGAGTAGTATATGATACTTAATAGTGTATTTTGTGTGTGAATTGGTTTATGACCATGCATTTCTTTCCCTCTAGATACTCCGCGATACCGAGGCATGGTCAGTGAGCTGGACTGCTGGATGGAGTGGATCGATAACGCGTTATCAGACTCCGTCTTCGATCCACCAAACGATGATGATCTGGATGATTTCATTGGTGGAATTTCGGCATCGACCGTGTGTGGAGGGCCGATGAACCAGCAGTCAGGCTTGAAGATCAGTATTGACTTAATTCTACGGGTACAAGTTGTCTACGTCTTAGGTTTATTCCTCGTCGGAAAGAACAGGAAAAAGGTAAGAGCGTCAGAAATAAGTTAATCTTTCTAATGCTAAGGCTATTTTTGTTCAATGCACAAGGACGCAAAGATTTTTGAAAAACGCCTAAACCCTGTCATGTTGGTATTCATTGGATAGCCTTCACTGAATGCTTTCAGATGAGTACCCATGTGCCATGGATTCGGTCATTTTTCAGCATTTTTGCATCATTTCGTATTGGCCAAATTAGCCAACAGCAGCACGAGGGTTAAGATTAGATATAGGTTTATAATGCACTGGCCAAAAATGATGTTTTGTTGTTTTTATTACGGTTATTTTTTGTTCTAGAACAAGTTGAGATAGGACGTAGTTTTATAATGCTCATCCAAAAAAATTTTGTTTTCTCATTTTTGTTACAATTGTTTTCTAGAATGAGTTTAGATTAGACATAGGTTTGAAATGCTCTGTCCACAAATGAAAGTTGGTCATCTTTGCCAAGGTTGTTTTATATTCTAGTCTTAATCATACGTAGTTGAGGAAAATAATTGATACTCTATTGATATACATAGTTAAAGGAAATTCATTTGGGTAGAAAAATTGATTTTTAAAATTTTATGGTTGCATACACAGAAAGTTGGACTTTGTTTTGGCGATTAAAACTATATCTTTAATTGGCTTTGTATTGGCTTGTAGTTACTGGACAGAGATTGTGTTATTGCATTTTAGGGCAATTTTATTATTAATTGATATTATATTCACAAAATAAATTGTTTTCTTATTCGGTTCTTATTTTTTGTCGATACATGTATTTTTATTCTTGTCCATGAGTAGATTGTGTCTGATATTGCAGGTTCAGAGAAAGTTAGCAGATCTGAAGTTAGTGCCAGGACTAAGTGATTTATTTGATCAATTCATCTGGAAGTGCCAAGTGTAAGTACCCAATAATGATGCTTCATACAGTGTTAATATTACGGAGGTTTAATTGTAATATGTGCTTTGCGCACCCCGGGAGTGTGCATTCAGTTAACAGCGCACCATTATTTAACATCCAAACCCTATGCTAGTATAGTACAACACGTTGATAGCTTTTCATGTGAAACTGGTATGTTCAAATTAAACTCTGCATCACAGCCTGCTGAGGGCATTTTATTTCAACAAAATTCACATGGCATACAATATCTACAGAACCAGTTGTAGGATGCATTTAAATATTCATAATTTCATTTAAATAAGGTCCTAGCTTTCCCTTTTTCCAGCAGATGAACTTCATATTTTCATCTGAAAATCTATACTTTGGTTTTTATAATGGCCATTTTGTAAAAATATATTTTTTCCACAGGTATATGCCTATATGGTTAATGCATCAAAGTGTTTCAAGGATGTTATTGATATTGTGTATCTGAACTTCTAATTTATGAATTTTTCGATTTTTCCAGACATCGTAATAATCTAAGACACAGGTTACGGGGACACAATGCCAGCTGCGAGTGCAGTCCGGTAAGTGGATTTTAAGGCAGAGTAGATACTCAAGGCCTCAACGCTAACTCAAAATGCTACTGGCCCTGTAGGACCAGTAACACCAAGGATCTACTGGTCCTGCAAAATTTTGACTGGTCCTACATTTTTTTTCTTTAACATAACAAGAAAAAACATTGCATAAAATTCACCACAACATTTATTTCTTATTTTATCTTCATTTTGTTCAAAAACATTTGAGGACATTCTCGGAGGGTAACATTTTAACAAGAATGTCCTCAAATGTTTACTGGTCCTGTAGGACCAGTTGAGGTAATCTTTTACTGGCAATTGTTATCTCTTCTTGTCGTAGCTGAAGCCAGCAGGGCATCTGGGTGCCATTTGGATACCATAAACCCAGAAATCAGCCCTCAGGATGGCCAGGTTTCTAGCTTGTAATTTCTAAAAATCTTAACTTCAAACATATAATTGAAGTTTGTCCACCTCAATGTAATATCCATGATGTTATGAAAGGAAATTTCTGATTTATAAAGTAAACATGTTTATGATTATAATCTCATTATATTGTGATCTCCCTTGAAGAATAGGGCGCCTATGGTATTATGGAGAAACGCTTAACCCATTCACACTCAAAGTTCCTCTCGAAAGTGTCGTCTGCTACTTTCATACTTTTGAAAATAACTTAAGAATAAAGCAAAAATTTTGCAAAACTTTTTAGGGAGAGTTGTTGTGTGACTTCTGGTCAACATTTCTCCTTCAGATATTTTCCAAAATATGCTTTTGATAGAAAAATATTTCCAAAATTGTCAGGCCTTTTTTGGCTGCTCTGAGTGTGAATGGGTTAAAGGTTAAGATTAAATACCAATTTGGTCATTTCTTTGATATCCTATGTATGCTTTTCAGGAGGTAGCGCTAAAAATCCAGTTTTTGAGACTCGTACACAGTTTCTGTGATCACTCAGAGTAAGTATTTATTAATTATAGTGTGTTTGTTTTCATGTAGAACTTATCTGTTACTCATTCAGGGTATTACTTTTTGGTAGGTTGCTTTTAAAAAGGCAGTTTACTTTCTAGTATTAAATAGGAAGAAAACACTTTAATTTGTGTTGGCCCGCATATGTTTATTTCAGTTAAAAAGCTAAGATATTGCAGAGACACAAAATTTGTCATGGTAATGATTTCATCTGAAATATATTGGTCTCTCATGAAAAATAAAATACACATGATTATGACTTCCCATGAACTACCGGTTTCTAAATTACTGAATATGGACTTATAAATTTAGTTTCTTAGATATGGACTTGTGAACTACCTGTTTCTTTGACTAGATGTGTTAATTGTTGAATATTCAGATTGTTTGTGAATTATAAGAGGCCCCTGGTTGCATGAGCCTTAGTTGTGTGACTAGATAACTTTTTGTGATATTTGTGGTGGTTTTAACACTGTCATTTTTTATTTACCAGCTTCAAGCACCTATTATTGTCAAAAAGTGAGCTGAATGAGATTAAAAAGATAAATGGTAAGTCATATTGTTGTTTACTAGACTCCTTAAGAATGTCAACATGCTTGCCATACACAGGCTTTTCCCTATTTTGATCTTATTCCATACACATCTGTGGGGCCTAAAAGGTCTTACTTCTTTGGTGAAATCTTTACTTAGCAAAAGCGATTTCCAGAAAATATTTGAAACCCCAGGAACTGCCTTACATTTCTCTTTTGATTATCTGATTTATATTTTATAATGAAATTTACATTAAGAATATTATAGATACAGACTACGACATTATATCAGGATATTATGTATCATTTCAAAAAGTAAATACATGTTTATGGTTGTAATCTGAGTATATTGTGGTTTCCTTGAAAAGTCGGAAATTTTTACAACAGCAATTTTTGCCACCCAGTTTTTAAATCCTGGCCAAGACCATGTATCCATATATGCCGCTATCTTTATCCAATGATATTTATTGTGTTTGTAGCCAAGGCAGGTCCGCTGGAGGTTGAGGATCTAGATAATATCAACAAGTCTCTCATGTGTCGAGGTAGCAAGGGCCTCCTCACCAAGATTGTGGAGGTGATGAAGAAAGAGCCCACAGCGTCAACGTTCAGATTCTGGCTGGCCAGGGCCGTGGAGAGCTACCTACGAGGGAGCACGTACTACTGTGATCAGGTCTTTCTTCTGAGACGGGGGCTGCTTACAGTAAGTATATTCAGAGCATAGTCTTCGCCAGTTTGGGCGTTATTTGGACACCCAAACTCTCATGAATCGAAGTGAAACATATAATTGATTTTTTCAACCCAATATACATCCCATGACATTGTTTAAGGACATTACACCTTAATTCAATAAGTAAATACATGTTTTGAGGTTGTAATCTGAGTGTAATGTACTCCCATTGTAAAAAAGGATGCCCCAAAATTCTGAGATTGGCAATTTTTGGCTCCCAGTTTCTAAATCCTGGCAAAGACCCTGATTCAGAGGGAGGGAGGGAGCACATACTACTGTAAGGAGGTGTTTTTATGGAGACAGGGGCTGCTTACAGTAAGATTCTTATGATTGAAAATGCTTTATATTTTTGTTTGTGCAGCACATTGCTGGTAACATCGTGGACCACGACATCCGGCCAAAGGAGATCCTGCAGAGCAGCTTCGACCTCCTCGGTGAGCTCATCAAATTCAACATAGAGGCGTTCAAAATCTTCGACAAGATCCTCCACAACACACAACGGGTAAGATCTATACACGCATAATCACTATGTGGATATGTTTATAATTTCTTATTTGACTTTCTATTTATATCAGATTAGAAATCATTTTAAACCTGATACATGCGATTTAAGGAATCAGAGTAGCAGCAGTGGTAGCATTCATTGTAGTAGTAGTCCTAGCAGTTTGAATAGTCCTAGTGGTAGCAGAACTAGTAGTGTAGTGTAAATTGCCTTTTTTGACACAAAAGACTATTAAATGTATTTAGTATAAGGATGTGAAGGAGCAGAGTAGCTAAATCTAGACGGGCAAACTGATACTGTAGAACACACAATGTTAGCATCTGTTTATATATAGCGTACATAGCGTATGGTTCCGCTTCGCTATATTTAAAAACGCTGTACTTTCTTCTTACTGTGCTGGCGCTGTCAGCGGCGGCTACCGTCGCTAACATAAAGATATGCTATGATGCGAAAGCTCCCCAATTCGCTATATTTAGGACACGGGTCATATGTGTGTTCTACAGTAGCCGTTTCAGACAGGTGTTTTGAAATCCTGGCTAGGACACAGTTTCAACCTTAAATTGAAAGTTCCTGAAGATCATGAAAAAAAATGTACTCTATTAAATTTTGGTTGGGTTTTTCAGTTTGACAAGTTCCTGAAGATCATGAAATTTTTTTTGTTTCAACCTTAAATTTCCTGTTGGGTTTTCAGTTTGACAAGTTCCTGAAGATCATGCGCCAGAACCTGGTGGATTCGAACATGTTCATCCGGAGCCTGATCCTGTCCATGGAGCACTTTCTGGTGCAGCAGCCGGAGCACAAGGAGTATGCCCTCAAGGAGAGCCGACTCCTCATGCACGTGGCCGACTTCGGCAACCAGATCGACTACCTCTACAAGCTCATCAACATCATCAATGTACAGAATTTAACACAGGTATGTCCTTATGTGAACTCTACAATCTCATCAATGTACAGGATTTAACACAGATACATCATTATTTAAATGAAAGAATATGAAAAATGTCTACTCTACAAACTCATTAGTATCCTCAATGTACAGAACTCAATAATGTCATCAATCTACAGAAGTTAACACAGGTACGTCATTACGTTGGGGAAAGATTATTAAAAATGACAAACCTTGGCAATTCGATTGACTACCTCTATAAGCTCATCAATATCATCAATGTACAGAATTTAACACAGGTATGTCATTAATTAAGTGAAAGAATATTAACAGTATTTAACTACAGGATTAATATTGGGCTCTTAACATTGACAATTATTAAAAGCAATATTAGAAGCCCAATTTCTGATCATTTTTCTTTGTATAACCACTTTTATTTAAGGTTTGTGTTTACCTGCTAATGTCGGAGAACAAGACTAAAAGTAACTTCGTTTACTCTCATATCTGAGAACGAGACTAAAAGAAAACTTGTTTTACTTACTGTTATTTATATTTACTTCAGGAAAATGTGAGCTGTTTAAACACGACGCTGGTGATCCTGATGTTTTCCAATCAGAAGAGCCAGATGCCGAACTACCTGAAGTCTCTGCGGGATGAGAAGGCCACGCCCGTGTGGGAGAGGAAGGGGGGACTGCAGATCATGAGGAACTTCAGGTACGCTCAGCTCCAGGGAGGGGTACTATTAGTTATCCTTGTTGTGGAAATGATAAACGGCAAGATGTCTGCGAGAAGCCAGGAGTATCCAGTGATACTGCTGGCTGTATGCGGACATCCACCTTATACCATTTTCACAACAAGGATAAAAAAAAATTGTCATCAGTTTGGTGATCCCTTGTCTAACATCTTCAAATTTATCCAATGAATACCAACATGACACAGTTTCCTTGCGTTCTTGTGCTTTGGACGAAAGTAGGCTTAGCATTGAAAGGCTTAATCTATTTTGATGAATTGTGATGTGGTGTACAATTGAAAAATGTTTTCTTGCAAACATATCATAGTTCTTAATGATTCTTGTACAGATCTCTATATGTGTTTCATTAAAGAATTTTAAATTTTAAACTTTATATTTTTGAAAAAGAATATTTATAGATAAATTTGTATTGAAAAATTCATTGAATTTTCTTTGTTTTTTCCAGAGATCTGCTCACATTCTGGCAAGAACATTACCTGCACAAGGACAAAGACTGCAGTGCTTTAGAAAAGGTAGGAATCAGTGGTGGGAAGAATACTCGAAAACTTCAGTCATTGATTGATTTGAACTGGACCACTTCCGCACACTTGAGTTTGAAACGTTGTAGGTTGCAATTAACAAACTCAGACATTTTGTAACCCAAAACTTTCAGATTGAATTACCCCTCAAGTAACTTGAGACCTGAAAGTTATGTCTAATATACAGTTAAGAAGCATTTATAGTCAAATTTTATTTTGACCTTGAAGTTATGTAATCAATAAGGTGAAAAAGTACTAATTTCTCATATTTAACAAAAGATTGTAATGAAATTATTATAAGATTGGAATGGTGCAAAAATTAATTAAAAGCTGTATTTATATTTCCTCCACAATTGTGAAATGCAATACTAATGCTCTTCCAAAGACCTTTCAGGCAAAACATACATCGTATAGACTTGGTTGTCAGAAAAATGTTAACCCCATAAGCTAAGGTATTGTCATGTTGTGGGTTGAGTACACACTAACTGAAGTGTCAACATTTTCTTTTTTCAGAGTTCTCGTATCAAGTTTGAGTACTGGAAGGAGACGGTGTGTTGTCTGGTGGACGAGGATCGAGAGAAGGGGACGTCCATCGTGCACTACATGCCCCCCTGCACCTGCCGAAACTGCTGAAAACACTCCCCTCTCTCGCCCAGAACTCTTGATCGCTGAAAATCTACGTCTAGTTGCCGATCGATGGGATAGAGTACAAATAATCACATTCTTGTGTGGCTGAAGCTAGTTATCCAACTTCTGTCTTTCAACGGCCTGCGATGCCACTTCTTGGGATCATAGATGTATTGGAATCTACTGATGCGGTCATCCCCTGTGTAATAATCTTGGGTGCCTGGTGGTGCCACCTATGTGACAAGTACTGATACTAGGTTGATGGTGGCAAGCACGGAAACTATGTCGATGGTGGCGCCCATGTGACAAGTACTGATACTAAGTTGATGGTGGCAGCCCTAGTGGCACTTAAACTAAGTCGATGGTGGCACCCCTGTGGCAAGCACTGATACATGTGGATGGTGGCTCCCCTGTGACAAGCACTGAAACTATGTCGATGGTGGCGCCCCTGTGGCAAGTACTGATACTAAGTCGATGGTGGCACCCCTGTGGCAAGCACTGATACATGTGGATGGTGGCACCCCTGTGGCAAGCACTGATACACGTGGATGGTGGCTCCCCTGTGACAAGCACTGAAACTAAGTTGATGGTGGCGCCCCCTTTGACAAACACTGAAACTAAGTTGATGGTGGCACCCCATTTGACAAGTACTGAAGCATTTGGATGGTGGCACCCCCTATGTGACAAGCACTGATACATGTGGATTGTGGCGCCCCCCTATGTGACAAGCACTGAAACTAAGCCTATGGTGGCGTCCCCTGTGGCAAGCACTGATACATGTGGATCGTGGCGCCCCCCATGTGACAAGCACTGAAACTAAGTCTGGTGGCGTCCCCCGTGGCAAGCACTGATACATGTGGATGGTGGTGCCCCTATGTTACAAGCACTGAAACTAAGTATGTTGACGCCCCCTGGGCAAGCACTGATACATGTGGATGGTGGCGCCCCCTATGTGACAAGCACTGATACATGTGGATAATGGTGCCTCCTTTTTGAGAAGCACTTATGCCACTTAGATGGTGGTGCCACACTGCGTCACTAGCATTGAGAGTACACAGTGTGAATTATGGAAAAAAATCTTTGATTTTGAAAATGTAATAAATGTAATATCCCCATGAAGTGATTTTCACACCAATTTCAGTGCTTAGCTTTGGGTATGCAACTGCACCCGGGTGACCTTTGACCTAGTTATAATGCTTTGTCAATCCATTAGGTAATTTTTGAAGCAAGCAAATCTTGGGGTATCTTTGTGATTTGATAGGGGAATTTTTAGGAAATAATGCAATGACACATTTTACTGGGTAACATTTGTTCGTAGATATCTTTTGCAAATAAGAATTCTCATTGCAATTGAAATTTATCATGGTCAAATGACTTAGGAATCTCAACTTCAAATGAAGACTTGATCTATAGTAATTCCCCCACTATCTTTTTATATCCTTTTGAAAATTAAATGATGATAGAATACATCCTTATGCTACTAGAACTCAAAATGTGACCTATGTATTTTGTTGATTTGAGAAAACGGAAAAAAAGGTTGCTTATTAAGGAGTAAATTCTTTCACTTAAATTGGTTGGTTTTAGGATACTTGAATGCTTGAGTCGCTTCTCTACTAGAATTTCACTACAGATGGGGTACACTATGGATTTTAAGTTGATAAGGTTTTTACCTTCGACTTAAGTGTTGGATAGGAAATGTTCTAGAATGAATGTGCGAGTCTGTCTGTCAGTGTGTGTGTGCATGTGTGTGTGATTAATGTTTTTCTGATGGTCGCATCGTCGGTCATTCAGAGAGACCTTTTATTGATATTTTAACGACTTCCTGAAGGTGCTGAAAAACAAAACATTTTAATCATGAATTTTATAATTGTGTGCTCCTGTGGACTCCAGTTGTGGTTGTCGGAAAAAGTATTTATACAATCAGCAGATTTGCTCTGCAAATCTTATCTTTTCTTGTTCTTCTAGGTATCTCATTCCTGTACTAACTAGCAAGGATCTCGGTTAGATGGGAAAGAATGGGTTTGCTCAGATATTTTGTGTGCACTTCCCATATTATTATGTGCATATTTTTTTTCGGGATCCTTGGAAGGTATTTTGCTATTTGGCACTTGGAAGTGTTTTAAATGTATGGGAAAAACGTTTTCTCAGTTGCTTTGTAACTGCATTCGTTTCCTGGCAAGGTTTCAAATGTGTCTATGGAGACAGTTGCTTAGCAACTGTATTTGCCTTCTCCCGACAATAATTCTACTGTTTCCATGCAGATTTATTAATTGATTAAATATCATGATTAATTTTACAAACTAAAAAAAAAATGGATGTGCTCCTCGAAATTTCGTTTTCCACTGTATATAAATTGGTCTACTAAAATGAAGTAATCTTTCCGTTAATAGATTTCATTATTCTGTATAATATTGTAGAAAAGAATATCTGAACTTTGTTGTAAATAATGTAGGTGCAAGATGAAGTGGTTTTGTCTATATTATTCCTGTGTTTTCAGTCAGCCTCCGATCAGCCTTTGAACGTGTCAATTTTAACTGGCTAGTGGTAATAAAAAGAAAATAGAATTGAAAGTTATGACCACAAGTGTCCTGGTTTTTCCAGTATTGATTTAGTTGCATCTCCTGATGATTTTACCGAAAGTCTCATGATTGGCACATGTTGTGCATTGTGACACAACCATGGTCTTAGCCAGCAGGGCGTCTGGGTGCCTTTTTGGACACCCAAACCCTCAAAAATCACCCCTCAGGACACCCCAATTTTTTAGTGTGGAATTTCTAAAAATCTCAATCTCAAGCTCATAATTGAATTATTTCATCTCCTTATAATTCCCATGACATTGTGTAAAGATATCATGCCTTATTTTGATGAATTTATACATGTTTATGGTTGAAATATGAGTATATTGTGACCCCCCTTAAAAATTTGGATGCCCAAAGATTTTACAACTGCCAATTTTAGGCACCCAGTTTCAAAATCCTGGCTAAGACACTGGACACAACATAAAGCAGCTAGGATGTTGGTCGGGAGAAGTGTGTTTTATTAAAGATGGTGAAGAAATCGGGATAGAACTTTAACCCTTTCAATGTCAAGGCGACGTTTGTCCAAAGCACAAGACCGCAAAGATTTTAGGAAACCATCTTAACCCTATCATGTTGGAATTCATAGGAAAGCTCTCAGCGAGTACTCTCAGATGAGTACCCATGTGCCAGGGTTTCCATAATTTTTCAGTTTTTTTTTTTTGCATAATCTTGTATTGGCAAACTCGCCTCCAGCAGCATAAGGGTTAAGCTAGGTGTGTACTAGCTTGGAGCAATTGTAATCTCCTTTTAACCCCCACCCACCCCCACCGCCTGTTTCCTTTTAGCCCTGTGTATTACACAATGTAAATAGCTGTAAATGAAGATGACAATGAGGAGGAAAAGGAGGAGGAGGGTGTTTTATGCAGAAATGGAAATAAGATAACGAGCATGCTAATGATTTTTATGTGGTGGTTGTGATTAACAAAAGGTACCCATGTACAGGTCACTACCCTATTCTTGAATCCTTTCTAACGTAAGTTTGATGCAGAGTAATACTATGAATAGTCAAAGGTTTTGAACATTTTTTTCCAAAATTTCCCCAAAACATCTTTATGATAACATCCTTCCTATTATTAGTTTGATGCAAAATAATACTAAGAATAGTCTGTTTGAATTTTCTTTCCTAAATTTTCAAAAAACATCTTAAATTAAATGTCTCTTCATACCGTCTAAGCAGTGCCTCCAATTAGTTCACCAAATGACCCCTTTTGTAGAAATGTTTTTAGGAAAAATAAAAAAACTCCACCAAAAATATCCAGACAGGGCCCTGCATAATTGGAAGTGTGAATGGGCAAGATTTCGTTACGCTGCGTCATGTCATAATTTCATCTACAGAAATCATGGTTTTGATGGATAAATATCATGTATCATTCACATTTTATCGGGATTATTTACTAGTACCGGGAATTTCTCCTCTCACTGTGTATCACCCCCCTATTGACTGTATATTTTATGTACTTTGTTGCATTCTTTTCATGTTCATGTTAATTAGGTAATTGTGATGAAATTAATTTTGTGAAGTCGATCAATTTAATGATTTTATCTTATGAGACCTTCAAAAGGTCGTTTGATTTCATTCTACTGGTTTAATGATGATAAGTTTGATTAATTTCATGCTCATTGTTTAAAATGACTTGATTGATTTGTTGTTCACATGAGATATTTTACCCATCCAAAATTATATCTTCCCATGTATTTTGTAAGTGGTTTAGTACCCCTTGTTAGCAAATGATTAAATCTCCGGTAATGCATTATATGGTTATGGGTTTGAGTGATTTCCTTAGTGTTTAGCTTTAAGGTTGTTAAAGGAAAGATAGGAGGCATGTCAGGTTGGAAAATTTCAACCAATCGTAATCTTTGTACCATGAGTAGCCAATCACCAGCTCCATGAAGTACCTAGATTTCGATTGGCTACGAAGTACTAATTGTTATTTTAAGGAACGCTGTCTTGGGTTTTCTCAGGGTGAGAAATAGACTAACTCTCCAGTTTTCCTAGGTTATTACAAGACTGCATTACTGCGGTAAGTTAGAAGGGGGGTGCGGGCTGAGCAGTCTATTTCTGAGAAAACCCAAGACATTGAAAATCCCAACTCTAATTGTTTGCTACACAAATCTCCATATATATCTTACAAGCTACATAAAGCAGGAGAAAAAAAAGAATAATATTTTGTACATT
Source organism: Maea johnstoni (assembly GCA_963942565.1). Lineage (NCBI taxonomy): Eukaryota > Metazoa > Annelida > Polychaeta > Spionida > Magelonidae > Maea > Maea johnstoni. The sequence goes on along the minus strand of OZ012688.1, from coordinate 16,381,942 downwards.
TGGAAGAAATGTTTTTATAGAGTTTTAGTATTTCTGTATCTTACTCTGTTGATTTGGATTGATGTTACATAACTGATAGATTTTCCTATATATTCCCAGGTCACCCAGGAAGCCTGGCAAATGAGTGATTTAATATTGACAATTTAAGATCAAATCTGACAAAATATTTTAAAAACAATTTTATTTAGTGTAAAATGAACAGTGTCTTATTCATTAACTAATGAATGAAAGTTCACAAAATATATACATATTATTACTGGCTAGCCAATTTATGTCCCAGTGATTCTTTCATACATCTATTTAGGGTATATATATATATATATATATATATATATATATATATATATATATATATATATATATATATATATATATATATATTTATATATATATATATATATATTTATATATATATATATATATATATATATATATAATATATATATATATATATATATATATATATATATATTCACACATTTATCATACATAACTATGATTTTTTAATCGAACTCAAACAATCATTTAGTCAGTTTCACCTTTATATTGAAATTATTATCTCATTTGTCAGAATACCTAGGTGATTTGGACACTACTGGGTGAAATATATATACATATACACATACATACATATTGCTATTGACTGTACATGGGTATGCATGGCACACTAACTGTGTAAGCTACATCATTCCGCTACTTGTAAAGCTTGACTTTATTGGCGATATCTTTATACTTAAGGTATATTTTTGGAAAATATTTGAAGAAGAAATTTTATTTAGATTTAAATCATCACCTTTTCTTCAAATATTTGTCAAATTTATGCCTTATTCCCAATTCTATTCAGAGATTTCCGAGTTTAGATGCTGGATGCTTCGGCTGGAAGCTTTCACGATACTTTATTGAGATAACAACAATGGCTTTGTGACAGATGATTGCACAGAAGATGACAAAATAAAAATGTAATTATATGTTCAGAGTTTGTTGTTCTTCCCCTGGCTCAAGTCACTTCCATAAGACAAACTTCTATCTACTACATAAGTTTAGGTACCGGTACTCAATACAATACCAAATAACTATACAGAATAGGACTAAGAATTGTATTATTTCATTTAAGATTTAAATGATTATTTCCATAACACAGCATACTTCTATTTCCTATATATGGATAGGTTCTTGTACTCAAAAATATACCAAATACCGATATTGAATGGGAAAAAGTGTTATGTCTAAAAAAGTTCAGTATCATACCGTTTCTTTTAAGATTTAAAATATGTACAAAGATTACTTAAGGTGATAAGTACCATTGCAAGCCAGTTAAAAGCCCTGTCCCAAAACACACCTCAAAGCAGCATAATCCTATAACTAGGTGTATCTCCAGGTTCCTGAGTCTTATCAGGTAGAGAATATCATCGCCACCTCTCATTATTCAATCCATATTGTTTTATTTCAAAATTTACTTTTCTTTCAAATGACATATTCTCATTTATTACGCAGGGGATGGTTACTGCAGGTTCAGAGTTACTTAAGGGATATCATTGACTATGCTCAATAAAAAGTATTTTTTGTGTTGGTCGGCAGTAGCCGATCCTACACTATAAGTCTTCCCTCCCCATTTATAGGGTATCTAATGGGCTATCGCATGTCCATCGGCTCTTTGGATCATCATGGTAGGCCAATAGGTTTAATTGCCTTTATCTTCTTTTTATGTGGTATTTCCTTTGATCTGTTCTGGAACTTAACGTCTTTGTATGATGTTTTACAAGTATAATGAATAGTTTACCTGTTTTGCTTTCTTTTTGTGTAAACCTTTTTGGCGTTTATTTTGTGTAAGTATCCTAAATATGTGTTTTATAGACTTCTCTAGTCTATATGTATTCCTCTATGGTCCTTGGCTACAACATGGCGTAGTATTGGAGGTCGTTCAATTAACATAAAATCTCTTAACACTCTTGTGGCCGGGCGTCTTATGGTATGTGCCAGTGCATGTTAACCCATTAATGCTCACAGCAGCTAAAACAGGCCTGACAATTTTGGATATATTTTTTCTAACAAAAGCATCTTTTAGAAAAATTTTGAAGGAGAAATGTTAATCAGTAGTCAAACTCAACTCCCTTTCAAATATTTTGAGAACTTTTCCTTTGTTCCCAACTTATTTTCAAAAGTATGAAAGTAGCAGATGATACTTTCTGGAGAAACTCTGTGTGTGAATGGGTTAATCTATTAGTAGAGGGGTCGTTCAATTAACATAAAATCTGTTAACACACTTGTGGCCAGCGTGTTATGGTATGTGCCAGTGCATCTTAACCCATTAATGCTCACAGCAGCCAAAACAGGCCTGACAAATTTGGATATATTTTTCTAACAAAAGCATTTTTTAGAAAATATTTGTAGGAGAAATCTTAATCAGTAGTCAAACCCAACTCTCTTTCAACTAGTTTGAGAACTTTTCCTTTGTTCCCAAGTTATTTTCAAAAGTATGAAAGTAGCAGATTATACTTTCTAGAGAAACTCTGTGTGTGAATGGGTTAATCTATTAGTACATCACGTGTCTTAGTGATCGTGTGTCATTATACAGTGGCGGCTGTGTTGTGTATCACTGCCCTAGGAACGTGTATATTGTTAGTTTCTGTATAGTATTTATAGATGATATGGGTCATTGAGTG